>OY728139.1:415252473-415933555 GCA_963277665.1 Viscum album
AGACTCCCACCTGCTCAGCCCACCCCCAACCTGCACACTCCCCTCCTCCCCACCCACTTGCACAACCCTCCCACCTACACCCCCACTTGCATAGACCCCTCCCCCCACCCCCACCTGCACAACCCATCCCCACCCCCACCTGTAAAACCCCCACCTCACGCCCAACAAGCTCCCCCACCACCTGCACCCCCCACTTGCACAACCCCCTCCCCCACCCCCACCTGTAAATCCCCCCACCCACCTCAACCTAGCAGACCCCCCCTACACAACCCCCTCCCCCTAACACCCCCACCTGCACAGCCCCCCTCCCCACCTCAACTCTACCTGCACAACTTATCTAACCGCCACCCTACACAACCCACCCCCACCTGCACAGCCCCCCTCCCCACCTTAACTCCACCTGCACCACTAGTCTAACCGGACCCAATCCCTTCATATGGTTCACTAACTCTACAAAGTAGTGGCTATAAATACTTCAAATATAGTTGACTCACAAAATCTGACACACAAAATCATGACAGTGTGTAGAACAAAAACATAAAAAAATTGTAATTATTGTGTATACTACCGCACAGACCTCGGGTTTAGGCCAAATCAAAACATAAAACAAAAAAAAAAAAAAATAGATGGAAAACATTGAACCTAAGTTACCACTTATAGATTTGAAGTGCAGAACATAACAAATTTCTGATTGAAGGGTGGAATAATTTTCCAAGCGAGAGAGATCTATGTCTCGGCTTTAGGTATGCAATTGGGAAGATGGGGGATTGGGGTTTTTGACAATATTAGGGGAAAAATTTCCCAATAGTTTTTTAAAACTGTTGGGAAAGTTAAGCTTTACCAACGATTTACAAAACTGTTGGTAAAGGCTTCCTAAAACTCACATTTGCCAAAATTTTTATAAAACTGTTGGGTAAAGTATCACATATCCCAATGGTTTTATTAAAACATTGGTTAAAACTCATATAAAACTCTCTATTCTAACAGTTTATTGAAACCATTGGGTAAAGACCTCTCAAAATTCCTAATCCAATGGTTTATGAAAACCGTTTGTAAAAATCTGTTGGTATATTCTCCATTTCTAGTAGTGAAAATAATCAAGGTCACATCAACGGACAAAGCACATACTCTGGAAGTGTCACCTCTTGAGGTATTTCTATCGAAGGGGTGAAGTTGCAGTGAGCAGAGTGTCCATGGAAGATAATGTGACAGACCCCATGACTAAAGTCCTATCTCAGCAGAAGCATGAATATCATGTGAGAGATAGCGGGTTAAAGGTTGTTAGTAGTTAGCTCTAGTCCAAGTTAAAGTCTATTGGAGTCAGTGGCCTAGAACCAACTAATTTGTACTTTATTCATTAATAAATACCTCATCACATCTTTATTGTTCTTCTGTATAACAATGCATGTGATAATGTTCTAAGGATAGCTATTGCACTAAAATTTCATAGCAGATCCCTGCTATGATGAGAACCCATAAGTGCCATAACACTGTTCTTGAATATATGTTCTATGGCCAGATTATTTCATTTGAGGGACACAAATAATATAGTCCATTAGGGGTGAGGACTCATAAAACTTTGAGGAAAATTCTCATGGTGTGTTCCCTTGGTAATATCCATGATGATATTATAAGAACGAGACCTGCCGGTAGGAAATCCACATTTCATAGTGTCATTGGATGTTCCTATAAGAGGATGTGTGTATTGGTCCTTATACTTTAAGATTATTATTAGTAGGTATTACAACTCACGCAATTAGATTTATTGACAAAAATTGTGACGACACACTATTCTTAGTGAGGTAGGATACGTTGGGCATGTCATGAGTAATACTACATTAATAGATAATGCGAGAAAGGATTTGTCCCTTCTGTTCCATAACAGAAGTAGATATCTCAGGCCCTTTGATAAAATTGATATAGCCTAAATAAATCCATGTCCATGGTAAGGAATGGGCGAGTTCAATTCTAAAAAGTTAAAGAAAGAATAGTTGAGCACATGGGTTTATGGAACTAGCATGAAACCCACATGAATCGAGATATCAAGATAAAGGGATTACATTACACGGTAAGCGTTTGTAGGAGATGACATGTCATTATGGCATTAACTTCTTTCTCTATGGGTTCATTGGCATGTTTCTAGGCACTAACCTTGGACTTTCAGCAGGCTTCGCCTAATTACACTGATAAAGAGGCCTAGAGGGTGACACACTAAGTGTGTCCAAGTATCTTAGTTAAATATTAATTTAACAAGTTGAATAAATATTATTCCTAATTGTGGTTTAATAATTATTCAAGGATTCCTGATCGCATTTATTTCAACACTAGTTATTTGAGAGAATATATTATGGGTGAAATAATATATTTATTAGCAATTAATCCAGTGACATTTATTTGAGAAATAAATATCCATTATTCAAGGTATAATAAATGTGGTGGAGGAAATAAAGAAAATGGAAAAACAAAAGTACACACTGTGTATATTAATATACACACAGTGTAGTTTCTTTGGGGATTTGTGAGAAATAATATTATTTATTTAATTAAATAATATTAGGTATAATTCGCTGGGCACATGTCAAGTAATATTAATAGTCAACTATTATTATTAAACACGGGGTCTTACTAAGAATTAAATGAAATGAATAAATGCTTTCAGGTAATTAATTCATTTTATTATTCTATGTAATTAAAATCCCAAATATATAATTCTCATTATCCTAACCATTTTTGGGGTTTTGCACAATGGGTATAGAGAAATATATCAATCAAATAGAGAATTATTTTCCTCCAAGAATGATCTCAAGGTATGAGAGAGATCCTCCTCCACCAGATCAAGGAGAGCGCTTTACAAGTGGCTCTTAAGGAAATCGAAGGCAGACATCACAAGCGAAGGCTCTTTGGCACTAACACCTAGAGATCCCTTTGGAAATGTCCAGAGATACATGGAGCATGTGTGGATCACCACTAAATGAATACTACACTTGAATTCTAAGACATAACGATGGATTGCATCAGACCATGATCAAAAACATCAATGGAGAGAGAATTGCATCAAGGTAATTCTTATATTTTAATTAAATTAATTATAACCAACATGTGGTGATCCTCTCTATGGTTCTTAGACTCCCCTATTTTCTTTCATTATTCATTCTATTCTGAATATTTGGAGTTTTATTATTGTGATGGATCTCGGATTGATCATCGCTAACGAAAAAAATTAAAGTTGGGAACACCCACCAATGCGCTTCTATTGCGCCCAGAACCTACATATACTTCATGGACTAGCAAAGTGTTGGTGGGACATTCTGTATCAGGTAGGGAAGAAGGAGGAGTTGTCTTGGAAGGAATCTGAGATAAAGTTCATGGTCCATTTCTATCCCAAGATGTTGAGGGATGAGAAGGATTGTGAGTTCATGCATTTGACATAGGATATCATGTCAGTTTTGGACTATGCTAAACATTTCAACAACCTGTAGTGCTTTGTGCCAGCTTTGATAGTTAATGACATTTCCAGGGAAAGACATTTTCAGGATGTTCTTCACTATGAGGTTAGGTTGTAGATGAATGTGTTCTGTCTGATCATTTTTGCAGACATGATAAATCAGGCACTCATCACAGAATGAAATATGAGAGAGGCCCCAACCAGTGGCCAGGATATTCTAGTAGGGAAAGCTGTGAGATATTCTTCTAGTGGAATGAAGTGTCAATGTGATATTTTTCACTAGGGAAATAATGGTCAGAGTAGTCAGGGAAGTGGGCATCTATCTTAGGATCATGTTCTGTTGCAGTGCTATCAGTGTGGCAGAATGTGTCAAAAATGACCTCAGTGTCTATATCCCACTCTGGAGTGTCACTTTTATGGAATATTGGGTTACCTAAAGAGGTTTTGTTGGGGAATGCAGTAGTAGAGCAGTGTTAGGGGAACATGATAGGTACTAGAGTCATGGAATGACTCAGCTATGACTCAACAGATAGGTAGCTGGAGTTCCATGAGACGTTCTTATTGAGGTAGGGTATTTGGTACCCTAGTGCAGGAATGATAGTATCATCCAAAGGGTATAGCTCAAGGAAGTCAGGATATTGACCAAGGTAGAGGGGCTAGTCAGATGCATGTTATGTAGACTACTTTGATTAGTGTGGATGTAGAACCATCTACTGTCTGACTGAAAACTAACTTTTTTATTATCAAAAAATTTTTAAGGAAAAAGTGAGAAACCACCAGAACCAGAATTATAATAGATTAAAACCATAAAACCCAAAACCAAACTATAGGGTCCACCCCTCCCCAACAACTACACTATGATGAAAAACCTTCAACATTTCCTGACCACTCAGTAAGATATCCCATGCAGGGTTTCACAGGCCCAGAACCGATGGCATATCCATACCCTCTTAATCTACCAAATCCAAATGACATGAACTGGTGAAGGCTTAATGCTCTAAACCCCATCTGAAGAAGACTCGTGTATAATGCTGGTTGTATATCACCAAAAATTCACTTAAAATTCAAACAAATAGATGCTCCAAAATCATACTTAACCCGATCCAACATACCTCCCAAATTGATCAACATATTCTACCCATTTAAATAGAATTATTGAAAAATAATTTAAGATTACCATCGACTGATTCCCTACACAATTTCTAGAAGATAGAAGTTACCTGGATGCTTGGTACAATCAACATTATATTTTCAAATTTAGAAGCAAGCTGATCCCATGACTTTATGTAATCCTCAAGGCTGATATTCCCTTTATTGAATCCCCTACAAGAATTAGGTCCTGTTTATCAATCCAAGAGTATTGATCCTCATTGAGAGACACCCTTAGAGGCCTCCCCATCATCTTAGATACCTCCTCTTCAGTCACATTAAGTAACAAGACCTAGTTGACCACTTCTTCTTTATAACTTAATTATAATTCAAAGGGTTGGTCACCCACAACCTATAAGTCTATTTTCTTTTCATTTAGCTTTTTATCAGATCAAGTATTCAAAGGAGGTGGTAAAGAGGAGTAATCCTTCATAATTTTCCTCCTCCTATTACTCATATCACTCTTCGAGCTTGAATCTTCACCAATTGAGAGACTAGGATCATTTCCATTAGGTTTATTCACATGGAGCCTATTTTCATCAATTGAATTAGTTAGATAATAACTCAAACCTACCTCTAAAAGACCTTAAAAACGATTTCTCAACTGAATTGGGGTCCGGGTCATTAAAACATAACCCCCTGGCCCCCCATCTCTAGCTTGAATAGTAGGTACCTACCTACCCTTACCTAGATCACCCTTACCTGAACTCAACACCTCAGCATAAGAAGCAACAACAACATCCACCTCACTGCCTGCCCTCTGCTCCATAGTAGTTGAACCCCCATCCGTTTGTCTTTCCGCTCAAAAAAATTATTCTGGACCATTCCATCACCCACCCTCACACTCTAAATGGGGATCATCTCATTGCAATTAGAAGGACTGGCTATATCCTACTTCAACTTGTTAAAAAAATCAGAAACCTTTAGATTAACCAAAGACACCATTGCCTTCTTCCCCAAAGCTAAACTAGAACCAACCTCCAATGAAAAATTAGAGTCCACCGAATCACTGAAGGGCCAATTCTCCTCCATAGGAAGCGAAGAATGAGGCATGCACAAACCATTCTGCATTCTATAGGCATTGACATCCCAACCTCTAAAATTCATACCCATAGCCATCTGCTTTGACGTGCCAGCCTCATCACAAAATTCTAAAACCTTTCCACTGTCTCTACCCACCTTCTTTTCAAATAAATGAACTCCTTGATGAAAATTATCCATAGAGTGACCCAACCATTTACAGGTAGAGTAGAAGTCCATCCAGGTCTCATAAACCAACCATTACTTGCACCTATACTCCTCACCGATTGTAACCCAAAAATACCCAAAAGGTATCCTTGAAACATCCATTTCCACACAAACCCGCAGATTGATGGGATGAAATATAGATTCATTATGACTATAAGAACATAGGAATCTACCAATGAGATTTCCAATCATCCTAATGATAAAAGGATTTTGAAACGGTAAAGGAAAATTAGGAAACCTCACCTAGACTGTAGCTGTAAGAGAATAGCGTTTCATATGGAAATCGAAAGGCCAACGAAATAGGTAGAACCAATATCCATTGAATATGTGGGGGGAATTCAACCAGGAAATGTTGAGGTCCTCATCCTAAGCAAACTGAATCATAATGTGGTGGCTACCAAGAAAATACAGCATCACCCTCTTCTGCAAATTCCATGAACTGAAGACGAACCTGTCAAATGAATCCACCGACAGTCGCCTATGATTAAACTAAGAAACCAAGGTGAGGTTTAAGAGCGTTGAGGTTTCTATGAACTCCAAAGTCAAAAATAGGAGATTGTGGAATCCATCAACAATATTTTTAACTTTAGGGAATAATTAAGATTTCATAAAATGATTCATAAAATCAGGATTAGAGAAGGGATAGAAAGGAGACCCCACTCTCTTGATGGATGTTGGAGACCCATCGCCCGCTGAGGGGGGAGGGACCAACACAGATGCCACCACCATCGCTACGAGGGAGAGATCATCACCACCTAGGGTTCCCTCTCACTGTCATAGAACCGTCTAAGGTTAGAGGTACGATTCTTGTATCACCTACCCTTTATTGTGTTTTGTTTGATACAGGTGCATTGTATTCCTTTTTATAATATATTTTTGTAAATGTTTTGGTCTTGGATGTGGAAAGATTAGATGGTGTTTTAACCATAGACACACTATTGGGAGTGCGATCAGAGAATATCAAACTTTGAAAGGTGTGTTCTCTAGAGATTGGTGGTTACTATTTATTTTGGGAACCTTTAATGATGGAAATGATAAAATTCTATTTGATTCTTGGTATAAATTGGTTAGTTCTAAACCATACATATATCAACTGTTACTAGAGGAGAGTTACCTTTCTATCTCCAGAAGGAGGCATCTATTCACACCAGGTTGAGTGTGATCTTTAGGCTAGTCATACAGGACCAATTTAGTGTAGATTGGATTATCTCATGGATCAGATAACCAATATTTCTCTAGATGATGGTGGAATGAAGTAGGATTCTTATCCTCTAGTGGAAGACTGTTTTTGGATGTATTTCTTGACAAGTTATATGACTTACCACCCAAGTGATAGATCAATTTTATGATCAATTTTATACCAGGAGAAGATCCAGTTTCTATCCCACCTTATAGAATAACACCAGAAGAGCTTCGAGAGTTGAAATTACAATTAGAAGATCTGGAAGCTAAAGGTTTAATATGACTGAGTACATCTCCATGGGGTTCTCTAGTTCTCTTCGCCAATAAGGATGATGGGACTTTGTGCATGTGTGTGAATCATTAGATATTGAACTAGATGATGGTCAATAATTGATATCCTCTTCCACGCATCGATTATCTCTTCGATCAGTTGAGAGGTTCTAAGATCTTCTCAAAGATTGGTTTATGATCATGATACCGTCAGTTGTGGGTGAGACCATCATACATACCTTGGACAGATTTTAGGAGCTGGTATGGATTGTATGAGTTGATTATGATATTGTTTGGTTTGACCAATACACTAGCAGTATTCATAAAATTAATGAATAAGATATTTCATCCTTTTCTGGACCAATTTGTGGTGGTTTTTGTCAATGAAATCTCAGTGTACTCCCAGTCAGCATATGATCATGCTAAACATCTTGAAATCATCCTGAGTACATTGAGAGAGCATCTATTATACACCAAGATAACTAGATTCAGTTTCTGTATTGATAAAGTTCACTTCTTAGGCCATGTCATGTTAATGGAATGAGTGTCGGCGGACCCATACAAAGTTGTAACCATGGTATCTTGGGAGAACCCCAAGAATGTCTTCGCGATTCAAAGATTTCTGGGTATAACAGGTTATTATCAATGCTTTATCTAGGAATTCTCCCATCCATAAGCACCAATTTCAGGGATGACCAAAAATGGAGTGAAGTTTGTTTGTTCTGAAGCAAGCGAGAGAAATTTTTAGAAGCTGAAAGGAAGACTGACCTCATCACCTATTGATAGAGCAAATTTATGTGCATAATTTTGATCAAATAATGAGTATTTTTTACTATTTTTCAATGATAAACCCCATGTATTTACATGTTTTATTAAAATAATTGGTAATTTGAATTTTATAATGAAAATGAGCATAATAGAGAAAAGTGCATAATTCTGGATTTTGGACAGATTTTGACACAAGGGTATTTTTGTCATTTCTCATAAAATATATTTCTAAACTTTGTGATTAATTTTTTTTAGAATATTGATTTTATTTACTCCAATTTTTTCTTCTAAACTAGGAGCTGATTCAGCCATCTAAAGGGCCTACCAATTCATTGAAGTTGGAAATTTTTTCAGGCGGACAACGTGGACCCCACCACCATAACGAAACCCAAACTCGGACTAAACACATCGAAATGATATGTTTTCACCTGGGATAACACTAGGATATATAGGGTCGGATCTAAAACAAATTTGGGGGAGTTTTGAAGTCATTAAGGCGTCTATTGAATGACATACTTTTGGAGGAACCTTTCTAGAAGCTTCGTCCAAAAACATAAACCTCTAATGAAAACTTCATAACTCCTTCATCCGGGGTCCAAATGTGTTGAAAGTTTTAGGGTGAAAGGCCAACAAATTTATGAACAACATTGAACTAGTAGTTCACACATGAATCGACCATTTAATGGTCTGACAATGTGCAAAATGTCAGAGTACAGAATTCTGCCTATAAAAGGAGGCCCTCGCCTCCTTATCAAATCATCAGCTCGGCACCCACAGCCAAGGAGGGATCCCACCGGGGCACAGGCCACTAATGATCCTCTCTTCCCCCCTCATTTCTTCTTTTTATTTTATTTTTATTTTATATTTATTTTAGTTTTATTTTCAATTGTAATTTATTTTTTTAGTTTTATTAATCCATGCATTTGTGGTTCTCCATCCACTTTTCTTCATTTCTTTTTCTTTCTATCTCTCTCTATCTCTCACTATTTCTCTCTTATTTCACCCACTCCACCAAGTAATCTCATACTCTCGAAAATGATAGGATAATCACAAGACTTGGCTCAGGGTGAGGTCAAGGTTTTCATGAATTTTCTTTAAAGTTTAATTAAGTTTGTGGTATAATTGAGTAGCATGCTTGGGCAAGGTGAATGTCCCTGATTGTGTGATGGTCCCCAATGACATGCGAATCAAACTAATTCTATTATAGAAAAAAATAGTGATTCAAACATGAGATTTCATGTTAGAATTATCAAACTAAATCAAATACATGTAGGAAAATAATGATTGAATCCAAGACTGAACCCCAAAACCAAGTTCTTTATTATTAATTCAATCTGTTTGAACTTGAATCATAGTATTAATTTAGAATTATTTCTTCACATGTCATTATTTTAAATAATCAAAAACCCAAAAAATATTTTCATCACTTCGATTTAATAAAAAAAACCACAAAAGATATATATTAGGTGAATTAGATAAATTAAGTGAACTGAATTAAGAAGGCTTCTCAAGAGAGATGACCCTGGTCAGCCACTGTGCTGCACTAGGAAAATATAATTGTTTTTTTTCCACACCTCACGATAGGTGTGCATCAAAACTGGCATCGTTTCTGGGGATCCAATCAGTTATTCATTTACTTTTTCTATTTTCACATCATAGTTAGATTCCATTTATTTTTAAAAAACAAAAAACAAAACAAAAAAATATATTTCCATGATGAATTAAAATTATTATTATTCTACATGGAATGAAAATTACTCACAAGTGCAAGAACACCACTACACTGATGAGGCCCTCCAACAAAGATCTGATGTGCTAATAATAATGGTCAAGCAGGTTCAAAGCGGCATTACAAGATGGATCTCACTGAAATATTTGATGGTGATGGTCGATGAACTTCAAACATACTTAAAAAGATTCTAGTCCAAGAAGTAAGTGCCACTAATCTTCCTGGGTTTCACAAAACACATCCATGAACTTGAGGTCAAAATCGACGTGGAGGAGCCCGACTACCTGCCTTCACCTTCCACCATCATACTCCAAGAGGCACTTACCACTGAGTCAGAGATTGAAGCTGAACAAAATCAGGTATTATAACCTTTCTTTGACCCAATCTCTTTTGATTTTATTGAAAAAAATTGGTATATCACTCCCTCTTGTTTTTATTATACAGAATCAGACATACTTTGCTATGCCTTGGAAGAAGATGAAGAATACAGTGGACATTCACCTATTGAGGAACACATGGAGCTCCCTGATTTCAATGAACATGCATTGGATGAGGCCCATCAAGAGATCCAGGTAGCTGAGCCGAATAAAATCAGATAAGAGGCTTCTCTTCATGCAGCCCCTATGAAGCCATCACTGGAAGATAAGAAGGTTGCACAAGTATCAACCAAGGAAGAGGATGATCCATACTTTATCCTACCCCCACCATGAAAGCTATACCTCATTATTAAGGGGGAGGATATGGTGAACTCTATCCATGGATCGTCCCTCAAGAAAAAGGATGAAAAACAAGCTAGAAAAAGCCACATGTGGTGGTTCAAATCAAAGAAGCTTCATCCTCCATCAAACTTTGGATAACAGTTGGTACTACCCTCTGATGGCAGTAAAAATTCAGGGCCCACTTGGGGGATCGTACCAAGATTTATCTTTACATGATTTCTTGGAATTTAGATTTCAATTTCATTTCTTAGGAATTAGTCTAGCATACAACCCACTCCCTCTATATTTTTTGAGCTTAAATGACACGATCCTTATGCTTAATTGAGTTTTTTTCTTTTATAGGTTCATAATAGGTAGCGCCAGACATTGAAGGGGAATGACTAAATTTCATGGAAAAAGGGAGTTCAATTTTAGTGTTTTATCTTTTAAACTCTCCAAAGTTTAGTCCATAACATGTTTTGAGCTTTAAAGATAAAATTGCATGCCCACACTTGAATTAATGTTTTACTCGAATTATCTAGGAGACATGAGTTTCTTAGGAACCTAGTGATTCCATGTTTTAGATTTCAATGTTTATATGATTAAATTATTGAAATGAAGAATTTAATTTTTAAACATGATGCATAGATATTGAAATGATGACTCATGATTTGAAGGAATTAATTAATTCATGTAAATGAAATTTCCCTACCATATTTCATGCTTTGAAATTCTGAAATTTATATAAATTTATTTATTATTATTAGTCATTACATGAGTGATTGTCCAATGTTATATTTCTCATTCCTGAGAGGATTTCTAGACCAAGTAATTCCTATTTATTCTTGAGCATATTTCTTGAGTGATCTTGGGGCATGTAACTGACCCGAACTTGTATTGAAACTTTTCAAAGCTATGATTGTGCAAAAAATTATTTAAAATGATTGAGGTATCCTTTAAAAATCCACTTATCCTTAAAATACCACCTTTAAATCAATCCTTATTTTAGCCCATAGAGACCATGAATGACCTTTATAGGGATGAGCCATGTTTCAATCCATTTTTATCCATTTCTACCTTACTCTTGGTATTTGCATGATATTTTAAAGTTGAAGTCTGAGGTAAAGGGAATAATGGTGGACGGGATGATACACATTGTAAAGAAGAAGTACAGGGGTGTTATTTTGGGAATTATAAAAGGTTGTGAAATAATTCATTATACTCTATTGTTTTCCCCTCTTGAATTGAAAAAAAATGACAAAAAAAGACAAAAAAGATCCAAAGAAATAGAAAAATGGGTTGTGATTTGGGAGAACCAAAAATCATCATTTTCTAGACTGATGATATTCTGATCGTATGTGGTTAGGTGATGGATGTGTGGTTTGATCTAATCACAAATTTTGAAAAATGAAAAAAAAGTACAAAAGTAAAAAAATATATTCAAGAGGGTGCACCAATCATTCATTATGCATAATTTGATCATAACCTTTTCTTTGAGTTTTTGGAAGTGGGTGTTGCTACTTTGAAGGGGAGAATTTCATTACATTTTTTTATTTTGATATCTTGCATTGTACTTAAGAGTTTAACCTCCTCCTTGAGCCTTAATTTTTAAATCATAAATCCTTCCAACCTTAATCCTCAGAGTCATTTGAACCTTTATTGAAAGTCCTTATGATTCTATGTGTCTTTGTCTTTACAAAGTAGAGAAATTAGTTCATTTACAAGACTATGGATAAGAATCATTTCATCATGATATGAGCATAAATCTACTTGAATTGTATCATGAGTGATGAGATAAAAGAATCAAAAGTGAGGTAAATCATGAATTGACATGTTTAATAAAAATCAATCAATGAGATTGGATGAATGGAAGGAGAAGTTCCATCAATTTTCAAAGGGGGAAAGTAAAATGTGTGAATTATTTGTTTCTTTGAAAAATGGGAAATTAAATTGATATTTTATTCAGATTTTTGAATGTTTGATTTTACATTGAAAATTGTTTGATTTTATTGCATTGGATTTTGAATATTGGTAACATTGATGTCCTATGATTTCCTTGTTGAGATTTTATGCTTGAGGACAAACATGGTTTAAGTGTGGGGGTATTTGATAGAGAAAATTTACGTGCATAATTTTGATCAAATAATGAGTATTTTTTACTATTTTTAAATGATAAACCCCATGTATTTACATGTTTTATTAAAATAATGGTTAATTTTGAATTTTATAATGAAAATGTGCATAATATAGAAAATTGCATAAATCTGGATTTTGGATAGATTTTGACCACAAGGGTATTTTTGTCATTTATCATAAAATATATGTCCAAAATTTGTGATTAATTTTTTTTATAATCCTGATTTTATTTCCTCCAATTTTTTCTTTTGGACCAGGGGTTGATTCGGCCATCTAAAGGGCCTACAAATTCATTGAAGTTGGAAATTTATTTGGGCGGACAGCGTGGACCCCACCACCGTAACAGAACCCAAAATCGGCCTAAACACATACAAATGAAATGTTTCCACCTGTTATAGCACTAGGATAGATAGGTAGTTATCTACAAAAAATTTGGGGGAGTTTTGAAGTCATTAAGGTGGCCATTGAACGACAAACTTTTGGAAGAACCTTCTTGGAAGCCTCGTCCAGAAACATAAGCTTCCAATGAAAAATTCATAACTCCTTCATCTGGGGTCCAAATGCACTAAAAGTTTGATGGTGATCTTCCAACACATTTATTAACAACATTGAATAAGGATTATACATGTGAATCGTTCATTTAATGGTCAAAAAACGTGCAATATTTCGAAGTATAGAATGATGCCTATAAATGGAGGCCCTCACCTCCTTCTCAAATAATCTGCTCAACAGCCACAACCAAGGAGGGATCCCACTAGGGAACGGGCCACTTATGGTCCTCTATTTTCCCCTCATTTATTTTTTTATTTTATTTTTATTTTAGTTTTATTTTAGTTTTATTTTAAATTGTAATTTATTTTTTAGTTTTATTAATCCATGAATTTGTGTTTCTCCATCTACTTTTTCATTTCTTTTTCTTTCTATATATCTCTCTCTCACTATCTTTCTCTTATTTCACTAAATCCAATAAGTAATCTCAAACTCTCGAAAATGAGATCCTAATAATGAGACTTGGCTCGGGATGAGGTTAAGGTTTTCGTGAATTTTCTTTAATGTTTAATTAAGTTTGTGGTAGAATTGAGTAGCATGCTTGGGCAAGAAGAATGTCCCCGATTGGGTGACAGTCCCCCAATAGCATGTGACTCAAACTACTTATATTCTAGAAAATAATAGTGATTCAAACATGAGATTTCATGTTTGAATTATCAAAATAAATCAAACACATGTAGGAAAATAATGATTGAATCCAAGACTAAACCCCAAAACCAAGTTCTTTCTTATTAATTAATTCTGTTTAGGATTGCATCGTAGTATTAATTTAAAATTATTGCTTCAAGTTTCATTATTTTAAATAATAAAAAACCCAAAAAACATTTTCATCACTTCCATTTAATAAAAAAACCAAAAAAAGAGATAGATTAGGTGAATTAGATAAATTAAGTGAACTGAGTTGAGAAGGATCCTCAAGAGAGATGATCCTGGTCAGTCACTGTGCTGCACTAGGAAAAATATAATTGTTTTTGACTATGCCCCACGATAGGCATGCATCAAAACTAGAGCCGTTGCTGGGGAGTCAATCAGTTATTCATTTACGTTTTCTATTTTCACATCATAGTTATATTTCATTTCTTTAAAAAAAACAAAAACAAAATATTTCCATGATGAATTCAAATGATTATTATTCTACATGGACTGAAAATTACCCACAGGTGAAAGAACACGACTACACCAAGGAGGCCCTCCAACGAAGATCTGATGCGCTGATGATAATGGTCAAACAGGTGAAAAGAGGCATTACAACATGGATCTCACCAAAAGACTTGATGAAGATGGTCGATGAACTTCAAACAAACTTAAAAAGATTCGAGGCCAAGAAGGAAGTGCCACTAGTCTTCCCAGATTTCATAGAAGACATCCATGAACTTGAGGCTAAACTCGAGGTGGAGGAGCTTGACTACCTGCCTTCACCTTCCACCATCATACTCCAAGAGGCACTTACCACTGAGGTAGAGATTGAAGCTGAACCAACTCAGGGAGTGGAACCTTTATTTGACCCCATATCTTCTTATTTTATTGAAATAGATTTTTATATCACTCCCTATTGTTTTGATTATATAGAATCAGATATAATTTTCTATTCCTTGGAGGAATATGAAGAATACAGTGGACATGAACCTATTGAGGAACACATGGAGCTCCCTGATTTCAATGAACATGCATTGGAGGAGCCCCATCAAGAGATCTAGGTAACTGAGCCTAAGAAAATTATACAAGAGGCTTCTCTTCATGCAGCCCCCATGAAGCCGACACTGGAAGATAAGAAGGTTGCACAAGTAGAAATCAAGGAAGAGGATGGTCCATACTTCATCCTACCCCCACCATGCAAGATATACCTCATTACAAAGGGGGAGGATATGGTGTACTCTATCCATGGATCATCCCTCAAGAAAAAGGATGAATCACAAGCTGGGAAAGGCCACATGTGGTGGTTCAAATCAAAGAATCTTCATCCTCCATCAGACTTTGGATAACAGTTGGTACTGCCCACTGGAGGCAGTAAAACTTCAGGGCCCACTTGGGGGATCGTACCAATATTTATATTTACATGATTTCTAGGAATTTAGATTTTAATTTAATTTCTTAAGAAGTAGTCTAGCATGCATCCCACTCCCTCTATCTTTTTTGATCTTAAATGACATAATCCTTATGCTTAATTGAGTTATTTTCTTTTATAGGTTTATAATAGGAAACCCCAGACAGTGAAGGGTAAGGACTAAATTTCATAGAAAAAGGGAGTTCAATTTTAGTGTTTTATCTTTTAAACTCTCTACATTTTAGTCCACAACATGTTTTGAGCTTTAAAGATAAAATTTCATGCCCACAATTAAATTAATGTTTTACTCAACTTATCTCGGAGACATGAGTTTCTTAGGAACCCAGTGATGCCATCTTTTAGATTTCAATGTTTATATGATTAAATGATTGAAATTCAGAATTCAATTTTTAAATATGAAGCATATATATTGAAATGACGACTCATTATTTGAAGGAATTAATTAATTCACGTAAATGAAATTTCCCTATTATCTTTCATTCTTTGAAAATCTGAAATTTTTGTGAATTGATTTATTATTATTAGTCACGCCATGAGTGGTTGTCCAATGTTATATTTCTCATACCAAAGAGTTTTTTAGACCAAGTACTTCCTATTAATTCTTGAGCATATTTCTTGAGTGATATTGGGACATGTAACCGACCAGAACTTGTATTGAAACTTGTCAAAGCTATAACTGTGAAAAAACACATTTAAAATGATTGAGGAATCCTTTGAAAATCCACTTATCCTTAAAATACCACCTTTATATCAATCCTTATTTTATCCCATAGAGACCATGAATGACCTTTATAGGTATGAGCCATGTTTCAAGCCATTTTTATCCATTATTACCCGACTATTGGTATTTTTAGGATATTTTAAAGTTGAAGTGTGGGGTAAAGGGAATCATGGTGGATGAGATGATACACATTTTAAAGAAGAAGTGTGGGGGTGTTATTTTGGGAATTATAAAAGGTTGTTAAATCAATCATTATGTTGTATTATTTTCCCCTCTTGAATTGAAAAAAATGACAAAAAAATGACAAAAAATATCCAAAGAAATAGAAAAATGGGTTGTGATTTGGTAGAACCAAAAATCACCGTTTTCCAGACTGATGATCTTATGATCATATGTGGTTAGGTGATAGATGTGAGGTTTGATCTAATCATAACTTTTGAAAAATAAAAAAAATTACAAAAGAAAAAAAAATATTCAAGAGGGTGCACAAATAATTCATTATACATAATTTGATCATAACCTTTTCTTTGAGTTTTTGGAAGTGGGTGTTGCTACTTTGAAGGGGAGAATTTCATTACACTTTTACTTTTGATATTATGCATTGTACTTAAGAGTTTAAAATCCTCCTTGATCCTTAATTTTTAAAGCATCAAATCCTTCCAACCTTAAGCCTTAGAGTCATTTGAACCTTTATTGAAAGTCCTCATGATTTTATGTGTCTTTGTCTTTACAAAGTGGAGAAAGTAGTTCATTTACAAGCCTATGGATAAGAAGCATGCACTCATGATATCATCATAACTCTACTTGAATTTTATCACGAGTGATGAGATAAAAGAATCAAAAGTGAGGTAAATCATGACTTGGCATGTTTAATAAAAATGAATCAAGGATCTTGAATGAATGAAAGGAGAAGTTCCATCAATTTTCAAAGGGGGAAAGTAAAATGTGTAAATTATTTGTTTCTTTGAAAAATGGGAAATTAAATTGTTATTTTATGCATATTTTTGAAAGTTGGATTTTACATTGATTTTTTTTGATTTTATTGCATTGTAATTTGAATATTGGTAACATTGGTGTCCCCTGATTTCCATGTTAATATTTCATACTTGAGGACAAGCATGGTTTAAGTGTGGGGGTATTTTACAGAGCAAATATATGTGCATATTTTTGATCAAATAGTGAGTATTTTTTACAATTTTTCAATGATAAACCCCATGCATTTACATGTTTTATTAAAATAATGGGTAATTAGAATTTTATAATGAAAATGAGCATAATAGAGAAAAGTGCATAATTCTATATTTTGGACAGATTTTGACCACAAGGGTATTTTTTTCATTTCTCATAAAATATATGTCCAAAATTTGTCATTAATTTTTTTTAGAATCCTGATTTTATTTCCTCGAATTTTGTCTTCTGGACTAGGAGCTGATTCGGCCATCTAGAGGGCCTACAAATTTATTGAATTTGGAATTTTTTTTGGGCAGACAGCATGGACCCCACCACTGTAACGGAACCCAAACTAGACCTAAACACATCCAAATGATGTGTTTCCACCTGGGATAACACTAGGATAGATAGGGACAGATATAAAAAAAATTTGGTGGAGTTTTGAATTCATTAAGGCAGCCATTGAACAACATACTTTTGGAGGAACCTTTTTGGATGCTTCGTCCAGAAACATAAACCTCCAATAAAAAATTTAGAACTCCATCAGGTGTCCAAATTCATTGAAATTTGGAGGGTGAACTACCAAAAAATTTATGAATAACATTGAAGAAGGGGTACACGCATTAATCATCCATTTAATGGTCAAATAACTTGAAAATTTTCAGATCACTAAATGATGCCTATAAAAGGAGGCCCTCGCCTCCTTCTCAAATCATCAACTCAACACCCACAAACAAGGAGGGATCCCACCGGGGCATAGGCCGCTGCTGATCCAATATTCCCTCCTCATTTATTATTTTTATTTTATTTTTATTTTGGTTTTATTTTCAATTGTAATTTATTTTTTTAGTTTTATTAATTCATGTATTTGTGTTTCTCCATCCACTTTTCTTCATTTATTTTTCTTTCTATCTCTCTCACTCTCACTATCTCTATCTTATTTCACCCACTCCACCAAGTAATCTCATACTCTCGGAAATGAGGGGATAATCACGAGACTTGGCTCGGGGTGAGGTTAAGGTTTTTATGAATTTTCTTTAAAGTTTAATTAAGTTTGTGGTAAAATTGAGTAGCATGATTGGGCGAGGTGAATGTCCCAGATTGGGTGATAGTCCCCAATGGCATGAGACTCAAAATACTTCTATTCTAGAAAAGAATAGTGATTCAAACATGATATTTCATTTTTGAATTATCAAACTAAATCAAACACATGTAGGAAAATAATTATTGAATCCAAGACTGAAACCCAAAACCAATTTCTTTCTTATTAATTAATTCTGTTTAGAATTGCATTGTAGTATTAATTTGGAATTCTTGCTTCACATGAAATTATTTTAAATAATAAAAAACCCAAAAAATATTTTCATCACTTCCATTTAATAAAAAAACCACATAAAGAGATAGATTAGGTGAATTAGATAAATTAAGTGAACTGAATTGAGAAGGCTCCTCAAGAGAGATGAATCTGGTCAGCCACAGTGCTACACTAGGAAAAATATAATTGTTTTTGTCCACACCCCATGATAGGCGTGCATCACCTATTATCACTTTACCTATGCCAAGTAAAACATATACCTTGTACTTTGACACATCAAGAGTTGGGCTTAGAGCAGTTTTGATGCAGGAGGATCGAGTGGTTTCTTATGACTCCAGACAGTTGAGGTCATATGAGATAAATTATCCTACTCATGATTTGGAGTTAATAGTAGTAGTACATGACCTGATATGTTAGAGGAATTATCTCATGTGTGAGAGTTATGTGGTATAAACGGACCAAAAGAGCCTCAAGTACATATTTTCTTAGCTGGGCCTGAACCTTCAACAAAGGAGGTGGGTTGAGTATCTAAATTCTTTCTACTTTGAGTTGGATTATACACTGGGCAAGGGAAATTTCATTGCTAATGCTTTGATCCAAAAGACACAGGCATAAATAGCATAGGATTCCTGCAATGAGTATAAGATAATGGATATTTTTTACAGACATGCATATAGATGTTTAGGAGCCTCAAAGAGGAGTATCTATGAATTCAACCTCTATTATACCCATGATTTTGGATTAGAT
Organism: Viscum album; assembly: GCA_963277665.1. Taxonomy (NCBI): domain Eukaryota; kingdom Viridiplantae; phylum Streptophyta; class Magnoliopsida; order Santalales; family Viscaceae; genus Viscum; species Viscum album. Next base: position 415,271,666 of record OY728139.1, read on the forward strand.
TAAGACCAAGAATTTATCTGATATGGAGGTATTAGTTATGAGAGATACATTATATGTAGGGGAGACACCATCAGGATGGTCTATTATTAGTGGAAATTATCTTCTTTTATGGGATGAGTATGGGTTCCTATGGATTTTTTCAAGGAGCTAATGAAAGAGTTTCATGATTCTAGATGGGGGGTACATTCTGGTTTGAAAAAGATGTATTGTGATCTCTATAGATAGTACTAGTGGTCAATAATTAATAAGAAGGTAGTAAGATTTATGGTTGGATGTTTCAATTATTAGTATGTGAAATCCATGAATCAAAGGCCAGCTGATATTTTGCATCCTTTTCCCATTCCTAAGTGGAAATGGGATGATGCCACTATGGATTTTATGATAGGATTACCTAGGACAACCCATAATAATGATGCTGTATGGGTGATTGTGGAATGAATGATAAAGGTAGACCACCTATTTAATATTAGGTAAACCTTCACAGTTGATGATTTGAGTAGTCTTACATGCGTGAGGTAGTTCAGATGCATGGGGTTCTATGGAGTATCGTTTCAGACAGGGATCCTCGCTTCACATCACATTTCTGGAAGGGTCTTCAGAAGGCTACATGATTATATGTTCTTTTGAGTACGACTTATCATCCTCAGACTGATGGTCAATCTAAGAAGACTATTTAGGTTCTAAAGGATATGCTGTGAGACTATGATTTGGATTTTGGTGGTTCATGGGAGAAGCATATGGAACTCATGGAATTTTCATACAAGTATCAATTTAGATGGCACCTTTCGAGGCCTTGTATGTAATGTCACGCCGTTCAACTCTTTGCTAGTTGGAGGTAAGTGAGTCATCGCTTGTTGGGCCTAGTCTTGTATAATATATTTCTAATCAAGTTAAGTTTATCAGATAATGGTTGGTGAAAATATAGAGTAGGAAAAAGTCTTACGCTGACCATCAGAGACAACTTCTGGAGTACATAGTTGTTCATTGTGTTTTCCTTCAGGTGTCGCCTTATGACACCTTGTGTCTTAATTACACTTCAATTTATGATTTATTACATAAGATTACTCTTAATAAAACCTAGAATATTGAGAAGTATAGTGTCTTTGGGAACTAGGTACATTACTTAACTACTTAAAATAGGGAATACATCATATTTATTGAAAAATTCCTTGATATGATCATATTATTCAAATGTACTTAAAAATACACGGGATAACCTAGATATTTACATAAGAAAGGGGTGAGTGATGATGGTATTTCATGCATATATTTTATGGTGTTTTATTATATTTATTTCTATATTTAATTGATTATTCTTTCCAAACATTGGATGATTTGATATTTTTTGTGTTTTATGGAATGAACAACAGATATTTGAAAAAGGAATGAAAAGAGGTGAATTTTGGTGGCGTGATACCATATTTTTGAGGATGTAGTGAAGTTAGAGAACTAGAATAATTCATTTACATATCATGTATGTCATTACATGATGTGATATTTCATAGATAAAGGCCACCAAAAGTGCAAGTCATGAAGTTGTTACACACTGTGAAAAGAAATTACATGTCATGAACACAAATACACATCATGAATGTTTCAGACATATAGATACAAAATATGAACTGCTGACATGGATTACATGAAATGAAAATACATTACACGTCATGAAAGTTTTGGGAACAAAAAAATATAGATTCATGAGATATGATATGTGGTCAAGGGTTTGACCAAAACCCTTATAAAAGACACCCTCAGCCTCATCTTGGAGGATATTCCAGATGAAGGACCAATGATAGACACCTGCTGAGACGATTTCCACAGGGTTGTCAATGATCCATAAATCTGAGTAAGGGAATAAACAAGGAATAACATGAAAAAGTAATATATGTTGGAAAATATACATATCAATGGGGAATAAAAGGAGTGAGAATCATAAACATGAACAACGAGGCATGATATAACATGACAGTAAAAAATGCAACAAGTGAAATGTGGAAACAACTTAAAATAATGCATCATAAACATAGGTCAAGATTAACTACCAAGGAATCATGATGGAAAAATCCCTGTGATAGATTAAGGTCACTCCCTAATCCCTTGTATGATGTCTCATGAGACTAAAAAATTAACCAATTCATTAGAGCACTATATAATTCCAGTCAAACCCGTCACTTTCATTTCATTCTCATGCTCAAGTGTGCCATATAGACCATACAAAATGGAATCATTTACCATCAAATTTTATTCCATGATAAATAATTTTAGAATACATACTTGTAAGTTCCAAATCAAAGAAGTATAAGTGCATGAATGTGAACACCCTTGATAGGAAATTGATACAGCTATTCACTATACAATTGTTTGGCATGAAAAATTGTGGGGGAATTTTAGAAGCATAACGGAGGTATATAAATGTTCATGGAAGGGATTAATGAGATTGAAAGGGGTATCTCATAATTTATAAATTAAATGGTCAGTAAGGGGAATATTAAAGAACAAATCCCATCATTAGAAATTAGAGATAAAAGACACAATATAATGAAGAAACTTGAATAAAGAGAAGAAGAGGATCCCTTACCTTGAGAGGGTGATTCCAAATGCTTGAGAGGAGCCTATTGAGAGCTTGGGGGAACATTTGGAGGACTCTAGAGAGGGGAGGGAAGAGTAAGGATGTGGTCCATGATTTTTGAGTGAAGATAAATGGGATCTTAGGTGGGTTTATATAGGAAATGAGTGGGGAATTCTTTATTAGTTCTCAAACTTAGGTTTTAGACTCTACAAAATAAAGTAATCAAAACAAAAAACCTTACCATGGTTTTTCCCATGTTTTCTACCAAAGAGGGGTGATTTTCATTATTTTATTAGTCCAAGGGACGAAATTATTAAAATAATACCCTTACTAATGTGGAAGTGAGTTATGTTTATAACTAAATGATTTTAATACCTTAAAATATATTATAGGTTTTGAAGGATTCATAAATACTTTATAAAATTAAGAAAATAAACTTAAAATCACATTATTTTAAAGGGGAGTCATAGATTTGGTCATGTATTCCCATTATATTATTTATTACATCATTGTTTCTGATGATTTTGTTGGGGCACGCCTGCACATTCGCACATGGTGGATGCACACTGGCTGCTCTTGTTACCCGCATTCTCGCTTTCCAAAGGTAGGAGACATTCATCACATTCAATAGTAATTTATGCTCCTTGATCAAAATGGGATAATGAGATGTTGGTTCCAATTTCCATGAATTCCTTCTTGGAACTCATCATCTTGTCTGGGTCTCCCTCATAGAGTTAAGTCATGTTTATGGAACTCATTCTCGATGCCATATTTTTTTGGATGCTGGTTAATCACACTACTTCTATCTATAAATTCCATTAGGTATTGACATGTCAAAAACCTTTATCCAGGAGAGTAGTCATGTTGGGCATCATTGACATGTTTGGAAACTGGGAACATTGGTCGCCTGTATTCTTCATCTTGGGAGAGAATCTCATGAAGGCATATTAGGCACGAAACCTAAGGCATCCTGTGTCAATAATGAGGTATCTGACACTAAGAGTGTATATCTTCCAAGTCTTTTACCATAGGCATCCCATGTCTTTTGTTGGGAAAAAATCCCTCAAGGTAACATTGCATCATTTTTGGGTTGATTGTGTTTGGTGACAAAGTAGGTTTCCATGGGGAATTATTGAGTTCCAGATAGGTTGTTGACAATCTATGCTGACAAAGAACCATGATAATGGAATGGATGATCTGGATGTGGTATAAAAAGAATAGATACAAGGTGGCGCTGTTTCCCAGTGTTTGCCAAATTTTTGGGGTCCAAAATTTGGAGTTTGGTGAGCATCGTGAAAATCGTATTTCCTTAAAGATATAATTTTAATATGAAAAAGTCATGAGTTTCATGAAGATAGGCTTCATGGATTGGATTTCACGAAGACCAGAAGAATGTTGATGGTGATTCTTTGCGATTACGATGAGCTTCGCGAACAGAAGTGTTGAAGAGCATTGCGGAGACCAAGGGCACTGCGAGTGGAGCTTCACGACAAAGGCGTGAAGGAATTGACATGATTCTCCATGATTACAACAAGCTCTATGATTAGAAAATTTCCATGGTGCTCCGCGATTTTGGGATAATTTCAGCAGGAACTTCGGAGCTTCGTGATTTGAGTTGACATGGTGTTGAATTCTCCTGGAAGGTTCGAGGGTTGATGGAATCACCTATAAATAGACCTCGAACCCTCAAGAGAATTAGAGAGTTTTCAAAGAAAATACTTTGCTCTCGGCTCGTGAAGGTAGTGTTCTTCTCGAAAGGAAGGAGCTTCGCGGCGACTATTCTAGCTTCGCAAAAGTTGCGTGCTCTGCATTGGATCAGTGAGTTTTATAAGGGAAGTCACTCTATGATGACTTGAGCTTCGTGAAGGCCTGATCTCTATGAAGTCTTGAGCTTCATGAAAAGGTAGGATCTTCGCGAAGGCTTGTTTGAGCTTCACGAAATTGAGAGCTTCGTGAAGTAGGGTGCTTTGTGAAGTAGGGTGCTTTGCGAAGGTAATTTCTAAAGGTTGTTGCCCAATGTTCAAGGGAAAAGGGGTATTCATCAGTGGATGAACTTTGGACTTCAATAGAGTATCTACATACAGTGGAGGATGCATTCATTAGTGGTAATAAAGAGACCTACAGGTCTATAAACTGTGAGTGGATCTTTTGAAGAAGCAGTGATCTCATTTCAGTTGAGAGAGTAGTGAGTTCTCAAAATTGTGAGTGGTTGTAAAATAGGAGGGATAGTGAGTCTACATCAAACTTGTAAACAGAAGTGAATTTATAGTGAAATTGGTACATTGAAACACTGCCGATTTATGCTCCTTGGACATAGCCCAGTGAGGGTGAACCAAGTAAAAATTGACGTTTCCTGTGCATGCTTTAAGGTTTATTCATACTCTGCAATATGAAGGAGAGAGAAGAGGGTTTTGTCTAACAACAAAACAAGATCAAAAGGGGCAGTTGTTTTAATCTATCATACCCTGATTCACCCCCCTCTTAGGGTATCTATCCTAGTGTACCTAACAATTGGTATCAGAGGGAAATGTTGATATCATTTCTCTCTCAAATAGAGGTTATCAATCATAAAGGGATTATGATCTTTGATGGGAGAAATTTTCAGCTATGGAAGAATCAGATGCAACACTACTTCCTATCTTTGGGAATGGATGTGTTTACAACAGCAATGCACGGTATCGCTGCTGATATTAATAGTGGTGCACTATCAGAAGCTGAGCAATGATAATTGGATGCTGACGCAAAGGGAATCAATTCTTTAGGGGGATCCCTATCCAATGCTATTTATATGAAGGTGATGTCATGCAAAACATTACATGCCATATGGGAAAAGCTATTGAACATATATGAAGTAGATACAAAGGTTAGAGAGGCAAAGCTTCAAGTGTTGTGGAACAAGTATGAAGATTTGATAATGAACCCAAATGAATCTGTTGATGCATTCTTTGATAGGGTAAATGTTGTAGTTGAATACATGTGAGGTCTTGGTGAAGTTATTGAAGTCATAAAGATTGTGAAGCACATCTTGAAGAAATTTATACCTCAGTTCAATCCAAAAGTTTCATTTTTGGAGGATAAAGACCCGAAAGAGCTGACATTGGATAACCTGCACATTACCCTTGTTGTGTATGAAATGAGAAATGATGATAACGATGCTGTGGAAAAGGGTAAATCCAAAGAATTGTCATTCAAATCCATGAAGAAGCTCACTATTGAATATTCTCAAGAAGAAGAAGAGATAGATGAGGTGATGTCTTTTCTCTCCTCAATCCTTCAAAGAGAAAAAGGAATGTTTAATGGGAAACTTCCACTTGCTTGTTTTTGATGTGGAAAGGTTGAAAATCTTACGAAAAAATTCCCCAAAAAGTTTCAAGAGGATGATGATGTCGATGAAATTAAAATTCCCAAGAAGAAGTCTTAAACCTATGGGAAAGGCAAGAAATAGTTCAAGAGAAATTTATTTAAGAAGAAGAACCTTATTTCAAAAAAATGTGACAGTTCAGATGAGTCTGAGGTTGAGGAGGTTGAAGAAATAGAGAATTGTAGAGATCGTGGAGAAAATGATATGGTGGAAGTTGTTGGTAGTTCTCAGAAGAATAATGAAACCAAAGCTGATAAAGAAGAAGAAGAAGTTGAGGGAATAGTTGATATGCAAGCAGAGTTAGAGGCTTCTCTTGAGGAGATAGATGTTTGGATATCCAAAACAAAGAAATCCAACAAAGTTTTTCGTGACACCAAACTCTATATGCATGAACAGGAAGAAGAGAAGTCTAAGTTGATGGAATAAATTCAGAAACTCAAGTCATTAACCCAAGAGTACTCAAAATCAATTAGTAAGTATAAAATCAAGATTGAAGAATAGAAAAGGGAGATCAATGTATTTAATAACAAAAGGAAAGATCAAATAAAGTGTATTGAATAACTTAAAGAAGAAGTTATTTATTTGAGAAAAAAGGTTTAGGATCAAGAAAAACTATTGAATCCTACTAATACATCAGGAAAAAAGATCATCCAAAAAATTGAGAAGCTGAAAGTGGAGAATAGTGGTTCAGTAGAAAGGAAGCATCAATTATGTTCAGATGCTAAGAATGATGGGGGGATTGATCAAAAACAAAAAGTTATGAATACTGATGTTTGAACACAAGCACCCATTTCTAGATTGAAGGTTGGTTTGGGAACAATGAAAAATCAGAATATTCAAAGATCCCAAGGGGAAATTCACAGTGCAGAAGTGACAAGAAGGAATTCACCTTATATTAGGTGTTATTTTTGTAAAAAGATGGGACATTCACAGTATGTGTGTTCCATAGACAAGAGACATTGAAGGGCACAAGAACAAAGGTGGTGGCCAAATAGAGAACGGTTCTCTAGAACATATTTTGAAGGACACTGTTTTTGGTGCGAAGGATTTGGGCACATGGCTAGGTAGTGCACTTAGACCATACAGAGGAATGTGCCAAAGCAAAATCAAAATGTTCGCAAGAAACAGATCAATGAACCAATATGTGAGTTGAAAACGTAAAATATATTTTCATCTTTACAAGATGAAGTCGGTACATAATACTCTAAGAAAGATAATAAGTCTCAATCCATGCCAAGTGTGAAGGTAAATATATGGACCAAGAAGAAAAAGGATGAGAAGGCAGTGGTGGCGGAAATTTCCCTTAAAGCATCAGATTACTCTGGTGTGTGGATCCTTGACAGTGGTTGCACATATCACATGACAAGTAATAAGGATCTTGTTACAGGCATAAAATATAAAAAATAAGGAGTTGTTAAGTTTGTAAATGATGAAGGCCTAAAGATTATTGGATTAGGAAAGGACAAGTTTGGGGGAAGAGAGATGAGACGTGCTGATGTCTTAGTAGTAGAAGGCCTCAGTCACAATTTTCTCAGCATCAGTCAGATATGTGACTCAAGACATCTTATAAGGTTTACTAAGAAGATGCATATCATCAAAGGAAGAGACAGGATATAAGTTATACAGAGAAAAATGACAAAGGGTAATCTCTACTTGGTAAGTAGAGAAGAAGATATGTGCTTTCTGTCCAGAGAAGAAGAAAATAAGTTGTGGCATAAATGAATTGGTCATCTATGCCAACCATCCCTGGAAGATCTGGTAAAGTGTGATGCAGAAAGAGACCTCCCTAAGCTATCATGTGATCGTACTCACATATGCAATGCATTCCAACAAGGTAATCTCATCAGAAAGATGTATAAGGCGAAGGAAAAAAAGTCAACAAGAGTGCTCGAATTGGTGCATGCTGATGTTTGTGGGCCTATCACACAAAGAGAAATTGACGGTAAGAGGTACTATGTTCTTTTAATTGATTAATATAGAAGAATGGCATGGGTATTTGTTATTTCCCATAAGTTGGATGTGTTCAGCTGCTTAAAACAGTACCAGAGGGAGTGCTAAAGGATTCTTGGACAGAAAATTCTGAAGTTTTGTACTGATAATGGTACAAAATTCAAAAATAGTCAGGTGGAAGACTATCTTGAGAAACATGGGATAAGGCATAAATTTTCCTCAGTGAGAACTCCCCAAAAGAATGGAGTGGTTGAAAGGAGAAATCGGATCATTAACAACATGGACAGAACAATGCTCATAGAAAAGGACCTACCAGAGAAATTTTGGAAGGAAGCCGTTTTGACATCGGTCTATATTTATAACAGAGCTCTACTATGTCTGAAGAAGGAAAGACTCCATACGAGATTTGGTATGAAAAGAATCCAATAGTTAAATAATTTCAAATATTTGGATGTAAGTGCTTTATCCTCAATAAGGAAAAACATAGAAAATATGAGTCACGAGGAGATGATGGGATATTCCTTGGCTACTCAGGAAAAAGAAAGGAATATAAATGCTTTAACAAAAGGCTAGGAAAATTAGTTGAGAGAAATGATGTCACTATAGTGGAGAATGAGGAGATCATTCAACAACGAAGTGAAGAATTTTATGATGTGAGTGATGAGGAAGAAAGAAATGTAGGGGGAGAAGAAGTGGATGATATTTATTCATAAGGAGATACTGATGATGAGCATGAGGAAGTAAAATTCGTATCTGCAAAAAAGCCAAGGAGTCTAGTTGAAATTGATAGGAATAATATCATTGGTGATTAGTCAGCTCCAGTTTAGACAAGAATAATGAAATCACTACAGTAGACATCTTTTCTATCTCAGGTTGAGCCGAAATGCTTTGCTGATGTAGCTGAAGATAAAAACTGGCTTCAAGAAATGAATGAAGAGATTGATTAGATTGAGAAGAATCAAACATGGGAGATTATTTCTAGGCCAGCAAATAAGAATGTCATCAGAACTAAATGAGTCTATTGTAATAAGATGAATGAATATGGAACAATGATTCAGAATAAATCATGGCTAGTGTTCAAAGGATACTCCTAGATAGAGGGAATATATGTTGATGATACATTTGCACCGGTTGCGAGACTAGAGACAATCAGATTATTCCTAGCCATTATAGTGAAACAGAAGTTTAAAGTTTTCTAGATGGACGTCAAATCTGCATTTTTGAATGGATTTATGGAGGAAGAAGTGTATATTGAGAATCCATATGGTTTTCTCATCCATAAGGATGAGAACAAGGTTTTCAGACTGAAGAAGGCATTGTATGGGATGAAACAAGCTCTTAGATCATGGTACTCAAGGCTTGATCAGTATTTGAAGAAGCTTGGTTTCAGCAAGAGGGAGTTGATTACAATATCTATTTCAAAAAAAATAGTAATCAAAGGATGATGGTACTAGTTTATGTCAACGACATAATATTTGGTGGATCAGATAAAGCTCAGTGCAGACAATTTTCTAAATTCATGAAAAGTGAGTTTGAAATGTCAATGATTGGAGAGCTAATGTTTTTACTTGGTCTATAAGTGACACAAGGAAGGAATGTAACATTTATTTCTCAATAAATATATTCCAAGGAGGTTTTGAGACGATTTGGAATGGAAAATTCCAAGGAGATGAAGACTCTGGTTGCTACCCGGATGAAACTGTCCAAAGATGAGGATGGAAAGGCAGTTAATATCAAAGAATATAGGAAAATAATTAGTTGTTTATTGTACCTAACTGTGATAAGGCCTGGCATTGTTTTTTCCACATGCCAAGAAGTGAGATATCAGAGTAATACCAAGGAAATCCACATGATTGCAGTGAAAATAATACTTCGGTATATCAAGGGCATGATGGATTTCGACCTGATATATAGTGACAAATATCAGTCAGAATTATTGGGATATACTGATGCAGACTGGGCTGGTTCAGCGGATGATAGGAAATCAACGTCAGGAGGTGCATTCTATCTTGGTGGCTTGTGTGTTTCTTAACTAAGAAAGAAGCAATATTTCATTTCATTGAGCACCACAAAAGCTGAGTATATTGCCACCACTCAAGCTTGCACATAGTTATAGTGGATGAAGCAGCAACTTGATGATATGGGAATTGAAGTGAAGTCTCCGATTGGAATCCAGTGCGATAGATCAAGTGCTATAAATCTCAGCAAAAATATCTTCCATCACTCAAGGATGAAGAACATTGAGATAAAGTATCATTTTATCATGGAGAAGGTTGAGCAGGGAATTGTGAAGTTGGATTATGTGCCTATAGAACTCCAGGTTATAGACATTCTGACAAAGGTCTTACCCAATGAAGTTTTTAAAAGGCATCGACTGGATCTGGGAGTTCATTCGACTCCTTGCACTTGAAAAGGTGTGGTTGTGGAAATCCCCCCTCTCCCTAAGGTATGGTATGTTATTCTCTAATGTACTAATATGTGTTTTTAACCTGTTACAGACTGCAAAGGAGTGCCCTTTGGGTTCGTTGATAAAGGGAGAGAAAACAGTGATTGTTCAAGGGAGAGACAGTGTGAAAGTGTGACTATTTGATAAATCATGATTGATATGGGGAAAAGATGACAGGTGGAGCAATGAGATAGGGGGAGCAATGAGATAGGGGGAGCAATGAGATAGGGGGAGTAAGATTTTTAAATCTGACGATGCTAGAAGTTATCGATCAAAGAATAGATATCACGACAACTAAGGATTGCGATAAAAGTAGAACAATGATGTTGGAATGGTGTGAGAAGGTTTCTAGCTATCACCAATTGGTATCAATGTAGTATCAAAAATTGGTATCAGTTGGGTGTCAATAGTTGGTGGCAGAAATTAAGTGATTCATTGATGATCTTTTCATTTACTCTTTTTTCTCGTGACGATCATTTCTCATGCGGGCTTAGAGTATGTGGTGAGTGAATCTTCAGTCGCTATCTGAATTGCAAGAGTTGAATGGTGGTAGATGATAGAAGGAGACTCAGTGAGGTATCAAATTGTATAAAATCATTCTGAGAAGAGTTTTCAACAAACCCAAAGGGGGAGATTGTTGGGAAAAAATATCTCAAGGTAACATTGCATCATTTTTGGGTTGATTGTGTTTGTTGACAAAGCAGGTTTCCAGGGGGAATTTTCGAGTTCCAGAGAGTTTGTTGATAATCCATCCTGAAAAAGAACCATGAAAAAGAAATGGATGATATGGAGGCAGTATAAAAAAAACAGGTACAAGGTGGTGTTGTTTCCCAGTGTTTTCCAAATTTTTGGGGTCCAAAATTTGGAGTTTGGTGAGCATTATGAAATTCATATTTACTTGAAGATCTAATTTTAATATGGAAAGGGAATGAGTTTTGAAAATATAGGCTTCATGGATTGGATTTTTCGAAGACCAAAATAATGTTGATGGTGATTTTTTGCAATTACGATGAGATTTGCGAATAAAAGCATTGAAGAGGATTGCAGTGATGAAGGGCATTGGAAGTGGAGATTTGTGGAGAATGCATGAAGGAATTGATGTGATTATTTATAATTACAATGAGCTCCATGATCGTAAAATTTCCGTGGTGCTTCGCGATTTTGGGATAATTTCAGAAGGAACTTCAGAGCTTCATGATTTGAGCTGATGTGGTGTTGACTTCGCATGAAAGGTTCGAGGGTCAGTGGAATCGCCTATAAATAGTCCTCGACCCCCTTGGGAGAAGTAGAGAGTTTTCAAAGAAAATATTTTTCTCTCAGCTCGTGAAGGTGGTTCTTGAAGGCTGTGTGCTTCGCGAAAGAAAAGAGCTTCACGATGACTATTCTAGCTCCGTGAAAGTTGCGTGCTCCGTGTTGGCTTAGTGATCTTTGCAAGGGAAGTCACTCTGTGATGACTTGAGCTTCGCGGCGGCCTGAGCTCTACAAAGTCTTGAGCTTCTACAAAAGGCAAGAGCTTCGGGAAAGCTTGTTTGAGCTTTGCGAAATTGAGAGCTTCATGAAGTAGGGTGATTTGCGAATGTACTTTCCAAAGGTTGTTGCCTAGTGTTTAGGGGAAAAGGGGTATTCATTAGTGGATGAACTTTGGACTTCAATAGAGCATATTAATACAGTGTAATATTCATTCATTAGTGGTAATGAAGAGACCTATAGGTCTATAAACTATGAGTGGATCTTCTAAAAAAGTAGTGATCTCACTTCAGTTGAGAGAGCAGCGAGTTCTCAAAATTGTGAGCGGTTGTAAACCAGGAGGGACAATGAGTTTGCTTAGAACTTGTAATATGAGTGCACTTATAGTGGAATTGGTACATTGGCACACTGTTGGTGTATGCTCCTTGGACGTAGCCCAGTGAGGGTGAACCAAGTAAAAATTGCTGTATCCTGTGCATGATTTAAGGTTTATTCATACTCTACAATGGGAAGGATAGATAAGAGGGTTTTGTCTAATAGCAAAAAAAAGATAAAAAATGGGTAGTTGTTTTAATCTGTCATACCCTGATTCACTCCCCTCTCAGGGTATCTATCCTTGAGGACCTAACATATTTCATGAGGTATTTGACACTATGAGTGCATATCTTCCAAGGATTTCACCTCAAGCATCCCATGTTTTTCATAAGGTATGTTTTTGGATTCAGGTCACAAGTTTAACAACTTGTGGAGATGGATCTGAACATCTAGCTGGGACGGATCAGGGTATGAGTTTAATGTCTTGTAGAGATGGATTTGATTGATGAAGATTCCCCATAGAGGTGGATCTGGGGGGTGTACCCCATAAAGGGAAGATGTCACACTATGAAGGTTGATCGGAATACCCCTTGGGGTGGATCAGGGAAGTACATCCCTAGGAGGGAGAACCTGAAAGGTTTATCGATGGATGGATCATAATTCCATATGGAGATGGATCTGGGGAGTGTGTCACATAAAGAGAATATGTCACACCATGAAGGTTGATCAAAACACCCCTTGGGGTGGATCAGAGAGGTACACCCCTAGGAGGGAGCACCAGAAAGGTTTACTAACTGATGGATCAAAACTCCATATAGAGGAGAATCCAAGGGGTGTATCCCATAAAGGGAAGATGTCACATCATGAAGGTTGATTAGAACACCCCTTGAGGTGGATTAGGGAGGTACATCCCTAGTAGGTACCACCTGAAAGGTTTACCAATGGATGGACCGAAACTCCCCATAGAGGCGGATCCAGGGGGTGTGTCCCATAAAGGGAAGATGTCACACCATGAAGGTTGATCGAAACACCCCTTGGGATAGATCACCTAGGTACATCCCTAGGAGGTAAAACTAGAAAGGATTACCGATGGATGAATTAGAGTTCCCCAAGGAGGAGGATCTGAGAGGGGTGGGGTGTGACGTAAAGAGAAGATTTAACACCATGAAGGTTGATCAGAACAACCCTTGGGGTGGATCAGGGAGGTACATCCCTAGGAGGGAGGACCTTGGTTTACCATTGGTCAAGATTGAACTACATAGAGGTATCCTATGTACCATGTTTAAAAGATAAGGATCAAATTTGTGTAGTTCGATGTTTCAGTTTAAGGTCTTGTGACAAGACCGATCCATGCTATTTAACGTCATGCAGTAAGGAAGTTCACATCATAAAGGAAGCATTGACAAGGGATGGTTTGGGGATTAAGTGTGAAAGCCTCCCTTCGTAAGAGGATTTCTCTTGGTTGGAGTTTGTGTGGGGATTACGTATTGAGATGCCTGAGGGACCTAGAGGAGATGTGGTCTCCCAGGTGAGGGGCATGATCTTACTAGGGATGTGGCCCAAAGAAAATTAGGGTGGAGGTGGATGTTGGGTTTGGACCTTAAGGAGGATTTTTTATGTATCCTAGTTAGTGGGGAATCAAATACCATGTAGTTTGGGATAGTTAGGGTTTATAATTGGAAATAGGACCATGGGGTTTTTATGGTTGTGTCTTACGCATAGGAGAGGCCCATTGGAGTAGATATTGGGGCTTATACCAGATAGGAGGCCCATGGTGGATATTGGATGGATGTCACGATCACCACTAACCTCTAAGACCAAGTGAGTTATGTTTGGTGTGAGAAACAAGAGGAAGCAGTATACCTCATGCTCATGTCATGAAAGAAGTTCCAACGATAGATGGTGTGGGGATTACGTGTGAAAGTTACCCGAGGATCTCATTCCATGTGAGAGTAGGTGGTGTAGAGACTATCCCATTCCACTCATACATAGAGCATCCTGCACTTATTGAATAGGGTAAGGCCATGGTTTAACATCATGTGTTTTGGATTTAGGGACTAGGGAGTTTTACATCATGTAGCTAGAATATGGGGGAATCACTTATTACCCCTTGGGCTTACATGCCCGCTGCTCATGTTCCTCTGGGCAGGGAATGGCTTTGTAAATGATAGGGTACAATGATAGGGAGGAGTGGTCAGTCATGAGGTCTATGTTAGTATGCCTATACTAAGAATCAATGTGCGTTATCATACCTATGCTAAGAAGAAAGAGGTAGGTAGGAGTCTCATGCCGCACTTTAAGTGGAGTGGGCCATAGGAATGGGTGGCATAGATCACATATGGACTCAAAGTGCATATGAACTAATCTTGAATTGGTGTGGGGGCCTTGGGCACTCAACCTTCATGAAGAGGTTTCAAAATAAGGGAGAAAGCATGGAGACGCCTAGGAGAGAGGTTTCATGCAACTTAGGGCCTCATAGAGACATGCTTCACAAAGCTCATATTCTTCACAGAGGTTAGGGGCTTCACAAACAAGGAGGCTTTGTGAAACAGGGTGACCTTTCCTCAGGATGAAGTCCTAGCTTGGGAAAGGAGTACTTCATGAAGGATGAATGATTCATGAAGCCTCAAGTGCCCCATAGGACCTTCTTCCTTAGCAAAGGGCATAATAATTCATGAAGGGAATCTCCACCTAGGGTGGAATATTTTAATAACACATGGAAAGAGGTTTTTCAAAGCTTAGGTACCTTGGATGATTCATTTTTGTTATGGTTCATGATGTTCAGGAGGTTCAAAAATTGGGAGAAATTCAAAAGTTGAACAGTCAAGTAACCATCCCTAAAATATCAAAATGAGGGGGAATTTATAGAAAATGGGTTTTACAGATATTGTAAGCGGTTCATGAAGTTTTTTTGGGATTTGAAATTGGGAATGGATCCACCAGACTCACAAAGATACCGTCAAGCATTTTCATAGTCGTACAACACCGTCAAACTCACGAAGGAACACTGTCATAGATTTGCGCATTCGCAAAGCATCATCAAACTTGCAGAGGAACACTGTCATGGATTTGTACATTCATGAAGCAATATCAAACTCATGAAAGAACATAATCATGAATTTGCACATTCGTGAAGGGAACTTCTCACACTACTAAAAAACTAGGTTTATCTATAGTACTAGGGTTTTAACAACACTCACTAAAAGCACTGTTAAAAACACTTTTTCTCAGTGCTAGAAAAATAATTGTTAAAGGGTGTCTTTAATAGTGCTAAAAAGTGCTGTTAAAGGGGGAACTTTATCAGAACTTGTAAAAATGTATTGATAAAGGCCTACCCTTTATCAGCACTAGTAAAGAAGCGCTAATAAAATGGGAATTTATCAACAATTTCAAAAAATAAGTAATAAAGGGGGGGCCTTTATCATAAATTTTTACTAGCACTAATAAAGGGTATATTTCAATATATATATATATATATCATTAACGGACACCCGTAGTAGAAGTTATGGATGCTTGGAGGTCTTGTAGGCCTTTTTTGGCCTCAACAAAGGTGATAGTGGGTTCTCGTGGGTCACCAAGGCATAAATCATGCCATAAGATTTGATTTTATATGTGGTAGAGAAAAAAAGACACCCAGTTCACAAGTTATGGGTGTTTAAAAGACCGTTGAATGTGAAAAACCCTTAAAACCCCTAAAAACCCTAAAACTGTAAAAACCCTGAAAGGATCATAACTTTTGATTCAGGAGTCTGTTTTAGATCCACAAATAGTAAAATCGAAGATTATAAAATGAGATAAAACCACACGAGATTTAAATCATGTGATAATTAAAGGAATAAAATATATTACAGTTTCAAAAAATTTAGAAATCGAACTTGAACTTCAAACGACCATAACTTTTTATGCAGGTGTCTATTTGGGCTCTACTGCATATCAAATCAAATAATACAATGATATACATGAAATAGAGGGTATAATACTAAGGAAACAAGCTATTTATTGTTTTTAAATCCCTAAAATTCCTAAAAGGCCTCCAAAACTGAGTTTTTAGTCGCCGAACCTAGTTTCTTAAAATTTAAATAAAAATAACTTCCTATCCGGGTGTCGGTTTGGACTGTACCACATATCATATCGAATCTCATTTCATGAGCTTTGATTTGACTATTTGTGAAGCTGAAACAGACTTTCCGATCAGAATTTATGGTCATTTTTGGGTTTTTAGGGTTTTTAGGGTTTACAAAGTTTCTTAACGTTTTTATGTATTTTAAGGGTTTTTAGAGTTAATATCCATTTTAAAAAATATATATGAATAAAAATGCATTTAAAAAAATATATAAATAAATTTTTATCTTAATATATATATACAGATATAAAAACATATATAAATATATATATAAACACACAAACACATATATATAAATATATATATAAACATATATATAAATATATGGATAAAAAAATATAATGAAATATATATAAATATATATATATATATATCATAAAATGTAAAAAATAATATCATAGGGGAATGGAAAAAGCACTGGTGTATAAGGTGGAGGTCCCAGGTTCGAAACTCGCTGGAGGAATGGTCACATGCTAAAGCACTGATAAAGGGGTGGGGGAAGTGCTGATAAAGTGGGTGGGGTGGGGGTGGGAAGCACTAATAAAGGGGGGGGGGGGTGTGAAAAAAATCATACCCTTTATTAGTGGGACCTTATAAAAAAAATTAGTGTTGTTAAAGGGGGCCTTTAATAGTGATAAAAAAGCACTGATAAAGGAGACCTTTAATAGTGCTAAAAAAAGCGCTGATAAAGGCCTCCTTTATCAGTGCTAAAAAAAGTGCTGAAAAAGGCCCCATTTATCTGAATTTTTTTAGCACTAATAAAGTGGCCCTTTATTAGAGTTTTTTACAAGCACTGTTAAAGCTAACCCTTTAACATCGCTTACATTATCAGTGCTTCTATAACACTCATAAAGGCCTTTTACTAGTGCTGTTAAAGGCCCAATTTTAAATAGTGTTGGATGAGGAGATTTGTCAACTCCTATCATTCATGAAGGATTGAGGCTTCATGAAAATAGACTCCTTTGAGGGTTTTTGGACCGTTTTGTCTTGGATTTACTCTGAACTAGTCGTACCCTCCTCAACCATTCTCACGAAACATGTAATTTGGCATACCCACCCCTCAATGTAACACCATGATATTTTATGAGAACTATATATATATATTTTTATGTATTATGTTATATTCAAAGGAATCTTTCACTGCACACAACACTATCTTAGCTTGCGTTACACGCAATCGCGACCTTCCTTGATAGCGTGTATAGTACGCAATACCGAGTTTCACTAAACAACGATATATTATTATAATATTATGAACTATCCGTTATGAATAGTATTAACTGAATTTTAAATTTTATAAAATTATAAATAATCTTACACATTTTCTAGAATAAGGTATGAAAACAAAATCAGTTTTTCGGATAAAAGAAGTATTTTTCAAAAAATGCAGTTTTACCACCTTTTGATGGTGCACACATTTTAAATATAGTTTTTGACATGTTTATAAGTTCAAATTGAAAAAATAAAATTCTTCTTTGGAATCAGGATATAAAAATTTACTTTGGATAAATTTTTCATATTATTCTGGTAACTTTCATATTTTGATGAATAGTAAAAACACGCTATATTTTAATTAAAAACAACTTTTTTCATCACAACAATTTATATGGTTAGATTATCTTTTTAATTGGTTTTAAAGTTTAATTAGAATATATTTTTACCATTTAATCCAATGTTGGTCATTGTAATTAATTTCACTTTGAAATTGGACATAAACAAGTGATGATCTTTTGATGGTTATTATTTCTTAAAAACACGCTATTTGTTTTGATAACGAGAATTACATTTAAAATTAATTAATGCCACTTATATGTTTTGAATTTGAAAAAATAGACATAATTTTTGAATTCGGAATATCAAATATATCTTAGGCTGAATTTTTGGTATTTTTCTGAAAAACTTTAATTTTTGATGAATAGTGAAAACACTGAGTTTTTGGTTAAAATCAACTTTTTATTTAAATAATAATTTATTTGATTTAAATTTATTTTAGGTCAAAATAGACACATAATAGTTATATAATTTCAATGAAATTCATTGGAATCATTTTATAATAATTTTAGATTTATAAAAAATTGTATTGAACTTTTCACTGTCTTTTACCCACCTCCTAGGAGCTTTTTCCATTGTTCATAAAACTTAATTTTACCACTTCTGCGAGTTGAATTTTGAAAATCCGAGAGACATGGTTAATATCAAGGAGTAAAATGTGGTTAAATTAGATAAAAATAATTTTTGGTGAATAGTAACATTTTACTTTTATTTGCCACAATTAAAAGTAAATAGGGTAATTCAAGGTTAAAAGAAAATTATAATAATTCAAAATTACCTTAAAATGTGTCCAAACATTATTTGATGAGTAATGACCAACCATGGGCATCCTTGGGTCGATTTTGGGACCCCATGGAGCCACTTATGAAAGACAATGACACATTAGATTAATTAATTTAATGTAAAGACAAAATTGGCATTAACAAAAAATCCTTTAGTAATTAATTTTTATAAGGGGATATATAAATTTTATTTTTGACTATAAATATTAATTGGAAAGCTAAAAATATTTCCTACATGTTGGTATTTTTTTATAATTTTTAGACATCAAATAAATTAAATTATTTATGACACAATAATGATGCAGTATTTACCTCATTAATAAATGGTTTAAATAAATAAGATTATAATGATTAAAATATTTTCCAAAACGTGTCCAATCATGATTGGATGATTTTATTTAGACCATGAGTCATCTTATCTTCATCTTTAATGATTTTTGGACCTTTTTAAACTGAAGATAAGTTTATAATAAAATAATATTTTCACACTTTCCAAAGGTGCCCCTCTCCTCCCTTATAAAAGGGCACCTCCTCCCTCTCCTCCTCACACCACTTGGAGCCTTCAAGCTCGGCCAAACCCTACCCATTTCACTTCCCCACTTCCTTAGAAACCTACTAGAGGTACTGGTCTTCTCAAAATACCAACTCTAGTGCCCTAAGAGAAAGTTTAAAGGAGGAACTTCGAAAAAGAGGTAATACCTTCTACCGTTTTCTTCAAGTTCCATTCTTCTTATACTCCCTCTTCTTTAGTTGTTTCATTATGAGGTAATAACATCAGTATCCCTCATATACTGATATATTATTATAAATATGAAACAACCCTATTTCACCTCTTATCCATCCTACGGTAAACAAAATCACCGCGCGTGCGTACGTACGGAATACCGTCTCCACGCCATGGTGTAATATGTTTTCCACCACCACCTTACTTGGATGGGTATAATGATGTAAATAAATAACTATATATGATTATTGTAAAGTGGTATTGATTCTGAAATATTATACATACACTTCAATACAATTCCACGATCATGGGAACGATATCATCGCTTGTGAGTACGTATGACCTACCGTCTCCATGATGTGATGCGACTCATTCTATATGATCTTCATTGAATAATGATTATATAAATGAAATGAATGAATGAATATGATATATATTACACTAATACCATTTTTTAAATGATTTATCTATATCCTATAAAGATGAATAAGAATTTATTCGACAAAACACGCATAAGAACATAAAGCAATAAACACCCGAATAACAAGTAGCAATGAAATATTACTACTAAGAAGATACAAATATGACCATATATGATATCATAACAATGAATATGATTATATAATAAGTAAATTAACATTATTTAAACCATATTATAGGAGGTTCAGATTCATACGAAGCATATCGGACCTAAGGTAAGGGAAAATCTCACAATCTCATTTTTATCCGAGATTGTTTGTACTTTGGTATTTACTGGGGTGTATTTTATCATCCAAATCCATGTTTACTCAATATGTAACATTATTTACATCCTCCTACAATTTTTTAAATCCAATTTTACCCTTCGTTGAGTTTTTAGTAAAAGATATGAAAGGAATCTTTTGTCGTTTTTCGTACGAGGTACTTTTTGACTTTTCTGGCCTAAGTACGAGAAGAATGTTTTTTTAACTTACACGGCATGAATGGATTTTTAGAAAATTATTTCCAAGAAGCTTCCTTTACAAGTTTTCAAGTTTATTTTTAATCAACTTCTTTTAGTTTAAAATTGTATGACATGTTAAGAAAGGAAAAATGTTTTTGAAGTAAAAAGGATATTTTACTCAAGAATGAAGTTCAAGTGTTTTATAAAAATTATTTTCCATATAAGATAAAATAGGGTTCTGTTTCTATCCCTATTTTTACATTGATTTGATTGTTTTATGATGGAATTAATTTTATGGTGTCCTTTTATCTTATATGGGTTATGTTATGATGACATGATGTTTAAGAATCCCATTTTTATTAAACGGGTTATGATATGATGTGTGATTTATGATTTTGTGGAACACATAAGAATGGTTTCATTATGAGATGGGTGAGAACTATATCTCCCTCCAATGAATTGGGTAAAGATTTATATCTCATGAGATAGACATGGCTGGAACAACAAGTTAAACCAATTCAGTGATTCAGGACCGGAACGAGGAGTGAACTCGGTTCAGTAATAGACTTTTTCCTCTATGATGGTCTTGGAAATGAGCCTTGACTAATATGAAATGATTTTATATGATTATGTGTGTATGCCTCAAAGTTTCATGTTTTAAGTTATGATTATTTGGGATTACTTTTCATTACTATGATTTATCCCATGACATGATATTTTGACCTCTTTTACAGGTTAAGATTTTCAAAATGTTATGTTCTTATGAATATGATATGACTGATATTTATTTTGTTTACCCTTACTGAGAATTTGAGCTCACCCTTTTGTATGTTTTCTTTTCCCCAGTCCAGGAAGAAGGATATTAAGTAGGATATACCAAAAAGGGACTCTAGATATGTTGAAATAAATAGGAGACAATGTAGTTGATTTTATGAACCAGTTGTTTATGTTTCCCAGTTTCTAAAGACACTATACCTATACAGTCCTTTCATGGTTTTGTTATATATTGTAATAAGTATGCTTCAACCCTAAAGTAATAACAATGTATGTAAATTATGGGTCATTATAGTTGGTATCAGAGGAAGGGTATAGTCAACCTTTGGAAACTAGGATGTGAAAGCCTTAGTAAGAACCCTAAGGATAAGTCTAAGCATAGAACACAATCTTAGTGTTTTAGAAATTGCCATGAACGACCTATGATAAGACCTTAAGTGTGAAATTTTATTCTTGATTATGTGGTTTTCCTATTATGATTAGTGTTTCTCACACTATGATTCCTGGTTTTAGTCAATGTCTGGAACCCGAAGGAACCGTGTTAATGCTGAATGCGATGGGAAATGCAATGATTGTCCCCCTGAGCAACCAAATGTTATGGGAGCCGGAATGCAAAATCTTGTATCCATGCTCACACAACTTTCTCAAGCTATGAACCATGGAGGACTTCCAAATGAGCAAAGGAAGGAGCAACATTCTGTTGAATCCTTCATGAGGCAGCGTCCACCTTCATTCAGTGGGTCTTGTGATCCATTAGTATCTAAACAATGGATTAGTACCACTGAAAAGATATTTTCAGTTCTACAATGTTCTGAACATGACAAAGTCATTTTAGCAGTGTATCGTTTGGAAGGTGATGCTGATAAATGGTGGAATCTTATCAAGAATATGAGTCAAAGAGATGAAATTGAGTCCATGGAATGGGATGAGTTCAAGAACTTATTTTTCAATAAGTAATTCCCTTGTATTCTCCGAACAAAGATGGAGAAGGAGTTTCTTGAACTGAAGAAAAAGGATGATGAATCGGTTGGTACCTACGAAGCTAATTTTACAAGGATTGCAAGGTACGCTTCCAGAATTATTATCCAACCTGAGAGTAAAATTGATCTATTATTTAGTGGATTAAAACCAAGTATTCGAAGGGCGTTATCCATAAGGGACTTCAATAGCTACGAGGAAATTGTTCGATGTGCTCTCAAGGTTGAGATGGAGATTGGAGTAACCCATCAGTCACATGGGTTTGATAAGAAGAGGAAAATGGAATTCAAAGGAAAATCTAAAGACCACACTAAAAAGAAGATGAGTTTTACTTTATTCTCAAATTGTGGAAATAAACATGGAGGGAATTTTCTTAAAGGGACAAGCAAATGTTTTAAGTGTGGAAAAGAAGGTCATCGGGCAGTTGAATGTCGAAATAATGGGAAGAATATGTCTAACGATGCGAACAAAGAAAGGGATACACAGAATGCACATCCTAAACTTCAATGTTTCAAGTGCAAAGATATGGGGAATTATGCCAATCAATTCCCAAATCCAAGGGTTGTTGATGATGATTGACATCAACAAACTCTTAATCCCAAAGACAAAGTAAAGTCACATGCAATTACTATCGGCGATGTGGAGTACGATAACGAAGTGGTGAAAGGTACACTTACCATCCACTCTAAAGTAGAAAATGTTTTATTTGATTCTAGATCCACCCAATATTTTATTTTTGAAGAATTTTCTAAGGGTATCGCCGTATTACCTCAACAATTAGATGTTGAGTTAGCTGTGACAACTCCTAATGGCACAACGGTTGAATCAAAAGTTTATAATTCTTCTCCGATTGAAGTTTGTGGGAAAGTGCTTCCTGCAAATCTTGTGATCCTTCCTATAGTGGAATTTTATGTGATTATTGGCATGAATTGGATTTCTTTATACGGATCTCATATCAATTTCCAAAGAAGGGAAATCACATTTAATATTCCAGATCAATCTATGACTGTCTATCGATGCAAGGATGAATATAACCTTCCAGAGGAAATTTCTTCCATCTTATGTGTCTTGATTCCAATAAATGAAGGTTATTTATCTCAAATGGTTTGAGAGAAACTCACGATTAAGAATATGCCCATTGTACGGGAGTTTGATGATGTCTTTCCAGAGGAATTTCCGGGTCTTCCACCAAATCGTGAAGTTGAGTTTTCAATAGAACTCGTACCAGGTGATTTGCCTATTTCAAAGACACCTTATAGAATGGCCCCAATTAAGTTGCAGGAATTGAAGAAGAAACTCCAAGAGAATCTTGATAAAGGATTCATACGCCCTAGTGCATCACCTTAGGAAGCACCTGTTCTATTTGTTAAGAAGAAAGATGGATCAATGAGATTCTGCATTGATTATCGAGAACTTAACAAGATCACGATCAAGAACAAATATCCTCTCCCGCGCATTGATATCTTATTTGACCAATTACGTGGATCTCAATACTTTTTGAAGATTGATCTTTGTTCAGGGTATCATCAATTAAGGGTCAAAAGGGAGGATATACCAAAGACGGATTTCTGTACAAGGTATGGACACTATGAATTTATATTGATGCCATTTGGTCTTACTAATTCCCCTACTATCTTCATAGATCCAATGAATAGAGTCTTTAGAGACTATCTTGATCAGTTTGTGGTAGTCTTTATAGATGATATTTTTGTCTATTCAAAGAACAAGGAAGAACATGAAGATCACTTGAGAATTTTATTGAAGACCCTGAGAAAGGATAGGCTTTATGCCAAATTTACCAAGTATGAATTTTGGCTTCAAAAAGTTTCATTTTTGGGTCACATAATCTCAAAGATGGGATATCTATGGATCCAGCAAAAATAGAGGTTATCGAAAGATGGTCAAGACCAAAAACAATAACTAAGATCCTAAGTTTTCTTGGTTTGGCTAGATATTATCGAAGTTTTGTGAAAGATTTTTCACGATTATCTAATCCACTCACCAGGTTGACTCGAAAAGGAGTTAAGTTCATGTGGACGGAGGAGTGTGAAGAAAATTTCAAGGAATTGAAAAGAAGGTTATCCAGTGCACCTATGATCACACTTCCTTATAGTAGAGAAAGGTTTGTGATATAAAGTGACACATCCAAGAAGGGATTGGGGTGTGTTCTTATGCAAAATGATATGGTGATAGCTTATGCCTCATGATAGTTGAAAATTCATGAGCAAAATTACCCAACTCATGATTTGGAGTTAGCTTCAGTAATATTTTCATTAAAGATTTGGAGGCATTATCTTTATGGTGAAAGGTGTGATATTTATACTGATCACAAAAGTTTAAAGTATATTTTCATACAAAAGGAGATGAATATGTGCCAAAGAAGATGGTTGGAGCTGATTAAGGATTACGACTGCTCAATTCATTACCACCCTAGGAAAGAAAACAAGGTGGCAGACG
The DNA here is from genome assembly GCA_963277665.1 of Viscum album. Lineage (NCBI taxonomy): Eukaryota > Viridiplantae > Streptophyta > Magnoliopsida > Santalales > Viscaceae > Viscum > Viscum album. The sequence goes on from OY728139.1 coordinate 415,296,085, forward strand.
CATTAAGTCGACAAGACCGTGCTAGCTTATCCATGATGAGGATCACAAAAGATCCGATATTTATGGAATTACAAAGGATGGATCTTGGAATTATAATGGAAGGGGAAAAATATTATCTTTCTCAAATGAATGTTCAACCATCTATACATGTGAAGATTAAAGAGGCACAAAAATAAGATGTAGAGTTACAAAATAAGGTGAGAAATGTTCCTGAATTCAACCTTGATTGTGATGGGATAATAAGGTTCAGGAATCGGGTTTGTGTTCCTCCAATTCCTGAATTAAACAAGGAGTTGTTGGATGAAGCTCATAGTTCTTCATTCTCTATACATCATAGAAGCACGAATATTTATAGGGACTTGAAAGAGTACTTCTGGTGGGATGGACTGAAAAGATATGTGGCTGAATATGTCTCTCGATGCTTGGTTTGTCAGTAAGTTAAAGCTGAGAGACAGAAGTCTAAAGGGATGTTACAACCATTACCCTTAATAGAATGGAAATAGGAAAACATCACTATAGACTTTGTCACTGGACTTACTAAAACATCCAAAAGAAATAATGCTATCTGGGTTATAGTTGATCGTCTTACGAAGTCGGCACAATTCATTGCTATTAGGGAAGATTTCTTTCTGGATCAACTTTCCAGGATATATGTAAAGGAAGTGGTAAGATTGCATGGAGTACCACTTTCCATTATATCAGATTGGGATCCGAGGTTTTCCTCGAAGTTCTAGATAAGTCTTCAGCATACTCTAGATACAGAATTGAGTTTCATCACTTCTTATCATCCTCAAACAGACAGTCAGTCTGAGAGGACAATTCAAACTCTAGAAAACATGTTAAGAGCTTGCTCTATGGATTTCAAAGGTGGTTGGGATCAACACCTACCTTTGGTGGAATTTTCCTATAATAATAGATTTCACTCCAGTATTCAGATGGCTCCTTATGAACCTCTCTATGTAAAGAAATTCAAAACTTCAACTTGCTGGGATGAAGTTGGGGAAAGAAAGCTATTAGGACCTGATCTTATTGATGAGATGGCATAAAACGTCTGATCTATTCAACAACACATAAGAGCAGCTCAAAGTCAAAAAAAAGTTATGCCGACAACCGAATAAAAGACCTAGAGTTTGAAGTGGGTTATAAAGTGTTCTTATAAATATCTCCTTGGAAGAGAGTAATGAGAGTTGGGAAGAAGGGAAAGCTGAGCCCTAGGTATATCGGTCCTTTTGAAATACTGGATCATGTTGGGAAGGTAACTTATCAATTGGCACTTCCACCGAATCTCTCTCAAGTTCATGATGTGTTCCACATATCTCTCCTGAGAAAGTATATACCCGATCCTTCACATGTACTAAGCTCAGAAGTTGTACCGCTGGAGCAAGATCTTTCTTATGAAGAACAACCGATAGAGATTCTGGATCGTAACGAAAAAGTTCTACGGAACAAGACCACTCTCTTGGTGAAAGTTTTATGGAGGAACCACCAATTAGAAGAAGCTATATGGGAGCTTGAGGATATGATGAGGGAGAGGTATCCTCATCTGTTTGTTACGAAGTGACGAATTTTGAGGGCAAAATTCATTTTAAGGGGGGTAGAATGTAACACCCTCATATTTTATGAGAAGTATATATATATTTTATGTATTATGTTATACGCAAAGGATTCTTTCACAGCACACAACACTAGCTTAGCTTGCGTTACACGCAATCACGACCTTCCTCGATAGCGTGTGTAGTACGCAATATCGAGTTTCACTAAACAACGATACATTATTATAATATTATGAACTAGCCGTTATGAATAGTATTAACTGAATTTTAAATTTTATAACATTATAAACCATCTTACACATTTTCTAAAATGAGGTATGAAAACAAAATCAGTTTTTTCGGATAAAAGAAGTATTTTTCAAAATATGCAGTTTTACCGCCTTTTAATGGCGCACACATTTTAAATCTAGTTTTTGACATGTTTATAAATTAAATTTGACAAAATAAAATTCTTATTTGGAATCAGGATATAAAAATTTACTTTGGATAAATTTTTCATATTATTCTGGAAACTTTCATATTTTGATGAATAGTAAAAACACGATATATTTTAATTAAAAACAACTTTTTTCATTGCAATAATTTATATGGATAGATTATCTTTTTAATTGGTTTTAAAGTGTAATTAGAATATATTTTTATCATTTAATCCAATGTTGGTCATTGGAATTAATTTCACTTTGAAATTGGACATAAACAAGTGATGATCTTTTGATAGTTATTGTTTCTTAAAAACACGCTATTTGTTTTGATAACGGGAATTACATTTAAAATCAATTAATTCCACTTATATGTTTTGAATTTGGAAAAATAGACATCATTTTTGAATTCAGAATATCAAATATAGCTTAGGCTGAATTTTTGGTATTTTTCTGAAAAACTTCAATTTTTTATGAATAGTGAAAACACTGAGTTTTTGGTTAAAACAGACTTTTTATTTAAATAATCATTTATTTGATTTAAATTTATTTTAGGTCAAAATAGATACATAATACTTATATAAGTTCAATGAAATTCATTGGAATCATTTTATAATAATTTTAGATTTATAAAAAATTGTATTGAACTTTTCACCGTCTTTTACCCACCTCCTAGGAGCTTTTGTAATTGTTCATAAAACTTAATTTTACCGCTTATGTGAGTTTAATTTCAAAAATCCTAGAGACATGGTTAATATCAAGGAGTAAAATGTGGTTCAATTAGATAAACATAATTTTTGGTGAATAGTAACTTTTTACTTTTATTTACCACGGTTAAAAGTAAATAGGGTAATTCAAGGTTAAAAGAAAATTATAATAATTCAAAATTACCTTAACACTTTTCCAAACCTTATTGGATGAGTAATGGCCAACCATGGGCATCCTTAGGTCGATTTTGGGCCCCCATGGAGCCACTTATGAAAGAAAATGACACATTAGATTAATTAATTTAATGTAAAGACAAAATTGGAATTAACAAACAATCCTTTAGTAATTAATTTTTATAAGGGGCTATATAAATTATCTTTTCGACTACAAATATTAATTGGAAAGATAAATATATTTCCTACATGTTGGTATTTTTTTTATAATTTTTAGACATCAAATAAATTAAATTATTAATGACACAATAATGACGCAATATTTACCTCATTAATAAATGATTTAAATAAATAAGATTATAATGATTAAAATATTTTCCAAAACATGTCCAATTCTGATTGGATGATTTTATTTCGATCATTATTCATCTTAACTTTATCTTTAATGATTTTTGGACCTTTTGAAACTGAAGATAAGTTTATAATAAAATAATATTTTCACATTCAAAGGTTCCCCTCTCCTCCCTTATAAAAGGGCACCTCCTCCCTCTCCTCCTCACACCAATTTGAGCCTTCAATATCATCCAACCCCTACCCATTTTACTTCCCCACTTCCTTAGAAACCTACTAGAGGTACTGGTCTTCTCAAAAGACCAACTCTAGTGCCCTAAGAGAAAGTTTAAAGGAGGCACTTCGAAGAAGGTGTAATACCTTCTACCGTTTTCTTAAAGTTCCATTATTCTTCTACTCCCTCTTCTTTAGTTGTTTCATTATGATGTAATAACATCAGTATCCCTAATATATTGATATGTTATTATAAATATTAAACAACCCTATTTCACCTCTTATCCATCCTATGGTAAACAAAATCAACGCTCGTGCGTACGTACAGAATACCGTCTCCACACCGTGGTGTAATATGTTTTCCACCACCACCTTACTTGGATGGGTATAATGGTGTAAATAAATAACTATATATGATTATTGTAAATTGGTATTTATTCTGAAATATTTTACATACACTTCAATACAATTCCACGATCATGAGAACAATATCATCGCTCGTGCGTACGTACAGCCTACCGTCTCCACGATGTGATGCGACTCGTTCTATATGATATTCATTGAATAATGATTATATAAATGAAATGAATGAATGAATATGATATATATTACACTAATAACATTATGTAATTGATGTATCTATATCCTATAAATAGGAATAAGAATTTATTCAACAAAACACTCATAAGAACATAAAGCAATAAACACCCGAATAACAAGTAGCAGTGAAATATTACTACTAAGAAGATACAAATATGACCATATATGATATCATAAAAATGAATATGATTCTGTAATAAGTCAATTAACATCATTTAAACCATATTATAGGAAGTTCGTATTCATATGAAGCATATCATACCTAAGGTAAGGGAAAATCTCACAATCTCATTTTTATCCGAGATTTTTTGCACTTTGGTATTTTCTGGGGTGTATTTTATCATCCACATCCATGTTTCCTCAATATGTAACATTATTTCCATCCTCCTAAAATTTTTTAAATCCAATTTTTCCCTTCGGTGAGTTTTTATTAAAAGATATGAAAGGAATCTTTTTTTGTTTTTCGTACGAGGTACTTTTTGACTTTTCCGGCAAAAGTACGAGAAGAATGTTTTTTTTAAATTATACGACATGAATGGATTTTTAGAACATTATTTCCAAGAAGCTTCCTTCACAAGTTTTCAAGTTTATTTTTAATCAACTTCTTTTAGTTTAAAATTTTATGACATGTTAAGAAAGGAAAAATGTTTTTGAAGTAGAAAGGATATTTTCCTCAAGAATGGAGTTCAAATGTTTTATCAAAATTATTTTCCATATAAGATAAAATAGGGTTTTGTTTCTATCCCTATTTTTACATTGATTTGATTGTTTTATGATGGAATTAATTTTATGATGTCCTTTTATCTTATATGGGTTATTTTATTATGGCATGATGTTTAAGAATCCCATTTTTATTACATGGGTTATGCTATGATGTATGATTTATGATTTTGGGTCACACATAAGAATGGTTTCATTGTGAGATGTGTGGGACCTATATATCCCTCCAATTAATTGGGTAAAGATTTATATCTCATGAGATAGACATGGCTGGAACGGCAAGTTAAACTAGTTCAGTGATACAGGACTGGAACGGGGAGTGAAATCGGTTCAGTAATGGACTTTGTCCTCTATGATAGTCTTGGAAATGAGCCTTGAATAATATGAAATGATTTTCTATTATTATGTGTGTATTCCACAAAGTTTCATGTTTTTAGTTATGATTATTTGGAATTAATTTTCATTACTATGATTTATCCTATGACATGATATTATAACCTCTTTTTCCTATTAATATTTTCAAAATGTTATATTCTTAAGAATATGATATGACTGATATTTATTTTGTTTACCCTTACTGAGCATTTGAGCTGACCCTTTTGTATGTTTTCTTTTTCCCAGTTTAGGAAGAAGGATATTAAGTAGGATATGCCAAAAAGGGACTCTATATATGATGAAATAAACAGGAGACAATGTTGTTGATTTTATAAACCAGTTGTTTATGTTTCCCAGTTTTTAAAGACACTATACCTATATGGTCCTTTAATGGTTTTGTTATATGTTGTAATAAGTATGCTTCAAATCTGAAGTAATAACAATGTATATAAAGTATGGGTCGTTATACTCAAAATGGGATCTGAAGGGTAAAAGGAGGGTAAAATTCTAAGGGAGAATTGATGAATATTGGAAATAAAATCCCTTTCATGAATCTCACTCATGAATCTCCTCACGCAAAGCCGCTCCGCAGAGGGCATCATGAAACAAGGATGACCGTATACCTATAAATAGTAGGGGATCAAAGGCATCGAACCTTTGTGCGAATAAAATATTTTTCTCTCTTTTAATGAATCTATTCATATTTGTTAACATTCTATGTGAACACTTCTTTAGAAAACTAGACTTTTAGACCATTACTCCACGAACACTCCTCAGCAAACCAAATATTTCATCTTTGCGATGCAATTCCTGTGACCTAGAGCTTTACGAATTGATCACCATGAATAGGCTTCACAAACACCTTTCATGAATAAGATTCATGAATGTATTTTGTGTGCTAGACTAAAAAAAACTTAAGTCTTGAATGTAATGGATTCTCATAAAGTTAACATGGATGCTACTCGAAGGGAAGATTTTGCCCGAAACATCATGATCAGGGAGTGCATTCAAAGTGCGTCGGACCATGAAACACTCTTGGCACTACCGATGGAGGTCCATAGGGAATATCCATTATGCAAGAGGCTTCCACACTATGACTTTGGACTGTGAGATGAGGTTTTTGTAATGCTCCGACCCCAGTTACCTAGAGATAGTGCATTATTACATAACATTAGCATGATCACAAGGGATCAAATCCCAAAAGACCAATCAGTTTAGTAGCCTTGGATGTACTAGATACATAAATAAGTTTTATATTACATTATAAAATAAAAAACAAAATCAACATTATCTCCATTGACCACATTCATACCCCTTAAACTATCCCTGCAGGTCAGTCATAGTATTCTTCTTCACATCCTGGGAAAAATAAAACATAGAAAGGGGTGAGCTCAGATGCTCAGTAAGGATAATAATATAGCGGGAAATTTCATAAATAAGCATAAAAATTTAATGCAATTTATAATACTAAAACATAAGCCTTTTAAACTTAAACTTCAGCATAATATGGAAAATATAAATCAAATAATTATATTTACTTATTCACATTGATATTCTACTAGTCTAATAATCTCATGCAATATAAATATCCAATTTCATAATGATGGAATGCATAATTCTAGACATTATAACCACATAGTCAAGGCATCATGCCAAGAATACAAATAAGATTTTGTTAAGAACTTATTCCAAGACACTATTTTGTCTCATGAGACCTACCAATGCATTGAGGAGCTATAGCGGGCTCAACCCATCACTTACTAAGTCCAATGCATTCCTCATATGAAAAAGTTGAAACATAACATAAAAATTCATATTAAAACTAGCATATAAAATTTTAATACTTTAACCATAAACCATGAATGATATAAAAATAACACATCCACAGTAAAAAATATCCCCAAACCTTCAATACAATATGGAAGATTGTATCATAATAAATAAACTTCAAAAAAGTGTAAAATCCATCTAAGGATGTTGACATAGATGAAATCAAAACCATTTGAGAGAAATATATCTTTCTATTTTGAAATAATTTAAAAGTCACATAATTATAAAAGAAATCATCTATTTTGAAAATATTCTTATAATATTGTAAGGGAAGCTTCAAAGATGTTATAAGGGTGGAAAATATCCACAGTCGCTGTATATGTTAAAAAAAACATTCTTTCCTTAATTTTGTCAAAAAGGTTGTAAAGGACCTTGTTTGGAAAACGACAAAAATATTCCTTTATAAAAATTATATAAAAAGTCAAAAAAGGGTATAAATGACTTTAAACCATAGTATATAAATAGTAAAAGTGTTTTAAAATACATTTTTGAGAAACACAGATGTGGATGATAAAGAGGTCCTAGTAGATATTCACATATAAACAACCTCAGATAATGAAGAGATTGTAGAATTAACCCTTACCTTGTAATTTTCATTGATAGAGGGTATATTAAACTCTTGTATAATAGTTAAATCATTGTTATTAAATTATACAATATCCACATACATAAATATGAAATCATATATGATCTTCTAATATTGCTTTGTTAATAATATTTTAGTAGTATCATCATTTCAGGTGTTAAATGATTTGTTTTCCTTTATATTTTTGGTTACGTAAGACATGTTTGTTATGTATAGGATTTATTTTATTCATACCCTAAGTTCTTAAAAATTATTTTTAATCATAAGATAAAAATTATTCTTGAATGATTATGATGGAGAATGAATCTCATCGCGTTCGTGGAGACGATAATCCGTATGTACACACGAGCGACAATATCATTATATTGATGGTGAAATTGTATGTAATTAGATGGTATATCATATATACAGAATCATTAACATATTATATTTATTATTTACATTAGTTATACTCATTATTATATACCCATACAAATAATGAAGTGTTTGAATAACAGCTACACCATGACGTGGAGACGGTAAGCCGTACGTACGCATGTATGGTGACATGTCATTCATAGGATGGATATAATAATGAATATGGTTGTAACATATCTATAATAACATCCCAATATTTATAAGGTACTAGATTTATTATTTTGTTATGAGAACAACAAAGAAAAAGGAAGTGGAAGAAGAAAATAACTTTGAAAGAGGTGGTGAAATTATTACCTCTTCTTCGGGTGTTTCCTTTTTATTTGATCAAAAGGGACCCTTATATTGGATTTCTGATCAAAGTAAGGCCTATAGGTCTAAGTGAGGGTATTTTAAAGGATATTTTGGCATGGGTTTTCTGATCCAAATACCTTTGGAGGTTTGATTTTGAGAGAATGGAAAGTACCCTTTTATAGGAGAGGCGAGGGTAACTTTAGGAAAAGATTGAAATATTATTTTATTATACAATAATATTAGGTTTATAATGGATAAAAAATGATTTTATTTTTATGATAAGGTGGTTATGGGAATAAAACCTCTCAACCAATAAGTTTTAGACAGGTTTATGTCACTATATTAACCTTATTTTTTAGATTTAACTCTTAGTTAAATAGTTTAACTTTTTCCATGTATTCTTGTATTATTATATTATATGGTTAATAATATTACTATAAAATTCCAAGAGAACACCAAGTGGTTCATTAATGACATATATATTATTATATAAGTCCTATGGCAGAACCTTAGATTTTTAGGACTATTATATCATTTAATAATATAGTATTTGTTTTAAAAACTCATTTATGTCAATTTTAACACTATTTGGTATCTTGTTTTCGTGAAAGTCATAACAACATGATTACTTTGAAAAACATTCATTGAATAATCCCTAAAAATCCATATTAATCTATAAAATTCTTGGAATGCATCAAAAGTATCAATTTTCATTTATTTTGATATTTATAATATCAAGTATGTTAATCTTTCATTAATATGGTAATTACTGCATCATCATTGTGTCATAAATAAATTTAATTATTTAATGTATAAAAATTATAAATAAAATATAATTATGTAGGAAATATTTTTATATTTCTAATTTATATTTATATTCAAATTTATTTTATGTGTAACACTATATTAAAAATGTTTTAGTTATGAAATTTTGAATTTAACACTTTTAACTATTCTTTAAATAAAATAATAATAAATGTCCTAATCTAATTCAAGTAGAATAAAAGGATCATATTTTATTCCTAAGGTTTTTTTTGGTCGAAATAAAAATATCCAATAGAATTAGGACATGTGTTAGGGTAATAATAATATCATTTTTACCTTTAATTACCCTATTTACTTTTAACCGTGGTAAATAAAAGTCAAAAGTTACTATTCACCAAAAAATATTTTCATCTTATTGAACCAAATTTAACTTACTGATGTCAATCGTGTCTCAGATTTTTGAAATTCAACTCACAGAAGAGGTAAAATTAAGTTTTATACAAATTTGCAAATGCTCCTAGAAGGTGGGTAAAAAACAGTAAAAAGTTCAATAAAATTTTATATATCTAATATTATTATAAAATTAATCTAATGAATTAAATTGAACATATATAGGTATTATGTATCTATTTTTACCTAATATAAATTTAAATAAAATAAATAATTATTTAAATAAAAAGTTGGTTTTAAAAAATAACGCAATGTTTTTTCATTATTCATCAAAAATTGAAAGTTTTCAGGAAAATACAAAAAATTTATCTTAAGCTAATTTTGATATTTTGAATCCAAAAATGAAGCCCATTTTGAATTTTTTTTTTTATAAAATTTCAAAAAGTGGGTATTACTATTCATAATGACTAGTTTGATTGGTCTTGATGTGTTAAAACTCCAAGTTCCGTACAACGCAAGCTATTGCATTATTCAAAGGGAAACGTATCGTGGAAGCTTGGGGTGTTACATTCTCCCCTCATTAAAATAATTTTGTCCTTGAAATTTCTATAATATTACTACATAAAAAGATTTGGATGGTTCTTCATCATAAGTTTCTCAGGTTCTCACGTTGCCTCTTCCATCTTATGATTTCTCTATAGAACTTTTACAAGACAAGTCGTCCAATTTCTTAGCACTTGTTCTCTGGTATCAAGAATTATGATAGGCTCTTCGCAGTAAGATAGGTCGGGTTCAAGTTATATTTTTTTCATAGGTGAGTACATGTGTTGGGTCAGACATGTATTTTCTCAACAATGATACATGAAACACATCATAAACTTTGGAGAGACATGGCGGCATTGCCAAGTGATAAGCTACAACTCCAATTCATTCTAGAATTTTGAAAGTTCTGATGTACCTGAGACTTAATTTACCCTTCTTACTAAAATGTATAACACACTTCCATGGAGATAACTTCAATAAAACATGATATCCTACTTGAAATTCCAAATCCTTCCTTCAGTTATCAGCATAGCTCTTTTGCCTACTTTGAGATGCTTTGATTTGGGTTTGGATAATCTTCACATTTTTCATTGTTTCCTTAACATGTTCTGGGCCTACGAGTTTTCTTTCACCAATATCATCCCAACAAGTTGGTGTGTGACATCTCTTTCCATATAACGCTTCATATGGTGCTATCTGAATACTTAAATGGATGCTATTGTTATAGAAAAATTATACCAGAGGTAAATATTGATCCCAAATACCATGAAAGTAAAGTGAGAAAGATCTCAACATGTCTTATAAGGTTTGAATAGTCTGTTCTGATTTTCCATCAGTTTGAGGGTGGTATGTAGTTCTCAAACAAAGTTCAATTTCCAAGGCCTTCTGAATTTTTTTCAGAATCTTGATGTAAAACAGGGATCATGATCAGAAAAAATCAATAGGGGTACTCCATGAAGTCTTAAAACTTCATTAATATGTAGTCTTGCTAACAGTTCAAGTGGTAAATCTTCTCTTATAATAAGAAAATGTTCTGACTTGGTTAGACAAACAACAATGACCCATATTAAATCATTCCTTCTAGGAGTCTTTGGTAGCACCATGAGAAAATCTATCATAATATCACCCCATTTCCACTCAGGTATGGGAAGAGGTTGCATGAATCCTCTAGGATATTGTCTTTCAGCTTTCACTTGTTGAAAAACCATACATCTTGACACATAATAAAAAATCTCTCTCTTCATGTTATCCCACAAAAAACATTCATTCAAATCTCTATACATCTTAGTGATACCAGGGTGTATATAGAAATTGGAGCTATGATCATCATCCAAAAATTCCCTTTTTTAGTTCAGGTATGTCAGGAACACAAAGTATCTTCCCAAATTTCAAAATCAAATCTTCATATACGAAGTCGATCAATCTCCCATCATTCACAGCTTTAATTTTTTTTAAACTCCTCATCATCAGTCTGAGAACTCTTTATCATTTCTAGTAAAGATGGTTTGGTAGCCATTTGAAAAAGTATCAATGTTTCATCTTCCATGGTTATTCCCATATACATATTTACTAGATCTATGAAAATAGGATCCCTTTTAACTCTCATTTTGTTCAAAACTCCATGATCTTTTCTACTCAAAGCATCTTCCACCTTATTTTCCTTTCCCATGTGGCAGTGTATAGTGCAATCATAATCCTTGAGTAGTTAGAGCCATCTCCTTTGGCTCATGTGGAGTTCTTTTTTTGAGAAAATATACTTCAAACTCCTTTGATCAGTATATATCTCACATTTTCACTATAGAGATAGGGTCTCCATATCTTCAAAGTGAATATTACAGATTCTAACTCAATATAATGAGTGGGATAGTTTTTTTCATGAATTTTTGGCTGTCGTGATGTATAGGAAATAACCCTATCATTCTGCATAAGGACACAACCAACTCTTTTCTTTGAAGCATCACTATAAATAACATACCCATCATTCCCTGATGGTTGAGTCACAATCGGAGCATTAAATAATCTTCTATTCAGTTCTTCAAAACATTCTTCACACTCTTTTGTCCAAAAAAATTTAACCACTTTACGTGTGAGCTTGGTTAATGGGTTTGCTAATCAGGAAAAATTCTGGACAAAGAACAAATAATAACATGCTAAACCAATAAAATTGCATACCTCAGTTATACTCATCGGTGATATCCATTCTTGTACTGCTCTTGTCTTAGAAGGATCAATAGATATTCCATCCTTAGAGATAATATGTCCATGAAAAGAAATTTCCTGAATCTAGAATTCACACTTGCTAAACTTCCCATATAATTCATTTATTCTGAGGGTTTTCAGAATAGTGTGCAAGTGATTTTCATGATCTTCATAGCTTTTTGAGTATACCAAGATATCATCAATAAATACTACTACAAAGTCATCAAGATATTCCTTGAAAAATCTATTCATTAGATCCATGAAAACAAAGGGTTCATTAGTCAGTCCAAAAGGCATTACTGTAAACTCGTAATGCCAGTACCTGGTTCGAAATGCTGTTTTCAGAATGTCTTCCTTCTTCACAAAAAACTTATGATATCCAGATCAATGTAATGAGGTGTTTCTTCCCACATTTACCACATGATGGATATTCAACTTTTCACTTCTTCCCCTTATTTCTATTTTTATAGTGTTCAACAGATCTCTTCTTCTCTTTCCTTTCTTTAAATTCATAAGACTTAGAGAATTCCTTTTCTATCTTGATATCACATAAGACAATATCTTTGTATGATGAGAAGGATTATGAGACTAATGCTCAATGGAGAAATGGTTTTAACCCATAAAATAATCAATCAATCTTACTCCTTAGGTTATGTATATAATCTACTGCATGCTTGCTAACCTTGTAAAGTTAGCCTCATACTTTGAGACATTCTCATCCTCCTTTTACCTCAAACTCAAAAATTGTCTTTCCATATCTGCTTGATGGTCACGAGGAAATAATTTTTCTAAGAAAATCTCTTTAAACTCCCTTTATTCCATATTTGATACTTCTTCATCCTCCTTTGTGTTTTGAATTAATGAACACCATTGATCTGCATCTCCTGTGAGGAGATAAAGTGCCATAATGAATTTTTACCTTTTGATACTCCCCAAATCATGAAATATTTTCTCTAAGGAACTTATCCATTTCTCAACTACACATGGATTTGTAGTCCCATTGAATATTGGTGTTTTTTCCTCATTAAGCGGTCTAACATTTATCCTCAGCGTTATGGATCAGGGTGCTCCATACGGGTAAGGTTATTATTCATAACCTGAGTGAGTTGTCCCAATATGGTGATAAGATGATCAGCACAAATTGTTTCACCAACTCCACTATAATTATCTTGAGTCAGAGGTAAATCACTACATGGATTACATGCGTTGATATGGTTTCCATTCCTTCCACTAGGCACCATTTCTAAACAATGACATACATTAGATTAGTTTATGAATTGCAGTAAATAATTCCAAACTTGTAAAACACTTAAAATAAATTGAACATTTTATGGATATAATCCATAATCATAAAAATGTTTTCTTTGAGGAGGTATATACTCATAAATACTTTATAATAATTTTTAAAGGAAATGTGAATTATCCTAAGCATATCCCCTGAGAGTGTCGTAACCAAGAGTGCAGCAAGACCCATTGTTGTGTACCAGGATACCTCAGGTCAAGGATGAAACTCCTTATTAGAGTTTTCAATCCTAGGTATATCTATACTAGAGCTGCCTCTGCCTGCTCATATCTAGAAATGGATGTATTTCTTGAAAAATATAAAAAATCTCTACATTACCAAAATTCTAGGAAGTTTTTCTATACTAATTCTCAAACTATATCTTAGGATAATGTTCTCAAATTAGAGTTTTTCTAAATATAGCTTCCAAGGTTTGTACTAAAATTCTGTTGATACCAACTGTAATTCCCGAACCCTAGTTACCCAGAGTTGGTGCACTATTACATAATATTTTCATGATCACAAGGGATCAAATCCCAAAATACCGATCAATTTAGTAGCCTTGGAAGTACTAGATACATTTATAAGTTTTACATTACATTATAAAATGAAAAACAACAACAAAATTGTCTCCATTGACCACAATCATATACCTTAGACTATCCCTATAGGTCAGTCATAGTATACTTCTTCTCATCCTGGGAAAAAATAAAACATATAAAGGTGTGAGCTCAGATGCTCAGTAAGGATAATAATATAGCTGAAACTTTCATAAATAAGCACAAACATTTAAGGAAATGTATAAGACTAAAAAATAAGCCTTTTAAACTTAAACTTTAGAATAATATGGAAAATATAAATCAAATAATTCCATTTAATTATTCACATGGATATTCTACCAGTTGAATAATCTCATGTAATATCAATATCTAATTTTATAATGATGGAATGCATAATGCCAAACTTCATAACCACATAGTCAAGGCCTCGTGCCAAGACTACAAATAATATTTTTCCAAGGCCTTGTGCCAAGACACTAGTTTGTCTCATGAGACCTACCGATGCATTGAGAAGCTATAATGAGCTCTACCCCATCACTTACTAAGTTCAATGCATTCCTCATATGAAAAGGTTGAAACATAACAAAAAAATTCGTATTAAAATTGACATACGAAATGTTAATACTTTAACCATAAACCATGAATGGTATAAAAATAACACATCAACAGTAAAACATATCCCAAAACCTTCAATATAATATGGAATGTTTTATCATAATAAATAAACGTCAAACAATTTTAAAATCCATCAAAGGATGTTGACATAGATGAAATCAAAACCATTTGATACAAATATTTAATTCTATTTTGAAATCATTTAAAAGTAACATAATTATAAAAGAAATCATTTATTTATAAAATATTATTATAATATTTTAAGTAAAGCTTCAAAGATGTTATAATGGTGGAAAATAGCCACACTCCTCGTATAAGTTAAAAAAAACTCTTTCCTTAATTTTGTCGAAAAGGTCGTAAAGGACCTTTTTTGGAAAATGATTGAAAGATTACTTTATAAACATTTTATAAAAATTAAAACAAGTGTATAAATGAATTTAACCCATAGTTTATAAATATTAAAAGTGTTTTGAAATACATTTTTAAGAAACACAAATGTGGATGATAAAGAGGTTCCTGTAGATACACATGTATAAACAACTTTAGATAATGAAGAGATTGTGGAATTAAAACTTAACTTGCACTTTTACTTGATCGAGGATACATTAAACTCTGGTATAATATTTAAATAATTTTTATTAAATTATACATGAACCACATTCATAAATATGATATCATATATGATCATTTAATATTTTTTTGTTAATAATATTTTAGTAGTATCATCGTTTCAGGTGTTAACTGATTCATTTTCTTTTATATGCTTGGTTACATAAGCCATGTTTTTTATGGATAGGATGTATTTTATTCATATCCATAATTATATTAAGTTCTTAAAAATTATTTTTAATCATAATATGAAAATTATTCTTTAATGATTACGATGGGGAATGAATCTCATCACGTTCGTGGAGACCATTATCCATACGTACGCATGAGTGACAATATCATTATATTGATGGTGAACTAATATGTAATTGGATGGTATATAATATATAAATAATAATTAACATTATATATTTATTATTTATATCATTTATAATCATTATTATACTCATCCAAATAATGAATTGTTTGAATAACAACTACACCACAACGTGGAGACGGTAAGCCGTACGTACACACGTATGGTGACATGTTATTTATAGGATGGATAGAATAATTAATATGGTTGTACCATATATATAATAACATAAAATTATGTACAATTTACTAGATTTATTATTTTGGTATGATAATAACAAAGAAAAAGTAAGTGGAAGAAGAAAAGAACTTTGAAAGAGGTGGTGAAATTATTGCCTCTTCTTCGGGTGTTTACTTTTGATTTGATAAAAGGTTCTACTTAAGATGGCTTTATGATCAGAGTAATGCCTCTAGGTCTACGTGAGAATAGTTGGGAGGATATTTTGTTAGGGTTTGGATGAGCCAAATGGATTTGGAGGTTTGATTTTGAGATAAGGGGAAGTACCCTTTTATAGGAGAGGTGAGGGTCACTTTAGGAAAATATTGAAATATTATTTTATTATACAATAATATTCTGTTTATAATGGATCCAAAATGATTTATTTTAAGGATAAGGTGGTTATGGGTCTAAAAACTCTCAACCAATAGGTTTTAGATAGGTTTAGGTCACCATATTAACCTTATCTTTTAGATTTAACTCTTAGTTAAATAGTTTAACTTTTACCATGTATTCTTGTATTATTATATTATCTGGTTAATAGTCTTACTATAAAATGCCAAGATAACCCCAAGTGGTTCATTAATGACATATATATTATTATTTAAGTCCTTTGGCCAAAAATTATATTTTTAGGACTATTATATCATTTAATAATATAGTATTTTTTTTAAAAACTCATTTATGTCAATTTTGACACTATTTGTTATTTAGTTTTTGTGAAAGTCATAACAACATGATTACTTCGTAAAAAATTCATTGAATCAATCCTAACATGTCATATTAATATATAAAATTCGTGTAATGCATCAAAATTATCAATTTATATTTATTTTTATATTTATAATATCAATTATTTTTATCTTTCATTAATAAGGTAATTACTACATCATCATTGTGTCAAAAATAAATTTATTTATTTAATGTCTAAAAATTAAAAATAAAATATCATTATGAAGGAAATATTTTTATATTTCTAATGAATATTTATAGTCTAATTTATCTTATGTGTAACTCTATATTAAAAATGTTTTTGTTATAAAACTTTGAATTTAACACTTTTAACTCTTCTTTAAATAAAATAATAATAAATGTTCTAATCTAATCCAAGTGGACCAAAAGGACCATATTTTATTCCTAATGTTCTTTTTGGTCTAAATACACTTATCCAATAGAATTATGACATATGTTAGGATAATAATAATACCATTTTTACATTTAATTATCCTATTTACTTTTAACCGTGGTAAATAAGTGAAATGTTACTATTCACCAAAAATTATTTTCATCTTATTGAACCACATTTTACTTACTGATGTCAACCGTATCTCTCATATTTTTGAAATTCAACTCATAGAAGTAGTAAAATTAAGTTTTATGCAAATTTGTAAATGCTCCTAGAAGGTGGGTAAAAACGGCAAAAAGTTCAATAAAATTATATATATATAATGTTATTATAAAATTACTCTAATGAATTAAATTGAAAATATATAGGTATTATGTATCTATTTTTAACTAATGTAAATTTAAATAAAATAACTAATTATTTAAATAAAAAGTTGGTTTTAAATAATAACGCAATGTTTTTTCACTATTCATCAAAAATTGAAATTTTTTATAAAAATATAAAAAATTCATCCTAAGCTAATTTTGATATTCCAAATCAAAAAATGAATTCCATTTTGAAAAATAAAATTTATAAAATTTCAAAAAGTGGGTATTACTATTCATAACGACTAGTTTGATTGGTCGTAGTGTGTTAAAACTCCAAGTTGCGTACAACACAAGCTATTGCATTATTCAAAAGGAAATGTACCATGGAAGCTTGGGGTGTTATAGTTTTCACCCCGAAGGTGAGAAGAGATGAACCATACTACTGGTTCAGAGGCATACAAGGGTAGTGCTGGTAGTATAGAGATGATGAATGCCATATCTGGAAGGACCATGCCCCCATCACAGTAGACTGCCTCTACAACCATATCAACAATATTAAGGGGAGAAGCTGGAGGATGAGGCATCCCTACCGTAGTATCAGATGGTTCTCAAAGCCGATTTGGGGGAACCAAAGAAGGGATGAAGCAGTGGATGGGATTTGTTCCAGGGCGACAATTTCAAAGATGAGTGGGTCTGGGCCTACTGGGCATGCATGTCATGCATTGAGTTCGAGGCAGAGCTAAAATAGGTAGGACTTTATGAAGTAGCATGAGGTTCATAGTTCCATGTTTACCAGCCATAAGAGATCATGCCTAAGCTATTGAGAAGATGGTCACTGGGGATGAACACATTTCATCTGCACCATGGGGAGGTTGACCTCAGCCTTTGGGACCTTCATCATATTGCTAGAATCTCGATCATGGGAGAAATGCATGATGAGTTTCTCCCTATAGAGAATGCGTGGGACAATCAAGAGTTTCTACCATATTTGGAGAAGGTGTTGTTGGATCTAGTGCAGGGAACCACTGGAGAGAATCTGGGGATGAGGGATATTCCCTTTAAGTAGTGGTTCCAATATTTCTTGAATGAACCAGTGACCAAACCAATTGAAGAAGAGTAACCAACAGAGAAGTTTCTGACTAAGCATCACTTGTGTCCTAAGGGATACCATTGGGGAAAGGAGGAATCCTAAGAGTGGATTTTGGAGGCTCGAAAATGGAAGTTGTGGGGATATAGTGTCAAAATAGAGGGTCAAACCACAATCAAGCTGACAGGATTCAACATAGTGCTCATTTGTGGGTGGATGCTCCTAGTGAGGGATGCACACATGGGGATGTGGATGAGCACCTTCATAATAATTAAAATACTGGTGATTTTGCAGTGTGTCAACCTTTTTATCCCAGTACTGGTGAAGTTATACAAGGTACTATAGAATATCAGTGAAGGGAATATTCCACTATGTGTGTGTGTGCCTTTTCACTTTATGTATAGTTGGGTGGCTGCACACATGGAAGGTTATGAGTACCCAAACCCCATTTCCCCTCCCAAAAAAAACTTCCAGCCAAAAATCTTGAATATAGCAGGAATTATCCCATTCAAGTTGGTTATGGTGGAAGTTATAAGGATGTTCAGGTTGACAGATCAATTCATATTTCACCTATTCTACTTGCAAATGGGAGTGGTGACCGATGAAGGAATAAAGATCGTAGAGCAAAGATAGCACCTTTTGTCCTTTAGAGGTGGGATAATGGTGGAAAAAGTCGATTGTGAGCTGATTTTTGAACCGTATAATCCACATAGGTTTTTGATATAGTTTATATGTATATAAAGGATAATGCTGAAGGTGTAATTGGATGTGAGCCATGAATGCTATCCCTCTGTGTTGAGGTAGATCTGGTGTATATTTACATGTGAATATGGGAAGATAACAAACAAGTTATGACCACCCATCATCATGCATGGACTCACCCATAATTTTGTGATGAATTAGGAGATTGAATATCTTAGGGATATGATGAGATAGTGGCCCATACGAGCTAATCCATTATGAGGCTAGGGACAAATGGTGGTCTGAAGGCACTGTGGTGACAAATTTGGTCAGGTGGGTTGGAAAAAAACAATGGGTCCAATAGTTCATGGGCCCAGATAGAAAATAATCATAGGAAGAGGAGAAACAATACTAGGATTAACACTCTTAGGCAGGCTAGCATAGGAAGAAGAGGAACCCTATGGGGTGATCCTGAAGGTACACTCTCAAGGGCTAGAAAAATGAGTATGTCACCCAAATGTTCCCAAAAAAAATCATGTATCCTAATGCTTGGGAGGCCTATGAACTTTAAAAGTAGATCAACACTCCTCATGGGTTGTGTAAGTATCTCAACACAGATGAGATATTACTCATTATAATGATCCAGGAAAAGTTAGGTTTCTATGATCCCCACTCTAAATCGATGCAATGCACAATAAAACTGGAGGATATAATTTACCCCCAAGGCACCGCGTGTCCTTTGACTGATCATGTGAAGAGGCTATTGGGAATGTCTTCACCTCTAGCTGCTCTTGCGAGTTTTTTAGTTGCCAGCCCAGCCGAATGTGAAGAATCAAAAGACTCTTGGGGGAGTGATGCCTCCCGAATCTCAAAAGGGGACAAAAATTCTTTTTCCAGCTAGGTAATCTCACTAATATTTTCATTCTTTCAAACTCCAATCAATTTTTAAGCGCATTGCATGATTCTATCTTTACTAATGTTGGAATCAGTGAGCACTGAAGAAGGGGAAGTCTATGACAGACCTCGTATAGAGGGTAAGGGTACCTCAAATCATAAAGGGGAGAGTTTGAGGACCCTTCCTAACATTGTGCCTGCAGTGTATAAACTATAGGCACCTTCCATTGAGGTAGTGGTCATGAATGCTATGGCAGTGATGGTAGAGGATACTCTCTCGATGAAGACAACCGAGGAGGCTACATTGAATACACCTGTAATAGAATTGCCACTATCGGTAACTGTAGGAGTTAAGGCTGAGGTCACACCACCACCAAGGGTAACCAAGGAATATGGGAAGATAACATCCACTCGGTGATTCCACAAGGTGTAGTGGGATCCTCTGCTACTGGAAGAGTAGTTGGTGAGGAACCGTTCCCAGAGATAGTTATCAAGCTGCTTACGACTGAAGACCTGCACTTGGAAGATCCAACCAACACTATATATTTTGTCTTTCCTCTACATAATCCTTCACCACCTAAAGAGTTTGAATATTATGCACCAAAGGTTGCTGAGGATAATCAGGATGTCCATCACAAGGCATGGAGGAATGTGTGGAACTTCATGAATTGCATCCAAATAGCTGAAGTACCATAATGGGTGGGATATCTCTCTCATTGGTTAGTCAGTCTGAGGACTAGTGGGGTGAACTCCATCACTCTTCATGAGTTTTCCCGAGACTTCCTCTTTGATCGAGCATGTATGAAGTGGAGGGAGCTAGACCTGGACTAGAAAAAATATAAGGTTGAGGGATCCCCGGTGCTTGAGAAGGTTGAGGGAGTGATTGAATACTTGGAGGGGGCGACGTAGGATGAGGCGATGGTTACAACTACTTAGAATGATATTATTAATGATTTGAAGGCCCAATTGGCTGTAGAAGAGGCCAAGGAGATGAAGAAGACATCCCTGGTGGATAAGTGATGGGATGAGTAAAACCTACAATGGACCAGATCAGAATATTTCTGCTCCAAGAATAATAAGGATAAGGAATAATTGGAATGACAACGGGAGGCCTTTGATTCCACTCAGTGGAGGCTGACCAAACTCAAGCATTTGATTGCTGAGGTGGAGCTATAGTAAAACATTTTGTAGAGGGGAGACTTCAATATGTAGATGACCCTCTAAAACTTTGGATTTCTTAATTTTAATGATCAAACATATTTCCTTTCTTTATTGTCTTAATTAAATCATATTTATGATTCAACCAATAGACAATCCCTAAGATCACATGGGTCATGCTCGGTGTGAGAAATAAGGGATGGCCATGTGGGTTTTCTTTATATGAGAGGGTTGTACAATAATCGAGCACTCAGGGTCTACTATTGTTGACTGACCATCAAGAGTGTCCAGGCTGAGAGAGGTTGTGGCTAGATAATGAGGTTCTCAAAATAGTCGGCTTTCTTTTCCAACATGCTCTAGTGCATGAGGGGGATAAATCCAAGGGAATTTAATTTGACCTAAACAAAGGAGAATGGGGAGTTTGAATCACGATGACCAAAACCTAGAACACAAGGAGAGTGGTGTCACGATGGGGGATAACTTTTGACCATGTTCAAAACACAACATTCATATTTCTTAGCCTAGGATGAGGATAAACAAATGAGGGTCAACTACTTAACATATTTGAAACACGAAACCTATCTCATATTTCCATCCAAAATTTTCTGAGGCGTTTTCCCAAGATAGTAGTTGAGCTTTTACTAGACAAAATTCTATTAGGGGGTCCCTTCAAACATGGAGGAGGATGTGAATCCAAATAAGGGGTATGAAAAGTGTGGAAATTAAGTGACAGAATGTTTGAATGGATTCCAACACTCTTGGAACTACACCACCCTAGCTTGGATCATTTTGGCGTGGGCATATCAGTCTGAATGGAGGTCAAACTTGTTTTCTAGGGTAAACATCATCTCTAAAGATGAGTGACGAGAGAATGAATGATGTGGTAGATAAACAAAACTGGAGGAAAGGGTTTCAAGGTCCTAAAATTACTTTTAATTTTAATGTCGTGCAATGATGATGATAAACACATAGTTTTTCATTATATATTGAGAACATTGAACACACAGTTGTTTGTCATACGAAGAGGACAATGAGAACTGACATGAATAATAACCACCTAACCACAAATAGTTTATGGTCATAATTCTTGGACCAAGGGGATGTGTCTCGAAGTAATGTACAAGACATAAAAAAGGTTACCTGATGTGAATTAAGGGGCCTAGGAGTCCAGCTAACATCACCCCAAACACTCCTGAGACAACATAGACATAGTTTAAGGTCATGAGTATTGGAGAATGGGGTGCTCTAAACAGATATGTGTGGTATGGTGAGTTGATAAAACTAACATGTATGAGGACCAAAGAGGCCCAGTCCCACACCACATACTCCTAGGTGGATACACACATAGTTTAGTGTCACAATGCTTGGAATTTAAACATAGTGCGGTAGAAGACCGATGGTAGAAAGGGGATACTCTCTCAAGAAAGGGTATTTAATCTTATCATACATAGATATGAGGAATCCCAAATTTATATGGGGTAAGGCTACAATTTAACGTCATGTGAAGAGGATGTTCCTTCCTCGTATCAAGTTAAGGGGGAATCCCATCTTGATGATAGGCTAAGGTAATTGAATAGGGTTGATATATGGAAAGAAGCCTAGATATAAAAAGCCTAGATATCACTACATATCCCATGAGGATGGGAATCAAGTTATACATCATTATAAGAGATGGAACACATAGTTTAATGTCATATGGTCTAGACCAATGAGGCATAAAATGATTATTGTGGTGCATCCCATGTCCAGGGAATGAAATAACATTTGTTAAACATCTTATACACATTGCATGAGGCATCCTGATTTAAAATGGTGTAAACATCATCTCTTAATTAAGAGGAATCCTAAAATTGTCTAGGGTATGACTGTAGTTTAACATCATGCATTGAGGACCATGTTGGGAAGTATTATGAAATGAATGTGCATGGATAACAACTATATACTGATGTGAATGAAGACCAAGGAGGCCCATGTCACGCAACATACTCCCAAGGAAGACTTTTACACAATTTAAAGTTATGATGCTTTGACTCAGACTCTCATTTTAAGATCATATAGATCAAACCATGGGGCTCTTCAAAAAAATATTTGAATCATGGAAGAGTGAAAAAACTAACATGAATGAGGGCCAAGGTGGCCCAATACCACACCACATACTCTGAAGGGGATCTACATACATTTTAAAGTCATAATTCTTGGACTAAGGTAGTTAGTTTAATGTCACAATGTATATACTGAAAAAGGTTTTTGATACAAGATTGCGAGACAAAAAAAAGGTAAAACTTTATGTGAACAAGCTAAGGAGGCCCTACACCACACAAATATTATGGGATAAACAACACATAGTTTAAGGACTAGAAACATGGGAGAAAATAGATTAATTTCATGTTGTTTAGACTGATGCTGGCCTTATGGGAACCTATGTGGCATAGAAAGAGTGACAAACCTAAGATGAATGAGGGCCTAGGAGGCTCAAAGACACACTATATATCTGGAGAGGACTCACATACAGTTTAAAGTCATAATACTTAGACTATACGCTCTTAGTTTAAGGTTATAGAGTTTAGAACTATGGGGTTGGTTATACCAAACAAATATGTTTCACGTGGTGGGATGACAAACCCAATGTGAATGAGGGCCAAGGAGGCCCAACACCACACAACACAGTTTGAAGAGAATCCCACTTGCAGTTTTAATTCACGATTCTTGGACTTTCTGTAAATAGTTTAAGGTCATGTTTCTTGGACCATAGGCTATTAGTTTAAGGTTATATAGTTTCTAATAGGAACCTAGTTTAACATTATATTCTTGGGATGTATAATCTTAGTTCAAGGTCATACAGTTTAGACTGATGAGGGGAGAATCTCAGTAAAAAGGTATATGTGGGGCACGATAGGAGTAACCCGATGTGAATGAATACCAAAGAGGCCCTCACCACATGAAAAATTACCAAGGAGACTCACACATAGTTTAAAGTCATGATACTGGGACTTTGAATCTTATTTTAAGGTCATGGAGTTTGAACCTAAAAGGGGAATTACTTCAAATAAATATGTGTAGGGTGGAGAAGTAACAAACATGATGTGAATGATGGTCTAGGAGGCCTACCTCCACACAACACATTCTGAAGAAAACCCACAAATAGTTTAAAGCCATGATTATTGGACTGAGATTCCAAGTTTAAGGTCATGAAGATCATACCTTTTGTAAACAATTTAAGATAATGTTTCATGGACCAAGTTTGGACTCCTTATGTGAATTACTACTTAATAAACTTGGCATTGGTGTGGGAAGTGATATGCTCTCTATACATGGTGATCAAAGAGCATACCCCATTAGGATAGAACTTGTGAATGATGTAAGGTCCTTCCCACTTGGGCTCCAAATTTAGTGGATTCTTGCCAGGTATCATTGGTATTATGAGAGATAGTACCGTGTTACCCTGGAGGAAGAAGTGGAGACACAAATTCTTACTGAACGCTCTCTCTATCTTGTTCTAGTGACTCTCTAGATTATGAATGTCCTGAATCCTATTCTCTTCAAAGCATTAGATCCCAGTTAGACAAAATTCTTCCTTTATTTCTAGAATTTGATGGTCATAGATAGCTGATCAAAGTGATGATAGATGAATCTCAATGGGTAGAAATGCCTCTATTCTGTAGACTAAGGAATATGAAGTCACCAAGGTGGAATTGTGGGATATTGTTTGATAGGACCAGAGGGCGTTGGTAAGATTTTTTGGACAAATTTCCTTATTCAGCACCACCATTTTCTATAAAATGTTAGAGATCATATTATTTAATGCCTCAATATGTCCATTCTATTATGTTTAATATCGAGTAGTATGGTTTGACCAGATACTGTACTTGGTGTAAAACATTTCCAGCTTAGTATCCTGGATGTTGGTGCCATTATTGGTGATAATAGTGTGAGGGACTCTGAATCAATGGATGATATGGGAACTCACGAATTTGGTCATATATCAGGCCTTGAATTCCTTCTGTACACTTAGAGAATAAATCTATCATGGTTTTAAGGATCCTGCACTAGCAAGATGTTGCTGGAGAATATATTACCACAAAATAAAGTCCCCATACTACATAGGTCCAAGAATACTTGGTGGTGTGGAGGATCTCTTTCAATCAATGAACAAAGTTGGCATGAATATGACATGTGTGTAACCTCTTGGTGAACTTGATAAAGTCATGGTCCATAGTGGGATAGAAATAGACCAGCCTCCAAATCTGGTGGGAAATATTTAACCTTTCCTAATGAGCACCACAGGAACTAACATGAAATTATTATATAACCTAGGGGATCTCATATCCTTGGATGTAATATAGGATAATTCCATCAAACCCATGTCTGTAGAGAGTTTACTTGAGGTTAGGCCCACACTGAAGGGTGAATTGTGCTACACACTGATAGATTTTATCATGTTTAGATATGTTCAGTTGGATTATACCATGTTGGAGGTACTCAACAAAAGTAATTTTCCAATCATAAGTTTCTTTTACTGTGGGGGACTCATAGGTCCTAATGTGGAAGCACCAGTAGTTAGTTGGTTCACCTAATTGCTGTTTTCACCATCTGGAATGATGAGAACAATGACTCTCTGATGCGCCACATGAATGAACAAATCACCATGGTCAAGATTTGTAAGAGAGGCATCTAGATTGGAAAAAGCATTAGCTCGGCCATTCTATGACTGGTAAAAATGAGTCACCTCTGTTTGATAAGGGAACTGGGTTATCAGCTGGTGAGTGCGCTCCAACAGGGGCATGAGCTCTGATTTTCTGACAACATAGACACCATTAATATATTTTATGAATAACTCAAAGCCCCCATCACATAAAAGTAGGGGAAATAAATATAGAGGGTTAGATCGAGGCCAGAAATGAGAGCCTGATACTTTTCATCATTTTGGTGAAGTCTTCTAACATTATAAAATATAAGGGAATAACAGCCTGTGCAGGAGTAATGAAGAAAATCCCCATTCCTACTATATTGAGATTGATATCATTGAGCCTTCTACCATTTGGGATCTAGGAGGCACCAAAAAAATTATTTTACCAACATTTCATATCCTGGTGCATTGATAGGATAACCTCTTCTAGGAAATAAAAATCTAGAGGCAATTCTTCAGGATCCAGATGAGCAGCCAAAAAGTCATCTAACTCCTGACCCTTTATTGATTTATATGGAATGAATCTTGTGTAGAACTTCTGAATAATTACTGGTCAACATGCTATCCATCCTGTTAACATGGGATGATTTAGGATATACTTTAGTAGGTCCACATGAGATATCAACTGTATATCATGATGTTGTAGATAATTCCACAACTTATGAACTATGAAAACTAATGTAAGGTAGCTCTTCTCTATAGTAGAGTATCTAGACACTATGTCAAGGAGAATGAGAATGAGATAGTACAAACTATTCTTTCTGCCCTCATTGTTCTTTTGGGTGAGAAGGGTACCGACAGATCATTCTAGGGCTGTCATGTATATTACCAAAGACTTCCTTGATATGGGTAGAATTAATATTAGAGGTTGTAGAAGATACTACTTGATTTTCTTGAAGGTGTCCTGATACTCCTCATCCCACTGGTAGATGGTACCTTTCTTCATGATCTAGTAAAAGGGATTACACTTTCTGGATAGATTTGTGATGAGTTGAAATATGTAGTCTAAGTGGACTTGGAGGCCTCAAAGATCCTGAAGGTTTCTTAGAGTAGAAATATAGCCAATGGACTTGATCTTTTCTAGGTCAATTTTGATACCTCTATATCTAAAAACAATGCCAATAAACTTCTCATAGGTAACATCAAATGCACACTTCAAGGGGTTTATCTTCAAATACTGGGAGCAGATAAATCCAACACTTTATCAAGATATATGAGATGGTCCTGACGCTGGTGGGATTTGACCATAGAATCATTCACATAGAATTCCACTAGAGTCATAAGGATCATCATGAAGATGTGTTTCATGGCCTGTTGATAAGTTTTTCCTACATTCTTCTGACCAAAAAACATTACCTGATAGAAACATTTCCTTTACAATTCCCTAAAGGTGGTAAAATCCTCATCTTCAAGGGCCATCTGGATGTCATTGTACCTAGAGTATCCATCCATGAAGGATAGATCCTACCATCTGTGGAATCAATCAATAGCTCCATCACCAAAAGGGGAAAATCATCCTTCAGATAATGAAGGTTGAGGTCCTGAAATTCAATAAAGTCTCTAATATTCCCATTATTCTTACTAATGGGAATGATGTTGTCAAGACAATTGGGGTACTGAACATGCTTGATGAAGTTGTTTTTAATAATCTTATCAACCTTGACCTTGACCATGGATCCATGAGAGGGGTGAATTTTTTTAGAAGGCTTATTCAAACCACGATGGATTATTGGGAGACCAAGATGATGGAAATGACCCTAGGGTCTATTCTTAGCATCTCATCAAAACTCTAGGAAAATATAGTATGGTGTCACTTTAGGAAAGCCACATACTGATGATACCCCTCCGGAGGCATGGATGCACTGATCATCATTGGTATTAGATATTCTTCTATAGCAAGGTTCACTTAAACCAACTCATCTATGGTGTCGGAGACACCTTATTCAAATTTATGAGGAGCATATTCTAAATAATTTTAATCACTTGAGGTGGGAAAATTAGTAGGAGGAGGTGGTTCATATAGGATGACTGATTTAGGGGGAGCAGTGGTGCCTACTCGGGAAAATATGGATTATCCACTAAAAGGTTCCTTATCTTCTAAAACCATGGCTATGAAGGCTATCAAGCCAATCCCATCTAGACTTCAACCATTATGCCCATTACTGACATCAAAATAATGGTGGTGAGTTGGATTCTGGTGATTCAACTCTACTCAAAGGAATAGGCTGGAATGCTATGAAATGGTGTCCATAGGGAGAACCTCTGGATACTTCATATTGGTAGGGGATTTTGGTATCACCTGAGGCTATCCTATGTAAGAGTATGAGGTAATATTTAGGCACTCATTATACTTAGTGAATGACACCCCTTCCTCTTGGATATGAAAAAGAAACCTTCCAAGTTTCGAACTGTGGGTTCTAGTTGATGAATCAAGAGGATGAAATCATCATCCAAGTATGTCAATGGATTGAATATGATGGTTGTGTGCTCAAAATTATTGTTCTAAACTTTCTTCCATTCTCTTTTGTAATAGCCAACATCTAGACAATGGGCTTCACAAGAGTCAAAGGGGGAAGAATCATCGTGAAGCACACCTACTCGACCACTGACAGAGTACTTGGGGCTTTGGTGATACGAGAAGGGAAATTATACATGAATATTAATCCAAGGACTACCCATAAATACGTTGTAGGTGGTATCCTGTAAGAAAACT
The DNA here is from genome assembly GCA_963277665.1 of Viscum album. Lineage (NCBI taxonomy): Eukaryota > Viridiplantae > Streptophyta > Magnoliopsida > Santalales > Viscaceae > Viscum > Viscum album. The sequence continues at coordinate 415,324,509 of OY728139.1, forward strand.
ATGAATTTTGAACTTGCTACCAAGCCTCCTAACTGGGTCTTTAATCAAATCCTACCACACAGTCTTTGTTCGGTCCTATCATAAACCCAAATCTTCAGGTCATATGGAATCAAATATGATTTGTTCAGTCCCAACTCATGGTGTTTCTAGGTAGGGATGAGTTTGATCCCAGAACCTGTGTCAAATAGAAAACAATAGATCTCTATGCCATTGAACTATATTATGATGTACAGTGGGAAGATGTGCCCCTATATGAGGGAACCCCCATCATCTCTAGAGAATGAGATGATGACATGATATTCCTCTTCCTCAGCCTCCTATGCATAATAGGTTTCTAAGACCGCTACTTCTGCTTCAAATTGGAGTGGTATCTTCAAGGATTCTGTATTTCCCTTCCGCATTTCTTTAGACAAGGGTAGGTCCATGAGGATCGAGAGCCTTTCAAGTATGCTGGAGAGGTTCTTTAGCACTTCAAACTTCTACGTTAGATGCGCATTTCTACCTAAAGGTGGTTACTATTTAGATGGGGGATTAACGGGAACTGCTAGATGTACCATTGGGCTTTGGATGGTGCTGGAAATATCCTACTACTCATCAACTATCTCTCTCAAAACCACTATCGGATGACTGTCGGCTAGATGAGGCATAACTTTAGCTGGATACAACTGATCAAGGTGTAATCATAGTTGATTTGATCCATCAGTTAGCACGGTCAACTACAACAGTGTATTAGAAGGAGTAGGCTAGGGGAATGTGCCTGTTGAGCTCTACATAGAACCTATTTCCTAGTTTTGGTAGTGTACATAGCTCGGTTCGAGGCACTGGATTGGACATTTTTTTGGTTTGAACATCTTTGACCATTTCATTAACAACATTGTCAGGAGGTATCCTGGGGTTTTTCCTGATATCCATCATTATCATAAAATGTGAAGCAGTCTAATAGCTTGATGAAATTCATAAAGGCATACTCCTTCTCATCATCAGAGGGGTCTTCCACTACTAGGAAGACTTTGGGGGAGATTTCCAACTCTGGAGACATGGAATTGCCAAGCGTGAGAGATGAATTTGGAAATGGCTGGGGACTCTAGTCTCCCTTATGTCTTTGGTGACCACTCTTCTAAGATTTGGAAGGCTGTGACATAGAACAATAGCCGATGGAAGGAGAAGGAGAGGTGAACATATGAGGTTTTTCCTTACATAGACAGGAACAAATGACACCATGGGTGTGGGAAACTTCTTTTTAGGCCAACTAGTCATTAAACTTCTAAGTCCCATGATTGGAAACATGCTTCCATTCACCTTCATTGTCACTGTTAGGATTAGAGGAGATGTGTGTCACCTATGTCAGAACATTTTCCAACTTGACCAGACCATTATCCACTTAGTCTTGGAGAAAATCCTTGAAAAAATAACATTGTTTGATAGTATGTCCAAGGATAATATGGTAAGGGAAATGGTCAGGGTGATTAGTATGCTCGGATTCATGGGTCTTCTTCACTCTATAATCTTCATAATCCTCTATTCTAGGGCACTGAGAAAACAGCTGGGAACCTATGAATCCTTAAATGAATAGGTTTGGTTCTTTAAATTCAGAAATGGAGATTTAGGATCCTATCCTTGATGAGGGGATGAATCCTAACGGGGGGCTGGAGACATATTATCTCATCTAGGTGACTGTTCTTGGAGAGGTGGTGCCTGATGTTTCTATACCAGGCAAGGCTAATCTTAACGAGGGTGTTTAAATCAGTGAGGCTTAGATAGAAAAGGGGGAAACAAATCCAATGGCTTAATGGACTCTACGTGTATAGAGGGGGTGATCTATACCTTGGCATTCCTTCTCACTATAGCCAGAAGAGGCAACATGCATGCCTTCTTGGCTTACTGAAAGGCTTCCTCTAGACGCATGGCCATGTTAGAAAAATCTCAAAACCCACCTAGGAAGTTATGAGAGATGATAGTAGGGACCAATTAAGTCTTTAAGTTTCATACTCACATTGTTAGTAGATTCTCTCGAGTCATCGACATGTCAAGTGAGTAAGTGAGGCTTTTCCACCTGGTGAAAATATCTATGAATCACTCATTGAGATTTTTATTTCACTTAAAGAGGTCTAAAATGCTTATATTGTGCATGGTGGAGCTGAACCGATAGAGTAATTGTCTATAAAGATCCACCCAACTAGTGATGAACCCTATGGGAAACTAGATGTACCAGACGAATGTAGGTCCTTCCAAATATTGGATGAAACACCAGCTTTTGGTGGCCTCTTATTGGCCTGGGTTCCCAAAAAGGGCCCACACCTCAAGATAAAGTGGAAAAAATGTTGTAGTGGGTCACTAATCCCATTAAATGAGGAAAATCTAGGGTTCCCAAAATCCTAGGGTTCTCACATATCATTTACCCATGCTGGGTACAACTTTTCATCAAGTGGGATCACCAATTATCATGTTTCCAGGGATTTGAGGTGAGAGGTGAGAGAGAATATCAAATTATATTGGTAGGGATATTTATCATGACAAGGATCCATATCCACAAATGCATTGAAATGATTTTTGACTCAGTAAGTAGGCTCAGTGGATCATGGAGTGTCTTGATCTGGGTCCTGAGGAAGATGATCACATTGGTCAAGTAGATTCGATGACTCATATCTAAGTCACTTGCCCTAAACTCCTAATACTACTCTATTTGGATATACAGTATTACCAATATAGACCGGGGGAAAGTAGACAAGGATTAATTACTACTGCCCCACTGGGGGGAAATGGGATCACATTAGGCAGTGCTGTAATCTGGGAGCTACTTAACAAGGATCTCATCGATGATCCTCTTCTACTATGTGACCTGATGAAGTAAAGAAACAACTATAGGATAAACCTATTTCTTTGGTAAAATATTGGATAGATCATATGGACAAACCTTTTTCTTATCCTTGTTGGTATTCTGATGGGAAGACAATGAAGTAGATGGATCCCCTAGGCTGAGTACCTACTTTAGTAGGTGAGTGGAGACACCTGTATGAGAGTTTTTCTGGTACTATGCTTCCCCAGGGGGTGGGTTTTCCTCATCGTGCTCTATATCTGAGCCCATGTCCATATGGTTTTTCAGTAGGTTGGGGATGACCATGTTTATCGTAACTATTCTTGGAGGTAATTCCTTAATATCAACGGGCATGTTAGGATTTCGTAGGATAGGGTTGAAGTGGGGAGTAGTGGAATGTCCCCATCCTCGGATCTACACATGTAGAGATGCCTCTTCCATAATTCTCTGGAACATAATGAGGCTCTTGACACATCTTTGTTAGAGGGTTAGGTGGTAGTTGGGTGAAGTAGGGTGTTGAGTCACTGGGAGCTCACCAACTCAACCATTCGGTACTGTTGATCGATGTCATTGATGTTATCCTGGCTTCTTGGGTAAACCAACTGATGATCATGGAGGCAATGAAGTGTAACCCAGTTGGTATTGAATAAACACATGGATAGGACCTCATTGAGGGATTATGAGATATCGATGTTGGAAGTTGAATTTGGTTATAATACCATCGGAAACTCATCAACAACCAAAGTCTCCCATAGGATTTCTTGCTTATAGGTGGGGCTCTGATCTTGGTCATTCTAAGATTCAATCAATGTTGGATAAGAAATTGGTGGTGGTACTAACATAGATTAATACAAAGGATGGTTGGACGACATAGTATCCATTGTGAGGGTTATCTGTTTGTTACACATTGGGTCATCCCTTAAAGGTGGCACCAATCACATCATGTTGTCCTATAGGATTGGGTGTTCACTACTACCTCATGTGAAAGGGAGATTACACTCATCAATGGATCTTCAGGTAGCTTATCATATAAAGGATTCATCCCAGAACATAATAGATCTCTTTGATCTTGGGTAGTGGTGGAGAGGGATACTGGCGATGAAAAAAATGGTTTCACCATGAGCCCCTGGAAGGGAACCATAACTTCGTCCACATACATGTACCTATATAGGGATATGTGGATTTTTTGGATCTCACCTTTTGGGATAATGAAATTCACCTATTGGGATCCTTCCCTAGACTATGATGCTAATGATTGGGGTGAAGGTTACATCATTGATGTAATGTCTCAGACCCGTATGCCACCCTATGGTGCCCCGAGCCCAATTGGCCACATGACCTCAAGAACATATCCTCAAATTCCAGAGGCTACTGACTAGTAGTGAGAGTAATTGGGGAGACTATTCCCTCATTACTAGAGTATCACAGTAGAAGTCAAACATATAATAAATAACAAAAGAAAAATAAATAGCAGTCAACTGAAACTAAGAAAATCAAGACAAGTATACATATCAATAACTAGAAGTGTCTCATACACAAAATGATTCATATGATACTAGAATCTAGAAATCATCTAGAACAGTACATGGCAATAAAATATAGTAGAAGTCCCAAAAAAAAAGACCAAAAAGGTATCCCAGCATCACAAGTATCATCTTGGTCCTATGCTCCCCTACTCCAAATCCACAGTCAAACACCTATACCAGGGTGTTTTCCCCTATCATCAACTATAACCATATAATCTATTTGGGTCCCTGAGGAGGCCCAAACAGGGTGTGAGATAAACATCCCAATAGGCAACAACCCAGGTCTATATAGTTCTTACAACAATTCTAAAAAAGTTCTATAAAGTCTAAATGAAGTAGTAAGGTAAAGTGAATGCCCATGGCATAAGTCTAATGCAATAATTAATTGTGAATAACACCTCAAGGATACCTGAAAAAAAGTAAAATCCTAACAAGGCAACTTAACAATAGTAAACAAGTCACACGACCATGTCGTACATCCATTCATATCAAGAAATCCACAACCACATTGTATAAATAAGTAATAAATCCCACGACTACACCATATAGGGAAAAGTATAATCCCATGTCCATGTCATATAGTGAAAATTAGAATCCCACGACCACATCATATAGTGAAAGAAAACCCCAAAGTCTAGATCTAAGGTGTCACATACTAGGGAATCCATGTAATAAATCTAAACCACGAAGGGCTAGATCCAAGGAGCTTGTCTAAGGAATCCCATTGAGTCCCATGGGCTTCCTAGTGGAAACTCAGTTAGACATTGGTTGGGGTCTTATGAGCATGGTAATAGAAATTTCTCTGCGAGCCCAAGAAAGCCAGATCCATGTGGTAGAAATTCCCAAGGCATCTAATAGAATTAAGACCCAAAGACCAGAGTCAACCTAAGGCATCCACTACCACATTCCAAATCCATGGAGAGCAGTCCATGAAATTTATCAAACCATTCATACAAAGTATTCAATTTGAAAAATTCATTCCATGTGAGTATACCCAATAACATTAACACGCACAAGCCATGAGTATACCCACTCATGAAAAACATTTATCAAACACAAGAATATGGGACTACCCACCCATATTTAACCATTCAACATTCCCTTAATCATTTTATATAGGTATAACCACCCATATATTACCCATTTAACATGCCAAGATATCAAAATAGATATGGAATCACAATATATTCATTTATCAATAATATAGTACATCTCCTAGACATGATATTCAAGCTATCAAAGCATTAACATGCTTCCTCTAACTAGGGAATCACAAGAACACACCCATTGGGTGGTTTAAATAGGCATAAATAGATTATTTACTTAAGGCGTAGCCCTTGGGTGACCTTGAATCAAGAAAAGGGTGCCAATACACCTAAACAGAACCTATAAGCATCCTCATTAGGTCGGACTAAGTCTACAACAAGCAACTCTCTAAAAAATGAGGCCTCGCCAAAACTTCCGACGGGAAGAGAAAAGGCCGAATGCCTGAAATCCCTAGAAAATCTGAAAGAAAGTATAGACCACCTACCTTGCCTCGGTAGTAGACAACTTATCCAGTGTCAAGTCCTGATTTATCCTAGTTAGGAAGAAATCTGAAGAACGGATGAAGAACGGAATATTAGGCCATATGAGCCTAAATCCAAACAGTGCATTCATTATTCCTAAGAATAAAGAACGACTAAAAAGGAATCAAATGCTTACCGATGTAGTTCCAATGAGACAAGACACACTCAAATCAGAGTATAAACTGCTTCAAAATTTGAAAAACCATTTTAGAGGGGTTTAGGCCTCAAAAAATAGATGAAAACCTTATATCCGTCAAAATATGAGGCTATTGCCTCTTTGATTTTAAAAAACCTAATGGGAAAGTACATGACATGTAACTCAAGTACACGACATGTACTTCTTGATTTTATTTTTCAGAACCAGAAAGGCTACATGTCGTGACGGGCCAGTACACGACGTGTAGTCCAAGTACACGATGTGTATGCCAAGTACACGACATGTACCTGGCCTGTAGCCATATTTGGGCCTCCTTTCCCCTTTATTTCCCACAAACAACCCAACCGTCCCACGACCCATCTTACAGTCTAAGTCAAAAAGGAATGTAAACAACATTTAACCTGAAAGAAAAGATCCATACCTCAATAAAAACATAAGATCTTAAAATCTTCTCCCCTTATAGCAATTTATCCCCAAATTTCTCTCTGAAGGATGGTCAATATTCGTCTAAAAATAACTCCGACCATTGAGCACGTATGTCAGCCTCCCTCTCCCATGTATCGTCCTGTAAATAGCTTTGCTTCCATAAAAACCATACTAGAGGAACTAACCGGACCTGGAGAAAATTTTTGATCCTATCAATGATATGAAACAGATTATCCTCAAATGACGCATCAAACTAAAGATCAAACTCCTTGGGTTGAAAAATGTGATATGGGTCTGAGTGATAGCAGCGTAGCTAAGATACATTGAAGACATCGTGCATGGATCAATACCTATGAGGTAACTGCAACTGATAGGAAATCAACCCAAATCTCTTTAGAATCTCAAATGGACTGATATATCTCAGTGAAAGCTTACCCTATCTCTTGCTATGCCTGTGTCCCAAACTCGGTGAAATACGCAAGAAAACCCGATTCCCAACCTCAAACTCTAGAGGTCATCTGCAGTGATCAATATATGATTTAAGATGATACTGTGCAGTAACCATGTGCTTCTGAATCAACTTGACCTAATCACAATTCTCATGCATGAGACATGGTCCCAATAAAGCTACCTCACCTACCTTTAACCAACATAGAGGAGAATGACATGGCCTACTTTATAAATCCTTGTAAGGTTCCATCTATATCATCACCTGATAACTGCTATTGTAGGTGAACTAAACCAGGGGAATATGCCTCTCCCACGAGCCCCTAAAATCCAGGATGCATGCTTGTAGCATGTCCTCAAGAACCTGTATCGTACACTCTGACTGGCCATTAGTGTGAGGGTGGTATGTTGTGATCAGAAGCACCTGTGTACCCAACACCCTCTTAAAAGTCTACAATAAATGATACATCAAGTGGGAGTCCCTATCTAAAATAATAGTTCATGGGATCCCATTTAGTCGTACTACCCCTTGGATGTACAACATTCTGATCTCATCAGTACTTAAGGTTTCCTTGATCGGAAAGAAGTGAGAGACCTTTGTAATCCTGTCAATGATAGCCCACATGGTGTCATTACCTCAAGGTGACCATGGTAAACTAGTCATGAAATCCATCACGATATCATCCCATTTCCACTTTGGAATAGGTAACTACTGTAAAATACCAACTGGTCACTGATGTTCTGCCTTCACCTACTGATAGGTGGAACACCACATAAAAAAACTATCCACCTCATGCCTCATTCTTGGCCACTAGTATCGATGTCACAAGTCATGGTACATATTGGTGACCCTGGGATGAACTTCCCAAGATGAATCATGAAACTCCCACATTAGCACCTCATGTATATCCACTAGAACCCAAACACACCCATAGATACATAGGATCTCATCATCTCCAACCTTCCAACTAATAGGAGGGTCCTCACTTATCACACACTCCCATAGAAGTACGCCTTCTAAATCCAATAGTTTCCTCATCATAACTCTGTCTGGAAGGGTAGAGGTCATAGCTAAGGATGATAGATAGGTTTTCCCCTGATTGTCGTTCACCTCCAGATGCATCTTAGAGAACAAAACCATAAGATTCCACTCGCTACTGGACCATTTCACTACCTATAACCGAGTCCTCTTGATCAATGCATCGACCACCACAATTCCCTTACCAGGTGTGTATGCAAGATCAAATTAAAAGGACTGTTGGTACTCCACCCATCTCTGCAGCCTCAAATTCATATCATATTGCGTAAATATATACTTGAGGCTTTTGTGGTCCGTGTACACCAAAAAGTGATATCCTAGTAAATAGTGCCTCCAACAGTTCAACGCATGAAAAAATTCATCTAACTCGAGATCGTGCGTAGGGTAGTTCTTCTTATGAGACCTCAACTGCCGAGACCTATATTCCATGACTCGATCTCCCTACATTAGCATTGCCCCCAACCCAATACCTAAAGCTTCATAGTAAACCCTATAACTCTTTCCTTGCTCTGGCAGTATTAGGACTGGTGTTGATGTCAACCTCCCTTTCAGCTCATAGAAGGATATCTCATAATAATCTGACCAAACAGACTTCACACCCTTCTTATTCAAGCCCGTCAATGATGTTGCCAAGCGTGATAAGTCCTTTATAAAACACCTGTATTAACCAGCTATCCCCAAGAGACTCTGTATGAGAAATAAATTCTTGGATTTTTCCTAGGAAACTACTTATCTCACCTTCTCTGGGTCCACTAACACTTCTATCTCTGAGATGATGTGACCCAATAAGTGAATCTAATCCATACAAAAGTGTCACTTTGTGAGCTTAGCATATAAATTATGCTCTCTTAGTGTATTAAAAAAGATCTCAAGATGGTTGTAATGATCATATCGATTGTGATAATACACCAAGATATCATCCATGAAAACCACTACAAAAGAATCCAAGTAAGGATGGAATACTCGGTTCATCAACACCATGAAAGCTACTGGAGCATTCGTGATACTGAATGACATAACCAAATACTTGTATAGACCATACCTACTAAAAAAGTCTGTATGGGGTATTTCTATAGGTTAAACATGAACCTGATGATATCCTGACCTCAAGTTGATTTTTGAGAATAATCGAGCTCCTCGAAGCTGATCAAACACGTCATCTATCCATGGAAAGTGATATTGGTTTTTAACCATTAGTTGGTTCAGTTTTTGATAGTCCACACATAGTCTAAGAGTTTTGTCTGCCTTTTTCACAAAAGGATTGGTGAACCCCACAGAGATGTATTGGGTCTAATAAACCCCTTTTCCTCTAAATCCTCAAGCTGCCTCTTGATCTCCTGCAACTCCATTGTAGCCATCCTGTAAAGAGGAATAGACACCAATGAAACTCTTGGAACTCACTCGATGAAGAAATCAACCTCTCTCTAAGGTGGTAACCTAGATAAGTCATCAGGAAACACTACTAGAAAAACAGGTATTTGCGACGGGGGCCCATCGCAAATGGCCCGTTGCTGAAAATGGTGTCGCAACAACACTTATTTGCGACGGGCCCGTCGCTAAAGCCTTTTTTTGCGACGGGTATTCTTCCCGTCGCAAATAGTACTCCGTATATTTGTAAAAAAATTTTAAAATAGTTTTTGCGACGGGCCCGCCGCAAAAACTATTTTTTAAAAAAATATAAAAAACTATTAATAAATTATTTTAATGCATATAATAATAATACTATTTGCGACGGGCATAGTATCCTGTCGCAAATATTATAAAACAAATAAAAAAATAAATTATTAATAAATTATTTTAATTAATATAATAATAATCCAATTATAATTCAAAAATAAAAAATAATAAAATAATAATAAATGATTTTAATTAATATAATAATAGAATTATAATTCACAAATAAAAATAATAAATTATTTTAATTAATATAATAATAATAGAATTATAATTCAAAAATAAAAAATAATAGAATATTAATAAATGATTTAATTAATATAATAATATTAGAATTATAATTCATAAATAAAAAAATATTAATAAGTTATTTTAATTAATATAAAAATAATAGAATTATTTTACATTCAAATATTAAAATAATTCAAGTATTACAAAAAAATATAATTAAATTATAATATTATAAAATTTTAATATATATATAAAATTTAATATTATAAAATATAAATAATATTATTATTCATATTAATATTGTTATTTAAAAATATAATATTATTAATATTTTATAATGAGACAGAAACTACGAATAGAAAAAAAATCATATTTTGATTTCACAAATTTTATAACATAAATACAAACTCTAATCTGAAGGAGGGGGGGGGGAGGTGGGGGATCTGCAGATGGTGGTGGAGGAAACTCCATCCCTAAAGCATGAGTGAGTCGGCGCATGTACTCCATCTGCTCCTGATGCTGCTGCTGTCACCGACTCGTCTGCTCCTCGTAGAGCTGCTGCTGGCGTCGACACTCCTCCTCATGCTGCTGACGCATCTGCTCCTGCTCCTGTCGGAGACTCTCTATCAGTGCAGTCTGAGATCGCAACTGATCCTCATACTGTGCAGTAGAAGAAGATGCACGAGCTCCTCTCGAGCTGGACGTCGACATCGCAGCACTGCCATAATAATCTCCGGGAGTCAGTCGAGAGCCGATACCAACTACCCGGCCCTTCACGAAGGCATACGTGGTGGCCTGCATCCATGCCGCCTCATCAAACTGATGGCCAGTGGTCTGATCTGATGACTCGGCCTGACTCTCAGGCCGGGCCTGTGACGCTGCGGCCTCATATGACTCCTGTAGTTGCAATTTAAAATTAAAATTGTGAATATATTATATGCTGTTAATTTTTAAACTTGAAAACAAATAATACTGACCACGATGTGATGCTGATGATCACCTCTGAGCTCCCCAGTAGCAGGATCACTATATATCCTCCGATATACGTCATACTCCGTAATATCGGGGTGCTCAACAGCCTATAAGAATAAAAAATAAACTGTTAATATTTTTAGTTATATAAAATATTTATAAATAATGTACGTACCAGATGCTGTCTATGAGTACTGAAAGAACGACTCCCAGCTCGATGAGTCACCTCCTGTCTCCCCCGATTCTGCCTCCCCACCGATGATCTCCTCTGAAAGGCAACACTCAACCAGTGCGCACATAATCCATCCCATACATGGGATGAAATGTACTCTGGTCGGTGTGCTCTACATGACTCGTCAAAATCTGACACTCCTGCTTTCTTCATGGAAGATTTTCTTAAATTGTGCAAAAACTGGCGAAGGCGATCACGCATGGCCACCTCCCATGCCTCGTGGATGGCGTCACGCATGGTATCCTCGATCGGATACCATAAACCCTACAAATAAATCAAAATATCAAGTTAGAAATGAAATAATTTTCAAAATAAAAATTATTTATTTACGTACGTACCAACCAATGGCCGAACATGGCCTGCTGCACATCAATGAGAATCTGCTCCCATGTGGTCCACGGCTGAGAGAAATAGTTGCACAAAATAGCGCTGCCCTGTCTGACTGCTATATGAGAAAAACTGTAAAAATAATAAACATTTATTATGTGAATAGATTAATGAAATCTTAGTCAAATCCACAGGTTATCACACAGGTTATCACACCTCCGTGTGCGTGGATCAAACCCAAGACGTGGACGTCGCTCGGGGACGGGGTCAGGAATCATCAATCGTGCAAGACCGCTCCCCCTCCGCGTACTCCCTGGAGCGCCTGTAGGCTGAGGGTCATCTACCAGCAACTCATCCGCATCGAAAGGCAGGTCAGCATCCGCCAACTCACGAAATGTGGCGTCGTCCATCTGAAACAGAAAATGTTAATGTTATCAAATAATTGGTAATTACTATTATATATACATATATACATATTATGATTGTATATAAATACCATGGAATTCTATCAGTGTTCATCTTCATCATCATCTTCATATATGTCAATGTCATCTTCGTATTCCTCCTCAACATCATCGATATCCATTCGAGTTACAGTTGCTTCATCTCTTACCATTTCAAATTCATATGTGACATCATTAACATCATCATCATCACCGACTCTTAAATGTGGGGTGTCGTCATCGATACTCATGTCTATTTGTAAAAAAGATTGATTTTGAGTACTCTCTTGAAAAACTTCAATTCTTTGCACATCAGTGAAAGAACATTCACTTTGACTAAACTGATTGTCTCGAATTTTGATTTTTATTACACTCCACCAATCAGTCAAGTCTCTTGATGTAGCACAGTACTTTGCGTAATAAACTTGATATGCCTGTTGATCCAATAAGAATGGTTCATTTACTGCGAGAACACTTTTACATTTAATATCGATGATTCCATGAGTCAGATGAACACACACGCCTCTCTCTGTATCCAACCACCGACATTTTAACATGGTTATGTAATGTTGTCCAAGATAACAGAGTTCAATGATTTCATCAAGTATGCCATAAAAGTCAACTTCATTTTCTCGATGATGAGATCCTCTCAAGCTAACTCCACTGTTCATTGTTTTTTTCGATTCCCCATATGCATGTGTGTGGAATCGAAATCCATTCACCACATATGAATTATAAGTTTTAACAAGTTTGGAAGGTGGGTTACTCAATACACACAGCCGTTTGAATAAACACTGTACCCTCTGATATCACTTTATAACATCATGAACCTAGATACCACCCTCTAGTTCCCTGAGCCTGATTGGCCACATGGCCTCAAGCACATATCCCTAAATGCAAGAGGCTTTTGATTAGAAGTGAGGACCTAGGTGAGTCAGTGGGGAGACTATTTCCTCATTACCAGAGTATCACAATAGAAGTCAAACATACAATAAATAGAGGAAGTGAAATAAACAGCAGTCAAGTGAAAGTAAGACAAGAAAGATAGGTATACATATCAATAACCATAAGTGTCTCATATACAAAATGATGCAGATGATACCAGTATCTAGAAAGAATCTAGAATAGTACAAAGAAATACAATACAGTACAAGTACCAAAAATAAAAAAAGACAAAAAAAGGTATCCTAGCATCATAAGACTCATCTTGGTCATATGCTCCCCTACTCCAAAGCCACAGTCAACAACCTATACTAGGGTGATTTCCCCTATCATCACCTAAAACCATATAATCTATTTGGGTCCCTGAGGAGGCCCAAACAAAGTGTGAGATAAACAACCCAGTAGGCAACCACCCAGGTCTATACAGTTCTAATAGAAATTCTAAAAAAGTGATAGCATGTGTAAATGAAGCAGTAAAGTAAAGTGAATGCCCATGGTATAAGTCTACTGCAATAAGGAATACTAAATAGCCCTTCAAGGTTACCTTCAACAAAGTCAGCACCTAACAAGATGACTATAACAATAATAAACAAGTCACACAACCACACTATACAACCATTCATATCAATCAAACCAAAACAACACTATATAAAGAAGTAATAAATCCCATGGACACACCTTATAGTTAAAATTATAATCCCACGACTATGCCTTATAGTGAAAAGAAGAATCCCATGGAAACACCATACAGTGAAAAGAAGACCCTAAGGTCCAGATCCAAGGTGTCATGTACCAGGGAATCCATATAATAAATATAGATCATGAATTTACGGATTCAAGGATCTTGTCCAAGGCATCCCATTAAGTCCCATGGGCATCCTAGTGGAAACTCGATTAGGAATTACTTGGGGTCCTAGGAGCATGGAAATAACAAGTCCTACTCGAGCCCTAGAAAGCCGTATCCATATGGTAGCAAGGTCAAAGGCATCCCATGGAATCAAGACCCAAGGGGCAGAGTCAATCCAAGACATCCACTACCACATTCTAGATCTATGGAGATCAGTCCATGGAATGTATCAAACCATTCATACAAATAATTCAATTTAAACAATTAATTCCATGTTATTATACCCACTCACATTAATATGCACAAGCCATGAGTATACCCACTCATGAAAAATATTTATCAAATATAATAATATGGGCCTACCTTCCCATATTAAACCATTAAAAATCCCCTTAATCATTTCATATAGGTATACCCATCCATATATTACCCATTTAACATGAGAAACTATCAAAATAGACATGGAATCACAAGATATTCATTTATAAAGGAAGAATTAAATCTCCTAAACATTCTATTCAAACTATTAAAGCATTAACATGCTTCCTCTAACTATGAAAGCACAAGCACACACCCCTTGGGTGGTTTAAACAGGAATAAATAGGTTATTTTCTTAAAGAGCACCCCTTGGGAGACATTTAATCAATACAAGGGTGCCAATTCACCTAAAAAGAAACTATGATCATCCTCACTAGGTTCGAATAAGCCTATATAAAGAAACTCACTCAAAAATGAGTCCTTGTTAGAAAGTAAGATGGGCAGAAAAAAATCCAAACATCCAAAAAGCACCTAAAAATCCAAAAGAAAGTATAGAACACCTACCTTCCCTCAGTAGTAGAAATATAATCCAGTATCTATTCTTGATTCATCCCGGGTTGGAATAAATCTGAAGAATGGATGAAGAATGGAATATTAGGGCATATGATCCTAAATCCAAATAGTGTAGTTGTTGTTCTGAAGAATCAAGAATGACTAAAAAGGAATTGTTACTTACCGATATGGTTCCAATGAGACAAATCATGCTTAAATCGGATTTTAAATGACTTCTAAATCTGAAAAACATTTTAGAGGGGTTTAGGCTTCAAAAAACAGATAAAAACCTTCTTTCCATCAAAATATGAGGCTCCTGCCTCTTTTATTTTAAAAAAACTAGTAGGAAAGTACATGATATGTACCTCCAATACACAAATTGTACTTATTGATTTTATTTTTATGAACCAGAAAGGCTACACATCATGATGGGCCAGTACACGACGTGTAGGCCAAGTACATGGTGTGTAGGCCAAGTACGTGACGTGTACCTGGCCTAAAGCCAGCTTTCCGCCTCTTTTCCCCTTTCTTTCCCATAAAAAACCTAATCAGCCCATGTACTGACTTATGTTCTAAGAAAAAAAGTAAGTGAAACAATATTTAACCTGAAATTAAAGATCCATACCTCCAGAAAAACATGGGATATTACAATTGAGTTTCATCCCCCCTCTAAATCCGAGAGGTGGAGGAGATCAATGAAAACCAATCATTTCTTGGGATTTATCCTTTGGTGGAAGTTGTTCATCCTTCTTCCCGAAGATAGTTCTTCAGGGCATGGTAATTCTTCAGTACGGGGAGGAACTTTGTGATGGTGGGTGGTAATGTGGGGAGGACCTTTTCTTTGGTTAGTTGGAATATAGGGAGGGCCTCTATATCAGTTTTTTTGGTGAGGGTAGGGCCTCCATGTTGACTGGTGAAGGAGTGGGGAGGATATATACTATAGTTAGTATGTACATGGGGAGGACCTCCATGCTGATTGGTAGTAATGGAATGGGGAGGACCTCCGTACTTGTGGGCTGAAGCATGGGGAGGACCTTCACACTGATCGAAATGGGTATGGGGAGGACCTCTATGATTAGGAGAGGGAATATGAAGAATACCTCCATAATGGTTACTAAAAACATGGAGAGGACCTCTAATTTTATTGGTGGAAATGTGGGGAGGACTTATATGTTGCCTGTTGAAGGAGTGGGGAGGACCTCCACTCTGATTGGATATGACATGGGGAGGACCTCCATGTTGGGAAGTATAAGTACGGGGGGACCTCTGTACTGATTGTAGATGAAGAGGGGAGGACCTATTCCTTGACTAGTGGTAACATGGGGATGAATTCATGTTTATTGTGATAGCTAGGAGGAACTTCTCTTGGATTGGTGATAGTATGGGGAGGAACTCCACAATGACTCTCATTATCATGGGCTAGCTCATAATGATTGTTGGTAGTTCCAGCGATTGACAAAGTTAACCCAACCTTCCTATGAGGAAACTAAGGTCTTGATCCCAACTGGTTATAGATGGATCCATACCTATCATTCATATAGATCTAGTGAAATATGCTGGTGGTGGTAGGGGTCACTGAAGCTGTGGAAGATGATGC
The DNA here is from genome assembly GCA_963277665.1 of Viscum album. NCBI lineage: Eukaryota > Viridiplantae > Streptophyta > Magnoliopsida > Santalales > Viscaceae > Viscum > Viscum album. The sequence continues at coordinate 415,340,562 of OY728139.1, forward strand.
CCCTTTTCTATCATTCTCATGGACCTATGCTCTATGTTGACATCAGGTGGTCTGGAATGGGGCTTGTTGAGCAGGTGCATAGTCCACCTGTTTTTTGGCCAGAAGGACTGGTCATTGATGGAGCTGACAAGGCCTGGTGGGATACCTCCTTGTAGATCCTAAGTGGTAGTCACACCCAAGGTAGCTTAGGAATTTTACACCTCCTCATTGTATGAGATTGAGTCATAGGATTTCTCTGGGGATATACTCTCGAAGCGATTCACTATTGGAATGGGGAGTGGTTTCTCCCTGTACGACCCTTCTGGGCGATGGTGTTAGTGAGGAACTGAAGCATCCAAGTCCTGGCATGCCATGTACCATGAGGGAATAAACCCCTCCTGCTCATATAAAAATATGAGGGTGTCCATCACCCTACATTGGATGATCTCCAAGGGTGAGATGGAGAATGGGTACCTGCTAGCTGAGGTAATATTGGAAGTCGTGGTGGAGGTGGTGTTATGTGGGATTAAGACATTAACATTTCTTCTACCCCAGAGCATGTCAGTGTTGGGTGGTTGATTTCCTATGGCTTGATTTCTATATGGTAGTTTGATTTAGCCATCAGTACTGATTTAAAAAAAATCTATGCCCAATTCCCCAATGTCATCCAATATTCTATAGACAAAGAGGGAAATCCATGTTGAAAATGTCACAGACCAAGGAATTCCCCACATTTGATGCCCCAATTTATGGTGACTTCCACACTGGGCCAATATTTTTCTTGGTAGAACTTGGAATTATTTGTATAAATACAATGACATTATTATCTATTGAAGTTTCAAACACTACTAGTCTCCATGTTGAGGAGAAGAGTTTCACTTCAAGTTCACAATTTCTATTTTATATGCTTTCGTTGGGGCATTCCCACACATCCACACATGGTTGATGCATGATGGCTTCACTTTTTTACCTTGTATTCTTTCTTTCCATAGGTGATACACTTTCATCACTTTCAACAATGTTTTATACTCCATGATTGAAACAAGATGATGGGATGTCGATTCCTCCTTCCTTAGATTCCTTCTTGTCACTCATCACCTAGTTTGGATCTCTCTCATAGAGTTAAGTCATGTACTTAGAACTCATTACAAGTTCCATCTCTTTTTGGATGCTGGTTAATTACCCTACTTATGTATGGACATTAAAATTGGTCTTGAAAGGGAAACAACATTCAGTCAGGAGAGTAGTCACATTGGGAATCTTTGTCATGTCTAGATGCTAGGAACATTGGTTATCTGTATTCTTCCTATTGGGAGGGAATCTCATATAGGCATCTTAGGCATAGAACCCAAGACATCTCGTGCCGATCATGAGGTATCTAACGATGGGGGAGTATGTCTTCCAAGTATTTCAACTCAGGCATCCCATGTTTTTCATGAGGTAGTTTATTGCATGGGCACATATCTTTCAAGGATTTCACCTCAGGCATCCCATGTTTTTCATGGGGTATGTATTTGGGTTCAGTTCATAAGTTTAATGTATATTGAAGATAGATTAGAACATATGGATGATAAATATTGTGGCATACGTTTAACATCATTTGGAGGTGGATTTGATTGATCAAGACACCCCATGGAGGTGGATCAAGGAGGTGCATCCCTAGGATAGAAGATGTCACACCTAGAAGTTTGTTGATGGATGGATCAGAACACCCCTTAGAATGGATCAGGGAGGTACATCCTTAGAAGGGATCACCTAAAAGGTTTACCAATGGATGGATCAGAATTCCCCATGGAGGTGGATTCGGGGGGGGGGGGGTCCCATAAAGAGAAGATTTCACACCATGAAGGTTGATCAGAACATCCCTTGGGGTGGATCAAGGAGGTAAATCCCTTAGAGGGAGCACCTGAAAGGTTTACCAGTGGATGGATCAGAATTCCCCATAGTGGCGGATCCGGGGGGTGTCCCATAAAGGGAAGATGTCATACCATGATGGTTGATTGGAACACCCCTTGTGGTGGATCAGGGAGTTACATCCCTAGAAGGGAGAACTTGAAAGGATTACCAATGAATGGATCAAAACACGAAATGGAAGTGAATTTGAGGGGTGTGTCCCATAAAGGGAAGATGTCACACCATTAAGGTTTATCAGAACACCCATTAGGGTAGATCAAGGAGGTGAATCCCCAAGAGGGATCACCTAAAAGGTTTATCAATGGATAGATTATAATTCCCTATAGAGGTGGATCTAGGGGGGTATCCCATAAAGGGACGATGTAGCACCATTAAGGTTGATTAGAACACCCCTTGGGGTGGATTAGGGAGGTACCTCCCTAGGAGGGAGAAAATTGGTTTTCTGTTGGTTGGGATTGAACCTCATAGAGGCATCCTACATACCCTGTTTATAAGAAAGGGATCAAAACCCACACAGTTCAATGATACAGTTTAAGGTCTTGTGATAGGACCAATCCATGTAGTTTAACATCATGCGGTAAGGACACTCTCATAACGAAAGAAGCATCAATGAGGGATGATGTGGGGATTACGTGTGAAATATACCCTTCACAAGAGGATTTCTCTTGGTTGGACTTTGTGTGGGGTTTATGCATTGAGATACCTAAGGGACCTGGATGTGATGTGGTATCCCAGGAGAGGGGAATCATATTACCAGAGATGTGACTTGGAGAAAATTAGGGTGGATGTGGATATTGATTTTGGACCTCAGGAAGGCTTTTTAAGCATCCCAGTTAGTTGGGAATCAAATCCCACATAGTTTGGGATGGTTGGGGATTACACTTGGAAAGATGCTTATGGGGTTTGTATAGTTGGGGATTATACATATTAGTGGACCATTAAAGTTAAAATTGGAGATTATACCAGATAGGAGGCCAGTGGTGGAGATTGGGTGGATATCATTATCACCACTAACCTCTAAGGCCATGTGATTCATGCTTAGTGTGTGTAACAAGAGGAAGCAGTATACCTGGCGCTCGTGCCACGAAAGAAGAACCAACAAGAGATGGTGTGGGGGATTATGTGTGAAAGTTTCCAGAGGAGGATCTCATTCCATGTGAGGGTAGGTGGTGTGAAGACCATCACATGCCACTCATATATGGATAATATTGCACTTATTGCATAGGGTAAGACCACATTTTAACATCATGTGTTGAGTATGTAGGGACTGGGTAGTTTTACTTCATGCAGCTCAAATGCGGGGGACTCACTTCTTACCCCTTGGGCTTACATAACCACAACTCATGCACCTATGGATGGAGAATGGATTTTGCAATTCCAGGGTGCAACGATGGGGTGGAGTGGTCAATCATGAGGTCCACATTAGCATACCTATGCTGAGAAGAAATAGGAATTAGCATACCTATGTTGAGAATAAAGAGTTATATGGGAATATCATGCCACACTTGAAGTGGAGTGGGCCAAAAGAATGAGTGGCACATTTCACATAGTGACTTGAGGTGAAATTGAACCGATTTTGGGTTGGTGTGGGGGCCCTAGGAAATCAACCTTCATGAAGAGGTGTCAATAGAAGGGAGTAAACATGGAGAGGTCCAGAAGAAAGGTTTATCACAGATTAAATCCTCATAGAGAGGTGATTCATGAATTTTATATGCTTCATGGAGGTCAGGGGTTTTGTGAATTAGGAGGATTCGCAAAACAGGGTGACCCTACCTCAGGATGAAGTCTTGTCTCAGGAATAGACTGATTTGTGAAGCCTCAAGTGCCCTGTAGGGACTTCTTCCTTAGAAAAGGGCATAGGAATTCATGAAGTAAATCTCCACCTAGGTTGGAGGATTTTAAGAACACATGGAAGGGTGTTTCATGAATCCCATGTACCTTGGATGATCAATTTTTTTTCTAGTTTGTGATGCTCAGGAGGTTCGTGAATTGAGAGAAATTCGAAAGATAAAAGGTTAGGTAACCATCCCTAAAATATCATAATGAGGGGGGTATTTATAGGAAATAGGTTTTTTAAATATTGGAATAATTTCATGAAGATTTTTTTTCTTTGTGAATGGGAATGACTCTGTCATATTCACAAAGACATTGTCAAACATTTGTGTGATCGCGAACACCATCGAACTCATGGAGGAACACTGTCATGGATTCACACTTCACGAAGAACCATCAGACTCATGGAGGAACACCATCACAGTTTTGTGAATTAGAAAATAACTATTGAAATTGTGGTGGAACACTGTCTTGACTTTGAACATTCATGAAGAAAACTTCTCAGCTGGGGAGCTTTGTGAGTTTCGACCATTCACGAAGGATCGAGACTTCATGAAACAGACTCTTTAGAGTTTTTTGGGCCATTTTGGATTGGATTTACTCCAAAAAAATCATTACCTCCTTTAAAATTCCCATTAAATGCATATTTCTCCACCAAAAAACATTTTTGGGTCATTATGATGTCATAATACAAACCGTATATTTATAGCGTATTTAATTTTTACTCAAAAATTCAACTATCTCAGATAATTATGAAAAATTATCCATTAGATAATTTTAACATTACGATTCCAAAAATAATATTTATTTTATACAAATAAATTTCTAAATATGTGAATTTTCAATTTTAAAATAATAATCTATATTTATTGAGAAATGATGGTTTTTTTTGACAATAATAGTTTTTGAATACTTATAAAAATTAAATTTGGATTCATAAAATTTATATGATCATTTATATTTAATAAAAATTATTTAATATTAATATTTTAATAAAATATTATCTATTTCAAAAACCCATTAATTCCTAAATTCCTTAATTAAAATTTAATATTACAAAAAAAATAATTTCTGTTTTATTATATCAAAATCAAAAATCATTTGTAAAGTAACAATAATAAAATAAAAATATATTTATTATTATATGAAATAAAAATATTAATATTATTTGGGTATTGATACATATCAATTTAATACACCATCAAATTCCCTTAGATTAAGGTACACAATGGTGAGAATTTCATGGGGTGGTTCTACATACATGGTTTGGGCCATGATCTCGATGAGCTTAAACTTCTCCTGTAAATGGTTTTACTCATGATTAAGTTGTTACATATCATCATGGGCTTGGTTAAGGGCATAACTAAATAATTATATATCCCTTATAATCTCTAATAAATGGGATTCATAGGGTATGATCCTACTAGTTGAGGCCATCACTTCCTCTATCTGTGTCAATTGGATTTGTTTAAACCCTATATTTATACTAATCATAAAATTACTATTCAGTAGCTATAATATCAATAGTAATGATTCTTACTGATATTTTAAATCTAATAAAATATAATGAAACCAAATAAGTGCATGTGTTTTCTATATCCATAATATTTAATAATGTATTTAATTAAATCATAAGGGAAATTTTATTTATAAAAGTTCAGGTCGTTATAATATTCCCCCTTTAGAAATTTCACCTTTGAAATTTTCATTTCACACACAAAAAAAGATGAGGGTAATTTTGTTTCATCAATTCCTCCAATTCCCATGTTGCTTCTTCAAACTTGTGGTTTCTCCACAACACTTTGATCAGGTTCATTGTCTTATTCCATAGAACTTTGTCTCTATGATCTAAGATCTTCATAGACTGATCCTTATATGATAGATCATTATCCAATGGTACCACCTTTGGATTGAGTACATGTGTGGGGTCTGGGTTGTACTTCCTCAAGAGGAATACATGGAATACATCATGTACTTGAGATAGGTTAGGTGATATTTCTAGTCGATTGGCCACTACTCTAATGTGATCAAGGATATCAAAGGGACTGATGTATCTTGGACTAAGATTTCCCTTCTTCCCAAATCTCATGAATTTATTCCATGAAGATATGTAGAGGAATACCTTTCCACTAACCAAAAACTCTAGGTATCATCGATGATTTTCAGAATATATCTTTTGTTGACTCTGATCAGCCTGGATGTGATGTTGAATGGTCTTGACCTTTTCCACCATTTCCTTGACCATTTCAGAACCTAATAGTTTGTGTTCCCCAATTTCATCCCAACATGTAGGTTTTCTACACCAATTACCATAAAGGAATTTATATGGATCTATTTATATTCTTAAGTGGAAACTATTATTGTATGAGAACTCGACTAGAGGAAAATGTTGATCCCATCCTCCTTTGAAGTAAATTGAGCATTCTCTCAAAATTTACTCAAGTGTCTAGATAGTATGCTTAGATTGGCCATTAGTTTGAGAGTGATAATATGTTCTGAAGTTAAAATTAGAATTTAGAGTGTGTTGTAGACTCTTTCAGAACTTAGAGATAAACTTGGATCTCGATCAGATACAATTGATAGTGGAATTTCATGTAGCCTCACCAATTATTTAATATATATCATTACAAGTTGATTGAGTGAGAATTCTTATCAAATCATAATGAATTGAGAAGTATTTTTAAGACAATCCACCACAGCCCATATATCATTATTTCCTCTTGGTGTATTCATAAGACTAGTGACAAAGTCCATGGTGATGTTTTATCATTTACATGTAGGTATGGGTAATGTTTGCATCATCACCTTGGATTTTTCCTTTACGGCTTCACTTGTTGAAATACAAGATATATTGATGTATATTCCATGATCTCCTTCTTCATATTATTCCCCCAATAGTGATCTCACAGATCTCAATACATCTTCATGTTTCTAATAAATATAAATACGTTTGAGCTATGTGAATAATCTGACAACTCCTTCCTTAACTCATGATTTTATGGTACACATAGTCATGACCCAAATATCATAAATCCTTCTTCCTTAACATTGAACTCCGAGGATTTCCATTCTCGTATAGCTTCTAATTTATTATGAATTCCCACATCATCTATTTGAGAATACTTTATATTTTCCATATGGGACAATTTAGAAATAATTTGTGAAAGGATTGATGATGTTACTTCCTTTATGATTCCCATATTCATCCTTTTTAATCCTAATAATATTGGATCCTTCTCAATTCTCATCAATGATAAAATTATTGGATCCTTTTTACTTAGATCATCTACCACTTTATTTTCTTTCCACGGATGGTATTGTATTGAGTAGTCATTATCCCTTACTATATATAACCATATTAATTGGCATATATTCTTCTATTTCTATGTGAATATATACTTGAGGCTCTTATGATTCGTATATATTTCACACTTCTCCCCAAATAGATAATGTTGCCAGATTTTCAATGTGAAGATCACTACAACAAACTCTAGATAATTTTTTGGGAAAATCTATTCATGAAATTTCAATTTACTTAAATCATAGGATATAATTTTTTCATTTTTCATTAACACACAACCCAATCCATTATTTTAATAATTACTAAATACCACAAAAAGTTATACACTCATGGGTAGTGTGAGTATCAATGCAGTAATTAAACTCATTTTCAACTCCTTGAAGCTCTCTTCACATTCATCATTCCAAACAAACTTGACTCCCTTCCGAGTTATCTTTTTTATAGGGTTTGATAATCATAAGAAATTTCTCACAAATAAATGATAGTACTAAGATAATATAATGAAACTATGAATTTCTATCATGGATGTTGGCCTCAGCCATACTTAAACCTCTTATATCTTTGAAGGGTCCACAAATATCCCATTAATTGTGATAATATACTCTAATAATGATACTTCCTTCAACCAGAACTCACATTTGCTGTACTTTTCATAAATATTCTCATTTCATATGATTTTTTAGCATAGTGCTCAGATGCTCCTCATGCTCCTCTTCCTTTTAGATTGTATTAGAATATCATCTATAAATACTACCACAAATTTGTCAAGGTAATATCTAAATACTATACTCATCAAATCCATAAATATTTCTAGAGAATTAGTGAGTTTGAATGAAATTAATTTGAACTTATAGCGCTCGTACCTTGTATGGAAAGTGGTCTTGGGGATATCCTCCTTCTTCACCCATATTTGATAATATCCTAACCAAATACCCACCTTGTATATGTATTGTTCTCCACGTAGCTGATCGAACAAGTCATAAATCTATGGAAGAGGATACTTATTCTTTATCATGACTTTTTGAGATCATGATAATCAATACAAAGGTGCATTGACCCATCCTTCTTCTTGGCTAAGAGGGATGGTGCACTCCAAGGTGAAGCACTTGATAATATGAACCCTTTATCTTGATTCTCTTATAGTTATTTATTTATCTTCTCAAGTTACACAACATCCATTATACACGTATTCATGGATAATGGAAATTCCATAGGTATAAGATCAATTGAAAATTAAACCTCTCCTCTATGAGGAAGACCAAGAAATTCTTCGGGAAACACATCAGTATATTCCCACACAATGGGAATGTATTTAAGGATGATCATTTCCTTAGAATCAATCATTTAAGTTAGACATTATTTCTTTTATGAAAATAATATCCATACTTGAGATTTTGGTGCTAAAGAAGATTCATTCTTCTCCTTACACTTGTATATAATTAGGGAGTGATTCACACTATGGATAGTGACTTACCTATTTAGGTAATTTATGTTATCTCTATATAAGTAAATACAATCCATTCCCAGAATTGCATCAAATTCAACTAAAGGGAGTATCACAAGGTTCATTGGGAAGTTCATCCCAAAAATTTTGGTAGGGGAGGAGTTATATACTTAGGATGAAATAATTGAACCATTTTCCATTTTCACCATTATCTATAATTACATTCTTTATGGTGGTGTTTGAATAGTTCTACTAAAATTTCATGATATGAAGAAATGCTTAAAACCAGAATCAAAAATTAAATTCTACATTATTGAATGAATAACTAGAACACCTTTCATTAGTTTATTTTTTGGATCCACCTCAATGGCTGTGATGGAAAAACCTCACCCTTTCTTCCTTATAGGTTATTGGTTGTCTCTAAAAACCCTTGGCTTAGTTCATTAGTTTGCAAAGTGTCATGGTTCCTTGTAGTTGAAACAACGAAAAATGGGCCAAGGGTTGAGTGGAGAATTACTTTCCTCCATTGCATTAGTAAGATTCTCCTATCGATAATCTCTATCTTGGTGTCTTTAATTATCGCACCTAAAGAATTTATTAATTCACCCTAGGCAATTTCTGGGGTTCTTCTTTCCACACTTTTGACAAGTGGAATGTTGAAATTTCATAGCACTATTATATTTCTTCATCAAACCACCAGAATTAAACTCTACTTTCTGCTTCTTATCCCTGTGATACCCTTGAGATTCTACGATCTCCATTTTGACTTTGAGGGCACATCAAAAAATTTTCTCACAGATATCAAAGTATTGGATTTCTAGGAATTTTCATATACTAGGTTTTATCCCACCAAAGAAGCGGTCAACCTTGTATTCAGGGGAAATGACAAAACCAAAGGTGTATCATGAAAGTCTTATAATTTTTTCCTTGTACTCCCTAATATATTTATCATATTTATTCTTGAGGGAATGAAATCCCTTTCCATTTTAAGTCAGAGAGTGTTAGGAAAATATTTATCAATTTTTTTCCAAAATTCTGTCCACCCCATCACTTAAATATCTTCCCTGGGATTTGTATTATTGATAAATGTCTATAACTAATTAGATTATACCTCCATAAGATAAAAAAAATATAAAACATTTTCTTTCTTGGTAAATTGAAGGATGTAGAAGATATTCTCAATGGAGTTGATCCATTGTTCCATGATTAATGGATTAGATGATCCATTCAAAGTCAGAGGCCTTTTCCACATAAAGTTCTCAATTGTAGCTTGTTCTTTCATAAGGAGATCTGGGAGATCTTCTTGATCCATGTTTCTATTAAGAACCTGATTTAGTTGAGAGAGCATCGTTATAAAGTTCTCTATTCATACTCCCATGGGTTTGGGAATCTTGTTTGGGAAGTCATCACATTTCCCTTCACATTGGTTGTTTACCTGATTCCTCATATTTCCATCCATTGGCTAGAATAAAGGGAAAATTCGGGATGAGTATTTTTAAACTATTAAACACATAAATGGGAATCTAATGACATTAAAGGGATAACTTATAAATGTTATTTATTCCCTTAATATATGAATTTCTAGTCTTTCATATATGTTATCCATTATCTATTTAATAACATATACTCTTATAGGAATTTTTGTTCCCTTAATAATGGTTTATAATGATATTTTGAATTTATCAAAGCATATCCTCCAAGAGTGAAAAAACAGGCATGCAGAAAGATCCATTTTCATGCACCATTTCCCGGTCGAGTCTAGATCAATGTAGTTTTTTTAGGTTTTACCCCTATATACATTTGTTCCCGAGCCACATCCACTTGTAGTATCTAGACTGGGATGTATTTTCTTAATAAACCACTTAATCTATACTTTACCAAAATTTAGGGATGTTTTCTTATACTTAGTTTTATCCCTTAGGCTTTCATTGGAGTTTTCTAATCCCAATCCTAAAAATAACTAATTTTTTTTAATACCAACTATCACAACCCTGATCTATTTTACACAATAATTAATGGTTAATTACATAAGATTACACTTAATACAACTTGTAAGATCATGAATTATAGTGTCTTTAAAAATTAGGATCATTACATAACAACTTAAAACATAGAATACATTATCTATATTGAAAACTTCCCCAACAAGCTCATATTATTCCAACATACTTAAAATTGCATAGGATAACCTGGGGATATACATAATAAAGGGGTGATCTATAAATCCCAATAAGGGAATAAAAATGGAATAACATGAATAATGTAATACATGTTAGAAAATATTCATATAAATAGGGAATTAAATGAGTGATAATTATAAACTTAAACAATGAGGCATGCTATAACATGATAATCATAAAGGCAACATGGGAAATGTGAAAACAACATAAAACACTGCATTATAAACATAGGCCAATGATAACTGCCAAGAAATAATAATGAAAAAAGTCCCATGATGGATTAGGTTCCCTCCCTAATACATTTTATGATGTCTCATGAGACTAAAACATGACCCAATGCATTGGAGCGCTATATAAATCTTGGAACACCCGCCACTTTCATTTAATTCTCATGCCTAAGTGTTCCACATAGATCATAAAAAATAGAATCATTTATCATCAAATTTTATTCCACGATCAAGGAGTGAAAAATAAAAACATGTAAGTTTCAAATAAAATAAGTATAAGTGCATGAAGGTAAACACCCTTGATAGGAAATGGGTATGGGTATCCACTACACAATTGATTGGCATGAGAAATCGTGGTGGAATTTTGGTAGCATTACAGTGTCATATAAATGTTCATGGAAGATATTAATGAGAGTAAAAGGGGTATATCATAATTTATACATAAAATTTACAATAATGGAGATATGAAATAACATATACCATCATTATGAATTAGATATAAAAGACACAAGGTAATGAAGAAATTTGAATAAAGAGGAGAATGAGAGGATCCCTTACCTTGAGAGGGTGATTCCAAATGCTTGAGATGAGCTTATTGAGAGTTTAGAGGAACTATGGTAGGACTTTATTGATGGTAGGGTAGATTAAGGAAATTTTAAATGGTTTTTAGTGAAGAACAATGGGGTATTGGGTGGGTTTATATAGGAAATGAGTGGGGAATTATTTATTATCTCTCAAACATAGGTTTTAGAATCTATATAATAAATAAATAAAAACCAAAAACCTTACCATGGGGTTTCCCCATGGTTTATACTAAATAGGGGTGTTTTTAATTATATAATAATGGCCTAATTTATTAAAATAATACCCTTGCTGATGTGAAAGTAGTCATGTTTGTAAAGAAATGATTTTAAAACCTTAAAATATATTATCAATTTTGGAGGATTCATAAAGGATTTATAAAATTAATTAAATAAAATTAAAATAAAATTATATTAAATTGGAAACATATATTTGGTCATGGATACCCATTATAGTATTTATTACAACATTTTGGGTCATTATGATGTCATAATACAAACTATATATTTATACTGTATTTAATTTTTACCCAGAAATTTGACTATCTCAAAAAATTATGAAACATTCACCATTAGATAACTTCAATGTTTTGATTTCAAAAAATAATATTTATTTTATCCAAATAATTTCCTAAATATGTGAATTTTTTACTTTTAAAATAATAATTGACATTTATTGATAAATGTTTGGCTTTTTGAGAATAACTATTTTCAAACCCTTATAAAAATTACATTTGACTTCATAAAAATTATAAGATAATTTATATTTAATAAAAATTATTTAATAATAATGTTTTAATAAAATATTATCTATTTGAATAATGCATTAATTCATAAATTCATTAATTCAACTTCAATATTACCCAAAAATATAATTTGTGTTTTATTGTATCAAAATCAAAAATCATTTATAAAGCAATAATAATAAAATTAAAACATGTTAATTGTTTTATATAAAATATACATATTAATATTATTATATTCTTGATATATATCCCTTTAATACTCCAAAAAATTCCCTAAGAGTAAGGTGCGCGATAGTGAGACTTTCATGGGGTGGTTCGATGTACATGGTTTGGGCCATGATCCCGATGAGCTTGAATTATCCCATAAATGGTTTCACTCATTCTTGAGTTGTTGGATCTAATCTTTATATTGGTCAAGGGAAAATCCCATGGATTCTATCTCCTTTGGAATCTTCAAAAAATGGGCTTCATATGGTACAATCCTATAGGTCGAGGCCATCACTTTCTTTTTCTATGTTAATTGGATTTGTTAAAACCCTATATTTATACTAATTTTACGATCACTATTCAATGACTATAATATCAACAGTAATGATGCTTAATGGTATATTAAATCTAATAGGATATAATGAAACCAAATAAGTGCATGTGTTTTCTATATCCATAATATATAATAATATAGTTAATTAAATCACAAGGGGAATTTTATTTATAAAATTTCAGGTCATTACACACCTATGTTGGTAAAATGTCATATCATGAAATAGGGAAAGATAATGCCCATTTTTGTCAGGCCATTTGAGATAGTGGATTGGGTCAGTACTGTAGCATAACTTTTAGCCATTCCATAGTATTTCAGTTCCATTCATGACATGTTCCATGTGTCACAACTTGAAAGATATTATCTAGAACCTTCTCACTTAATAGACGTATAATATTTCGAGCTTAGTGAAAATGTTTCCTTTAAGGAGCATCCGATATGGATTTTAGACCATAGTGAGAAGTATATTCGGGGTAAGACTATACCATTGGTTTGGTTTTAGTGGTAGTATGGGTGAGTTCAGGGGGATACCTTGGAGAGGGAGTCTGATATGTGAGCACAATGGCCATACTTGTTCACTGAGACCCCACAATGATGCTTAGAGCAGCTTAGGGAAGAGCTGTTATATGGTTTGGAGGTTGCAAGATCCTATATTTTTCTAGGTATGTATCTCCCAAAGTTGTTTTGTTAATCTTCTCTTAGTTATATTTTGAATAATCTTTAAACCTTGGTGGTTGTGTTTTCATCCTAGTTGACCATTTTTTTGAAAAAACTTAGTCTTCAGTTGTGAGGAAAATTGAGAAAACCAGATAGGATCCAAGTGGAGAGCCTTTGTTAGAGAAAATGACTTAATGTATATATATTTATACTTAATTGAATTAATAGATTCTTATTATAAATAGTTCAAGTGTTACCATGGATTCTTGAAAAGATGAGAATCTTTAAAGGGGATTCGAGTTGTTTTATAAGGAAAATAGGATGAAAACCCATCTATAGAACATTTACATGCTATGTAACTGTATTACCCATTGTGCAATGTTTGGGAGAATTTAATATTCAGCCGAGGAGATGGGTTTTTCAGCTTATCCTATTAAAAATAATTACAAAACATGTAACTATATTACACGATATGTAATTCCCTGATTTTCTGTTTTAAATTATGTTGTGCGCCTGATTTTTATATTCACCCATGTGTAGATCTTCTCCACTCAACCTTGGGAGACCCTATAGGAAATTTTAGAGTGCCAAACTCCCTTCCAAACTTCTCAATCATGCATTTGATCCCTAGAAAGTCTTTTTGTTAGGGTTTTCCCTCTCCCCCTTATTTCTCCTCCTATTGCGGTGTAATATCTTGATAGTGTGCATTGTTGGTTTTGATCTTGATCAGTTTTTGATCATGGTTCCTTCTTGTGATCATCCACACCTTCTTCCTCATGGGTGTTTTCCATTGGAAGAATTGTTTTATCCTTAGTTAAAGGTATGCGGTATAAACCTTAACCATATGGTTTGATAATTGTCAAGTGTGTTCTATATTGAAATAGCACCATCATATCGTGCACCAAATAAATTAAAATGATGAATTGAATTATTCCTTGGTGTAACTTTGGATCCAATGGGTTTTTAACCTAGCCTATAGATACCATTTGGGTTATTGAACCCTTGAATATTAATGGTTTTTTAATAGATTAAAGTGGGTTTAACATGACATGGATTGTGGGTGTTTGATTGATATAAATTCACCACGAGTTGTCTTGTTTATTGAGATAACTTTATTGTTTTTGGTTATGAAGAAACTGATATATGAAATGTGTAAATTAAATTAAAATGGTAAGTTTAATAATTAACCATTGATCCTATTGATATGATATTGTGACATCCTTGTTGTTATGACTTGTGTTATGATTAAACGATGAAATTCTTATAGATGGTGTTAGCCTAGTGATACATGCACGAATGTTTATATAATGGGTTATGCCCAATTAAACATGATAAAATGATGATATAGTGGGATTGTCCCAATTAACATGATGAAATGATTATATAGAGATCTAGGCCTAGTGACACATGATGAAATGCTTAAATAGCGGCCTTGGCCTAGATTAAATGCTGAAATGATTATATAGCAGGCTTGAACCAGATTATTGCGATTTATACCTTGGTTATAAGGTTATGGTTGACATGGTTGTGATACATGCTTAGAGACATTCCAACATGGTTCCAAATCAATTTGATGTGATATTAATTTAATTTTTTAATTAATTAATACTCTTGTTTATTGCATTATTACATCCACTTTTTATCAGGATGGTTATGTTTAGACATGGTGGTGTTGAACTGCTAAGTTATACTCACACCCTATTTGGGATTCCTTATAGTACCCAAGAAGATTATATGGATGCATGTTTGGATAAGGGAAAATGAGCATGATGTTGATTCTTTGCTTGCTGGATGGGCTGAAGTTTTGAGATGGAACTAACAAGTGGTTTGGGACTAGGGACTTTTGAGTCTTTTATTGAGTCTACTAGTATTTTATTTTTTTATTACATCTAGCATGAAATTTAGTTACATTATAGCATTCCATTACATGATTCCCTCACTATTTATTAGAGTATTTAGTTGGCCTGATTGTTAGTATTTTTTTGTATTATATTGTTTCAATTTTTTCTACACTCTGATGTTTATTTATTATTTTTTTATTGGATTATTTTACTATCTAGTAATTCTATAACTAGAGGGTATAGTCTCCCCACTATACATATCACACCCCCGCTGCTAGTCGGCAACCTCTAGCATATGCAGAGGTATGGTTGAGGTCTCATAACCATCCCTTTCTGGCCATGTGAGAGAGTACCAGACTGGGGGATTCTATATAATTTATGAAATATAATTTTTTATATTTTGGAAAGTAGAAATAGTAAAAAAAAATTATATATCCATATGTAATTTTATAAAATTGAAAAAAACATAAGTTTAAAATATTTTAATGGTTATTATGTAAGTGTAAATTATATTAATTTTTTTAGTTAAATTTAATAAAATTTATTATTAATAATATTTTTAGTATTTAGGTATAAATTAATAATACTTATATTTAGAAAACTATAGTTTTTTATAAATGTATATGTAATTATATTTTAAAATATCAATAAATAAAGTTGAATATATTTAAATTTGTATATATTTATATTATATTATTTAACTCTATTCATATGTATATATTATTTTATATTATATATATATCAAAATAAATTTAAATTATAATATTCAATACACATAAGTAAATAAGGTGAATCTTAATAAATACACACACACATTGAAAAGTTTAAATTTTGGAAAGTAGGTAATACAAATATATGGATACATATGTGGATATTTATTATATATTATATACTTTTATTGGTAATGTTATAATATGAATAATGTAATAAGTATCCCAAAAAACATGTTAAGAGTATTGTGTGATGACTGATCTTGAGATTACTGACCAATGCATAATTGAAATTTCATGTCTTTTTTTGTATATGTAGCTATATAATTTGTAATAATTTCATTTTATTTTCTTTGCTGATGACATGTGTGTTATCCTTCTTTCTATGTATGTAAGGACTTATGTGTATTCATAATTTTTTTATATATTTCAAACCCCTTTCCCCCCTCCTTTGAACGTGAGTAACATTGTAATAAAAAGGAGTTAGATAAGAGGTGTTCGACAAGAAGCATTCAACAAGAGGAATTACTGTTTGAAAGGAGACCTATGGTTGCTAAAATCCGTGATAATAGAGGCTCCAAGAGTTTAAACTTTGGTTTTAGTTGGTTTATCAAATAATGATAATCTAATCCAGATAAAAATCCTCATGATCAAGTCATAGTTATTTATTAATAACTAATTAAAATATGTTAAACATTTGATGATGTGGTATAAATATATACAATGTTTTATTAAAATTTCTTTAGTAATCATATCATCGCCAATATACTTTAATAGTGAGGTTATTTATGTCGATCAAGGTTTTAGTTATAGTTTTCCACCTGCATGAGTGGAAAATCATTGTGAAAGTATGAATATAAATAGATGTTTGTATATATATATATTATTTATTAAATATAGTTATAGGTAAAGTTATAATATATATAACATAATATTCATCTCAAACAAACATGTTAACAATACTATATGGTATCTGATCTTGAGATAACCATTTAATGTATGATTGAAATTACATGTTGTATTTTTTTTGTATCTGATTATATAATTTTTAATAAGTGAATGATATTGAGAGGATTGGCCAATGTATGTGAAGTTCCAAAGATATAATAACAAATAAGAATGGTGTGTGTGTGTGTGGGGGGCTGAATTAGTTGTTTCCATTTTACAAATGTGAACTTTAGTAAATTTAACCCATGTATCTTTTTAGAATTGTTTCCTCATAAACTTTTAGTAAACTCAAGTGTATGTGAAAAAATAAATGTAAACAAGGCACACATGATTTAAAAGGTTCAACCATAGTGTGAGAACCTACATACTTTCCATAACCACTCCTGCAGGTCTATGAAAATTCACTATTATGAATAAGTGAATACAAATTATGTAAAATTCTATTAGACTCTTTATATTTCCTGATACAAATGATTTTACTGACTTCTCTCAGTTTACAAATTTTCACCACAAAAAAATGTGTAACTTTGTTCAAACTAATCCACCAACGGTTTGCCCAAAATCTCAGTCTGATCTACCTATGTCTGATTTACCAGCATCCAACGACCCATATTCAGTAGCCTTAGATTGATATCCCCATTCTCAATATTCACTGTTCCAAACTACTTTTCAAAACTCAATCTGATTCCCTTAGTCCGATTCTCTCTATCTGATAAACCGAACTTAGCTCATTCTGATATTCTAATTAGAACTCTCTATTCGGATGCCATTCTTCAACAAAAAAAACTTTGGTTGGAAAACTCACTTATGACACTAATTCTGAAAAGTAAAATCTTTTATGCATGGGTGAACATTTTTTAAAAGTCTGATGTACTTTCTACCACTGTTTATAGGTTCTTTAGAAATATAAAAAGTGGGAAACTGAAATATTTTCCCACTCACCTAAATTACAAAACATCAAATTTCACTCACATTTTGACCTCATTTTGACCACTTAAAACCTTATCATCTTTTATGGTATCTTCTTAAAGCTTCTTTATTCTCTATAACCCTTCTTGAATTTTCTATCTTTAAACAAGGTTGTCACGACCCGTCCTCGGGGCCCGTGCCGTGACTACCCCAAGCCCGCCTTCCATAGGCCAGGGGCTGGCGACTAGCACCAAGGCGTAAAATCCCAGTAAACAGGGAAGGCATTGCCTTATAAGTAACAACCACACAGAGTCAACAAGCGGAAAGTAACTACAAGTGCAGAAAAGTAAAGGGGGCCGGAATACAAGCCCAACTGTAAAGTACAACTGAAAAAGAAAAACAGCAACTGAAGAAAAGACGGCGGCCTCGTGTCGTCCACTGGCAATCCCACCTGAAGGGTGGGTACAGATAGCCTCCAAGCTCCTCGGGTCCCACGTCCGCTCCGTGCACGTCCCGACCAGTGGTCCACCTCCAGGTACCGTCCTGCTTCACGCCCCAACCGTGATCAGCGTTGTCCGTCGTCTGCAACCAACACAACAAGGTGCAGGCATAGCCCGTGCAGGGGTGAGTACAACTACTCAGTAAGGACCCCGAGACCCCCGAAGGTCTCCCGAAATCCACAAAGGATATAGCACAAAAGAAAGATGCAATCACGAAGTAACATCTGACTCGACTTAGGTATATGCCCATACATATACCTAGGTCCCCAATTCTAGCTCTGCTCACGAGCTCAAGAACAACTCAATCCACAAAGGAAAGCAAGACTCAAATCCACAAGGAGAGTTAACAGTAAATCCACAAAGGATAGTTCAACACAATCCACAAAGGAGAGTAACATAAGATTCAGCTCAACCAGGTATACTTTTTCAGATGACGTCAAAGACGATCACTGATCCGTCTAAGTCGTCGGACCCACGAAGGATCGATAGGTACTAACCCCCGCAGAAGACCCACACAGGATCGGGCTCACACAGAACCTGTAGGCAGTGGCTCACACAGAACCGGTAGGCAGTGGCTCACACGGAACCGGTAGGCAGTGGCTCACACAGAACCGGTAGTAGGACCCACACAGGATCGGGCACTGATCCGCGTAGGATCGCTGAGTGCAGTAGTCGACGCAGTCCACTGAGGTCCCTGCACAGTCGTCGCTGCAGTCCACGAAGGATCTCTGCTCTGCCGTCGTCGCAGTCCACTGAGGATCTCTGCTCTGCCGTCGTCGCAGTCCACGGAGGATCTCTGCTCTGCCGTCGTCGCAGTCCACGGAGGATCTCTCCTCTGTCGTCGAGGTCACAGCCAGCGCTAGGGTTCCCGCACGTAGCGAGCTCGTTTAGGAGGGTCCGCTCCACGAGCCGAGGGGCTGATACATCAACTGACACGTAGTCCGAAGTTGATGTATCCAAAAGTTCCGTATCGACAACAGGATCTCAACGCGACAGACGGCGCGTCAATCGGACGCCCGGTCTGAGAGTTATTGGCATTTTCGTCCCAGGGGCCCGGTTGGTTTTTAGGGAAAAACCAATCCGACCATACTCCGCCTGTGTCCGATCCTCGGGCGGAGTATGCCAAAAGCTCCGTCTCACTTAGAGGAAACTACCACAGCTGACGGAACGTCGTTCGGACGTCCGTAGCTCAAGTTATGAGCGTTTCCGCTCCGAGGGCCCGATTGGTTTCGTGTACGAACCAACCCGGCCGTACCCAAAGTCTTCTGAAACCTTGAGTATAATATACCGAAACGACCGTCTCGATCCAAGGATCGCGTAGCCGCTGACGGTTCGTCAATCGGAGGTCCCAGGCCCAAGATATGGGCAAATGACCGAAGAGGGCCCGAAACGGGGGTTCTGGGCCCGGGGCGACCCGGCCCGAACCCCCCCCTGGGGTCGGCCGAACCGGGTCGGCCCGAACCGGGTCGGCCCGACCCGGCCCGAACCGGCTCGGCCGGGTCCGGTCCGGCCTGGGCGCGGCCCGGCCGACCGGACCGGCCGGCTCGGCTTCGGCCGAGCGGCCGAAGATTGCCGCGGGCTTGACCCGCGGCTGGAGAGAATCGCGGCCCCGCGGGGGGGCCGCCTGTCACGCGGACGCGGCCGGGCCGCCGCGTCCGTTCCCGGTTCCGCGCGGCCGCGGAACCGGCCGCCGCCGCCGCGGCTTCAGCCGCGGCGGAAGTTCTCCACGGCGGCGCGCCGGGCGCCGCCGCCTCCGGTCGCCGGCGCCGCCGCGCCGGCGACCCGCGCCGCCGCCGCCTTCCGCGGGCCGCCGGAGATGCTCCGGTGGCCCGATTCCTTTCCCGTCTGCGCCGTTACTCCTCCCGGGACACGTCCTTCACTGCGGAATCAACAGATCGCCCCTGCCGCGCGGTTCGTCGTCGTCCGCCATATCCGCACAACAAAAGAGATCGGCGGAGGGTTGTCGGGTCTTGTTCGTTAGACCCGCACCCTCCGCGTTAGTCATAAAATCATCGGGAGGAAAAAGGATTAACCAAATCAACAATTTTAAATAGATTAAAATTGTTCCGATCGGGTTCTTTATTTGAAAAGAATAAACATGGGAAAAGAAATAAAAATATTCCATTCAACCCTTACCTTGTCGTCGTCGTCGGACGAGGGGTCGTCGCGGAATTGCTCGTCGCGGAAGAAGGAGATCGTCGCGTCGTCGCGGTATCCGGCGTCGCGTCGCCAATCTCCGGATCAAGAACAAACGGATTTAATTAATTAAATCCGTTGTTATTGAAATTTAAAAAAAGGGAGAAATAAAAGATTCGATTCTCACCTTTGTTGCCGATCGCACGTTCGCCGCGGAAGAAGAGGCACCGAAGAAGAAGAAGAAGAAGAAGGTCGCGGAAAAGTTGTCGACGTCGCGGATCGTGCGTCGTTGAATTCCGGTTCCGGCGTTCTTCACGTTCTTCGCGTTCTTCGCGTTCTTCGCGTTCTTCGCGGAGAGGGTGGAGGCTCAGAGGAATAGCAATCCTCCAAAATAGACAAGTTTGTCTATTTTATTATTTTGCCAACAAACGCAAAACGCGTAAGTAACGACCCACTCAATTCGTTGAATTAATTCAACGAATAAAACAGCCCATTTAATTCACGAAAGAAACAGCCCAATTAAATGGTCTGTTAAGAATTAAAGAAAACGCGTCGGTTGACTTTTCAGTTACTTTGACGGGTTTTCGCGGGTGCGTTACTTAGCGAAAGAAACGGCGGGGCTCGTGCGGGTCCCACCGCACAAATATCCTACCAAGGGGTAGGATATTTCTGGATAGCATCCTATCCAGTTCAACTCAGTTCAAGCCGCCTTTAAGTGACTTTAAGTGGCTTCCAAGAAGTTTAAGTGAAATAAAATAAAGTTGTCGCACAAACTTTATTTTATTTCTGACTTAAGCCGCAAAATTTAAAAACCACGTCTGAGCAAACGCAACTCCGGAAGAGGCGTTTCTAAGCAAATACCGGCGCTGCGATTTCATCGGTGCCCTCAGAATTCGATTCCGGGCACCGGTTCAAAAGATAGAAAAACCCGCTCGTCCGTTCACTGAACGTACCCGAGCCAAACTTCGGAAATTGATTCCGGGCACACCGGGCCTCGGAATCAGGTGCCGTCTGAAGCTGCGCTCTTGTAAAATTCCAAAGAAAATTAAGAAAAAAATTTCCTTGAAATTTGCGGGTCTTTACATTACTCCCACCTCAGGGCTTTACGTCCCCGTAAAGATACATCAAAACTAGGGGAACAAATGGGGGTACTGAGCACGCATCTGAGCCTCCCGCTCCCAAGTGCTCTCCTGGAGGTTCCCGTGCTGCCATCTGATGCGCACAAGAGGAATCGACCGCCCACGTAGGACCCGCTCCTGTCGATCCTCGATCTCCACTGGGACCTCCGCAAAAGTCGCCCCATCGTCCACGTCCAGCTCCCCAAAGTCGATGATGTGCGTCGGGTCGTGCACGTATCTCCTCAGCTGAGACACGTGGAAGACGTCGTGCACCCGGTGCAACTGAGGTAGTAGAGCCAGGCGATAAGCCACCTCTCCTATCCTGCTGAGGACCTGGAAAGGCCCGATGAAGCGTGGAGACAACTTGCCGCCTCGGCCAAATCTCCGTAAACCACGTCGAGGTGAGACACGCAAAAAGACGTGGTCGCCATCCTCGAACTCTAGTGGCCTCCGCCTCCTGTCAGCATATGACTTCTGCCGGCTCTGAGCTGTCCTCATCCTCTCCTGGATGATCTGGACCTTCTCTGTCGTGGCTCAGATCATCTCTGGTCCCACGAGTGCTGACTCCCCAGGGTCTGTCCAGCACAACGGTGATCTGCAGGGTCTGCCGTACAACGCCTCGTATGGTGCCGTCCCGATGGTGGAGTGGTAGCTGTTGTTGTACGCGAACTCCACCAAGGGTAGGTGGTCCTCCCAACTGCGACCAAAGTCGAGAACACATGTACGAAGCATGTCCTCGAGTGTCTGTATGGTCCTCTCCGTCTGACCATCCGTCTGAGGGTGGAAGGCTGTGCTCAGATGGAGCCGCGTCCCGAACGCCTCCTGCAACCCCTTCCAAAGCCGGGAAGTGAAACGAGCATCTCGATCGGAGACGATAGATGATGGCACACCGTGAAGCCGTACGATCTCCTGGACGTAAAGACGTCCCAAGCTCTCCACTGAGCCCTGCTCTCTGATGGGTAAGAAGTGTGCCGACTTGGTGAGTCGGTCGACAATCACCCAAATGGAGTCGTGACCTCTGGAAGTGCGTGGAAGTCCAGTCACGAAGTCCATAGATATGCCGTCCCACTTCCACTCCGGGACCTCCAAGGGCTGTACCAAGCCTGCTGGTACCTGGTGCTCTGCCTTCACCTGCTGGCAGGTGAGGCATCGTGAAACGAACTCTGCCACAGCTTTCTTCATGCCCGGACACCAGTGCTGTCGTCTGAGATCCTGGTACATTTTCGCCACTCCGGGATGTACCGCCAAGGGAGAAGTGTGAAACTCTCTCAGCACCTCCTCTCGTAAAGCGACTGGTACGAAGGTACGTCCTCTGAAAAGGATGTCGTGCTCTGCTCCAAGGGAGAAGCCATCAGGCGCCTGACCTGAGGATATCAGTGCACGCCGGGTCTCACAGTCAGCGTCCCCACGCTGAGACTCTCTGACCCGCTGTAGAAGTGGAGGAGAGACTGTGAGAGACTGAAGAAAGGCTGCTCCGTCTCTATCCACGAAGGATATCTGCAAGGAGGCTAGCTGCTCCGTCGCCTCCTCAAGTAGCTGAATGCCCGTCCTCCTGCTGAGGGCATCGGCTACCACGTTCCCCTTCCCAGGAGTGTAGACTATCTCAAAGTCATAGTCCTGGAGGAACTCAAGCCATCTCCGCTGTCTCAGGTTCAGGTCCTTCTGAGAGAAGATATACCTGAGACTCTGGTGGTCAGAAAAGACTGTGAAGCGCTCGCCCATCAGATAGTGCCGCCAAGTCTTCAGAGCGAAGACCACTGCTGCTAACTCCAGGTCATGAGTGGCGTAGTTCTGCTCATGCGGCCTCAACTGACGTGATCCGTAGGCGATCACGGCCCGCTCCTGCATCAGGACGCACCCGAGTCCAGTCCCTGATGCGTCGCAGTAAACTACGTATCCAACTCCCTCCTCAGGCAACCTCAAGATAGGTGCGCTGGTCAACCTCTAGGAACCACACATTTAAAATAAAAGAATATAAAAAAGTGTAAGAGAAAGATGCAAGTTGGGGGTTCTTTATTCAATTATAGTAGGGAGGTGTTTGGACTCCTCCATCAGCTATTTACAAAATTTCTCATGGTATTACATCACTTGTTGTGTATTTACTTTGAAAATTCTCTTTGATTTAACTTTATTGATCTCAACTGCACTAAATGGAAAATTGTTAGTCACTCTTTATGGACCATTCTATTTGTAATGAAGTTTAAACCAGAACTGGCATTTTGAGAGCTTGCCATAAAGCTGGTGCTCTCGGAGTGTGTCTAGCACAACTCGCAGATGGTAGGCATGCTCCTCCTCAGTCGTCGAGTATACCAAAATGTCGTCAATGAAGACAACGACAAATCGGTCGAGGTATGGCTGGAAGATCCTGTTCATGAGGCTCATGAACACTGCTGGAGCATTGGTTACGCCGAACGGCATAACCAAGAACTCATAATGGCCATACCGACACCTGAAGGCCGTCTTCTGCACGTCCTCGTCTCGAACTCTGAGCTGATGATAGCCTGACCGAAGGTCTATCTTCGAGAACCACCGCGCTCCCTTGAGCTGATCGAAGAGGTCATCAATCCGTGGCAGCGGATACTTGTTCCTCACTGTCAACCTGGTTCAGGCGACGATAGTCGACACACAGTCGCAAGCTCCCGTCCGCCTTCTTGGCGAACAAAAATCGGGGAAGCCCAGGGTGAAAACACTGGGTCGGATAAACCCCCTTGCTCTGGAAGTCCTCCAACTGTACCCGCAGCTCTCGAAGCTCGGCGGGGGCCATCCGATATGCTGGAGTAGATATCGGGGCTGTCCCGGGGTACAAGTCGATGTAAAAGTCTACCTCTCTACGAGGAGGGTTGCCCTGGAACGTCGTCGGGAAAGACGTCCACGTACTGGTCCACCACTGCAGGAAAAGCCGGACTCCGCACGTCCACTGCTCCTAGGATGAGGCTAGCCAACTGATGAGAGATGGGCTTGCACTCTCCTCCGCGGAAGTCCATCCTGTGCTGCAAAGGTTCCCTTCTCGCCGGTGAAGGTAAACCTGCTCCCGTCGGTGCGAACACATCGCACCTTGCGCCTAAAACAGTCGATCTGGGCATGAACCGTGGATAGCCAATCCATGCCCAAGATGACGTCGTAAGGCCTCGACGCCGCTACAAGGAGATCCCAGCCGAAGCTCTCGCCTCCTAGAGTAAGCTCACACTGCCGGCACCAGTGCGTAATCGTCGAGTCTGCTCCCGTAGGAGTCTCTAGCCGTAAGGATCGAGCCAACGGCTCAGTCGGAATCTCCGAGCTCCGAACAAGGGCAGAGGCTATGAAAGAGTGACTCGCTCCTGTGTCTATAAGTACTGCAGCAAGGGTGGAATAGACACAGATCGTACCTCGAATCATCTCTGGCATGTCGGGGTCGTAGGCCTCCACTGCCTGGAGCTGGGCCTGTCCCTGCCCGCCAGCTCCCTGTGGTCGAGGTGGCCCTCCTGGTGGTGGTGGGGGTAGAGCCTGGAAGCGTCGCCCACCACCTGCTGCTCGGCCAGCTCCTCTGCCTCGTCCGCCTCCTCCCTGCGGACCGCCATGGTCGACCCTCTGCCTCTGCCTGGGTGGCCCCTCCACCGTCTGCTGCTCCTCTGATCGGCGAGTCGGGCAGTCACGAGCCATGTGACCCTGCCCGCCGCAAGAGTAGCACAACCTGCCTCTCGAAAGGCTGGCACTCCGCTGTGTGCC
This sequence comes from Viscum album, assembly GCA_963277665.1. Classification (NCBI taxonomy): domain Eukaryota; kingdom Viridiplantae; phylum Streptophyta; class Magnoliopsida; order Santalales; family Viscaceae; genus Viscum; species Viscum album. The sequence goes on from OY728139.1 coordinate 415,365,832, forward strand.
TCGTACTGCTGAGCCGGTGTCCTGAGGCCGTCTGCGTGGGGGGTCTGGTCTGCCTGGACCCGTGAGTCATCCGTCGGCTACCTGCTGCCGAAGACTCAGCTACCTGCCGCCCTGCGCTAGGTCTCGCCGCTGAAGAAGGCTCTGCCAGGAAGCTCTCGATCAGGAGGGCTCGCTCCAGCACTCCCGCCTGAGTCGGAATGCTGAGGGAGATCAGCGACGCCCGAATCTCCTGTCGCAAGCCCTGCTTGAAGGTCCCGGCCCGGAAGAAGGGGTCCCGTACCATGTCGGTCGAGTAGCGAGATAGGTCCGTGAACCTCGCCACGTACTGATGCGACCGTCATGCTGCCCTGGCGCAGCTGGAGAAGCATCCTGGATGCGCACCGCTCGGAGGGTGGCCGGGACGAACTCAGAGCGGAAGAGGCTCTCGAAGTCCGTCCAGAGCAGGGATGCCTCATCGTGAACCTGGAGCATCAGGCTCCACCATCGTCCTGCCGCCGGCCTGCAGGAGGCTGGCCGCGAGAATCACCATGAGATTCCGCTGGTGTCCTCACTAGCCTGAAGATCCGTACCACCGCCCTCTAGCCAGTCCTCGGCGGCCTGGGGGTCCGCCTCACCGCGAAACCTGGGCGGTCGCTGGCTCTGAAACTCATGCAGTGCCCTGAGGCGACGTGCATCGTCAGCGTCTGGTACTGGAAGCATCGGTGGCTCGGCGGGTAAGGCTACCGCCGGTGCCACTGCTGGCAAAGGGCCCTGCACCGAGGCCTCGTCGCTCGGTGGGCTGCCGTCGTGCCCTACACTCGGAACCCTAGCTGGCAGTCGTCGCGGGGCCATCCTGAAAAGGAGAACAAGAGCACCACAGTCAGAACAGTATACCTGGTGAGCTGGCACAAGTAATCACAAGGAAAACTTGAGACTTTCATAAAGCAGATCAGTATACCCGGTGAGCTGACACAAGTAATCACAAAGAAGACTTGAAACACACACGCAATCAATGTTTTCATGCATTAAGTCGGAAATCAGGAGTCAGGGTCCTGGTGTACGGATACGTCGGCCGCCGCACCAACACTGGGCTCCCTGAACTGATAACCACACTCAATACACTAAACACTATTGCTTCATATAGAAAGAAAAGACGATCAGAGTCTGCGGTAGAACCGACCACCTCTGATACCAATTTGTCACGACCCGTCCTCGGGGCCCGTGCCGTGACTACCCCAAGCCCGCCTTCCATAGGCCAGGGGCTGGCGACTAGCACCAAGGCGTAAAATCCTAGTAAACAGGGAAGGCATTGCCTTATAAGTAACAACCACACAGAGTCAGCAAGCGGAAAGTAACTACAAGTGCAGAAAAGTAAAGGGGGCCGGAATACAAGCCCAACTGTAAAGTACAACTGAAAAAGAAAAACAACAACTGAAGAAAAGACGGCGGCCTCGTGTCGTCCACTGGCAATCCCACCTGAAGGGTGGGTACAGATAGCCTCCAAGCTCCTCGGGTCCCACGTCCGCTCCGTGCACGTCCCGACCAGTGGTCCACCTCCAGGTACCGTCCTGCTTCACGCCCCAACCGTGATCAGCGCTGTCCGTCGTCTGCAACCAACACAACAAGGTGCGGGCATAGCCCGTGCAGGGGTGAGTACAACTACTCAGTAAGGACCCCGAGACCCCCGAAGGTCTCCCGAAATCCACAAAGGATATAGCACAAAAGAAAGATGCAATCACGAAGTAACATCTGACTCGACTTAGGTATATGCCCATACATATACCTAGGTCCCCAATTCTAGCTCTGCTCACGAGCTCAAGAACAACTCAATCCACAAAGGAAAGCAAGACTCAAATCCACAAGGAGAGTTAACAGTAAATCCACAAAGGATAGTTCAACACAATCCACAAAGGAGAGTAACATAAGATTCAGCTCAACCAGGTATACTTTTTCAGATGACGTCAAAGACGATCACTGATCCGTCTAAGTCGTCGGACCCACGAAGGATCGATAGGTACTAACCCCCGCAGAAGACCCACACAGGATCGGGCTCACACAGAACCTGTAGGCAGTGGCTCACACAGAACCGGTAGGCAGTGGCTCACACGGAACCGGTAGGCAGTGGCTCACACAGAACCGGTAGTAGGACCCACACAGGATCGGGCACTGATCCGCGTAGGATCGCTGAGTGCAGTAGTCGACGCAGTCCACTGAGGTCCCTGCACAGTCGTCGCTGCAGTCCACGAAGGATCTCTGCTCTGCCGTCGTCGCAGTCCACTGAGGATCTCTGCTCTGCCGTCGTCGCAGTCCACGGAGGATCTCTGCTCTGCCGTCGTCGCAGTCCACGGAGGATCTCTCCTCTGTCGTCGAGGTCACTGCCAGCGCTAGGGTTCCCGCACGTAGCGAGCTCGTTTAGGAGGGTCCGCTCCACGAGCCGAGGGGCTGATACATCAACTGACACGTAGTCCGAAGTTGATGTATCCAAAAGTTCCGTATCGACAACAGGATCTCAACGCGACAGACGGCGCGTCAATCGGACGCCCGGTCTGAGAGTTATTGGCATTTTCGTCCCAGGGGCCCGGTTGGTTTTTAGGGAAAAACCAACCCGACCATAGTCCGCCTGTGTCCGATCCTCGGGCGGAGTATGCCAAAAGCTCCGTCTCACTTAGAGGAAACTACCACAGCTGACGGAACGTCATTCGGACGTCCGTAGCTCAAGTTATGAGCGTTTCCGCTCCGAGGGCCCGGTTAGTTTCGTGTACGAACCAACCCGGCCGTACCCAAAGTCTTCCGAAACCTTGAGTATAATATACCGAAACGACCGTCTCGATCCAAGGATCGCGTAGCCGCTGACGGTTCGTCAATCGGAGGTCCCAGGCCCAAGATATGGGCAAATGACCGAAGAGGGCCCGAAACGGGGGTTCTGGGCCCGGGGCGACCCGGCCCGAACCCCCCCCTGGGGTCGGCCGAACCGGGTCGGCCCGAACCGGGTCGGCCCGACCCGGCCCGAACCGGCTCGGCCGGGTCCGGTCCGGCCTGGGCGCGGCCCGGCCGACCGGACCGGCCGGCTCGGCTTCGGCCGAGCGGCCGAAGATTGCCGCGGGCTTGACCTGCGGCTGGAGAGAATCGCGGCCCCGTGGGGGGGCCGCCTGTCACGCGGACGCGGCCGGGCCGCCGCGTCCGTTCCCGGTTCCGCGCGGCCGCGGAACCGGCCGCCGCCGCCGCGGCTTCAGCCGCGGCGGAAGTTCTCCACGGCGGCGCGCCGGGCGCCGCCGCCTCCGGTCGCCGGCGCCGCCGCGCCGGCGACCCGCGCCGCCGCCGCCTTCCGCGGGCCGCCGGAGATGCTTCGGTGGCCCGATTCCTTTCCCGTCTGCGCCGTTACTCCTCCCGGGACGCGTCCTTCACTGCGGAATCAACAGATCGCCCCTGCCGCGCGGTTCGTCGTCGTCCGCCATATCCGCACAACAAAAGAGATCGGCGGAGGGTTGTCAGGTCTTGTTCGTTAGACCCGCACCCTCCGCGTTAGTCATAAAATCATCGGGAGGAAAAAGGATTAACCAAATCAACAATTTTAAATAGATTAAAATTGTTCCGATCGGGTTCTTTATTTGAAAAGAATAAACACGGGAAAAGAAATAAAAATATTCCATTCAACCCTTACCTTGTCGTCGTCGTCGGACGAGGGGTCGTCGCGGAATTGCTCGTCGCGGAAGAAGGAGATCGTCGCGTCGTCGCGGTATCCGGCGTCGCGTCGCCAATCTCCGGATCAAGAACAAACGGATTTAATTAATTAAATCCGTTGTTATTGAAATTTAAAAAAAGGGAGAAATAAAAGATTCGATTCTCACCTTTGTTGCCGATCGCACGTTCGCCGCGGAAGAAGAGGCACCGAAGAAGAAGAAGAAGAAGAAGGTCGCGGAAAAGTTGTCGACGTCGCGGATCGTGCGTCGTCGAATTCCAGTTCCGGCGTTCTTCGCGTTCTTCGCGTTCTTCGCGTTCTTCGCGTTCTTCGCGGAGAGGGTGGAGGCTCAGAGGAATAGCAATCCTCCAAAATAGACAAGTTTGTCTATTTTATTATTTTGCCAACAAACGCAAAACGCGTAAGTAACGACCCACTCAATTCGTTGAATTAATTCAACGAATAAAACAGCCCATTTAATTCACGAAAGAAACAGCCCAATTAAATGGTCTGTTAAGAATTAAAGAAAACGCGTCGGTTGACTTTTCAGTTACTTTGACGGGTTTTCGCGGGTGCGTTACTTAGCGAAAGAAACGGCGGGGCTCGTGCGGGTCCCACCGCACAAATATCCTACCAAGGGGTAGGATATTTCTGGATAGCATCCTATCCAGTTCAACTCAGTTCAAGCCGCCTTTATGTGACTTTAAGTGGCTTCCAAGCAGTTTAAGTGAAATAAAATAAAGTTGTCGCACAAACTTTATTTTATTTCCGACTTAAGCCGCAAAATTTAAAAACCACGTCTGAGCAAACGCAACTCCGGAAGAGGCGTTTCTAAGCAAATACCGGCGCTGCAATTTCATCGGTGCCCTCAGAATTCGATTCCGGGCACCGGTTCAAAAGATAGAAAAACCCGCTCGTCCGTTCACTGAACGTACCCGAGCCAAACTTCGGAAATTGATTCCGGGCACACCGGGCCTCGGAATCAGGTGCCGTCTGAAGCTGCGCTCTTGTAAAATTCCAAAGAAAATTAAGAAAAAAATTTCCTTGAAATTTGCGGGTCTTTACAAAGGTATAAAACCATTTGAAAGAACAAGATTTTTTCCAGAAATGGTGATTTGGAAACCTCAATCAGAGACTTTGTTGATCATTCTAGTTTTATAGACCCAATTTAAAATACATTTCATTTATTCAGTCCAATCAATGTTTCTCAACACAAAGTTCACAACTATGACTTTAACATTCCTATATTAAACCCAATTGACCCAATTGAAACATATCAACCATCAACTCACACTTTGAAAATAAAAAGTGCGTATGAAGAGTTTTCTTTGACTGAAGCATAAAAAATTCTCAACTTATAAATTATTCTTCCTATGTTAAATTATATTGACCCACTAAAGATAAAATAAATATAATTTATCGTTCTAATTCTCTAAGACAATTGAAAATGGTTGAATACATTATTCAAAAATATATAGACTTTAGTTTCCTATAACAAACTTCCAGTAGCCACTTATAGAATTATCATATTTTCATCCACATTCTCAACATGTTCATCTATTATTTAGTATAATAAAACTGTGTCCGGTGGAACTCTAAATTTAATGACTTCTTGGTGTAAAATGATCATACAATGAATCAGTATCAACAAATCGCCCTATGGATCAACACCAACAGCTCGTCTGATTATAAACATGATTTCCCTCTTTGTATTTCTTTAAAAACACAAACTCTGATGACGTGCATATGATCATGTTCATCTGATGGTTCATTCAAAAATTTTTCTGTCGAATTGAAAAATAGAAACTCTAATTTCTGACACTATTTGTATCCAGAGCATTATGAAGGATCTATTCTTCATATGCATCAGTTTGATCATCAAGATTGCAAACCTTACTTATCTTCTCATGAATTTCACAAACATTGAATTAAAAATAGTATCTTTAACTAATGGTCAATATGATGGATTATCCAATGGATAGTCTAATAAGTAAATTTTCAAATTCTTTAAACTTTAGTTATTTATACTTTTAGTATTTTGAAAACTTATGCATACTGTGCTTCTCGATCTTATGATCTGCATCCAGAAAACATCAACTTTGGAAACTCTTTCCTTCTACAAACTTCATCTTGTATCATGAATTATTCAAGATGTTGATAAATTTAAAGAACAAAAACTAATCATCTAACTTATTATACAAGTTTTATAACTTCCCAACTCTTCAAGTCCAACAAATTTAAAACTTTCTTCATTTCAACAGCTTCTGAATTTAAAAAAACTCAATCTGATGGATTGTGTCATATGGATTTTTAGATCAAGGTTTTGATCACAAAATTTTCAAAAAACTTTATCCATATAAAATTTCAAAAACTTCTCATAAAATAAGTTATAAGTTTATAGAAACTTATTTTTACATGATTTTCAAAAACATTCTTTTACAAAAAAAAGTTTTAAAAAAAACTTTGTTAAAAAAACCTTACAAAGGATCTTCAATATCTACTTTGGATTTGTTGACAACTCTCAATAACAACTTTTTTAACTCATCATTTTTCAACACTCAAAATTTTTCACAATTCACTTTTGAATTTTACTAAAATATAGGCTATCTTAAAAAAGAGTGTTCTGACACTACACTATTAGTTAAAGTAATGTTTTTGAAGTAATTACATCCTTTGGTGACTAGAAAATTTACAGCTATATAAAGATAAAATCACCCTCACTGTTATCTTTTACTCTTAGTTTTATTTTTATCCCCCATTTTATGATAACCATAAGTTTAGATTCATTTAAGTAAGAAAAGTACTTTTATCTCCCTCATAGGATAAAGTTGTAAAGGTTGTCCCTATTTTTCAAAATAATCCAAATCAAAGTGGGGGACTCATCCTTACAATGCTTTGGAAGACTTTAGTGGAGTCTGAACATGAAGTGGCAGCCTCAATTCTACAAATCAGTCTTTTAGAATTGATTTTTTAAATATATTAGTAATTTGATAGTTCTATGAAACATATTCCACTAAAACACCTCCACCAGTAACTTTCTATTTTATGAAGTGAAACTTAATATAATTTTGTTTTTATCTTTGATGTTGGATAGGTTTAATAGAAAATTAAACATCACTCTGATTATCAAAAAGTATATTTAATGGTTTTCAAACACCAACTTTCAAAAATTACATCTGAACTCTCATCCAAAATATTTGAGTGCAAGCCATTATAGTTTCAACATATTCTGATTATAATATTCTTAATGTTACTGAATTTTGTTTCTTATTATGAAAAAGTAGAAAAAATTCTCCCAAGAAAAATGTTACTCTAAAATTTTATTTTTTTCATCACAATATTCGAACCAATTAGTATCAATATGACCGTGAAATTTTATTTCACAACTTCTGTTATATAATAGACTATGTGAATTTGTTCCTTTAACATATCTCATAATTATCTTTCCTGCCAAAACAAGAGATTATTTCGGATCACTAAAATATTTGGCACACAAATTTATAGCATAAACAATATTAGGTCTTGAGGTTGTGAGGTAAAAAAACTTCCTATGAGTTTTAAAATAACTTCTTGATTCACATAGTTCCTAGTTTCATATTTACTCAACTTTATAATCACTAAAATAAGAGTAGAAAATTCTTTGGGCTCTTCTATACCAAAATTTTGTAACAATTCCTTGATATATTTTCTCAAGATAGGAAAATTTATTGTTCCTTTTATTGAACTTACAAACCAAGTAAGAAATTTAATTATCCCAACACTAACATCTCAAAATTTCTCTTCATTTTTTAGAAAATTATTTACAACGATTTTATTTATTGCCATAAAAAATTACATCATCCACATAAATAATCATAATTTGGGTTCTAGAGTCAAATTCTTTCAAATGTAAGTTTTTTTAAACATTTACCTTGAAAAATTCAATGTTATCAAACAATTTTCTAGTTTGGAATACTAAGAATTTGGGGATTGTTTCATCCCATACAAGGATTTATTCAATTTTAAAACCTTTCTTTCATTATTATCAAGTAGAAATCCAAAATGTTTCTCAATGTGAACATCTTCTTAAATTTCACCATTTAGAAAAGGTGAATGTAAATTCATCTAGAAAACTTTGTAATTTCAATGTGAAACCACTACTAGAAAAATTATAATAGTCTCTAATATTGTAAAGGAGAAAAGGTTTCTTCAAAATCCACACCTTCATTATATGCATAGACCTTTAAAATGATTATATGAAATTGTGTATAAATTTTAGATAAATTTGTTTAAGGTTTATTAATTAATTACTCAATTATGCAATGGGTTTTTGTTTGTTTTAGTAAGAATTAGGAATTATGGAATAAAAATAATAATTTCTGAAAAAGTGCCAAAAATGGCCATTACACGCCGTGTATCACATACATGATATGTAGACCACGTTTACAACATTATTTTAAGGACACTAACCAACCCATGAAGTTTTTTCATGACATGAAGATAGTACACAATGTGTAAATCATGTACATGACATGTAGCTTTCAAAATATAGAATTTTCTAAAAGTAAAATTTATACATGGTGTGTAGAGATTGCATGATGTGTAAACATCAAAGGTTCACCCAATCAAAGTTTGAGAATATTCTTTGGTGAGAAATGTGAATCTTAGTTACATGGAATACAACCAGATTACATGATGTACATATGTTAAGACCCAAATCATTTAAACTAGTACACAACATGCATGACTTGCATGCCATGTACTTCTTGGGCATATATATATTTTGCAGTGCCTCCATACATAAGGAGTTCAGAATTATTTTATTTTCTCTCATTTTCTTCATAAGTTTTCACACATTCTTGTCCTAAACTAGTTTTCTTTCATTCCTTTAATTGTTTCTTTAAATCAAAGTGAGTTGTTAACTATTCTTTAAACATTATTTATCTGTTTCAAAAAAACTTTTGTTTCTGATATCCAATTTCAATGCTTCACTCTATTCATCATAAAATCAAACATGTTTCTTCATCCGTTCTTCATTCACAGTATGTTTGTGATTAGTTATTAATTGTTTTCTTCCAGACTGCTCATTATTCCTTGTTTAATCATGCTAAGTTATTTCCTACATAGATCTAAATTATTTCTAACTATTTTATATTTATTATTACATATTTAATCCTATATTTTCTTTTTTTGCAACTGATTTATGATTTTGAATATCATGTCTAATATCTTCTTACTTTTTATCATTATCGCCATGCACGACTAATCTAAATTGGGATAGGGGTTGAGATTAGGGGTGTTTCCAAATCTAATGAATATTTAGATTGAATCATAGTAATTTTATGGCTATTAATTAGGTTAATAATAATTGTTTATCTCATCCTTTCACACAACCCTAACCGTGGGACGTGTGATTGAACAAACCTGACCTAAATTGATTTGAGTAGGATTATGACCATTAGCTTGTGACATTTTCTATATAAAATCCAAGTTTAATGCACTTAGGTTTTTGGATATACCCTAACCATGGGATATATATGTAATAGGTTGATCCAATTAGTTTGACCAAAACCAATTGGAAAACATTTCACCACTTCATAACCTAATCCATAAGACTATTCCAAGTTAAATCTAGGATTATTTTTTCCCAAGATCCCATAAATTTAACCTGATCCCTTATTTATTAATTTACCTTAAAATGTCAAACTACCTAGTTTTAGTGAAATATACAACCTGAAGAGTGAAAGTGAGGAATACTTATAAGGGTTTTGTTAAAATGATCTCTGACCTTCCAATAGTCCTTGTGGGATCGAACCTGCAAAACCACATTATTATGCCCTTGAAAGTGAGTCAACAAACAAGTATTACTTTGTTACTTGAAACTTCTTAATGTTCATTCAAATTGTTTTTTACGCACATTTTTTTTCTGATAAAATTTTATTTACTAGACATGGAACAATTTCCCAAGTGTTGTTTTTGTCAAGAAACAAGTATTACTTTATTCCTTGAAACTTCTTAATGTTCATTCAACTTTTTTTTGGACACACATTTTTTTCTGATAAAAATTTTATTTACTAGACATGGAAAAAGTTCCCAAGTGTTGTTTTTCTCAATCTGATCCAACTCTTCATTCATCGCATCAACCCATTCTTTGTGTTCAAATGATTTTGAAACTGATTATGGTTTAATTTGTGAAATGAGTGATGTATGATTTTATAATTTCAAAATTATTATTATATGAACTAGATATTTATAATTCCCAAGAATATGTTTAATTTAAACATGTTTCTGTAAAGTATGAAATTTAAAAGATTCTCTTCTAGATTCTCGTTCCTCATCACACAATTCTTTTGAATCTTGAGAAGTCTGTTTTGAATTAATTTAAATCTCATTGGAAGTATTTATTCTATCTTCATCAATATACTCAACATCTTTTGTTATAAAATTTTTATTTTTAATTACTTTTTCATCATAGGAATCCACTAACTTCTCTAAATTTTTGTTTTAACACTTGTGACTTCTTTTATTGGGTGAATATCCCATGAAAATTCCTTCGTCATCTTTCTCATAAAATATTCCAAGATCTAAATTCATTATTTTTATTAATCATGATCTTCTAAAAACATTGAAATATTTCAATGATTATTTTTTTATAATACCAAATTTCATATGAAGTCATGTTGGATTCCGTCTTTAGGAAACATCTATTTTTTACATGTACAACAATACTAAAAGATTCTCTCTAGTAAAACTTTTAAATTTTGTATTTTGTTAATATGATTCTTCCCATTTCTAAAAAACTTATATTTTTTCCTTTCTATATCTATATTATTTTGATGGGTGTGTGGATCACTGTACTGATGTTTAACTCCATGTTTCTTTAAATATGATTAGAATTCATTGCATGTGTATTTATTTTCATTAATAGTTTTTAACTTCATTATGTAAACACCCATTTCTCTCTCAATATCTCTTATAAAACTGTGAATATTTATACTACCTATAACATGTGCTTCATAAATATAATGTAGGTCATATGGGTAAAATCATCAATATAAGTGATAAATTAAAAATCTCATTTTAATTATTTATGTCTCATCTTCCAATATAAATCAAAATGAATAAGTTAAAGAGGTCTATTAAACTGAATCTCAAATTTATTATGACTTATATTATCCATTTCCCTTTTTTAAAAGTTATAAAAACATATTATTATCTTCTTTTCAATTCTATAAAATTTAATACAGGATAAAATTTAGAAATCTTGATCATAATTTTCTTCCTAAGGTGGCTAAGTCTGTGGTTCCATAACTTATTTTTGTCTTCATCATTCTAGTAACATGAGTTGTGAAGTTCACTTATTTAGAATATTTTTCCACTAGTTATTTGTCCTCCTCCAAAATTCTGATGATACAAGAATGTTTTCTAAAATATAACTTCTTTTCCATCATTACAAAATCTACTATCCCTAAGTAAGTCGTGTTTTATCCCATCAAAAAATATAAAATCTTTAGATTTAAACTTTTTTTGATTCAATCTCATTGATTAAAATTATTATAATTTTTAAGGAACTATCATTCCTAAAGGTAAAATATCCTGCATCATGATTTTCAACATCTTTTAATAGTTTAAAATCATCTATCATGCATGATGAAATACCACTATCAAGTATCCGTGGTTTGTTTTTTTGAAAGATTTCAAAGGTGTCTCAATAACAAAAGATCTTTCCTCAAATTTCTTCTTTCTAGATTATATTTATTTTCTATTATAATAAACTTATTCTGGAATAACATTCATATATTTTTTAGAAAACGCCTGGTTGGTAAGATATTCCACATATTTCCTCAATGTAATCAAACTGATTTTTTATCAAAAAGTTTATAAGATCTTTAGATTTTATATTTCAAAGTTTCTATGGGTTAGGAAAGTTACTCATTATCTTTCCACCATTTCTTACAGTTTATAAAAACCTTTCTCTAAGAAGATAAATGTTATACCAATAGTTGAAATCTCTATTCCCATAAATTCTAAAACACTAAAAGAAGCCATCAAATCTTGATTTTTTATAGAAGAATGATATTTACTTGTAATAATATTTTCGAGTTTCAAAACATATTTTAACTTTAGTTACCTCTGGGCATGTGAAAAAATTTACTCTTAGAGTAATTTTCAATTTTTAAAGATGTGATAGTTTTTTCATATCTCTTCTCAACCAAATATTGTTTTGGTTCCAGGAACAATGAAAGCATGCAGTGGTGGGTGTTAAAATTTATTTTAATAATCATTTTACAAAACCATGAGGGAGGATCTTTCACATAATATTTATAATTTACTAATTTAATATCTGAAGAAATAAATACCTAGTATTAGGAAATTTATTAATTGACGAATGTTGATCATCCAAAAGGACCCTTTCAGATTTCCTTCATTGTGACTGTGAGGATCTAAGAGTAGATCACTCTAGCGATGATCCACACATACTCCAATGATCTCTGAGTAATGCCACTTGATCTTTAGTTGCTAGTGCGATGAATCAAATGTATTGAATTGTTCATTATTGACAGCTCATTCTTTGGTCTTGAAGAAACTTCTCTTGCGTTCTCATTATTGTTAGGGAGAGAGATGGAAGAGTTGAAAGAGAATTTTTTGTGCGCAAAAATTATCTACTTTTTCAATTGATTTAGGATCCATATATAATAGGCATAACCATTTATTTATATATATGGAGTTTAGGATAAAATAATAATTTAATTCCATGTAGGCCATTAAATTATATTTTTCCTTTAATGAAACTCCATGCCACATAATAATAATAATAATAATATTTTTTGGCAGATGCAAAATTGCACAAATTGATAAATAATATTTTTTGGCTGGTAAATAATTATTTATCACCGGATGTGGTCTTGGTCTCTTAGAACTCCTTAGAATTTTTTGAATGCCTAAATAAATATTTTATTCATAAATAAATATTTCATTCATATACTAGATAATACATATTTATTAAATATTCAATAAAATAAATAAATATATTTTTATTCACATTCTTGTGAATAAGTATATATTTAATTTATACGATCAATAAAAATTGAATAAAATCATTACTCAGCCTTGAGAATAATAATTATTCTATTAATTAAATTTGAATAGAATTTAATCAATATCTATAAAAACATTTATCATGTGACCCCATAAGATTATTTCTCTTAGGTATTAGGTGAGATTGCCTAAAGTCTAAGATAAATGTCTATCAATGGGTCAAGGAACACAAGAGAAAGAACTTAATGTCACAATGATGACAACCACATACAAATTCTCACTATGTAATATAATCCCTTTGCCACAATACCTCATCAAGAAGGTTTCACAACTGTATCATTAACCTATTTTCTTGATATGTCTTTCTTTGACTATCTGAAATAAACACATAGATAAACCATGGCCATGAAATTTATGTGATAGTTATATTCCAATGGAAGGTTTGAGATATCAACTCCCATAAAGATAGAAGGGACAAATCCTTCCTCAACTTATCCATTAATGACATGTTAATCATGACATACCCAACATACCATACTTACCACCAACATATGGTGTAACAGTTTTTGACAATAAATATTAGTATGTGAGTCTTAACATACGTCAATGATAATATCAAAGTCTAAATATGTTTAAACATGCTCATATATAAGAATATCATATGACACCAAAACATGTGGAATTCCTTCTGGTGGGTCTGTTCTCATAATATATCATCTTAGAGATTACTAAGTGTGAACTTTGTGAGAAGGAGACTCATTTTATTATGAGTAATTTCAAATAATGGTATAAATACTATGTGACCCATTATAGTACATTATCCAACCAAATAATTATATTATGAATATTTTTATAGCACTTAAAGATTCTCATCATAGAGGAGAATTACTACAACTTTACCAACGTGAAAAATACTATAGGAAATTATTATATTAAATCCATTCAAAAAATGAACAATATGTAATAATATGTTTAATTAATATTCAATACATCAAATATACATGTAATCAAATTAAAATCGGTTGGTACTAGGACAACAAATATAAAAAACTCCTACTTGAACTAGATACAAATGCCTATAACTTTCAATCTACTAGAACTCACATGATAATCATGTTTTTACTGATTAAAGTTTTTAGTTAGGGGATCCACCACATTTTCTTCCATGGAAATACTACTCACTGTAACTGACAGTTGTATTTTATGCATGCATTTTAGAATAATAAATACCTTAGTTTAAGAGTTAAATTGAATATTCTTGGCATTTTGTGAATAGTTTGACTTGTTTTATGTTTTATTGAAAGATATAATGAATATTTGGAAAAGAAGTGAAAAAAGGAAAATATTGGAGATAAAATACAATTCATGCTGTGGGAAAAGAGAGGTGTCATGACACCAGATTTTTGAATCCAAAGTGTAGATTTGGAACTGAAGGAAATCCAATTACACATCGTGTATATCATTACATGACTTGATATTCAGAATGATTCTTCACCACTCAGAACAAGTCGTGACATTTTACATGCTATAAAAGCCATTACATGTCATGTAATAAAATACACATCATGAATGTTCAAGATGAAAAGATACAAAAACCCACTGCTGACATGGATTACACATTGTGAAACTACATTACATGTTTGTTTTTTTGGAAATAAAAAAATAGGTATTCATGAGATCTGCTATGCGGATGAGGGTTTGACCAAAAAACCTATAAAGTCACCCTAAACCACACCTTTGGAGTGAATTTTGGAAGGGAGATCTATGAGAGAAGACACTTGATGGACGTGGACCACCGTGAAGCCCTGCTTCTACCACTTTTCTGTATAATTTTCCTTATTCTTTTCTGCACCCACTCATGGTTAGTATAAGCGGGTGATTTCTTTATGCTATGGCATGCATGTTGAATGTGAATTTAATTTATAAGGTATTTAATATTTTATTGTAATTCATGTGGGAATTTCATATTTTTTTTTCAATTCTATCCTTTCACTGATTTCTTATTGTGTGACAATTGTGAGTGTGGTTTGGGATTGAGTTTAATTTCTCTCTTTCTTTGAGCATGAAAATTTATTGAGTTGATTGATTAAATTTTTTTTAATGTGAGATCTAGGGTTTATACTTCAACCATGACCATTGAATTTGTCCTTTCACTATTTTTAAACTAGGTTTTGGGTTTCCCATTCTTTGCAATCTGAAGTACCCAAGTATGAGAAAAGGAGAACTTACAATGGAGAGAATTTTATATGACCATTGTATTCACTTGGATTTGATTCTGAAAACTTCATGATTGTTAATTAATTGTTTCATACCTTGTCATACCTTGAACCTAATTTAATTTCTTCTTAAAACCCTTTTATATTTTATTCTCCCACATTCTTCACCAAATCACATTCTATACAATTTAGATTTTATTTATGAAAATAAAAATTAGTTTATGTTTATTTTATTTAGTTAATAATTTCTCCAACCCTATCTCTGTGGGTTCAAACTTAGACTTTCCTATCCTATACTACCCTATAGTTCAGTGGTTTTTTTTGTTTCATGTCTATATATTTCTAAATTTGGTAACCCTGTAGGAATTAACAATGCCCATGGGGCTATGAGCAACCTCACCTCTCTGAGAAAAATCCCTAAAGAGATAATACTTTTGAAGTATGTGATTTTCCTCTAATGTGGCCTTGACTCTTTTGTGAGAGCCACCACTATAGTATTATCACAATAGAGTGTGATAAGATATTTATTTCTAGGTACCACATCAAGATCTTGGATGATTTTTTGCATCCATACTGCTTTCTTAGATTCCTCAAAAGCCACAATATACTTGGAATCTGCTGCAGAATCTATAATCACATCCTTCTTTGAGATCTTCTATCTCACAACACCTCCATTCAAAGTGAAGATTCACCCTGTTTGTTACTTCATGACACCTTGATCAGTTTTGAAACTAGAATATGCATATCCTATGATTACTAGTTCCTTATGTCCTCCATATAATAGGAACATATCCTTGATCAGTTACTTAAGGATAGTCTTGACTGCCATCTAATGGCGGTCACCTGGATGATCTTGATATCTGACTACCTTACTCATTATGTAGGGGAAATATAGCCAAATACATAACATAACATAGATGATTTACCCAATAACTAATGTATAAGGAGTTATTGACATTCTGTTTCTTTCCTCATGTTCCTGAGGACACATTTTCCTTGAAAGATGAATGCCATGTGATTCTGGATATAATCACCTTATGGATTGTACCATACTGTATCACTTCAATATCATGTCCATGTGTTTTACTTTGAATTGGGATGAGAAACCTCTTGGATATATCATGATAGATATTAATCCCAAGAATATATTCTTCCTCACCCAAGTTCTTCAAAGATAATCCTTTATTAAACCATTCCTTAACAAAATATAATACTAGTATTTCATTTCCTATGAGTAATATGCCATCAACATATACTATTAATTAAACGACCTCACATTAACTAAAACGTTTATAGACACATTACTCTCATTCATTATTTATGAAACCAAATTCCATTATAGCCTCAAAAAATAAATGCCCCATGACTTGGATGCTTGGTTTAATCCATCAATGGATATATGCAACTTTCATACCTTATTGGCATCCTCTAGAGTAAAAAACTCTTGAGGTTTTTTAATATAGACATCTTCCCGAAGGTTCCTATTAAAGATTGATATTTTGAAATCTATTTTAAAAATATTATAATCATGAAGGAAAATAATTAAAATTATAATTATTATAGATTTCAGAATTGAAATTGGTGAAAGGGTTTCTTCTTATTCAATTCATTAATGCTATTTAAGCCCTTTCGAAACCAATTACTCCTTATAGGCACTGAATTTTCCTTCTATATCTAGTTTATTTTTCAATAACCATTTTTAACCAATGGGTTTAACATATACTAGAGGGTCTACCAAAATATATATATAGTTTTGGTACATGATATCCATTTCAAAATTCATGGATTCTTTCCACTTGTGAACATCTATTATAGTTACTGCTTCCTTGTAGGTTAGAGGATAATTATTATCAACTAATAATGAGTCACCATCATTTATCACTAGAAAACCATAATATTATTATAAGTCCCCAGCCTTAAACCTTTCTTAATCTTGAGTTATTACAAGATTACACATTGTGGATCTTTTCAGGTTTAGAGTTTTAGAGAATTAGATCATAAAACTTGCATTACATTCCACATTTAAACAAAGTGGTTACATAAAATACAGTATTCATTTTTTCCCATCAACGGAAACATATTTAAAATAAAACATGGATTCTTTCTTGACACTTACTTGACACTATCATCATATCAAGTACCCTTCCCTTGACCTGTGAAAAACATTTAAAAAACGTGGGATGAGCATAAAAAGCTCAGTAAGGGATATAAAAATATGGAAAGGAAACATGAGTACATGTATACATTAGAATCAATAAAATAATACTATACTCATAAAACATAAACACTTAAACATACCTCATCAAATCATGAATAAATCATAGAAATCATAAGACATAAAGGTAACTTGAGGCATTCATAACATTCTTACGTAGGGAGTAACCCTCTTGGTTACATTTGGAATACCCATCACAGTATATTCTCTAAATCTCTTCGGAGAAACCTTAACGTTTAACTCCTTCGCATTACCCAATGCATTGGAGAGCTATATCGGGCTCACCCACCCTTATTTTATCACGGAACCACCCGTATTCATAACAATGCCCAAGAACTATAACATAATCGTATCACATAAAACATGCATAAAGGAAACATAACATTTCCACTTTTCAATCAAAAGATATTAATACAAAACATTTATATAAAAACATTATTAAAACCATTTTCAATACCAAAATAAAAGAAAAGTAAAACATGGTATTTATTTTTCTTTTTAAAAAAGGTATGGCTTGTAGAGGAAGCTGAAACTCAAATAATGGTCACGACAGCGGAGAAGTCGTTGTCGCCGCATACGTACGACAAAAAAAACATTCCTTTTGTCATTTAGTAAAATGCTTCATATAAAAAAGATTCCTTTTGAATAATCATAAACGTCAAAGGGGTTTATACACCGTATAAAATAAAGTTGTGTATAAAACAAAATATTCCTCAATGAAAGGAGATTGAGACGGATTCCCTTACAAAGATCATTTTTTAAATAAAATATATCTATTATGTATATTCACTATATGTACACATAAAGAAAGTAAAAATACAATATATAACATAATAATATCATGAAATAATTTTAAATTAGGAGATTATACCAAAGAACGTAAATTGGGTTAAGAAGTTCCCTTACCTCGGGTCCGACTTGACTCGATCGTTCTTTAATGTCCTGAATAATAAACATGATTTAATTTCTACTTGATTAAGAACTTTTTCAAGTTAATTATTCCTTTTATATCACTGATTACCATGTTATGAACATTATGTAATCATTTAAGTTAATAATGGTTGTTTTGTCGATATTTGGTACTTGAGTCAAAAGTGAACTTCTTATATTTACAAGTTGTTCATGTAGTCAAATATCCATTATCTCAAGAATGATATTCATGATGTAGATGCAATATATATCATATATATCCATTATATACATTAATTTATAATATTACATAATCATTTAGAGGTAATAAATGAAATGCACCGTTCATGGAGACGGTAAGCCGTACGTATGCATAAACGCTACTTTCATTTCTATGTCATACTAATGGAATTAAAACTAAATGAGAGATATATATATTTTAATTCCAGAATTATATTCATCATTTAGATGTAACATACATCATATATATCCATTATATATATGTAATTATAATAGTACATTACATTTGGGGATAAGAAATGAAATGCACCGTTCAAGGAGACGGTAAGCCGTACGTACGCATGAATGCTACTTCCATTTCTATCTCATAATTTAATGGAATTAAAACATAGTGATACATAATATTATTATAATTACAGTATGGTATCATATATAATATCATTAAATCTATCCTTTATACGTAACACATATGGTATTAATGAATCAAATCACTTTGAGGGGGCGGTAGTCCGCACTTCCTAAAATGAAGATATCGCGTATACCCATAATGGAAGCCATAAAGGAACACCATAAATGAAAAATACATAAGCTTAAGGAAAACATAAACATATTATATATCATATATAAATATAGTGACATCTTAATGGCCACCTTTGAAGGTGTTAGAATAATATTGAACAATCATCGTTTTGTGAGGCAGAAATTCACCATCCACAGAAACAATATGTTCTTTAACCATTAGATGTAGGTATGTGTAAGTGTAGATCTAATGCTTATTATAACAACATAATAGTATATTTAAGATACTGGAGTTGTTACAAAATAAATTAATAAAAAGAGTTTAGGGGGTTGGAGAAGCAAAATAAAACATAAGAACACAAGAGAAGACACTACCTTTAAAACGGGTAACTCTTTTTGATTTGAGCTCAAAGGCTTCCTTGGGTAGACTTCTGCCCAAAGTGAGTCTTATAAGAGTTAGAGAGGGATTTGGAAAGACAAAATGGGTAGGGGTTGGCCGAGCCAAAGGCTTTGGAAGTGTGGGTAAGGTGGTAGAGGTGGGGGCCTTTTATAAGAGGAGAGGAGGGGCACTCTTGGAAAGTTAAGAAAATATAATTTATTATAAAATGATTTTCAGATAAAAAGGGTCCCACAATTATATATTAAGAGGATAAGGTGATAAGGGTTCGAAATACACCCATCCAATAGGTTTTTGACATGTTTAGGTCTTATATTTTACATTATCTTTTCATTTTATTTAAATCGTTAAACAATGAGGTAATCACTGCATCATCATGATGTCATACATAATTTAATTTATTTAATGTCTAAAAATTATGAAAAAAATACTATGATGTAAGAAATATTTTTACCTTTATAATTAATATTTATATTCTAAAATATCATCTATGTAGACAAAATTAAAAATGCTTTACTCAAGTGATACATTCTTTGTTATATTTACTTTCTTTAAAAAATTAAAAGATAACAAGTCACTTTACCACAAAAGTGATTCTATGGGGTCCCCAAGTTTGGAACAAGGAATCCCATGGTCGGCCATGAGACAACCCGTAGCATTAGGACATATTTTGGTGTCATTTTTTATTATTATGATATTATTTTATTATCCTTAACTACCCGATTACTCATTAATCAAGATAATTAAAGATAATTACCGTCGTTACTATTCATAATGTCCAAAAACAAAAGAGTATTGATTACATAATTTGGACCTTATGATTACAAATATGTAATCCATTTTACCAAATTCCAAACACGGAAATTGCAATAATTGATTTAAAAATAATTCCTGTTGTCCAAACAAATAGCGGGTTTTTTTTGAAACAATATATATGAAAAGTTTGGCATTATTTTATGCCCAATTCCAAAGTGAAATTAATCCTAATGACCACCATTGGATTAAATGGTAAAAATATATTCAAATTACACTTTAATACCAATTAAAAATATAATATAACCATATAATTAAATTAGATGAAAAAGCAGTTTTGATGTAAAATGCAGTATTTTTCACTATTCATTAAACAATGAACATTGTCAAAAAAATACCAAAAATTTATACAATGTAAATTTAAATGTCACAATCATAAATAATATGTTTATTTTGACAAATAGGGCTTATAAAATTGTCAAAAGTTTGATTTAAAAATGGTTTTACATCAAAAGGTAGTAAAACAATCTTTTAAAAATATTAGTGTATTCCATGCTTAAGATTGGATTTATTATCATTTTAAGCCTAAAAAACACTATCTAATTCATAAATAGAAATAGATAAAAATATATATTATTCATTACTTACTTGGGATGTTACATCCTTCCCCCCTTTAGAAAATTGCGTCCCCACAATTTATTTACTTATTGAATAAGTGGGGGTATTTATCCCTCATAGAATTTTCAGATTCTCATGTTGCCTCTTCACTCATGTGGTTTTTCCACAAAACCTTTATCTGATGAATCGCCATATTCCGTAATACTTGCTCCCTGTGGTCAAGAATCTGGACCGGTTGTTCCTCATAAGATAGGTTCTCTTCCAACTGAACTACCTCTGGACTCAAAACATAAGATGGATCTGGCATGTACTTCCTTAACATTGAAACATGAAAAACATTGTGTACCTGAGATAAAATTGGAGGTAAAGCAACTCGGTAAGAAACTGATCCAACTCTCTCCATAATTTCATTTGGTCCAATGAATCTTGGACTCAGCTTTCCTTTCTTACCAAATCAGATCACACTTTTCCACGGTGAAACATTGAGAAAAACATGATCACCTACCTCAAAAGAGAGATCCTTCCTCCTGTTGTCCGCATAACGCTTCTGCCTGCTCTGAGTTGTTCTCATGTGTTTCTGTATCAGCTGAACTTTTTCTGCCAACTCTTCTACCAATTCTCGTCCCATCAGCTTCCTTTCACCCACTTCATCCCAAAAATCTGTAGTTCGACACCGCTTCCCATATAACACCTCAAATGGTGCCATCTATAAATTGGAATGAAAACCGTTATTATATGAAAACTAAACCAAAGAAAGATGTTGGTCCCAACTTCCCTAATAATTCATCGAACAAGCACATAGCATATCCTCCAAAGTCTGAATTGTTCATTCTGACTGCCCATCTGATTGAGGACGAAAATATGTAGTAAAATTTAATTCATCACCCAACGACTTCTGAAGGCCTTTCCAAAAGTTAGACGTGAACCTGTGATCATGGTCAGATACAAACCTGACTATCTCTTTAAGATACATATGGGAAAGTTGATCTAGGGAAAAAGTATCTTGTATAGCAAGGAAATGAGCAGATTTACTCAAGCGATCAAAAATAACCCAGATTGCATTATTACCTCGAGGTGTCTTCGGAAATCCCACAACGAAGTCCATGGTTATATTTTCCCATTTCCACTCTGGCACTGGTAAAGGCTGAAGAATCCCTTTTGGTAACTGCCGCTCTGCTTTAACCTGCTGACAAGTCAAACACTTCATAGTAAAATCAGCAATATCTCTTTTTATCCCTTCCCACCAGTAATACTCCCGCAGAACTCTGTACATCTTAGTACTGCTAGGATGAACTGAAAACGGAGAACTATGAGCTTCACATAACAAATCTCTCTTCAACTGTGAATCACAAGGCACACACAATATCTTCACAAATCTCAAAACACAATCATTATCAATGTTGAATTCAGGAAACTTACCCTTCTGAACCAGCTCTACCTTTTTCTGCAACTCACTGTCTTGCTTCTGTGCTTTCTTGATTCCGTATGATAGAGAAGATTTCACTGATACCTGAAACAAAACAGAAGAACATCCTGCACTAAAAAATTATATGCCAAAGTTCATCAAATCCTTAACCAAAGGATCATGTTCCAAACGCAACATTGTTAATGAAGCATTACTTTTTCGACTCAAAGCATCATCCACTTTATTTTCTTTTCCCGGATGGTAATGAATTGTATAATCATAATCCTTGATTAATTCTAGCCATATCCTCTGTCTCATGTTTAATTCTTTCTGAGTGAATATATAATTTAAACTTTTGTGATCGGTATATATTTCACACTTTAATCCATACAAATGATGCCTCCAAATTTTTAAAGCGAAAACAATAGCAGCTAATTCCAAATCATGTGTAGGATAATTTACCTTATGAGTTTTCAACTGACGTGAAGCATAAGAAATTACCTAATCATTCTGCATTAGGACACAACCAAGTCCTTTCAATTAAGCATCGCTATAGATAACAAACTCACCATTCTTGGAAGGTAGTGCCAAAACTAGAGCATTCACCAATCTTCTTTTCAATTCCTGAAAAAAATCATCACATTCTTTTGTCCAGATAAACTTAACACCCTTCTGAGTTAGCATAGTCATTGGACTAGATAATCATGAAAAATTTCTAACAAACCTTCGGTAATAGCCTGAAAAACAAAGGAAACTACGAATCTCCGTTACATTTGTGGGTCTTGTCCATTCTTCAACAACCTTTGTTTTTGTAGGATCAACAGTTATCCCATCTTTAGAAACAATGTGACCAAGGAAAGAAATTTGTTGCAACCAAAACTCACACTTGTTGAATTTCCCATACAATTTATTTTCTTTTAAGGTTTTCAAAATAACCCTTAAATAACTTTCATTCTCCTCTTTACTTTTAGAAAAAACCAAAATTTTATCAATAAAAACAACCAACATTTTTCACCTGAGTCAACTGAGCCATCACTGCAACAAACTATTTAGTTCTGATTATGACCATCTCAGGATACTGATTTGAAAGGTCATTTCCCTCTGTATGCCTTCCCAAAAAATATATTCTGTTTCCTCTATGAAAAACCATTCTTAACACAGAAATATCTTAGGAGAAGCAACATGGTAATCTTAAAATACTATATCATTTAAATCATACCATAAATTAACTTATAATTTAACACTTTTCTAACTCCTAAAGTTGTCTAAGACGACCTCTGATACCAACTATAAGGCCCCAGCCTTAAACCATACTTAATCTTGAGTTATTACAAGATTACACATTGAGGATATTTTCAGGTTTAGATTTTTAGAGAATTAGATCATAAAACTTGCATTACATTCCACATTTAAAAAAAGTGGTTACATAAAAGATAGTATTCATTTTTTCCCATCAACGGAAACATATTCAAAATAAAACATGGATTCTTTCTTGAAACTTCCTTAACACTATCATCATATCAAGTACCCTTCCCTTGACCTGTGAAAAACATTTCAAAAACTTGGGATGAGCATAAAAATCTCAGCAAGGGATATAAAAATATGGAAAGGAAACATGAGTACATGTATACATTAGAATCAATGAAATCATACTCTAATAATAAAACATAAGCACTTAAACATACCTCATCAAATCATGAATAAATCATAGAAATCACAAGACATAAAGGTAACTTGAGGCATTCATAAAATTCTTACGTAGGGAGTAACCCTCTTGGTTACGTTTGGAATACCCATCACAGTATATTCCCTAAATCTCTTTGGAGAAACCTTAACATTTAACTCCTCCGCGTTACCCAATGCATTGGAGAGATATATCGGGCTCACCCTCCCTTAGTTTATCACGGAACCACCCGTCTTCATAACAATTCCCAATAACCATAACATAATCGTATCACATAAAACATGCATAAAGGAAACATAACATTTCCACTTTTCAATCACAAGATATCAATACAACACATTGATATAAAAACATTATGAAAACCATTTTCAATAACAAAATAAAAGAAAAGTAAAACATGGTATTTATTTTTCTTTTAAAAAAAGGTAGGGCTTGTAGAGGAACCCAAAACTCAAATAATGGTCACAGCGGCAGAGAAGTCTTTGTCGCCGCATACGTATGAAAAAAAACATTCCTTTTGTCATTTAGTAAAATTCTTCGTATAAAAAATATTCCTTTTGAATAAGCATAAACATCAAAGGGGTTTATACACCGTATAAAAGAAATTTTTGTATAAAAAAAATATGCCTCAATGAAAGTAGATTGAGACGGATTCCCTTACAAAGATAATTTTTTTAAATAAAATAGATCTATTATTTATATTCACTATAAGTAAACATAAATAAAGTAAAATTACAAGATATAACATAATAATATCATGACATAATTTGAAATTAGGAGATTAACCCAAAGAACAGAAATTGGGTTAAGAAGTTCCCTTACCTCAGGTCCGACTTGACTCGATCGTTCTTTAATGTCCTGAATAATAAACTTGAGTTAATTAATACTTTCTTAAGAACTTTTTCAAGTTAATTATTTCTTTTATATCACTTATTACCATGTTATAAACATTATGTAATCATTTAAGTTAATAACGGTCATTTTGTTGATATTTGGTACTTGAGTCAAAAGTGAACTTCTTATATTTACAAGTTGTTCACGTAGTCAAATATCCATTATCTCAAGAATTATATTCATGATATAGATGCCATATATGTCATATATATCTAGTATATTCATGCATTTATAATATTACATAATCATTTATAGGTAAGAAATGAAATGCACCGTTCATGGAGACGGTAAGCCGTACGTATGCATGAACGCTACTTTCATTTCTATGTCATACTAATGGAATTAAAACTAAATGAGATATATGTATATTTTAATTCCAGAATTATATTCATCATTTATATGTAACATACATCATATATATACATTATATATATGTACTTATAATAGTACATTACATTTGGGGATAAGAAATGAAATGCATCGTTCATGGAGACGGTAAACCGTACGTACGAATGAACGCTACTTCCATTTCTATATCATACTTTAATGGAATTAAAACATATTGATACATAATAGTATTATAATTACAGTATGTTATAATATATAATATCATTAAATCTATCCTTTATACGTACCACATATTGTATTAACGAATCAAATCACTTTGAGGGGGCGGTAGTCCGCACTTCCTAAAATGAAGATATCACGTATGCCCATAATGGAAGCCATAAAGGAATGACATAAATGAAAAATAAATAATATTGAGGAAAAAATAAACATATTATATATCATATATAAATATAGTTACATCTTAATGGCCACCTTTGAAGGTGTTAGAAGAATATTGAACAATCATCGTTTCGTGAGGCAGAAATTCGCCATCCACAGAAATAGTATGTTCTTTAACCATTATATGTAGGTGTGTGTAAGTGTAGATATAATTATTCTTATAAAAACATAATAGTATATTTAAGATACTGGAGTTTTTACAAAAGAAATGAATAAAAATAGTTTAGGGGGTTGGAGAAGCAAAATAAAACATAAGAACACAAGAGAAGACACTACCTTTAAAACAGGTAACTCTTTTTGATTTGATCTCAAATGATTCCTTGAGAAGACTTATGACCAAATTGAGGCTTATAAGAGTTTTATAGGGATTTGGAGAGACAAAATGGGCTGGGTTTTTCCGATACAAAGGCTTTGGAAGTGTTGGTAAGGTGGTAGAGGTGGGGGCCTTTTATAAGAGGAGAGGAGGGGCACTCTTGGAAAGTTAAGAAAAGATACTTTATTATAAAATTATTTTCGGATAAAAAGGGTCCCAAAATTATATATTTAGAGGATAAGGTGATAAGGGTTCTAAATAAACCCATCCAATAGGTTTTTTACATGTTTAGGTCTTAGATTTTACATTATCTTTTCATTTTATTTAATCGTTAAATAATGAGGTAATCACTGCATCATCATGATGTCATAAATAATTTAATTGATTTAATATCTAAAAATTATGAAAAAAATACTATGATGTAGGAAATATTTTTACCTTTCCAATTACTATTTATATTCCAAAATATCATCTATGTAGACAAAATCAAAAATGTTTTACTCAGGTGATACATTCTTTGTTATATTTACTTTCTTTAAAAAATTAAAAGATAACAAGTCACTTTCCCAGAAAAGTGATTCCATGGGGTCCCCAAGTTTGGCACAAGGCATCCCATGGTAGAACATGAGACAATAATTAGCATTAGGAAATATTTTTGTGTCATTTTTTATTATTATGATATTATTTTATTATCCTTAACTACCCGATTACTCATTAATCAAGATAATTAAAGATAATTACCGTCATTACTATTCATGATGTCCAAAAACAAAAGAGTATTGATTACATAATTTGGACCTTATGATTAAAAATATGTAATACATTTTACCAAATTCCAAACACAGAAATTGCAATAATTTATTTAAAAATAATTCCCGTTGTCCAAACAAATAGCGGGTTTTTTTTGAAACAATATCTATGAAAAGTTTGACATTAGTTTATGCCCAAATCCAAAGTGAAATTAATCCTAATGACCACCATTGGATTAAATGGTAAAAATATATTCAAATTAGACTTTAAGTCCAATTAAAAATTTAATCTAACCATATAATTAAATTAGATGAAAAATCAGTTTTGATGTAAAATGCAATATTTTTCACCATTCATTAAAAAATGAACATTGTCAAAAAAATACCAAAAATTTATCCAATGTAAATTTCAATGTCCCAATAATAAATAATATGTTTATTTTGACAAATAGGTCTTATAAAGTTGCCAAACGTTTGATTTAAAAATGGTTTTCCATCAAAAGGCAGTAAAATAATCTTTTAAAAATATTAGTGTATTCCATGCTTAAGATTGGATTTATTCTCATTTTAAGCCTCTAAAACACTATCTAATTCATAAATAGACATAGATAAAAATATATATTATTCATTACTTACTTGGGATGTTACAATTATGGTTATATAACCTCTCTTGTACTCTTATTCAGTACTTGTGTCTCCTGACTAGTTTCTTATTCCATGGGGATTTTTGAAATCTGTTCCTATAACAAATCTTGTGTTCCTTGATCCTTGAATTCATTAAAGTATATATTTATCCCACTATATCTTTTATATATGTTTTCACTCTAAAGGAATATGGATTTTATTTCCACTATAAATTTTTTTCCTGAGGTTTCATATAGGTAATATCGCCTCATTTCCTTGAGGTATTCTATAGAGGTACACTTTGTACCTCAGGGTGCAAGTTTGTTACCTGAAGATGCCATAACAAATGCTTCACTTCCCCACACATGTAAATTCAATAGAATGTTTTTTATTCAACTCCAAAATTCATACAGAATATGATTTATCGATTTAGTTGGTACCTGATTTAGTATATATGATGATGTCTATAATGAATATCCTTGAAAGGATAATAAAAGACTTCCATGACTCATCATTGATATCACAATGTCCAAAAAAGGTGAGGTTCATCCTTCCACTTACACTATTCCACTTAGGCGTGTAAGGAGGAGTGTTTCAGGATAGGATCCCAAACTCTCATAAGCAATCAATGAAGTTTTGATTAATATATTGTCAACCATAGTCTGAGTGGAGTTTCTAAATCTTCTTACCTAGTTGGTTCTCATCTTCATTCTTATATTCCTTGAATTTATCAAAATAATTTGTATTATACCTAATTAGGTAGACATATCCATATCTATTAAAATAAGCATTAAATTTTATGATGTATGAGTACCCGCCCCTTTCTTTAATAGGAAACGGTCCACACACATCGGTATAAACTAATTCAAGATTCTCTTTAGAACCATTACCTTTCCCAATAAATGGGGATTTATTCAATTTTCCTTATAAACATCCGTGACATACACCAAGTGGATTTTTCTCAAAAGAATATAAATATCAATCTTGATGCATCTTAGTCAAGTTATTTTCATTTACATGACCTAGATAATGATGCCAAAGTTGGGTGTGGTACGATTTATGTGAAGTAACTTCATTATCGATTTCCATTACTTGGTTCATCTAATCAAACACATAAATATTTCTATTTAAATGAGCCTAACCATAGAAAATGATATCCTTATAAAAGAATCAAAATTTATTACCAAACTTAAAAATAAATCCATTCATATATAGTTTGGATACATAAACAATGTTTTTGGTAATTAAAGGCACATAATATCAACCTTTTAAAACCAAGATCATTCCAGTTAGCAATGTGAGTTGGTAGTCCCCTATAGATACACCTATAAGTTTAGATATGTTGGATTCTCATAGATCTCCCTCCCCTCGATCAATATTTATAAATCTACTTGGTTCCTATATTTGAATAAATATGTGAGCACTACACGTAGTATCTAATACCCAATTTGTATAAATAGATAAATTTCACTCAATAAAAAATTCCCCTAAAGTTTCCACTTACTTATTTGAATGGGTACAATTTTTCTTCCACTGGACCTTCCTTCCACATGTTCAATAGAAAACATCCCATTCCCTTTCTTTCCCCATGATCTTCCTCCTCTTGTAAGGGTGTGAAGAAGATTTGGGCTTAAATATCTTCACTTTCCCTTTATGTTTGTTCACTATAAGGATGGAAGGATTTTCACACTTCATATCATTATCCACTTGAAAAAGAAGAGTAATAATACCCGAAAGAGAAATCTAAAAGTTGTTCATATTAAAATTCACAACAAAACTAGAGAATCTTTGAGGGAGTGATTCCAAAATGAGGTTGGTGCCCAGTTCTTTAGGGAGTTCAAACTCTAGAACATCTAGAAAAAAAATGTATCTAATGAGTTTGACTACATGAGGCCTAACTAGGGATCCCTATCCAAGCCTACTTTAAAATATAACCTTTGAAATATCAAATAGTTATTGTCTCTATCTCTCATAGTCAAGATCATAGAGGTGCTCAAATATGCTATAAGCAACCATATTTTTGTCATACCTCATGAGTTCACTAGAAATATATGAAACATTAAACACTCAATGCTGACCACTTCCCTCAAATGTTTTTTATAGACCAGTTACTCTTCATCACTCACCTCTTTTGTAGGCGGGTTGGGTTTTGAGGATTCTAGCGCGTATGATTTCCATTCATAGTGTAGCACAACCCAAAGGCATCTAAAACACTCCTAGAATTTACTACTGGTTATGATGTTTCATTTCTTTAATATTTATCATAGTGATAACATAGATGAGGAGCTTTCCATTTGTTCTAAAATTTAAAAGATAATATTATTAAAACATTGATTGATTACAAATTAGGCGATATATATTAAATTTATTGATTTTATTAAATCACCCATTATTTTATCTAATTCTAATAGCCCTCACCATTGAACTCAGAATGTCTGGTTTCTATAACACTCTAGTGGTAAGGAATCATATTACTCTTCTCATTACCCCAAAAAGGGTTGGACAAGCTACTTGAAGGTATTTGGGTAGGAAGGTTTTTTCCAACTTTGGGCTTGTAGAACCTTGATTCATTGAGTAGAATCCCCTATCTTGAAATCCTGGCTTGTATTTCCTAAAAAATTACCTATAAATTACACCAAGTTTAGAAATGGATACTGCTCTTAATGTTAAATGTCTAAGTAAACCCAAAACCTTCATAAATAATCCCCTTATAAAAGTTTGTGTCCCAATAAGGGTTGGCCAAACACTTAGTTATAGCGAGTTTAATTCCTAATCAAGTAATGGAAGGATTAATATGAATTAATATTTAATTGAGGGATTTTATTTTATTATGAATAAATTTTTATTTTATTTTATTCTCTACATGTCATGTTAATACTAAGTACATGTTACTTAATTAATTAACCATATTTGATATAACATTTACGCCTAAATCATTTATTTAATTTCTATATTTTCACATTAATTCATTTATTTATGTGATCACTGACTTGTATCCATAAAATAAATAATTTCATAGATAGAAATAAATTAATAATTAAATGTCCTGCTCATGATCTTAATCTAATGGTAGCTTTAATGAGCGAACATTAAATTAACCTTTAACCTAGGGGAATAAACTCTTATTGTTAGTCTTGGCATGAGTTATCCCATTCCACTTGTCCACCTATGTATTACCTATGATGAAATAATAATGGTTCTATCTTGAACTGCCTCCACACACCTTGGGATACTCCATTAATTACATGTATTTATATCTCATACATAGGTGAGGGGAACCAAAGGATTGGTTAAAAGGGAATTACATAAATATAAAGAGGGAGGGATTAATTGCATGCATTATTTAATTTAATGTTGAATAATTGAAAAACCATGGAATAAATTATATTAAAACATCCAACACATACACAGGTCTTGGTCAAGCTCATGAATGGTAACACATGGAACAAATATGAAAAAGTAAATAAATATCATTCATTTCTTTATTTGTTATTTATTATTAAGATGAATGTGCTTGCATTAATTAATTAATAAATTAATTAATCCCATTTAAACTTAATAATCATCTGAACATAATTAGAGATACCCATCATTTATGGAATTTATTGAAAATAAACAGCAGAACCAATAATGACATATTTATTACAATAAATTAATTGAGCATTTAAAATTATTTTAAACTATTATTAAATTTTCAAACACACAATGGTGTTAAAATCAATAAAATATGATTTTTATGGTCAAATTTTCTAATTTAAGGTAATATTTAATTCTTTCCATTAGTGAGAGACTACACGACATGTACATCCAAATACACATTATGTATCTTAGTTTCCATGTATTCAGATCACATGCTTGGGTCTGCAGTGTGTACCAAAACCAGATTACATGAAATATATAGACCATCTACACACTGTGTGTTCTGATTGGTGTGTGTTTAGGATATAAGCTTTGGTCTTCATCATGTGTCTTGTCAAACTACATGGTGCATACAAGCCAGTTACATGTTGTGCATCTCTTTGAGTTGTGTTTCTGTTTTTCTCACTGAGTCACTCAATGTTTTCTTCAAACATATGAAATGATGAACTATATGATGTTTACACCACATACAATTCATGTAGATAATAAATTCTCCAGGTTTTCAGTAATTTTTGGTTTTGACCATGTATAATGAAGACATTAATTGTGCAATTTACACCGCTAACCTGTGTAGACAACACAACGTGTACACCAATACATGATGTGTAATCCAACAAATCACGTGCCACCCTGGATGGTCAACACACAACATACACCATGTTTAATTAATATGTAGTGTGTTCTGTATCCCTGGGTGAATCTAGATGTAGTACACTAGGGTACACAATGTGTACTTCTAAGTACACATCATGTAAACCTGTCTTACTATCCAAAAATCAAGAAGTTACCGTTGGAATATTCAATTGTTATTCATTTTTTCTTAGATATTTAAGAAAATTAAAACACTTGAACAAACAAGATTAATATTTTAAAGCATGTTAATTCAAATAAAATTAAAGAATATATAACATGAAATGAAAATATAACCACAATTTCACATAGATCAACAATCAAATAAATAATTATAAATTTAAATATAACCGCTCTGATACCACTTATTGGTTTCAGGTGTAGCGGAAGTGTGCAATGGTGGGTGATATATTAAAATTTCTTTTAATAATAATTTTTCAAAACCATGAGCAAGGATCTTGCACGTCAAATTTATAATTAATTTATTTAATATCTAATAAAATAAATACACGGGATTAAGAAATTTCTTTGTTGGTAAATTTTTATCATTTGAAAGGACCCTTTCAGATTTCCTCCATTGTGCTTGTGATGATTTAAGAGTAGAATCCATCTAGTGGTGATCCACACATGCTCTAATGAACTTTGAGAAATGCTACTTGATCTACGGGCTCTAGTGCAATTAATCGAATATCTTGCATTGTTTGTTCTTGATCTCTCATTCTTAATTCTTGAATAAATATTTCTTACGTTCTTATTCTTTATAGGGATAGAGATAAAGGTGTAAAAATAGAATTTTTGGTGTGCAACAATTCTCTCTTTTTTCGATTGATTTGGGATCCATACTTAATAGACATAACTGGTTATTTATAGAGCTAAGTTTTAGGCTAAAATAAAAATTTAATTGTATACTGTCTATTAAATAATATTTATCCCTTATTGAAACCCCATTCCACATAATAATAATATTATTATTTTGTGTTGTGATCTAACATACGTAAATTGATAAATAATATTTACCATCTTGTAAATAATTATTTATCACTAGATATGGTCTTGGTCCATTCAAACTTCTTAGTATTTATTGAATACCCAAATAAATAGTTTATTCATAAATAAATATTTCATTCACATACAAAAAAATAAATATTTATTAAACATTTAATAAAATAAATAAATATATTTTTATTCATATCCTTGTGAATAAATATTTATTTTATTTATGATATCAATTTTTTTAATAAAATCATTCATCAATATTTAGAATAATATTTATTCCATTAATTAAATTAAAATAAAGTTTAATTAAGATAAACAGAAACACTTAGTATGTAACCCTCTATATCGACCCTCAATTTTTATACATTCATATTACATAACTTTTATCAGAATACTTAAAATATTACAAAAACAGACAACTAAATACCATACTAGTCTAGTGAAGTTGGAAACATGGAAACATAAATACTAATACATAAGTGAGCTATATTACCTCACAATAGGTTCTTCTTAACTAGCACCCTTCCTAAACACATCAAACATAATACATATCTTCATAACACGGGGAAGTAAACATAAAAATTGGTGAGATCAAATGCCCATTAAGGGTAAATAAGGGAGATATGTAAGCATAATCATGATCATAAGGGTATGATAACATGATCATGAAAATAAAAGATCATACCTGACATATCAAATATCATATACTTAAATCATGGCATAAATCTTGGAAGTTCATAAGACATTAATCATAAGGAAATAAAGAACATAATCCATTAAAGAATATCATTGGAATAAAATGTGTAATTTTGGTAGATATATAAGCATATATAATGATTTCCATAGTAGTTAAGGCACTGATATAGATACTATCTTAGTGGACAAAGTCCTTTACTGAATTGGGTCCACACCCCATTCCATCCCTGTATTACCAAACCATGTTCACTCCCCATTCCAGCAATGTAATACTGAATTGAGTTCATTTCCCATTCTATACCTATAATACTAAACCGAGTTCATTTCTTATTCCAGCCATATCTATGTCATGATATATGAATCTTTACCCAATGCATTGGAGGGAGATATAGGTCCCAACCATATCATAATGAAATCATACATATATGTTCTAAAAAATCATAAACAACCATGTAAAAACCCATTAAATGAAATGAATATCATAAACATGTAATCATTTCATAACCTATGGAAAAAGATATAGGTTTCATAATCATTTCATCAAAATTATATCCCATTAAAGAGAAATGGATTTCATAAAAATAGAACCCATGAAAGGGAAACATATTTCATAAATATATAACCCATGAAAGATAATTTTTTTTATAAATACCATGACATTAAGAATAACCTTTTCATAGAAAGAATATGAATGGGACCTTTAGGTCATTTCCTAGAAGGGCATGAGTAACATCAACGAATGTCATATTAGATGGAAAATAAACTTGAAATTTATTTCAAAAATTTTTCTTGAGGAAAATATATTTTAATATTTGAAAAATGATTTTTAAAAGATAAAACCATTTTAAAATAATTTTATCAGAAAATTCCTTGAAAACTTATAAAGAATACTTGAAATCATTTGAAAACTTTTTTCCTTGAAAACTTATAAAATAAGCTTTAAAACATTTTAAAAACCCTTTTATTTGAAATTTTTTTCATAACTTATAAATAGATCTTGATTTTTTTGAAAACTATTTCTTTGAAAATACTTTGAAAAATTATAAAATGTCTTGGAAACATTTTTAAAAAAAATTTCCATTAAAACATATAATAGAAGCTTGAAAACATTTTGAAAATAATTTTCATTGAAAACATATAAAAGAAGTTTGAAAAAATTTTGTAAAAACTTTTCCATGAAAATTACTTTTAAAAATATTTTCATAAAAATTTTCAATTTAAAAATGAAAAAAAGCTTCAAATAAATAATAGTGGGTAAATCCATACATGTCGTACGAGGTAAAAAGAACATTCATTTTGCACAGTAATAAGGTTAGAAAAATGCTTTTTTTGGAAAGTGACAAGAATATTCCTTTGGAAAGATTGGTAAAATAAAAAAATAGTAAAAATTTCGTTTAAATATTATAGGATAATGGTACAATATTCTTGGAAACCATTTTTAGAAAACATTGTTTTGAAGGAACATAGATTTCTGACCGAAGAGAGGGTAAGGTTGGGCATTCTTAAAAACACTTTCTTAACCATATTATATAACAAAGAGAATAAAAATGGAACCACATACATGAATATATAATTAATAACCAAATTAGAATAAAATTTGTGAATTTTCTTGAGATATGGGTTATAATATTTCATTAAAGGAGTCATAAACATAAACAATCTTGAAAATAAATGAGATTGTTTCAATAAACTCTTATCCCTTGGTAACTTGGGATCATACTCTACATGTAAGAAAAGGAAATTACATGAATATTATAATATCATAAAAATAAAAATATCCATGATATATCATATAAAATGTAATTATATACACCTCAAAATTAATTTAGGTGCATAACAAAACACGAGTCTCAAAGAAGGAAAATTGAGACAAAACTATTTTACCGATTTGGAAACTTTTGAAACTTAAATCCCATGAAATAAAGGTCATATAATGGATATGTAAATATCCATAAATTTAACTATAATAATAATTTATTACA
This sequence comes from Viscum album, assembly GCA_963277665.1. NCBI lineage: Eukaryota > Viridiplantae > Streptophyta > Magnoliopsida > Santalales > Viscaceae > Viscum > Viscum album. The sequence goes on from OY728139.1 coordinate 415,400,776, forward strand.
TCCATGTTTAGTATACACACCACAAAAAATTAATGAGTGGTGAATAAATCATGTATCATACAGAAATAAAAAGTGAGATGAAATCCCTTTACCTTGTGTCTTGACTCTCATTGTACTCATTAAAAACTAGCATATAATAAATATAAATTTATTATAAATATATAATAGAACCATATTATTACTTATAATACCATATATGGTTGTATTATGGCTTTATATTACCCTTTTGTTAAAAATTTTATGTTATGGTTTCACTTTAGGTAATATCCGGTTTGTTTTTCGAATGTGTCTTAATTTGTTATATCTATTATCCTTATATTTATATCATGATTTATAGAATTTAAAAAATAATTTAAATTTAATTTATATTCATTATATGTGTAATATAATAATCCATAGGATATATAAGTATGAAATGGAATATATCGTTCATGGAGACGATAAGTCGTATGTACGCATGAACACTATTTCCATTTAATTTTTGTGTTGAAAGAAAAAAAGTAAAAGAAAAAAAAATTATTAAAGTAGATTTTTTATATCATATATTATATATATATTCACTAAATCCATCCTTAATACATTCAATGTAGTGTATGGAAGAATCACATCATTTTGAGGGGGAGATAGTCCACACTTCCTCAAACGAAATTATCATATTAACATAAAATGGAAAGTATACAGATATGTGTTGTAAAATAATTATAAAAGATTAAATACATAATAAATATTATATATAATATATATAAATATATATTACATCATAATTTCTACCATGAGAGGTAGTAAAAGAAAAATGAATAATCATCGTTTAGTGAGGTGGCAGTTCACCATACATGTATACAATATATTTGTTACCAATTAGATAGAGGTGTGTGTAAGTGTAGGTAAAAAACATAGCATAAAAAAATCATAGTATAATTAGTATTTTTTTAGTTTTAATAAAATCATGGAATAAATATATTTGAGGGGGTGGATAAAAGAAATAAAATAAAGGATCTTGAGAGAAGATGTTACCTCTTAATCGGGTAACTCTTTTTGGTTTGTGCCAAAAGGCTTCCTTGGATTGATTTCTACCCAAATAGAGAATTAAAGGAAAAAAGGGATGGATTTGGGGAAGTGTATTTGAAATATATTGGCCAAAACTAAGTGGTTTTATAGGTGTGAAGAAGAGGAAAAGGTGGTGGCCTTTTATAGGGAAGAGAAAGGACACACTTGACATTTTTGAAAACATGTTAGGTGTACTCACGTTTTTACCTAACAAAATTCATACCAAAAAAATAAAACTCAATAATGGAAGGTTAATGAACTAATAATGGATATAAAATTGGGGTTGGAAAAGTTTATAAGTCATTTTGGGTCTTAAATTTAAGGTTTAGTCGTTAGTTAGGCTTAATTTTACATTAATCAATGAAATTACTTTTAATTAATTTCAATAATCTTTTTGGTAAAAAATTAAGTTAAAATTATTAGACATGATAAATTATGATGATTATAAATATAGAATCCATTTTTCCAAATTATAATCATATAAGTGTCAAGAATAAATTTAAAATTACTATCGCTGATGGGACGACACTACGAGCTTTTAAAAGTAAAAATGTCCCATCCTTTACTAAGTTTTTATACCAAATTTCTAAGTAAAATTGATTATAATGACCTAAATTGGATTAATTGATAAAAATAATACCTAACTACAATTTTAAAAAAATTTAAAATATAATTTATCCTTATAAATAAATTAGATGAAAAATCAGTTTTGAATTGAAATTTGGTATTTTTCACTATTCATCCAAAAATGATGTTTCTTAGAAAAATACCAACAATTCACCCTAGGATAATTTTGAAATTATAAATTCAAAAAAGAATTTTATTTTAAAAAATTAAAATTTTAAATTTGTCTAAAATTAATTTTATTATTTTTTAGAAGGATATTAAAAATAGTTCATTTGAGAAAATATTATTTTTAAACATACAAGGACTTTACCAAAAATTATATCTTTCATTATAAATATTTTTTATTTATATAAAACCATTAAAAAAATATTTGAAAAGTAGTTATCACTATTCATATTACTAAGTTCTATGGCTGGATTATAATTATATTATTTAAATAATTATAACAATAAAAAGGAATTTCATAGAAACTCAGTGTTGCATGTTATGTATGCCAGGTCAGTGTTGCATGTAACATACACCAAGTCACAAGATAAAACTGGGGTTCTGTGTAGTGAAGATAAAATTTATGTTGTGTGTATTGGATGATTAACTTAGTGTTTCATATAACGCAATACAAACAAAGTGATTTAATATAAAATAAACCATTTTTAGTGTAACATTAAATGAAAAATATTGAAAAGGTAAAATAAATTCTAAAAAATAATAATTCAAAAAATCTCAAGGTGTTACATTATACCCCCCTTAAAATTAAATTCTCCCTTGAAATTTTTTTGGGTTATCAAAGGTTTAATACTTTAAAGTTTCATTCATAGAAATCCACATCATTAAAATGGATACTAAAACATCCCTTAAAAAGGGAAAGTTGGAACCATAATGGTTATCCAAAGTAACATATGACTAGGTTGCTATATAGTAGAACATAAGTTGGGAGTAAAGATTGGACATGTAGGAAAAGTGTAAATATTTATAGGAAGCTATTGAGGTTATCAATAATAAACAAGTGAATGATCAAAGAAAATCTGAGGGCCTCAAAGTCATAAATATGTGATGATTTATAAGGCCATCAGTTTAAAAAAGTATTAAGACAACATTTTTTTGATCATTATCCTATCTTTGAGTAATTATTTTAAAAGGAAATATAATTACTTGATATACTTATGTGAACAAAATTTCATTCTTTGGTTGTGATTTTAACTATTTATAATTTATCCATTTCTTCATGAAATGTAGATCTAGAAATTAACGTTGATATTAGAAGCACTAAAATAAAATTTTAGTAGATATCAAGTCCCATAAAATAATTAAAATTATAACTATTTATCTATTACTATTCTTAAAAATCAACATATTTAATACATCAATATCTACACATAAAAAGTAACACTACTATTTTATCATAAATATTTATTCATAAAAAAGAATTATACATTAACCAGGACATCACATAGGGCAATGGTATGAGTGAAACCCTTATCATCCTTCAGTCATGGGTTTAAGACCCACAACCTTACCAGATTTGATTGGTTATCACCTGACATACATGATGTTCTTTTATGAAACAACACTAATTTAATTTCCAAAATAGATGTACATCGTTGAAATAAGGATAATCACTAAATATCCTTTCAACCAAGGTTTTTAATATAATCTCAATACATAAATACTTTCTTCCATGTTTAATATAAAATTTTCATGAATGATTAACCTTATAACCCCCTTGAAAGATGAAAATCCAAAAATTTCAAAAGAAATTCACAAAATAAGCTTAACATTGACCCCCAATATATCATAAATTAACTCTTGGTTTTCACATTCCAAACATTTAAATACCCTTATGGTAACGACCTAAATTACCATAAATCCAAGAAGTTGTAAACTTCATCCATGATAGCATAAACTAATTTTTAATAAGTCCTTAATTAGTTCCAAGGTAATTAATACCATCCAATTTAATTATTCATATCCCACATATCATTATGACAATAACAATATCTTAACATAAGTATCATATTATGGGTTATCTTCGTATAGTCAAAATATCACCTTGTTGTTAAATCATTTTTCCAGTCCATCATAAACATTCAACGTAATATTTTAAATCCTTAGTGAGAAACATAAACTAGAGAATCCTTATATATTTAACCTTTCATATATCTTGAATCCAAATACATAAAAACTTATATTAATTCATCCTTAAGTTATTAACAGGGCTACCTCATCCTATTACATAATACCTCTTTCCTTTCACATTTCATTTGTAGTCTCTTCATCATCAGTAATGTAACCATTACGTGTACCACCTTGCCAATCCACTTCAGGAGATTTCTTCTTGGGACATTGAGTTTCATAATGACTATTTATTCCACACTTAAAATACTTAACCATTGATAATTTATTAGGGAGGCCAATATTCTCATCCATTTCCTTAACTGAACTCATCATTTTTACCTTGCAGTTAGTTACTTTGTGTCCTTTTTTTCCACAGTCAAAAAATCTTCTTGTTCCTCTAATACATTCAATTAGGTGATTCTTCCCACATTCTTGACATAAAGGAAACCCATTATTTTTTTCTCCATGGCCTCTATTACCCAAAATCTCAGTGAACTCCTTCTTTATCTTCCTTGGTGAGTCCGATAGTCGGTTAAGGTACACATTGTTAATCATTTTCTTTAAAAATTGATTAGGTATGATCACAAAATATTTCACTCCAGTGATCATCCCACTTTAATTTTCATTATAAAATCATCCATAACATTCAATGTTAATCCAGTTCCTTTTGGTTCCCACCATTGACTAAAACCATAAGCCTAGTGTGAACATTACTTAACATATCAAAAACCGCATAGTCCTGAAAATAATTACTTATAGGATGTCTAAATCATGAAAAATTACTTAATATATAAAACCATAGCTTCATCCTAGGTTATTCATAGACAAATTATATTTAAATCCTTCACTAGGGTTCATTAAGAGTTTATGAGTTCCCAAATCAAATCCCCTGGGAGTGTCAAACCAAGTGTGCAGTAAGGCCCGTTTTTGTGTACCAGATTACATTGAGTCAACCCAGGAACATCTTATCGGTGTTTTTACTCCTAGGTACATATGTGGTATATCCACAAATACTTGTAGTTTTATGATAGGTATGTATTTATAGGAAAGAACTCACTCTATTCTTTACCAAAATTTCAAGACATTTTTCTATGCTTGTCCTTATTCTTAGACTTATCCATAGACATGTACTTGGGGTTCTCACTAAGGTTTTCTCATCCTAGATTCAAAAGGTTATCTAAACCATTGCTCGAATACCAAATATAACTACCCTCTCTTTTAATAAATTAAAATTACATAAATTTTTCAAAATACTTAAAATATTACAAAAAAAAAAGACACCCAGAGACCGTATTAGTCTAGTGCCTTTGGAAACACAAAAATATAAAAATGATATTTAATTGAGCTACATTATCTCCAACTAGGTTCTACTTGACTAGAAACCTTATTATTCACATAAAATATAATACATATCTTCATAACCTGGGGATAGAAACATACAAAGGGGTGAGTTAAAATGATTAGTAAGGGTAAAAAAAGTAGATATATAAGAATAATCATGAACATAAGGGAATGGGAAAATGATCATGAAAATAGAAGATCATACCCTATATATCAAATATCATATACATGAATCATGGAATAATCTTGGAAGTTCATAAGATATGAATTATAAATAAATAAAGAAGATAATACATGAAAGAATATCATAGGAATAAAACATGGAATTGGGGAAGATATATAAGAATATATAATGATTTCTTTAATAGTTAATGTATTACTACTGGGACTACATTAGTGAACAAATTCATTTACTGAACTAGTTTCACACCCCCATTATAGCCCAGTATTACTGAACTGAGTTCACTCCCCATTCTATCCCTATAAGAAAAAACCAAGTTCATTTCCTATTCCGAACATGTAATACTAAAATGAGTTCATTTCCCATTCCATCCATGTCTATCCCATGATATATAAATCCTTACCCACTGCATTAGAGTTAGATATAGGTACCACCCATCTCATAATTAAATCATACATATATGTCTCGAAAAATCATAAACAATCATATAATAACCCATGAAATTAAATTGGAATCATAAACATGTAATCATATCATAACCTATGAAAAAAGAAATAGGTTTCATAATCATTTTATCAAGCATAACCTATGAAATAGAAATGGATTTCATAAATATATAACCCATGAAACGGAAACAAATTTCAAAAATATATAACTCGTGAAAGAGAAATAGGTTTCATAAAGACCATGACATTAATAATAACCCATTCATAGAAAGAATATTAATGGAACCTTAATATCATTTACTATAAGGGAATGAGTAACATCAACAGATGTCATCTTATATGGAAAATAATTTTGAAATATCTTTTAAATTTTATTTAAGGAAAATATCCTTTCTTCTTTGAAAAAGTATTTTTAACACATAAACCCATTTGAAAATCATTTTCTTAGAAAATACCCTGAAAACCTATAAATAAGACTTGAAATCATTTGAAAACCTTTTCCCCAAAAAACTTATAAAATAAAATTCAAAACATTTTATCATTTTTTTCTTTGAAAACACTTTGAAAAATTATAAAGAAATATTGAAAATGTTTTGAAAAACATTTCTTTGAAAATACTTTGAAAATTAATAAATAAGGATTTAAATCATTTTGAAAATAATTTTCATTAAAAACATATAAAAGAATATTTAAAAAATTTTGAAAAAAAAATTCATTGAAAACATATAAAAGAAGTTTGAAAACATTTTGAAAATAAATTTAATTGAAAATTAATTTTAAAATAAAATTATAAAAAATTATGCATTTAAAAATGAAAAGTAACCTTCAAATTAATGATTATAGGTAAATATGTACATATCGTATGAGATAAAAAGAACATTTATTTTCCATGGTAGAAATGTTAGAAAAATGCCTTGTTTGGAAAGAGACAAGAATATTCCTTTAAAGAGATTGGTAAAAGACAAAAGGGTAAAAATTTATTTTAAATATTATAGGATAATAGTACAATATTCTTAGAAATATTTGTCAAAAAACATGGTTTTGAAGGAACATATATTTCTGACTAAAGATAGCGTAAATTCAGGATTTATTAAAAATAATATCTTAACTATATTTTGTCCCAAAGAGTAGAAAAATGGTACCAAATACATGAATATATAATGAATAACTAGAGGAAAATAAAACTCATGAATTTTCTTGAGAGATGGACTATAATATTTCATCTAAGCATAAATAGAAACAATCTTAAAAAGCGATGAAATTATTTAAATAAACTAATATCACTTGGTAACTTGAGATCATACTCTCCATATAAGAAAATTAAATTATATGAAGCTTATAATATCATGAAAATATGTAAATTCATGATATATCATAAAAAATTTAAGTATATAAACCTCAAAATTAATTTAGGTGCATAACAAAACATGAGTCTCAAAGAAGGAAAATTGAGACAGAACTATTTTACCGATTTGGTAACATTAGAAACTTAAAACCCATGAAATAAAGGGATTATAATGGATATGTAAATACCCATAAATTTAACTATAATAATCATTGATTATATCCATGGACAATATACACACTACACCAAAGGAATGGGTGGTGAATAAAGCATGTATCTCACGAAAATAAAAAGAGAGATGAAATACCCTTACCTTGTGTCTTGAATCTCATTATACTCATTCAAACCTCATGTATAATAAATATAAATTTATTATAAATATATCACAGAACTATATTATTACTTATAATACCATATATGGTTTGATTATTTTTACCCTCTTGTTAACAATTCTATGTTAAGGTTTCAATTTGGCTAATATCCACTTTGATTTTCGCATGTGTCTTAATTTGTCATATCTTTGGTCCATATATTTATATCATGATTTCCAGATTGTAAAACATGATTTAAATATAATTTATATTCTATATATTTGTACCATAATAATTCATAGGATATAGATGTATGAAATGGAATACACTGTTCATGGAGACGGTAAACCGTACGTACGCATGAAAGCTATTTCCGTTTAATTACCACATTGAATGAAAGAAGGTAAAATACATATATTTATATATATCATTATTAAAGTAGTTTTATTATATCATATATGTGTTATATATTCACTAAATCCATTCTTAATACATTTCATGTAGTGTATGAATGAATCAAATCGCTTTGAGGGGGTGGTAGTCCACACTTCCTCAAATGAAATTATCATATTAACATAAAATGGAATGTATAAATATATGTGTTTTAAAATAATTAAATAATATTAAGTAAATAATTAATATAATTTATAAAATTTATAAATAGAGTATCCATCATAATCTACACCATGATAGGTGGTAAATAAAAAATGAACAACAATCATTTAGTGAGGCAATAGTTTTTCGTACACATAAATAATATGTTCTTTACCCATTAGATGGAGGTGTATGTAAGTTTTGGTCAAAAAATAAGCAGAAAAACATCCTAGTATATATAGGATACTGGTGTTTTTATACAATCATGGAATAAAGATATTGGAGGAGGTGGGGAAAGAAGATAAATGAATGGACCTTGAGAGAAGACATTACCTCTTAATCGAGTAACTCCTTTTGGTTTGTGCCAAAAGGATTCCTTGGATTTATTTATACTCAAAAGGAGGATTCTAGGAGGAAGGTAGGGATTTTTTGAAGTTTATAGGGAAGATATTTTCCTAACACAAGTGGTTTGATAGGTGTAAATAAGATGGATAGGTTGTGTCCTTTTATAGGGAAGTGAATGCATGCACTTGGTATTTTTTAAAACAAGTTATGTGTACCCAAATTTTTACATAAAAAAGTCACAAAAAACCAAAAAAACTAAATAATTGAAGGTTAATGGCTGAATAATTTCCATAAAATTTGTTTTGGACAAGTGTATAAGTCATTTTGGGTCTTAAATTTAAGGTTTAGTCCTTAGTTAAGCTTAATTTTACCTCAATCAATGTAATTAATTTTAATTACTTTCACTAATAGTTTTGGTAAAAAACTAAGTTGACATTATTAGACATTATAAATTATGATTACTAAAAATATATATTCCATTTTTCCAAATTATAATCACACTAGTGTCATTTTTTAATTTAAAATTGATCCCACTACTGGGATGATACTACGAGTTTTTAAAGTAAAAACATCCAGACATTTACTAAGTTTTTATACCCAATTTCAAAGTGAAATTGATTCCAATGACCTACATTAGATTGACTGATAAAAATATTATCCTATTTAAAATATAATTTAACCTTTTAAATAAATTATATTAATAATAAGTTTTGAATTAATATCTGGTATTTTTCACTTTTCATCCAAAAATGAAGATTCTAAGAAAAATATAATTTTTTTCTTAAGATAATTTCCACATTATAAATTCAAAAATGAATTTTATTTTATAAAATTAAATTTCTACATTTTTATAAATTTAATTTTATTATTTTTCACAGATGTACATTAAAAATAGTTCATTTGATAAGATAATATTTTTAAACATATAAGGACTTTACCAAAAATTGCATCTTTCATCATCAATATGTTTTATTTATATAAAACCATTATAAAAAATATTTGAAAAGTAGTTATAACTATTCATATTAATAAGTTTAATTTTTATATTATAATTATATCATTTAAATAATTATAACAATAAAAGGACAATTCATAGAAACTCAGTGTAGTGTGTTGCGTACACCAAGTCGGTGTTGCGGGTAATGTATGCCAAGTCCCAAACTAACATCAGTGTTATGTGTAGTGAAGATAAAATTTATGTTGTGTGTAGTGAAATATTAACTTATTGTTGCATATAAAGTAATCCAAACATATATCTTTAATATAAAATAATCCATTTTCAGTGTTATGTGAAATGAAAAATATAGAAAAGGTAAAATAAATTAAAAGACAAAAATAATTCATAAAATCTTGGGGTGTTACACCCTCTAAGATTATTTATCACTGGCATTAGGTGGGCATGTCTAAAGTCCAAGATAAATATTTAGCAATGGATCAAGGCACCTAAGAGAAAGAACTTAATGTTGTAATGATTAAAACCACATATGAATTCTCATTATGAAATATTATATATTAGTCACAATATCTCATCAAGAAGGATTTACAATGGTGTTATCAAACTATTTTATAGATATGTCTAACTTTGATTACCTGAAATAAACACATCGATACACCATGGACATAGAATTTAGGGGGTGATTATATTCCAATTAAAGGGTTGAGATATCAACTCCCATAAAGATATAAGGGATAAATACTTCCTTAACTTATCCATTAATGAAATGTCAATCAAGATTCACCCAACATACCCTACCTCCCGCCAATATATGGAGTGATGGCTTTTGTTAGTAAATCCAAGAATACGAGTCATGAAATTCATCAATGATAATATTAAATTCTAAATACCATTACTCATGATCATAGACAGAAATATCCACTGACACCAAAACATATAGAATTCTCACTTGTGGTTCTGTTCTCAAAATCTCCCATCTTAGAGATTACCGAGTACGAACTTCATGAGAAGAATCCTCATATGCTTAAGAGTATTCACACCTAATGGTATAAATACTATATGTACGATCATAGTATGTTATCTAACTAGAAAACTATATTAAGAATATTGGATTAGCACTTCAAGGTTCTTATCATAGTGGGGAACTTATATGGTCTTATCAATGTAAAAATACTTTAGGAAATTATTACATTTAATCCATACAAAACAATAATAAATATGTAATAATATTTTTAATTAATATTCTATACATTGAATATACATATAATAAAAGTATAACCATTTAGTCCCAGGACACCAACTACAAAAACTTTCACAAAAATTTTCTTCACAACTAAAATATTAGAAAAATCAGTTGAATTTTTTAGTTTAGTGGGTGTAAATTTCACCTCATTTTTGGAGTGAGTTTTTATGAAGCTTTAGACGGTTCATCTTTTACTTTCGAAGCCTTACTTAAATTTTCATCCATATTACTTAAATTAATTTCATCCTTAAGTTTTTTTATTGAGACATCTAACTTCATCTTCCTTAGCTGACAACTTCTCACTGAGTTCATTAATCATCTTTCCCTATTCATAAATTTTTATTTTGTAACATAATATCTTCTGGATATATTTTTCTTCCTACTTGAAATTATCTTTTACAACTTCAAAAAAATTTCTAGTATCTTTCTTTATCATTTGGATTTATTTCTTAAGATCCATGTTTTTCTAGAGACATGAAATAACTTATGATCTGAGCTGATACTCAGTGTAAGATTCTTCAAGTATTTCTTCTTCTTCAATATCATAGGAATATTTTGTTTTCTTAACATTTTATAAGATTTTTCTAAACTTTTATGAAATTTTATCATATAAATAATTATTTTTAACCAAGTCTAATTCATATTTCTTACTCATCATTCTTATTTTATTTCTAGTGAACATATTATTTCCACCAAAGTACTTATTTTCTTTCTTCAAATATTTTTCAAACTTCTTCCATTGAGGTTTTTCTTCAGAATGATCCCCAAATTCCCAAATTTTATTTTTTTTGGAAATTCATAGCAAAATACCTAATTACACCACACTCAAAACATTTTTAGTGAAGTTTTCCTCCATACTTTCATATTCCTCTCCAATAGTTTTTAGAGACAATATATGTGTTATTTTTTCACTTAACTTATCATCCTTCTTATCATTTGAATCCGAAGGATCATCATCACCAAAATCTTGAATGATTATTTTTCTCATATCTTAAAAATATATTCCATATTTCATCATATTTTTGAATACAAGAGTTTTTTTCATTTCATAATAGGCATGAAAGTTTTTCAATTCATCAAGAGATAAATCATATTTATCTTCTAAAGGAAAATTTTTAGTGTCAAACCAAGCTGGAATGTTCCTCATGAGATTCTTTACAATTGTAGAATCCTCCATGAAATCTCCAAAACTTTGACATTTCAAAAAAATCATTTACTCTCATTAATTACTCATTAATAGTTTCCTCAACTATAATTCTTATTTCTTTAAACTTGATACACTATATTTATATATTTTCTTCCTCTACTTTAATATTCCCCTTTGAAAATACATTTGAGCTAGTCCTAAATTCTCTTTTCTATTTTGAGACCCATAAATTTCATATAAAAATTTTCTAATAGATACATAATAATAAAATTTTTATTTATTCCATCAACTTCAATATTTATCTTTTTGAAAAAGTCATGGGATAATCTTTATCAAAGGGTGGAGAACCAATTGTAGCCACATAAATAACTTACTTACCAAGAGATAGAAGATACATAATCATCTATTCTTTATAGCTAGAATAATTTTTTCCATAAAATTTATGAATACCTATATTGTTAATAAAATTGATATTTTCCATGATAAGGATTCAAAAAGGGAGCCTTCCCTCTAATACCAATTATAGTTCCAAAGGATCAAAGGACAACTAAGAAGGGTAGAGGGGTTGAATCAGTTTTTTCCATTTTAAAAATTTCAACTTTAGTAAATTTTACCCCTGCATATTGTTAGAGTTATTTCTATACCAAATTTTAGTAAACTCAAGTTTATGAAGAAAAAGACAAGTAAATAAGGCACACATGATTTTCAAGGTTCACCCTTAGTGTGAGAACCTACATACTTTTTATATCCACACATATAGGTTTATGGAAATTAACTATTATGAAGAAGTCAATAAAAATTGTTTCAACTCCCATTAAACACCTTTCATATCAAAATATGAATTATTAAACTAAATCCCATAAGTTTTCAATTTTTTCTTACAAAATTGGAGCCATAACAAAAATATGTAACATTGTTCAAACTGCTCCACCAAAGGTTTGTTGGGAATCTCTGTTTGATCTGTCTATATTTGATTTTCTAGAATATAATGGCCAACATATGACAACATATGAATGATATCCCTTTTATTAATCTATGTTGTTCCAAAATACTTCTCAAAACTCAAATTGAATCCCTCAGTCATATTCTCCTGGTCTGGTAAACCAAAATTTTCTAAGACTAATATTTTGATCAGAACTCTCTATCCAAAAACTCTTCTTCAACATGAAATGAAATTGGTTGGAAAACTCACTTATGACATCGATTATGTATAGTGATAACTTTTATTCATGGGTGAGTTTTTTTAAAGTATAATTTACTTTCCACCTCTATTTATATGTGCTCGAGAATTAGAAAAGGTGGGAAACTATAATATTTTCATGCTCACCCAAATTCTAAAACTCTGAATTTTACTCACATTTGAAATTAACTTTTACCACTTCAAACGTTCTCATCTCTTTTGGTGTATTCTAAAAGATTATTGATTCTTCTAAACTCTTCTCAAATTTCCCATATTTAAATAAGATAGAAATCCATTTAAAAGAAGAAAACTTCATTTTGGAAATAGTGATATGGAACCTTTAGTCTGAGACTCTATATATCATTCTAGTTCTCTCGAACCAATTTCAAATATAGAATATTTATTCAGTTCAATCAATGTTTCTCAACCTAAACTTCATAACTTATGACTTCAAAATCAATCTATCAGACTCTCTTGACCAAATTAAAACATCCCAGCCATCAGTTAAAAATTTATAAAAAAAGAACATCCAATTAATTTTCTTTGATTAGAGGTTTATAACGTCACAACTCCGAAATTATTATTACTCTGTTTAAAGTTCTAGACCCACTAAAGATAGAATAAATATAATTTCTCACTCTAATTCTCTAAGTCAATTTAAAATGGTTGTCTATTTTTTTAACTTTTATTTACTTCATTTGGCTACAATGACCTTCTAGTAGTCACTTCTATAAGTATCATATTTTCATACAATTTATCTATCTATTCATCTATTGTTCAGTTTAATAAAACTATTTCCAATGGAGCTCTGCAACCGTTGAATTATCAGTGTTAAATTCTCATCTGATGAATCAATATCAACAACTATCCCAATAGATAAATACTAATATCTTATTCTATTACAAACATGATTTACCCCTTTGTCTTTGTTTAACAAACACAAATTTTAATAATGTATGTTTGATTAGGTTCATCTAATGGTGCATATGATGCTTTATTAGTCTAACTGAAAACTAATAAATCTAATTTCTCACACTCTTTATCTCTAGATCGTTTTGAAGGATCAGTTCCTCAGATGTATCAATTCTATCATCAAGATTTAAATCCTTCCTTTCATTATCATGAATTTTAAAAACTTTGACTTATAAACAAAATCTTTCACCAATGGTCAATCTGATAGATCATGCAATGTAAAGTCTAATTAGTAAATTTTCAAATTCTTTAAACATCAGTATATTCATAATTATAGTATTTTGAAAACTTCTACGCCTAGTGCTTCTTGAACTTTAATTAAAATTTATAAATTTTAAAAAAAAATTCAACATAATTTAATGTGTCTGATGGATTTTATGATCGAGCATCCGATTTCCGACATTACAAGAAACTTCATCCATCTAGATTTGTAACCAGTTTTCACCAAGAAATTTAAAAGTTTCCAGAAACATATATTTCACCTGATTTACAAAAACATTATTTTAAAAAAATTATTTTTCAACAAAAACAAAACATTGTTAATGAAAAACATCACAAATGATCTCCAGTATGATTAAAATTGCATCTTAAGTTTTTTCTATTATATAATTTGTAATAATTGCATTTTCTTTTCCTTGTTGATGGCCTGTATGTCGTCCCTATCTCTAAGAATGCAAGTAACTATGTGTCCACATAAAAAATGTTATGTATCTCAAACCCCTATACCCACTTACTTGAATGTTAGTAAATTTTAATTAAAGGGAATTTGATAAGAATTTTTGATATTTAATGATGAATTTTTACACCATTCGTGAAAAGAGACTGATGGTTTCTAAAATATGAGATAATAGAAGTTCTAAGAGTCCCCCATGTTTTGTTTGGTTTATAAAATAATGATAAACCAATCTTAATAAAAAGTATCAAGATCATATCAAAATTATTTAATCATAACCAATTAAAAATTATAAACATTTCATGATGTAGTATATAAAATTTATTAATTATTAATTTTATAGGTAATCATATATGTGTAAATATACTAAAATAGTGAGGTAATTTATACTAAGAAATGTTTTATATATTATTCTAAACTTTCAAGAGTGGAAAATTTTCTGGAATTTGTGACTTTGGATGAAGTTTGTAGAAATATTCATAGTCGGTTAAAACTGTGGGCTGATCAATAAATTAGTACAATTATAAATTGACATCTTCAATATCCTGAACATCTATGGAACACTAAGTATCCTATGGTTGATGATGAGGATTGGATGGATGCATCTTTTTTGGTTCAATAAATAGTGTAGTAATGGCCTAATAAAATTACATGTGGTGATTTTTGATATTGATGAGGTGAAACATACTACTACTAAACCATGTTATGTGAGATCCGTAGAAGTCTATATTTTACAACACTCATTCATTACCGGATCATATGGATCCATTAATAGAAATAAATTATGAAGAAGATAATCAAGATTTTTAAGGAACTATAGGGGACATCACTGTTTATACTCACCATTTACTGAATGTCACTTTATCTGATTAGGTAGTACCTAGTGATGCATCAGGAGATGATGTGGATGAGGGTGATGTGGGGAATGAATCTTTTGAGGATCCATTGATAGATAGGAATCCACTAGTTAGTGTAATAATCCTATACTATTGAATTATTTAGCCGAAGTAATTTCATGTGCACATCATTTCAATTTTTATGTCATTACATTAGCTACTGAATTCCTTATAATTATAGGTAATAGATTTGAATTCACTGATAATACCATCTATGTTGGGAAAGAGTTTGAACGTAAAGTTTTCTTGAAGATGTGATAAAACAATACCACATAGATTGAAATTATTCATTTATGGTTAATGAGTCAAAGAAGTAAAAATATATCATTTAATGTAAAAAATATGGGCTAAAAGGTAAATTCCAAATGGGGGAAATATAAGATAATTTTTTTCATATTAGAAGATAACCAAATTAGAAGTTCCACAAGCTTGTGTTTATCCAAGATTACGACAAGATCACTCTTCACTTTATGCAAAGTTTATATCAACTGTTATTGTAGAGATGATATGAACATGTCAAGACATTCCTATCTCCCTTGTTTAGGAATGAATATAATAGTTTTTTAAGTATACGATATCCTATAACAAATCTTTTAATGAGAAACTAAAGAAAATTGTGAAAGTTTATAGTGATTAGGATGAATCATATGTAATGTTTTTAAAACTTTTTGTATTTTTGTATCTCAATAATAAAGTTATTTATCATTTGGGCACTGTTGAGTATGTCTTCCCTTATCACCAAGTCGATCAAATAGAGGTTAAGTTCCATAGGTTGGTTTGGACATTCAGTCCATGTATCACTACTTTCCTATTTTATAAACAATTTATTCAAGTCTATGGAACTTTTATTTATGGAAATTATATATGTGTTATATTTATTTCTTCCACATAGGATGGTAATCATGCTCCTATACACTTGCATTTTCTATTATTGAAAAGGATAATTTTGAATCCTAGAGTTTGTTTTTGGGTTGTCTATGAATACTTATCACACAAATATAGGGAGTGTGTTTGATATTTGATCTATATTGATTTATTATAGAGTCTGTTAATATTGATAGAGTTTCATAGCGGGAACTGAATGCTTATCATAGATTTTCCATTATACAAATTTCTAGTAATGTGCATAAGAATTTAAAATATGAGGCAATAAAGAAGTCGATCATCAAGTTGGGTATGCTTCTTTCAACTTATTTTTTTTGGAAAAAAATTTAATATACTTTTAAACACATTATTCTCTTATGGTTTTAGCATACGAACTCCAACATGAAAAGTTCAATCAATGTCTTAATGTTTTTTGAAGGGTTAACCAGGATGAGTATGATTATATGTTACAGACTTTAAATAAAAAATAGTCATTAGCATATGAGGGTGAAATGAGATATGGTCATATGATCAGTAATATTTTGGAGTGCATAAATGGGGTCTTCAAGGGTGTGTGAAAACTACTGATCACAAGGTTAATACATGAGATATGTTATAGATGTGTGAAGTAATTTGTTGAATGATCCCAATAGGTCTATCAGAGGATGAAAAATGGAATCCGTTTGGGTCAGAATTTCCAATGTACCATTGATCAGATACTGCATGATGCATCATAATTGAGTTTTTGAACCTTTGATTGGGTACACGGATGCTTTCAGGTAAGAGAGTTATATGGCTTACTCACCAAAAAAAGTGGTAGAGTGTTGGTGGTCATTTTGGAAAACAAGTACTGTGATTATGATAAATTATAGGCATTGAGATATCTCTGTGAACATGTCGTTATAGATTATCCATTGGTGAACATATCATGGGAGTCCTATGTTGACCTAGTCTGTCACATGAGCACTCTTTTTAACTTTTATAGTGAACCTTGGATACCTTTTCATGACTTAAATTCTATTACCTTACCTACTGATCAACCAACTGTGGTCCCTAATATCTCTAGGTTTCATATTATGGATTTTTTTATTTATGAATTCATTCAATTATGTATGTTTTTTCATTAATGGATTGTTACATTTATGGTTTGAATTATAATTTTTTAATGATATTTCATACTTTTATTTTTCCCACTCATCAGCAGGCCTTGGTGCCTGATATTACCAGGTTACGCCCTCAGGGATAAACAAAGTCTACTCATATAAAAAATGAGATGTACTGGCCTTGGAATGGGGATGGGGACTATGATGTAGCATTTTTCACATAGAAGGGAATACTCGTAAGATATTTCCCCAAGTGGTAGAAAAAAGCTCCACTTCCCATCAACCTTAATCGAGTCTATGTATTTTATCATGAATGTGTATTTTTTTGTATATAGAATTTTTATTAATGAATCCTTTTATTTATAAATTACTTTATTTTTGGATTGTTTCATCACTAAATTATTTCATTTATAGATTTAATCAGAAAGAATTTTTTGATACTTTAACCATTAAAAAAATAAATACACAATAGAAATGAATAAAAATAGGTTTAACCTCTAAATCAGTTTTCATCAAATATATCCTTCAAATCACATGGTCGATTGAATATATCATGAAACCACATGATCTATGTAGGATTTTCATCATTAATTATATACATAGAAATATTTAAAAATAAATTAAACATTATTGGAGATCATTAAAATAAGAAATTTATAGAATAATCCAACAACACCAACAACATCTATTTTTTTACCTCAATTTTCATCATAATGCTTAATTATAAATGCTAATTTTCTGCCTCATTTTTTTTATTATAGTTTTTTAAAAAATAGTTTATATATTTTATTGAATAAACTATAAAAATTAATGATGATATCTATATCAACTTGAACCCAGAATCCCATATTCGATATCATGATACCATTACATTGGCATAATATACAAGTAAATCACGTCCTAAAGGACCGAACAATTTAGTAGTCTTGGTAAACCATATACATACATGAGTATTGTATTAAAAATGAATACACTAATTACCACATAATTCGTTTACTGATAATAACTTTATTCCATCTAGTATATCCTTACATATATTTCTTAGTACACTTTAAGGAATCTTGGGGAAAGTATACATAATAAGGGTGACCTCAAAATCTCATTAAGGGAAAGTATATTAGAAGCAATGATGAATCAATGAGAATAAATCAACATGCCAAGGTATATAACTGAGAAATCATAGAATTAAAATAACTAGACAAGTCATAATCATTATGGAAAAGTAATTAATTGAAGCATATTCCATTTAATCAATAACTGAAAAAGAAGTGAGTAAATAATATGTAAAGGTAAATAATAAAAAACATATGCCATTAAATCAATTAACTGAGAATGAAAAGTATCCACATATTTTTTCATAGTGAAAATATCATGGATAATAAATAACTGAATCTAAATGAAGTAAGTTCTTAATTATTAGAAGACATGTCTCAGGCACATGAAAACCTATACCATCAAGACCTTTCATAATATAGTTTAAATTTGTTGGTAGAAACCTGTCTATTCTTCTTGGAAACAAACTCTAAGGGGTTTCACGAACTAATTTATTCTCATGAGACAACCAATGCATCGCGGGGCCTACTTTAAACAACATCAAACCCATCAGGCTTACACTAACCAATCCCTAACCCATATAGTGTATATCCAAAGCATTCAACATATATCAAATAATCAATTTAAATAAACAAAGTACCTTATCAAATATCTGTATTGAGTAAAATATATAGATTTATCAATATTTCCCTAGTCAATAAAAAAACTATAAACTTAAACACTATATGTAAAAATGACATATGATTTAGTTAATAAACATATCAATGATAAATGGTATGGATAATCAGGGGAAATTCAATGTTTAATGATCATAGAAAATTGAATATTTAAATGGGGCTAAAAGAAATCAATGTACTAAATTCTAATAATATCCTTGATAAAAGAAATCATTAACCATAAAAAGGACGAATAATTATAGTATCAATAAATCATATCCCAAGAGTTGTAACAACAAAGGGTTGTTGTATTTAATGAACGAAAATACTATAAAAATATCTTTTAAAAAAATTCTTGAGGAAAATATCCTTTTCATTATGTTTTTTTGAAAATGATTTTCTTCGACAATAATTTTTTGAAAACCTTTTTTTTAAATTAACCATTTAAAATTACAATTTAAGCTTCAAATAAATGATGTCGGGTAATTATATACATTCTATATAAGGTAAAAATAAAATTTCTTTTGGAAGGAAATTTTTTAGAAAAGTTCCTTATTCGGAAAGAGACAAGTAGATTCATTTTAAAAAATGTGTAAAAGAAAAAAATGGTAAAAATGTATTTAATAAATAATTTTTTAAAGGATAAAAACATTTTTGAAAACATTTTTAAAAAAATAGGGTTTTAAAAGAAAACAAATTCTCTGACTAAAGAAAGAAATGAAGTCGGGTTTTCTTAAAAACATTTTTATAAACAATTTGAGTACCAAAGAGTAAAAAATGATACAATTACTTGAAAAAAGTTATGAATAACCAAATAATAATAAAAATAAAGGATTTATTTAAAAATTAATCAATAATTTCCTCTAATGAAAATTCAATTATAAACAATCCTGAATAAAATGACATTGTGAAGTAAACCCTTGAAAAGACCATAACGTTGATATGAGAATCAATCAATGAATATATTATTTGTGTCAAATTTAAATCCACATAAAACAAGTTTAAATAAAAAATATATAGTAGAAATTTATTACACACATAATATTAGAATACTAACGATAATGAGGAAGTAATATAACCTGATGAAAAGGAACTAGGTTATTAAATTATTTACCACTTGGTAACTTTTAAGTCAAATACCCTTAGAAGAAATAAATAAAATTGAAACTAAAAATACCATGAATATAAAATAATTTATGATAAAATATATCAAAATGGGTATTATATACACCACAAAAAATAAGTAAGTGGTGAATATGATATTTATCTCATGAATGTAAAAAGTGAGATGAAAATCTATTACCTTACATTTCCTTTTTGGGTAACTTCCTTTAAATTACTTTAGAATGGTTTAAATAATTTTATTAACTTATACCAAAACTATAATCATATTTATAATATCATATATTATCATTTTATAATATCTTATTTACCGTTTGTTAACAATATTTCATTATTTTCACTATTTCAGGTGTTAATTGTCTAGATTTTTTAGTATGTTTTGACTTGTTACCTATTGTTAATATTACTTAGATCATGATATCATAATATACTTAATTTAAACCAAGATATAATTATTATATATATTCATTTATTTGTATTTATAATAATCTATAACATTTTTATATAAGAAATTAAATGCATCATTCATGAAGACGACATGTTGTACGTACGCATGAACGTTACTTTCATTTATTTTCCGTATTAAAATATTAAAAAGTAAATGATATATATGTATGTTATAATTAAATTATGATATATATTTCATATATGTCACATATTTTTATTAAAACCATCTTTTATACTTTACATTTATAGTGTGAACGAATCACATCGCTTTGAGGAGGCGGTAGTCCACTCATCCACAAATGATGTTATCATATTTACACAACATGGAAAGTATAAAGATATGTGTTATATAAAAATTAAATAAGCATAAAAAATTATAAATATAATATATATAACATATAAACATCATTTCTATCATAATTCCCACCATTATAGGTGATTAAAAAAGAACGAACAATTGTCGTTTCGTGAGGCGGTAGTCCACCGTACACCTGAATGGTAAGTTTGTTATCCATCAGATGGAAGTGTGTGTAAGTGTAGGTAGAAACATTAATATAACAACATATAAGTATATTGAGGATACTGAGGTTATTATCTAAGCATCTAATAAAAGAAAGTTAGGTGGTGGAGAATGAAAATGAAACAAAATAAAGGAAGGATGCTACCTCTTATTTGGGTAATTCCTTTTGGTTTGCACAAAAGGAATTCCTTGAATGGATTTATACCAAAATTTAGGCTTATAGTTTGAGGGTATGTATTTTGGGACCTTATTTGGGTATATTTTAGGTGAGAAAAGTACTTTATATGTTTGAGTAAGTGGGAGGGGTGAGTTCATTTTTATAGTAGAGGAGGCGTGACATTCTTGTAAATATAAAAAGGTAATAACTATTGAGAGGTCTCCATTACATCTTGTGCATCCAATAATGAACTAAATTTTATAAAATGTATAATATGGTCTAAATATGGACAAAACAAGGATTTTTGAAAAGTTTCTAGTAATTTTGGAATTTAAGTTTAAGGTTTCATCCCTTGTTAAGCTAATATTTCTATTAATCGTTGTAATTAATTTTAATCACTTTCACTTATATTTTTGGTCAAAAACTAAGTTAACCTTATTAGAAATTATAAATTATTATTATTACAAATATAGAATAAAATTTTTCATATTCCAATGATATAATTGATAAAAATTAATTTAAATTTAATCCCATAAATTAGATGACAAATTTTGGTTTTAAAGAAAAAATGTTCAGAAGTTTGATATGTGTTTATAAATAATTTCAAAGAAAAAACTGATTAAAATGACTTAAATTGGATTAAGTTTTCTATAATTGATATAATTTTACTTTAAAAACAATTTAAAATAAAATTTAACCTTATAAATAAATTAGACAAAAAATCAGTGTTGAATTAAAATTCATTATTTTTCACTATTCATTAAAAAAGGAAACTTCTCAGAAAAATACCAAAAATTAACCCTAAGATAATTTTTATGTTAGGATTTCAAAAATTAAGTTTATTTTTACATATAAAATTCATACAAGGATAAAATGTATATTTTAAATAGGTTCTCCGTTAAAAGGATGTAAAATTATCTTTAGAAAAATATAGGGTTTTATGCATAATATTAGGTTTTCTCTTATATTATGAATATAAAATATATTGGATGAATGTTAAAATATTTTATTGGATATTATATATATATATATTCTCATAAGTTAGTTAATAATATTCATAAACACTAATTTAACGACTTGGTTAAGTCTTATTATATTAAATAATAATATTTTAATAACATATTGTTGTTTGGTAAAACTTGGTCTTGTATGTAAAAGAATCCATTGAATAAACTCATTATTATGTGTGATTCATGATAAATTATTATCTTGTGTATTTAAAGTTATATCATAGATTTTTTTTAAAAAGATAAATATATTGTAGAGTTTCTGGATTTATATTCCCTTTACGCATTTGGTGTTGCATGTCATACAATCTATTGAATAAAATATTATTACTTTATAATTTCAGGGTGTTATAATATTAAATATAGAGATGGTGGGTCCTCCATTGCTCACATTATAAGATAGGTATGTTTTGAATATGTTCATAGAGGGATGTCCATTTCCTCCTTTTATTGTATAGAGATATCACCATATCCATTATATTACACCACATCTTTCCATTGTCCCTCATCTTCATCATGGTGGGTTCTACGGTGCAGTGATGTTGGTATTCAAATTTTTCAATCATTAGATCATTGCTGCACTTGTAGCTAGATGAAGGACGAAGGCACATAAATTCCATTTTCTATAGAGAGAGATAACTATTACAGTCAGGATTTTTTCTATTATGTTGGGGTTCACCATTGACATTATGGCTATGATGGGATGAGTGGGTTTAAATTGGTTTGATCTAGTTCACATATTATTGGGCATTGAGGTCCACGATGATTTAAGGTCTATCATTGGAAGTATATTAAACATTCCATGGATAGATGAGAACTCCGTTACTCTAGTTGATGATGCTCATGAGAAAATCATGCTAAGATTTTCACGTGCATATATTTTGAGGTTTATTAGTGGCATGATCCGCATTGATCATTCAACCAAATTTGTACATTTTATATACATACCGATATTGGATGACTTGGACTAGACATGGTGGTATAGCTGGGGATCTTCTTGTCTTGTATATACATTCTGGTCACTATGCTGTGCATGTCGTATCAATAAGACACATATCATGGGATGTGTCATTTTGATATAGATGTGGATATGGGAGAACATCCCTCACCTAACTCCACATGCATGAGTGTTATTTCCTGCTAATATTTTAGGAGAGTATCTGTGTGGACTATATTATGATTTTAATTCCTTCTAATGTAAAAATCAAATTTGTGACTTTATATTATGAAAGATAAGTCTAAAAATGTTATCTATAGGTGGAGTCAGGCACATCAATGTTCAAATATAGTTAGACATGATGTCCACTCTTACTGACTTATGCTGGATAGTCTTCAACTAAAGGACATATATGGTTATTAATTATATAGTAAAAATATTATTTTGTATATCACATGTCTTCATTTATTAATTGATTATTCATTTTTCTAATATTTCAGATTTATTGTATTCCATATAGTGAGGATATCATCTAATGTTTCCCACCATACTATACGAGGACAATTACTACTGGTTCATGAATCATTCTTATGATACATTTTCATATTGTGGAGTTGAATTATATTTATAGAGTTATGAGGTAGTTAGACTTCTATCAACCCATTCCTACAACTCCAAATCCATTAACTTCACTTCATTCCTAGAATATGTCAAGGAATCAAGACTTTGACTGGAGGAGATATCATGCACAATATATTGAGATGTGGTACATATGACATGAGTCCTAATTACAAGGGGCCAACACAGTACATATGAATTTATCATATCATCTAGATTATGGGCCGTGGTACTGCATGTCCCCAGTGAGATATCTTACGTGACACATAAAATGCTATCATGACCTGGTAATAATTATTCCATTCACTATTGAATAATTTTTTGGACAGGAGTTAACTCCATAATTTGTTTTTGTAGTATACTTGTATGAACCATCTCCTTCACAGATCTGATCCCATAGAGAGAGGTTCCTTGACTAGACTTATTTTCATAGAGTAGTGAGAGAGACACTTCCTCCTATGGATGAGATTTATTATTGGATTTTATTTAATGTGTCAGGTGATGTTGGGGGTGCAAAGCCTAATGTAGATTTTCTAGGGGTGATGACCCCGTTATCGATGAAAACATGGAATATGAGGAGTGTTTTCATCATGATCTTCAAGATGTTCCTCTAGTTCCTATTTAATATGATCCACGACTATAGCCAAAGTTACAAGCATAAACAAGGTCTGTTAGCATGTTATATTTTTTTATAGAGATAAACGTTTACTGGATTGTGTTACATTCTTTATTATCCTCTGATTCACAAATATTCACTGTACAGTAGCCATATTCTTTATATGTTGGGGAGGGTTCCATCCAGAAGCCACTATCCTTAGAGGAAGGATAGGGTATAGTCAGTGAGACTTTAGATCCACCACCTGTCACATAGGATTATGTGGAGGTAGGTGTTAGGGATGATACATAGGAGCTGCATACGCTAGAGCATAGACATAGATAGACACGATGTGAGTTCATTATATATACACCTATCTATGGCACAAAGAAGCATTTAGGACACCAATGTTAATTAGATTGATACACGTTATATGTTTTTTAAATAATTACTTATACATTATTTAAAAAAATTCAAATATATTATATTTTTTTTACATAAATCAATAAATTGATATAACTGGAAATTCAATCAAATATTTTTGAATGATTAAGAAACATTAATATTAATAACTACATTGGTAATAATAATAATAATTAATATTTGTTATTTATATTAATACTTCTTTATATTATTATCCATATTGTGTATAATAAATAATCATCTTAAATTTATTATTAAATAATTATAATATTAATATTTTGGATTCTATAAATATTAATAATATTAATAATAAATATAATCTTATTTCTTATATAATCAATCAATTAATAATACAACCTAATATATTAAGAATAATATAATTATTAACTAGTAAATATTTTTCTAAATATAAATTATTTTTACACTATCATACAATAAATATCAGCTATAATATTATTAATTATATTAATAACATAATAATATATTATAAATTAATAATAAATAATACAATTCATAATTAATAAATATTTTACATATTAATAAATTACTAAAAATTATATTAATAAAAATTTAACAAATATTTATAATTAAAATTATATAAATATTATTTATTATACTATTAATTAATTAATAACATAATAGTATAATATTAATTAATAATAAATAATATAATTGACTCTTAATAAATATATTACTTATTAATAAATTGGTAATATTTTATATCAACAAAATAATTCAGAAATATTTATAAATAATAATCCTATAAATATTATTAATATTAATAACATATATTATATTATTAATTACATAAATAAATATTTAGTAATACATATATATAAAGAGATGTAAATTTGGTTCATGCCTCTTTAGCCATGGTTAGGAAGTGTGGACCCCATTCATACTTGTATACCAAGTGGATAATCGTGAATGGGGTTCATGCCTCCTCATACCCATATTTTTAAATAGTGATAAACGTATCATTTTTTTGGATTTTTTAAAATTTAAAAACCCATTAAAAAAACTCTACCATTGAACTTTTCTAGAATTACTACACATCCATAGGCTCTAGATTTTTTTTGAAAATTTTGGATGTACAAAACAAATATTTATAAGTGATATTAAATTAAATGAAACGAGTTAGTTCATTTAAAAATAATTGAAACCATAATAATTTTTTTCTTTTTATGTAATACACTTTGAGCTTTAAAAATCATTTACTTTTATGTAAAAACAACTTTATTACCCATTTTTTCATGATATATCACATAAATATAAGGAAAAAATCATAATCATGAAATTTTATTGAAAGACATGAACATTTTTCTTAAAAACACACCTTTTATCTAAAAAGGTCTAAAAAATTCTTGAAATCATAAGCTTATTTTATTAACTTATGAATTCAAAATATTTCCATAAATTTTTTTTTCAAGCATAAAATGAAATTTATATATAATAGAAAATAATCTTTATATCACTCTTATAATAAATCTTACAATCACTCTTGCAAATAAATAACCTTCATGGTTAATTCTATTATGTCTCCAATTAGAGAACATGTCATTGCCCAATACATTGGAGGGATATATTGGAAAAAACTATCTTAATAAAAAATTTCAAAGAACCATATCATGATAAAATCACATTAAATCTTACATTTCCATTATATACCCATAAAATTGACATTTCAACCCATTAGAAAAAACCACTTTTAATTATTTCATAAAAATGATAATAAATATGCTTTTATTTTTAAAGCATTTAAAAACATAAAATTCTCAGAACAATGAGAGAATGATCTTATATGAAAACCCAAAAAATATTGTAAAGTAATCTTAGTAATGAATAATTTAAATGATGGTGAGAAAATCTGATTACATAGTAAATGTAAAAAAACATTATTTTTTCACCTTTCTAAAGTAAATTCAACATGAGATATACAAAAAATGTAAACAAAATTATTTTGAAACATTTTTAAATAATGTAAAGAAAGTGGAAAAAAATTCATAACAATCATTTAATTATTAAAAAGAACATTTTTAAAATATTTTAAATAACATGGATATGGAAGATAAATAGTTTAAAACATTAATACAAGGTTTTAAAGAAAAAACCCAACATTGAGACTCGAATCGCTATGTACGTCTTTTATATTACTAAATATTAAAATTATATTAATTATATACTTTCTTAATAACCCTTTTCATGTTAATTCTCTTAAAATTATTCCTTTTATCTAATTTATTATGATATTTTATTTATTTATCAAAATGGTTAAGTTTACATCAGATGTTTTGAGTTCGTTCAGTTCATAATCACCAAAATAAATTTGGCACGTTAACCATAGTCTAATAGGTCATAATTATATCATTTAAATAATATTAATCTTTTTATAATTATTATTTATATACATTAAATATGCTTTTAAAACCATCCATGTAAGGTGGTCATGAAAAATTAAATGTAACATTTCATGGATTTTGTAGTCCATACGTACACATGAGCAAAATTTTCATTTTTATATTGGATGAAAATGAAATAAAGTAGATAAAGGTTTAAATCTATAGATTTATAATAATGTTATAAAGATAATATTTATTCATTAAATATATCCTTATGACCATCCATGTATGTAGTACCCTCAGTTTTTGGAATTGTGGGTTTTATTAGAAACCTCTAAGTTATGTGGTATATTAATTCAGTTTTGAAGAATATAGAATGGGTTTTTAGTTGGAAACTGAGGTTGGGAAAAAATTTTATTTACCATTTAATTGTGGTGGGTATGATGGAGGCTATAACACTTGATTTGGGCCTATCTATGTTAGTCTATGGTGTGCATCTTTAGGATGTAGTGTGCTTGGGTGAACGTGGAGTGTGAAACAACATGTCATCTGAGCATGGACTTGGGAGTGGTCTACTAGAAGTATAACTATAGGAAATTATCACAACACAATGGTTTTAGGGGTTAACATGGTGGTTCTTGTCCTTGGTAAATATGAGTAAATGGAGAGTTTGAAATAGGGAGAACAACTTTAACACATCGTGGTGGAATCCTTGGTTCATAGAAAACAACTAAGTGGTCATACCAATATTGTTTCAACCTCTTGTGGTGGTTGGGTCAATGCCTTTTCAACTTTTTGTTAGAGATATATCCAAAATGGATTTGGTATATGCACCATGACATTTTCTATGGTGTGGTGTTAGCCATTCTATTTTTTGAAATAGTTAAAACTACTTCCAAATCTTAAATAGGAGATGTGTGTTGAATTGAAATCCATATGCAATATTTTTAAGGGTTATTAATGTGGTTTTTGACTCAGTTAACTTCCAGTAAAATGATCATTATTCATCATTCCTCCCTTTTCAATTAGAACTTACAAACCCGTAGGCCCCCTTGAGCGTACTAGTAATTATCTTTCCCTTCCGAATATCTATTTTTGGTTTCTATAATGGGATTAGACTCAAGGTAGGTCGATTATATATATCTCCACTTTCTCTAAAACCTAATGATTGTGTATTTATAAATAAAATTACATTTATTTTTATGTAAACCTTATTGAATTATTTTATAACTCCTCTTATGTTTTATATCTTTGAAACCATAGAATTATGGGTGAATCCCACAATGTGTTTGTTTAAATGATAAAAAGGAAAATTGTTTTCTTTAATAATTATTTACATATGATAATTTGACATAAAAATGGTTATCATGAGTTCATGTTTCATATATATAAGGCCTTTTTGGTTCATACTTGGCCACCAATGCCAAATTGAGGCATACATGGGTACACAGTGAAGTGATGACTTGAGACATGAATAACATGTTCTCTGCTCATTAGTTAACACTGTTCAAAGGAAGGCTTCATGCATGGTGTGTAAATTATAGATTGCGTATAGAAAATAGAAACAACTATTAACATTTATTATTTTAATGTGATTTTGGTAAAAAAAATTGATATTATTTCAACCTATTTTATATAAACTACGAGCTAACTTATTCTTTTCATAGTGGTGTGTGTGAGAAGTCTTGGTTATTTTTTACTGTGTTGATATAATCACTCCCTACATATTAATTCTCATGTGTCTTATGAAATTTTTATTGATGTTATAGGTTAGGGAAGAACTCTTATGTTTTAGTAGGATGTTTGGATGTTTTGAATTAGGATGGAGTTGGTATCTTGCTGATATTATTCATATGGAGAATGGGAGTGTGCCGGTGGGAAACTTCTCCTTTAGTTTAGGTATGTTAGTCCTATTATCATTGTATTACTTATGGACATTTCACTCTTATTATTCATAGTTTTTTATATTTAATTTTTTACTTGTGTTTATTCATACATCATATTCATTCACTACCTTGGATATGTCGCTTTCATGTTGTTATATATATATATATATATATATATATATAAGGGTAAATCGTTCCCCATGATATTACTATACCTTTGCCATTAATTTCCATACATTGGTGTCTAGTTAATGTCACATAAGGTTATTGTCATCTTCTTCATGCCCAAGAAAATGGTTTATGGTCGGTATGTTATAATTTTTGGTTCTGAGCATAGCGGAAGCACCTTTGATGGGCGTTAAATTAAAATTTCTTTTAGTTTAGAGTTTCTCGAAACTCCAATAAAGGATCTTGCATGTTAAATTTATATTATATTTATTTTGACCAAAATAATAAATTACCTCATCAAGGATCATTATTTAATGATGATTTTGGTCATATTTAAACCATTCTTGGATTACCTTTGTTGTGTTAGGAGGATTCATGTGTATAACCCATCTAGCAGTGATCCACCTGTGCTCCTTTGGTATCCAAGAAATTATGGTATATTTCTAGGCGTCATCATAGAAAATAAATCATCTTACATTTTTCTACTTGATCGATTCATGATCCCTTGGTCTTGAAGGGGTTCTTATCATTTTTATTGGAATATAGGATATGTTTGAGAGGGGGAGATAGAAGTTTGTTTGGCACAACAATTCACTATTCTCAATTTCCGACAAACCCTACACAATTGAAATAACTATATATTTAGAGATAGGGTTTAGGTTAAAATATATTTAATTTCATGTTGAGCCTTAAATAATATAATAATATTTATTAAACCCCATTCCAAAATAATAAAAATAATAAAAATATTTTATATTTCACATGCTAACTTTCACAATAAAGAATATTATCTAACTGACATATAAATTGATATTTTTCACTAGATTTGGTGTTAGTCCATTCAAACACCTATGAATTTATTGAACACCTGAATAAAAAATTTATTCATAAATAAATATTTTATCCAAAAAATAGTGAAAAAATATTTATTAAATATTCAATAAAATAAATAAATAAATTTTATTCACAATCTAATGAATAAATATTTATTTAAGTTATGCAATCGTTGAAACTTGAATAAAATTATTACCCAATCTTGATAATAATATCTATTCCATTATTTAAATTAAAAATATAATTTAATCAAGATTAACAGAAACAATTATTGTGTGGCCTTCTAGGATTATTTCTTTTTGGCATTAGGCAGTATTGCATAAAGTTTAAGATTAGTGTTTAGTAATATATTAATGAACCCAAGATAAATAACTTAATGTTGTAATGATGACAACCAAATAAGAACACTCAATATGTCTTATAATCCCTTATTATTAATATCTCATCAAGAAATTTTCACATCCATGTCATTAACTTATGTTCTTGATACATCTTTCTTTTACTATCTAAAATAAACACGTTGTTACACTAGGACCTTGGAATTTAAAATTATAGTTCCATTCCAATCAAAGGGACAAGATATAAACTTCCATAAACATGTAAGGGAAAAATCCTCCCTTCAATTACTCATTTATAACATTTCACTCATGACGCATACAACGTATCCAAAATTTCCATGAATTTTCATCATCATGGTTTACGAAATACATATAAGTGTGAGTCGTAATACACTTTAACAATAATCTTAAAGTCTAAGGACCATTACACCCATTCACAGATAGTAATATGCAATGACACCAAAACATGTAAAATTCCAAGTAGCAGTTCTATTCTCATAATCTTATGTCTTGTAGATTACAAAGTGAAAACTTCATAAGAAGAAGCCTTATATACTTACGAGTACATTCATTTGATGCTATACATTCAATGTCCCCTATCATAATATGTTATCCAACTATAGAAATATATTTAATAATATCATCATGGAATTTCAAAGTTCTCATCATAGTGGGGAACTTCTACGTCCTTATCAATGCAGAAAATACTATTGGACATTATTACATTAATGTCATGTAGAATAATGAACAATATGTAATAAGATATTATATTAATATTCAAATAATTTAGTATTCATGTAATCAAAGTAAAAATAGTTGGTCTTTAGATACAAACTGTAAAAAAATCCCACTTAGACTCAAGCCAACTACCTATAACTTTCAACCCACTAGACCTCA
The DNA here is from genome assembly GCA_963277665.1 of Viscum album. Taxonomy (NCBI): domain Eukaryota; kingdom Viridiplantae; phylum Streptophyta; class Magnoliopsida; order Santalales; family Viscaceae; genus Viscum; species Viscum album. The sequence continues at coordinate 415,432,155 of OY728139.1, forward strand.
TATTATAATCATGTTTCTACTGAGTCAAGGATTTAGTCAAGGGGTCTTCCATTTTTTCTTCCATGGAAATACTACACATTGATACCTCACCTCCCTAAGAAAAATCCCTCAAGAGATGATACTTTCAAAGTATATTCTTCATCTTTTGATGTGACCTTGGATCCTTGGAAAGGGCCACTGGTATAGTATAATCACAATAGAGTGTGATAAGATATTTACTACTAGGTACCATGTCAAGATATTGTATAAATTTTTATATTTATGTTTCTTATTTAGCTACCACATAAGCTACAATATACTCATATTCTGTTGTAGAATCTGAGACCATAGCTCACTTTAAGCTCTTCTATCTCATAACAAATTTATTAAAATTGAAGATGTATCCTGTTTGTGATTTCATATAATCTTGACTTTTTTGGAATATAGAATCTATATATCCTCTAATGACTAGCTCCTCATCTCCTCTAAAAATTAGGAATATATCCTTAGTACACATTAGGTACTTAAGGATAATCTTGACTACCATCCAATGGAGGTAACTTGGGTCTACTTGATATTTTCCCACCACACTCAATAAATAAATGAAGTCTAGCCTATTATATATCATATGATGCATAAATAACCCAATCACCAATTCATATGAAATATCTTCTATTATTTCTCTTTCCTCATGTGTCTGAGGACACAATTTCCAGGAAAGGTGAATGCCATTAGACACTAACAACAATCCCATCTTGTATAGTTTCATATGGAACCACTTTAGTATCTTTTCAATATATTTACTTTGACTTTGGTTGAGTATCCTCTTGAATCAATTACAATGGATCTTGATCCCAAGAATACATACTGCCTCACCTAAGTCCTTCGTAGAGAATAATTTATTCAACCATGACTTAATAGACTGTAAGACTGGTATCTCATTTCCAATAAGTAATATGTCATAAACATATACTATTAAAAAAACAAAAACACTACCAATAAACTTCCTATAGACACAAGGATCAAATTCATTATTTATGAAAAAAAATTCCATTATAGATTTATAAAATTAAAAGTTCCATGACCTAGATTCTTGATTTAATCCATAAATATATTTTTTAAATTTTTATATCCTGTTGGAATCCTTTGGAGTCAGAAACCCTTTGGGTTGTGTCATATAGACATATTCTTGAAGATTCCCATTAATAAAGGTTTTTAGAAATCTATTTACCAAATCTCATAGTCATGAGAGGTGGTATTAACAAGTAAAATTCTAACAGATTTCAACATTGAAACCAGTGAAAAGGTTTTGTCCTAATCAATGCTTTGACGATTTTTAAACCCCTTTTCAACCAACCATGACTTATAGGTACTAACTTGTCCTTCCATGTATATTTTATTTTTTAATACCCATTTACATTGAATGGTATTTATATCCACCAGAGGATATACCAAAATCCATACATGGTTTTGGTATATGGAATCCATTTTAGAATTCACAACTTCTTTCCAATTGGAAACATATGCACCACTTACTGCTTCCTTATAGGTTATAAGATCATTATTATCAACTAATAATTATTCACCGTCCTCAATGAATAGAAAACCATAAAGTTTTGGTTCTCTAATATCTCTATTATTCCTACATAGTATATTTATCTCTAGAACATCTTCTTCCATGGGGATTCATGTAATTTTTTCATGTTCCAAATCTTGTGTATCTTGAGAATAGACTTCATCAAAGTATATCTATCTCCCAATATATCATTTGTAGATGTGATAATTACCAAGGAGTGTGAGACATCTATCTACCACAACCTTTTTATATGAGGAAATAGTCACCGATAACTATAGAAACAATTTTAGCTCCATTGGATGCTCGTAGATATACCTACCCTCATCCAATCTTTATAAATTTACTAGGTTCATGTATTTGAATAAATATTTGATCACCAAAGGTTGTATCTAACACCCAATTTATATAAATAGATAAATTTCACTTCATAAAAAATGCACCTAAAGATTCCCCTTGCCTCTTTGGCTGAGTGAAGTTTTTCTTCTAATGAAAATTCTTACCACATGTGAAATAGAGAGTGTCACTATCCCTTGATTGTCCCTTAATATTTCATTTCATAAAAGTTAGTGAGAAAGATTTGGTCTTAGAACTCTTCATTTTCCATTTCTATTTGTTCACCATAATGACTAAAGGTTTTTATCACTTTATCTCTTTATCTACTTGGTGAACAAGACTGAGCATGTTTGGAAGAAACTTCTCAATGTTGTTAGTATTAAAATTAACAAAAAATACAGAATATATGAGGAAGTGATTCAATAATGATACCAATACATAGTTATTTAGGGAGTTTCAACCTTAAAACTTCCAAGTGCTGAATATATCCAATAAGATTGACTACATGACTCCCTACTGTTTCACCTTCTACAAGACTACTATGAAAGAGTGGTTTTTAAATATCAAAATGTTCCTATATTTCCCTCTCCTAATATAAAACATATATATGTTCAATCATTATATAATAATCCATGTTTTTGTTAGACTTCATGTGTTCATAAAACATGGATGAAAACATCAAAAATTGAATTTAAACCATGTCTGTTACATCCTGGTTCTGGGTAATGCCCAAAGGTGCCCCATACCTGGTTGGTCACATGGAATCAAGCGCATTTCACAAAACTCTTGAGGATAATGACTAGTAGAGAGGGACTTGGGTTTGATAGTGGGGAAACTATTCCCTCATTGGAAGAGTAACATAGCTGAAGAACAATAATATAAAACAATGGAAGCAGTAATACCATACAATAAGAAAAAATTAGAAGTCTGAAAATAATAAAAAACTAGAGAACATATATAAATGATGCATGCCACATATTTCTAGGAAATCATCCAAACAAGTAAAAATGCTATAAATATAGTACAAAACCAAAGTAACAAAGAAAAAAAAAATCTCCAGTATCATCGCAAGCCTCATCTTGGTCCCATCCTCTCCAGCTCAATAGCAATCAAGTACCTGAAGTAGAAGGGAACTTGACCTTATCTATCCCTACTACAATATAATCTATTTGGGCCCAAAATTAGGACCCAAAAGGGTGTGTAATGAATCCCAATTGGAAACCACCCAAATATCTATGCCCAACTGTCAGTGAATATATATATTACTCAATATGCAATATGAAGTAATAAATAAGGAAGTAATCAAAAGTAAACAATACCACCATTTCAAACTACATTCATTTAAATTTAATAGTAATCAACCAAACATTCACAAGAAACCCTCTGGTAAGTACTCATAGTTAAACCCCTCTAGTTCAACTTAGAAAAAGACTCTCTGAGGAAGCACTCTTCATCAATTCCTCCTGTAACTTTTAATGGTAACTATAGACTCTATGAGTAAGCACTCAGCGCCCAATTTACCCTATGGTCTCACAACGGTATACTATAGACACTCTAAGGGAGAACTCACATACATCCCCCCTATGGTCTCGCAATGTAAAAAGTATAACATACACTCTAGGGAATCCCTCATCATCCATTACCCCTATGGTCTAACTACACCAGGTTCCCACAGCCCTGTGTAATTCAATCGTGCACAAATGATATTCAACTGCCAAAGTTAAACTCAAATACTACTTGTCTAACAACTACTATGCATATCAAAAGCATTCCATATAAACAAATCCATCCTAACAACACTAGGCATGGAAAAAATAACGTCCTATTAGGTAGTTCTAGACCCAACTACCAATATCAATAAAACATGGGAAAATATATCCTTAGCAAGGTAATAAACCATATTCATAATCAAACACCCCTACTCAAGAAAAAAAATCATAGAAGGAATTAATAGGGCTAAATTCCCTAAACACGCAATACCTTATACTAGGGTATTGGGAATTTTTTTTACATATAACTCAAAGAAATATATGGGAAGTCACAAACCAACTACCTCGACGTTGTACAATCGATATAGTCAAACCTAAGCCTTTGAATCAACCTAGAACGTTGTAGATCTAAAAAAAGACAACAATAATCAACCTTGAATATCTCATGAGAGAAGATAAATAAAGAGGAGAGCTCTAGAAGAAGGAATATCTCAACGATTTGGTCCCAATGAAATCGAAGATGTTCGATTAGAAGAATAATCGGTTGATCAGGGTCTCAGAGAAGAATCGATGATCTTAAGTCGCTCTAGGATGAGATGACGTGAGAAGAAGACAGTTATGTCGATTAGACGCAACCTCGATCTGATATAACAATTAAAAAAAATACACAGCGTGTTCCTTGAGGATTCACGACATGTATATTCCTTTACCGGGACCTGCTTTAGGCGGTCTTCAGGTCACCTCACAAAACCATTTACTTGGCCATTACGTGACCAGTACAAGGCTACCTGCAGCTACCCGGTATATAGTCTGTACTACTAATTACATAGTGTGTATTCCTAAAATTTCCAAAAACTCCTCTTTTCCTAAAAAACACCAAAAATCAAGATCCATACCTAAAATAAAAATATGGGATCTTACAAACATACCCCCTTAAATAAATTTTTCCCCAAATTTCTCTATAAAGTTAGCAAAGAAGAAGAAAAAGAATCCTTGAACAACTCTGACCACTGTGATCGCATATCGTTCTCCCTCTCCCAAAGTTTTTCCTATAATCACCCGTGCTGCCATAACACCCATACCATATGAGCATACAATCCACATAGAACTTTTACATTGTAATCAATGATCTATATAGGATGCTCTTAGAATGATTCATCCACCTCCAACTCAACCTCCTCAGGTTGAAAAACATGAGACGGGTCTGAGAAGTAATGTCGTAGCTAAGAAATGTGGAAGACGTCATGCATAGCCAGGTACCTCTTAGGTAACTGAAAATGATAGGTAACTGGCCTGACTCTCTCCAGAACCTCAAATGGACCGATGTATCTCGGTGAAAGCTTTCCCTATCTCATAATCAACCTGTGTCCCAACCTTAGTGTGATACATAGGAAAACCTGATCTTCGACCTTGAATTCCATGGGTCGTCTTCGTCTATCTGCATAAGACTTCTTCTACGATTGTATAGTATCCATCCTCTTCTGAATCAACTCCTCCTGCTATGTGGTCTCCTGAACAAGATGAGGTCCCAACATAGCTTCCTCTCATACTTCTAGACAACATAGTGTTGATCAACATGCCTTACCATACAAAGCTTGATAAGGTTCCATGTGAATAGTTTCTTGGAAACTATTATTGTAGAAAACATCCACCAGAGGTATGTTGTAACATCCCGGATCCGGGTACCACTCCACGAGTGCCCCAAACCCGTTTGGTCACATGAACTCAAGCGCATTTCCCCAAACACCAGAGGCTGCCGACTAGTAGTGAGGACCCAAGTCTGATAGTGGGGAAACTATGCCCTCATTTGTCAAAGTGTAACACAACAGAATACAAGATAAAACATAAAACAGAAGCATAAGAAGTAAAACATACATAAATGAAATGAACAATTGAAGTAACAAGAACCAGTAGTAATATATATATGTATGTCACTATTCTATGAAAACAGCCAGAACATGTTACATGGTAGTACAATATGATAAAATGGAAAGTACAGGTACAACAAAACAAAACAAAACAGATGACGGCATCACGAGCCTGAGCTCGGTCCCTTGATCCTCTACATCTTAGCAACAATCAAGTACCTATATAGGGACCCTTGCCCTTATCCATAACTGCAGAAATATAATCTTTTTGGGATGAAGACATGACCAAAATAGGGTGTGAGAAATAAATCCCATTAGGCACCCACCAAAGGCCCGTGCCCAACTGTGTGAAAATATGAAACAACAGTGTGTAGTAGCAAATGCAAGAAACTAAGTAGTACTCAAAAGTAACTAACTTTACCCATTATATTTCCATTTTAAAATTCATTTAATCATTCAATTTAAGATATCACCACAGTGAATATTCTAATTTATAGTCAGTGTCCTCAGGCATGAAAACACTTACCCTCAGGTAACAGGATCACAACCCGCAGGTAGTTTCCCACAGACATAACATATATTTCCCTCAGGTGTACAAAGTGTCACCCACAAGCACAAAATATACTACCCACAGGCACAAAAGAAGTTGACCTCAGGCTGAACGGAGCACTTCCCACATGCTAATCACAACACTGCCCTCAGGCGCAAGTAACTGGGCCGAGCCCAAAGCATAAACATGCAATTTATTTACAATTCCTCTCATGAAAAAATTAATTCACAATATAAACATGGCATACCATTGGGTATCCTGGCCAAATGGATAAACAGAAGAACGCACCCTTGGGCTGGTCCTGGATCCAAGCAGTGATCCCAAACAGCAGTTTACAATTACATTTCATTACCTATACAATTATAAATATTTAAACAGCCAATGCCTAATCCAAACGACACCCCAACATGGGATCGTAGCTCAATGGTACACAAAAACGCACAATAGTTGGAATTTAAACGCCAAGCCACCTACCTCGATCACCCCTGATCGGTATATGCGAACGAAACTCCGTGAATCTCCTGAGAACGACGTAGATATGAGGTAAAAGAGACCCTCGTTAAAACATAAATAAATCCCTTTAGAGGAAGAATTGGCAAGAGCTACGCAAGAAGAAGGAAGAACTCACCCGTTCGGTTCCAACGAGATCGACGAAGACCAAAATAGATTCCCGGTGCTTGATCATCTGATATCCAAAGCTCCGACCATCCTCCCAAGCTCTCCTCCAATTCTAAGCCTTTCCTGTGAATAGGGGAGTCTAATACCCAACTTAAGAAAAAAAAACAGACTACACGGTGTGTACTATTGGGTACACGACGTGTAGTTTTCATTTTTTAACTATTCCTTTGGAAGCTTCTCACCAGCATGACACTGTTCATCTGTCGACATGAGTACACGGCGTGTAATACCTAAGTACATGGCATGTACCCCCACTCAGCTGTACACCGCCTTACTATTTTCCTGCCGACTGACTACACGATGTGTAAATACCCACTATATGGCGTGTAGTCTATTTTTACACCCTTCATCGTCGACCGATCTACACACCCTGTGTACTCATCCTACATGGCCACAGTACACGGCATGTGAAAAAGTACATGGCGTGTAGTCCCAAAATTTAGGAATTTTCCAAATTTTCCTTATTTTCTCAAAAACACTTAAAGAAAAGAGAAAAGAAGAAACCCTTACCTCAAGAATAAGAACCAGGTTCTTAAATATGTGCTTCTCCCAAGAAACTCCAAAATCTTGGATGCATGCTCGTAGAATGTTCTCCAGCACCTAAATTGTAAACTAGAACTGGCCATCTGTCTTGGGATGGTAAGATATACTCATAAGTAACTGTGTACCCAAAGCCCTCTATAGCCCTTGCTATACATGAGAAGTAAAGCAAGAGTCTCTGTCTGAAACGATGGATTGTGGAACCCCATGTAAAAGTACAATCTCCCAGATGTATAATCTTTCTAGATCATCAACACTGAAGGTATCCTTAATAAAAAATAAGTGTGCAACCGTCATGAGTCTTTCAATGACAACCCAAACTATATCATTCCCTCAAGGTGACCTCGGTAAACCTATCACAAAGTCCATCATAACATCATTCCACTTCCACTTGGGAATGGGTAACTACTGAAAAATCTTTTTTGGTCGCCGGTGCTCTGCCTTCACCTGTTGACATGTGGAACACCTCATCTCAAAATCAGTAACATCTCCCTTCATACCGGGCCACCAATACTGACAATGTTGATCTCGGTACATCTTGATGACACCAGGATGAACTAACCAAACTGAGGATTGAAAATCCCATAAAAGCTTCCCACATATGTCTACTGACACCCACACATGCCCATGAAAATGAAAGGTCACATCCTTGACTACATTACATCTAGGAGTAGGGTCCTTTCCTGAAACACTGTCCCATATAACTAGGTCTTCAGAATTTGATAGCTACCTCATACGCACTAGATCAAGTAGATTAGAGGTAACAACTACATAATAAAGAAACATCTACCCCTTTCTGTTATTCACCTCTAAATGCATCTCAAACAACATAGACACAAGATTCCACTCACAGCTGGCCTCTTGAATTGCCTGTATCTGAGTCCTTTTGTTCAACACATTAGCCACTGGGTTGCCTTTCCTAGGTGTGTAGGAAATCTCAAAGTTAACATGACCCAAGAAGTGAATCTGGTCCATCCAAAAGTGGAATTTGGAGAGCTTATAATATAACTGATGCTCTCTCAGTGTACTCAAAATGATCTCAAGATGGGTAGCATGGTCGTGTTGAGTGTGAGATTACACCAAGATATCATCCAAAAAAATCACCACAAAGGAATCTAATTATGGATGGAACTGTCGGTTCATTAGAGTCATAAAAATAGTAGGTGTGTTCGTGAGACCGAATGACATAATCACATACTCATATAGGCCATACCTACTCTGAAAGGCTATGAGAGCTATATCATATGGTCTAACGTGAAAATGATGATAACCAGATCTCAAGTTGATTTTTGAGAACACTCGGGCTCCTCGAAGCTGATCAAATAGATCATAAATCCTTGGAAAGGGATATCAATTCTTAACCATCAACTGGTTCAGCTTTTGATAATACACAAAAAGTCTGAGGGTACAATCCTCCTTCACAAACAGGACAGGCGAACCCTAAGGAGAAGTACTAGGTCAGATGAAACCCTTTGCCCGCAACTCCTTTAACTACTTATTGAGATCCTGCAGATCTGGTGTCACCATTTTATAATAAGTAATGGACACCGGTGCCGCTTCTGGAACAAGCTCAATAGAGAAATTTACCTCTCGCTCTTTAAGAAAACATGAAAAGTCCTCTAGAAATACATATCTTAAATGATCCACTACTGGAGAAAATTCCATCTGCGAAGTACACTAGTCATATGAACAGGTCGGAGGTCGTCACACCCCTCAAAATTACTTTTATTAACCTACACTAGCATAGTGGTGCAGGGTCGAACCATAGAGAAGACAGACGAGTGGTTTCTAAGGTTTTAAAACTCTAAACCCCCACTGTTGTCAGCAGTAGGGAATTTTTTTTTACTTCTTATTTTTTTTATATTTATTACTGAAATGGAAACAAGATGAAGAAACTAGATTTTCTAAAAAGAAACTAAAGTTTATACTAAGAATTATATACTAAAGAAATACAGTATACTAATATAAAGTAGCAAGACAAGGAGGCGAGATCAATAAAGTACTCAGGAATTATAAACTACTAGTTTGAATGGATTTTCTCTCCACAGCTTACAACCGAATCACACTTTTAGAAAGACTGAAGGATTTCCCTCTCCAAGAAACTCAACAGGAAAAGAATTAGGTTTTGGAGTTCGCCACACCAAAACTTAATCGAACTGCATCAAGTTTTTAAAAATATAACATTTGGAAATGAACTCGCCATAAATTTCCAAAGTTAATGACATTAATGTTCTGGAAGTTTCAATCAAACACAACCTCGCCAGTTGGATTTGAATTGAAATTGAAACCATTGAAGTGTGAACGATCAAATATTAGAAACAGAACCAGTCTCGCCAACTGATTCTAATTTCCTAAAAGCTAAACAAATGAAGATTTGAAAATCATAACCAGAAGGCTTTAAAATTCCCGAGCTAAGAAAGTTCAAAATTTGATCATATTGATTCAAAAAGTATAAAACATCCAATAATAGAGTACAAATATTAAGGGTAGAGGGAAGAAGTACTCCCCAAGCACTGCTCTTCTCTCAGGCTCCTTGGTCTCCTGCTCGTCTCCAGCGTTGCGACTCAGAGTCTTCGCTCTCATCTGATATGTTCGTGGAATGTCGAATGAGAGTCCCCCCCCCAAAATTCTACTACTGATCTGCTTTAATACCTTTCTATCATCCATTGCATGTCACCGCCACATATTCCACCGACTTCAAGAGTTCTTTACCCACGCACTGCAAAATGTGCATTTTTTCGCGACCGGCACATAGCGCAATCTTTTCTCACATAACTAACTTCGGTCAAGTTAGTTGTAAGTATATGGACGTTTCCCCATCTCTTGAATGAACCTGCAAACATTATAAATATAATAAATCAATTAAAACTCAAAGGAAAAAACAATTATTAAAAAGTTAACTTAAGTTAAATAGAAAATATCGTAGATGATAAATATTATTTACTTTAATATTATTATGGTAATAAATTATTAAAAATTTATTAATTTAATTAAGTTAGTAAAATAATTACTAAGTTATTAATTTTATTATTTTTAACTAAATTATTAAAATTGACAACATAAATAAATAAATAATTAGGTCAATATTTAATATTGTATTAATAATTTAATTATTACTGTTAAAGAAATTAAATTGTTAGGTTATTTAGTTAATTAGTTAATTTTTAATTTAGTAATTAAAATTATTGCTTAAGTTATAAATATACTTAAATTAATAAGTAAATTTTATAGTATACTTATAATTATTATTAAATATATATTTATACTATTAATAGTAAATTAATTAATTATTAATTTTTATTATTAAATATATTTTGTATTTTAATTAATAATTTATCAATTTTATTAATTGTGTAATTGTTTTAAATTTATAACTTCTATTAATTTATATTAATTTGACTTAGTTAAAGTTAGTTTAACTTTAACTTTAACTTTTTTACTTTTCTTATTTTCTAGAGTTAAAGTTTACTATTTGTTTTCTTTATATTTTATATTATGTTATTATTATTATTTATTTATTTTTTAATCATAAATTCACCTTCCCTCAAATTCCACAGCGCATCAAGTGTAGGGGGAAGGTTTTTGTTGCTTCTTCCATAGGAGACCCGCAGCGGTGCAGCGTTTCTTCCCCTCTGGCTCGGCTCCAGCTCCAGCGGCGACCAACATCAACCAACGGCTACGGTCTTCCTCCTCAACAGACAAACAGCGGTGCAACATGGGGTGCTGCAGTTCATCTCCAGCAGACTCAAGCATGGTGCACTGTGGCTATGGTGACGCTTCATGGAAGCACAACGGACTCTTCACAGCATCGGCGCGAACAATTGTGGCTTCTTCTACCCCGCATGGCGTCTCTCCTCAAGCCAGCAACAGGGAAACAACGGCGCACCGGGTCCGAGATCAAGTGGAGGCTTGATGTGCGAAAGCTATCGGTAGAAGAAAAATAAATAACAGTAATAGGAGATAAATCTATCAGTGCGTGGGTAAGACCGAAAAAAGGAGATGGATCGGTGAGTGAAAAGTGAACAGCGGCGTCGGTGAGAAAAATAAAATAAACTATCAGTGAGTGCAAAGTGAAATGAAACTGATAGTTAAATTGGTGTGTGTGCAAGAGAACGGTGAGTTGGGTGACTCACCAATAGAAGAAAAAATAACCGGTCACAACAGGACAAAATGAAAGTGGAAAAATGAGAGACCGACGGGGTGATGAAAAATTGTGAAACCGATAGTAGAAATTTTCAATCAGTGAGTCATGACTCACCGATAGTAAAACACTGATAATTATAAAATTAAAAATTAATTGGCGTGACGTGAAACTGATGATGATTAAAAATTTTGGTGAGTCATTGACTCACTGATAGATGAAAATAAATGAGAAACCGATAGATAAAATATAGAGTAATCGGTATGACGTGAAACCGATAGAAGTAACGGTGAGTCGCAACAACAGTGCCAAATAACATCGGTGTGTGACAACAACGGTGCATCGTGAGAGACCGATGGTGTTTTGAAGTAATCGGTGAGTCATGACTCACCGATAGTTATAAGAAACTTCGGTGTGACAAAACATCGGTGCGACACTCACCGACAGTTAAAAATTAAAAACGAAAACAACAAAAAAAAATTAAAAAAATAATAATAATTTACAACAAACATTAGAATTAATAAAACATTAACTAACTAAATTAAAAATCAAAATAACTAAATTGTTAAAGACTAATTAATTAACTGTAACTAAAAACTAAAAAAAATTATTTAGCAAACTAAAAATAGAAGTGACTAATTATTAACTAAGAAAATAAAAGTTAAAATTAATTTAAAATAAGTATAAACAAATGCAGAAAACCTACAATTAATTAACTGCAAACATATAATTAAAATAATTAGGATTAAATAAACTTATTAAACAACAAATTTAATTAAATAGATGACAAAATGAAACTCTAACATTAAAAACAAATTATTTAATTGAACTTTAACTTAAACCTATACACAACTTAAATTATTAATTAGATAACACTTAAATGAAAAAATAATCAAATAATAGACTACAATTATAAAAGACTTAAATTATAATTACTTAAAGAACAATTACAAGGTAGCAGTAGGTGAAAAAGAGAAGCAACAATGACTCTTTATTTCACCGAAAGCTCTTATCAACCTCACCGGTAGACCAAAACAATTATAAAATGAATTTAAAAATCAATCTGCATACATAAAATAATAAAATTAATGTTTAAAAACTATTAATTAATTAATTATTTAACTATTTGAACTAATAAAATTAAAAGAGAATGAGTTAAATTAATTAAAAACTCATATTATATACTTAAATGATTGGAAGAACACATTAATTAACATGTTAACCTATTCTATTGTAACTAAATTTAATGATAAAATATTAAAATAAGGTCTAAGTTAATTAAATTGAATTACATAGATTAAATAATTGTTTATAATAATTATTAACTATTATAAAGTTAAGCAGATTTAAATTAACCAAACTAAATAAGACATAATTAAAGTTGAATAGTTTAGTAAGATTAAAATTATTAATTTAAAGACTAAAAACACATAATTAATTATAAAAAATGATTAATTAACATATTTAGTGATAAAATTACAAAAGTGCCAATATTATTTAAAAAGTGTCAAAATAATTAATTAAATTGATTAAAATTAAATAAAAGATGTGGAAAAACTATGTTAAAATAGAGCCATATCATCATCCAAATAAAAATTGGCAATCTAGGCTATAAATCTTCCCAACCCATGATTCTTGGGTCCTGCTCTGCTCGCCTAGAAATCCCATTCACCCTTATGTAGAAACAAACCACCCTATGGTGATGTGAAACTCACCCAATGGCGATAGAAATCAACAACAGCCTGGAAGGGAAACAATCAGTCCATTATGAGAATGAAGTCATAGCCCATCATCTCTAAGACATAAAGGTCACATAAGAAGTGATACCCACCAACCTCAAGAGGGAACTCCTTGAACTGATGTACACTTGTCATTATAGTCCCCAATGGTGTGTCCAACATCAAGATATAGGCATAATTATAGATACATAGTCCAAGGATCTCCACAATAGAAACATATATGAAACTATGGGAATCCCCTATATCAAAAAGTGCTAAAGTTAAAACCAAGACAACTAGAATCATACCTCTAACTGTAGAGGGTCCGAGATCCTGCTTCTACTGGGTTTGCTCTATCGCAAAATCCTGACCTGAACTACAGCCCTGTGAAGATGTATGTGATCCCTGAGATGATCCACCCTGTAATTATCAAAAACCCTATGTCTGACCACTACGACCATAAAATCCACCTCAGATTGAATGGCCAAAAAAACTTCATTTCCCATACTGATGAGAAACCGGTGGTCCTACTCCTGAACAAGGAGTTGGAATAGAACCTCTATAACCAGCTGCTGGTGAGAAAAGCTGACAGAAATACTGAAGATGACCCATCTTGCTGCTATATCAACACTCGACTGGGTATCTTGGGCAATGTGGCCTCATATTCCCACTCTTTACGCACTGGTAGCATACCACCTGGCTACCTGAGGGAGTATCTCGCCTACTAGGGTCTCCGCGCATAGACTCCCTACGATTCTTCTTACTGTTAGTTAGAAGGGTAACATCTCTAGATGTTAAACCTTCCTGGCCCACCATTCCAAAATCCATCAGGCTATGCTCTGTGATTAGCACCTGGTTGACTATTGAAGTGATATAATTCAACTTGAAGATATTTACCTGAGGTCGAATGTCATGCCTGAGACCATCCTCAAATGTGTTCACCAGAAATAACTCATCACCCCTATAATGGGTGTGAAGCACTGAAACTATGTGAAGAGAGAAGAATACTCCATGATTGAGAGTGTACCCTACTCTAGAATCATGAACTCTTATCCTCGATAGGCCCTCAATGTCTCTGAGTAGAAGTAGTTATATAAGGTCTACTGGAACTCATCCCAAGACATAAATTGTTGGTGTCCTACATGTGATATCCCCATCCCACCATATCTTGGAAGAATACCAAAGCATGTAAGTAGTGATCTTCAACCTCCTCTTTGGAGGTGTCTCGAGATGCTTAAAGATAGAAAACGTGGATTCCAACCCTGACTATGTATCCTGAGGTCCTCCATCCCCTGAGAAAGTGGGAGGATGCTGCTACTGAAAAACTCGCGTCAACTTTTCCATAGACAGGGCAGGATGCGGTGATCCCAATAAGGTCTTAATTAACCTCATGAATCCTTCTCAGATCTATGCATCTACACTTATATCCAAAATGACGATTGGTGCTGAGACGAGCACGACGGGAGGATCTGCTGGTAGTCCCTGATCTACCATGTCTGATGTCTGATCATTGCCCTGTATCTAGTGTACAACTAGAGGATGTCTTGGTGGCATGAATCTTCAAGGTCAAGCACACACCTTAGTTCAATAATATCAATAACTAAAACTTAGAAGTGCAGGAAAGGAATAGGAGAAAGAAAACATTCATTTTTTTCAAAACATAAATACATAGCGTGTATGACCCCTACATGGTGTGTTCCCTTAAGCCTTTACATGGGCATTTACATCAGCCAAACCTGGTCGTGTAACACCCCTTACACACGACATGTTCTCTTTTGAAATGACATTAACTTGAATCCTTTCCCCCATCTTGAGTTCCTCTACATGGCTAAACCACACGGTTCTCTCCTGGGTAACACTACACAGCGTTTTCACTATACACACGACGTGTACCACTTAAGTTTAAACCACCCGTGTCATTGGTCAGATGATCAGAGACACAGTCGACTTCACATGACATGTTCAAGATAGACACGATGTGTTATACCTAAGTTTCATACACCCATTTCATTGGTCACATGGATGGATACATGATCCAATAACACGCCATGTTTATTCCAGACATGACGTGTCCTACCAGACAATTCCCAACCCCGTGTCCCTGCTTACACAACCAGTCACATGGTTAAGGACTAAACAGAATGTACATATAGTACATGATGTATACTTAAGAAAAGTTTTTACCTCCCGAAAAGAAGAATACATTATGTGCATTCATCATTACACACCGTGTATTATGGGTTTTTCAGACAGTAAGCCTCATAAACTAATCTAGAACCCCATAAAAAACATTGAAATGAACATTAAAGTGACAAATTCCAATTCTTGGGGGCCCATACTCACCGCGAATAAAAGTTTGGAATCTTATACATGTATATTACAAGTAATAACAGTGAAATAATCAAATTATCCACCAAATTCTATTCCACAAGGTCCCATAACACCTTAGGGACCAAATTTTGGTGTCCATCCAAAAGAAACTTTACATATTAGAAATACCCTATTAAATAACATGTATTCTATCACGGAACCAATCACAACAACATGCATATGTAGCACAACATCTATCACAACAACATGCAATTGGTAATGCAACCTAAATGGCATGACAAGAATGCATGACATGTGATCTCTAGCAGGTGCCTATAAGATTCATGATATGGAATACCATTGTCTCATCGGGTAGATATAGGAATAGAACCTCAATAACATCAACGATAATAACAAAATACAAGTGAATCACCAAATAGTGAAATGAAATCAATTGTAACAATTGCAAAACCAGAAAAATTACAATATTCGAGGTAACTTGGCCTTTCCTTAAACACGGGTTAGCTACTCCCAGGCACAACATATTACCAACTACCTATTCCTTATTATCCCTGTCTATAGGCTCCAGATAGTAATACACAGAAGAAAAAACCCCTTCTTTATCACTTTGTAATGTCCTAGTTCCTGGTGCTGACCAAAG
Organism: Viscum album; assembly: GCA_963277665.1. Lineage (NCBI taxonomy): Eukaryota > Viridiplantae > Streptophyta > Magnoliopsida > Santalales > Viscaceae > Viscum > Viscum album. Next base: position 415,448,218 of record OY728139.1, read on the forward strand.
TTTCCCCATACCCGGTTGGCCATAAGGCATCAAGCACATTTCCTAGAATGCCAGAGGCTGTAGACTAGCAGTGAGGGAATTAGGTGTGATAGTGGGGAAGTTATTCCCTCATTGGCAGAGTAACACAATAGAATAACAATAATATACAACAACGAAAGTAGTAATACCATACAATAAGCAAACAACAGAAGACTAAAAATAAAAAATAACTGGAGCACATATATAAATGATGCATGTCACATTTATCTAGGAAAGCATCCAAACAAGTCCCAATGATTATAATACTATACTAAACCAAAGTATAAAAGAAAAAAAATAACTCCAGCAGCATCGTAAGCCTCATCTTGGTCCCATTCTCTCAAGATCCACAACAATCAAGTACCTGAAGTAGAAGGGTGATTTCCATTATCTATCCCTACAGTAATATAATCTGTTTAGGCCCCAAAGAATAACCAAAACAGGGTGTGAGATGAATCCCAGTAGGCAAACACATAAATATCTATGCCTAACAATTAGTGGATATATATAGTAGTCAATATTTAATATGAAGTAATAAACAAGGAAGTACTTAAAAGTAAAAAATCCCACCATTTAAAACAAAATTCATTTACATTTAATATTAATCAACCAAACATTCACAAGCAAACCTCTAGGAAGTATTCACGGTCTAACCCCTCTGGTTCAACTTAGACAAAGACTTTCGGAGGAAGCACTCACTGTCAATTCCTCATATGGCCTTTAACTATAACTATAGACTCTCTGAGGAAGCACTCAACATCTAATTCCACCTTTGGCCTCGCAACAGTATACTACAAACACTCTAAGGGAGTACTCACGTCTACCCCCTATGGTACCGCAATGTGAAAAGTATAATAGACACTCTGGGGAATCCCTCATCATCCATTCCCCATATGGTTTAACTACACCGTGTTCCCACAATCCTATGTAATTCAATCGTGTACAAATTATATCCAGCATCCAAAGTAAAACTCTAATACTACTTGGCTAATAGCTACTATTCTTATCATAAGTATGCTATATAAACAACTTCATCCTAACAAAACTAGGCATGGAAAACATAACACCCTAATAGGTAGTTCTAGACCCAATGACCAATATTAATAAAACATGGGAAAACACATCCATAGAAAGTTAATAAACCCTATTCATAATCAAACCCCCCAACTCAAGCAAACAAAGAATAGCTGGCATTAATAGGGTTAAATTCCCTAAACACGCAATACCCTAAACAAGGGTGTTGGGCACTTTTTGCACATATAACTCAAAGTAATATTTGGAAAGGCACAAACCAACTACCACAATGTAGTAAGATCAATATAGTCGAACCTCAGCCTTTGAATCGACCTATAATGTCGTAGATATACAAAAAAAATAACAACGCTCAACCTCAAATATCTCAAGAGAGAATAGAAATCAAGAGGATAGGCTCTAGAAGAAGGAATAACTCACCAATGTGGTCCCAACACAATCATTGGTGTTCAATTCGGATCACATATAGTCGATCAGGGTCTTGGAGAAGAATCGACAATCTTCGGTCACTCCTGGATGAGACGACGCTAGAAGAAGATAGTTCTGTCGATTAGACATGGCCGCAGTCCAATATAATAATTAAAAAAATACACAACATGTTCCATGAGAATACACGACATGTATTGGATTTTAGTAGGCCCCACTTTAGGTGGTCTCTAGGTCACCTCACACAGCCATGTACTTAGCTGTTACATGGCCAGTACACAGCTACCCACAACAACCTGGTACACGACTTGTACTACTAAGTACACAGTGTGTTCTCCTAAAATTTCCAAAAACACTTATTTTACTCAAAAACACTAGAAATAAAGATTCATACCTGAAAGAAAAATCTGGGTTTTTATAGTGTCTTTCATATGTTTTTCAAATACAAGTAACTCTTCATCACTTTTCTCCTTGGTGGTAAGATCAAGAATTGAGGATTATAGTATTAAAGATTTCTGTTCACAAAAAAAGACAACCCAAATGCATCTGAACTACTCCTAGAAGTTACTACCAGTTAGGTGATATTATTTCTCTCATATTGATCGTAGGGATAATGTGCATGAAGAGATTTCCATTTTTTCAAAAATTTAAAATAGTATATTATTAGTACAGTAGTTGATTAAAAGTTATGTGAGAATTAATAATAATTTATTTTTATTAAGTCTCCCACTATTTTATGAAGAAATAATAGCCCTCACCATTGAACTTGGAATGTATATTACTTTTAAATTATTGTGGAAATGATCCATATTTACTTTATTATAATATAGATGGAGTCCATGAGAATTATTAGAAAATATTTAGGTAAACTATCATGCCAACTACAAACTTGAAGCTCCTTGATCTATTAAGTGGACTCCCCAATCTAGAAACCTTAACTCATTTTTCCTCAACACGTGACTCCAAATTTGTATTAGAAAGATAGAGTCCATTAAATCAAATATATATTATGTTAATTTGAACCATAATATTAGTTAATATTTATTGATAATTAAAAGTTCCCCTCATGGAGACTGAACTGGCACTTAAACTATGGGATCATCTTAATTCAAATGATGGAAGAATTACAGACTTAATATTAAGTTAAGGGATTTTATTTTATTATGTTTAAATTTTATCTTGTTTTTTCCTTTAAATTTCTTATTAATAATAAGTAGATTTTACTTAATAAATTAACCATATTGGATAAAAAAATTATGCATGAGACATTTATTTATTTTATATCCTTGCATATTAATTAATTTATTAATGTGATGACGATATTTTATCCATGTAATAAATAATGAATAAGAAATAAATAAATAAATTATTTAATGTTCTGATCACAATCATATCTAATGGTTGATTTATTGAGTGTAGAATAAATCAAACTTTTACCTAGGGGGAATAACTAATTGTTGCGATCATTTTATGAGTTGAAATATTCCACCTGTCCACTTGTATATCACCTGGGTTTGTAATGCCTTGGTTCTATCTTGAACAGCCTTCATATTCATTGGGATACTTCATTTATTACATGTATTTATAACTCACACATAGGTGAGGGGAACCAATATATTGGTTAAAGGGAAATTACATAAATAATATTGGATATGTAGGTCCTATATAATAATGGAGGGAGGGATGACACACATGTCGTCAAATTTAATTTAATAATTAAAATTTCAAAACCATGTAATACATTAAATTAAATAAGGTCAACTCATAGACTGGTCTTGGTCAATATCATGATCATTTATAAACTTGCAATGATTATGAATTTAAAATAATTAACTATCATTAATTTCAATTCTTTATTTAATAATATAAATTACACATGAATAATCCGATTATTTATCATATTAATCAATTAATTCATTTTTTCTTATTTCATTCAATTGTCCAAAATTTTCCTATATGTTGTGATTTTAAATAAAATTAATGATTTTTTAATGTAGAACTCAATAAAATAATGCACAACTTTGTACTTAGAAGAAACCCAGTGATTACCTATCTGAACTACTCAGTATGGTTTAGTTGTAAAAGATTCAATCATACAACATACTGTGTACATGAATTTTGTTATAATTTCATGGAATGTACTATCAAATTAATGACCCATGGAATACAAGAAAATTATGTAGACTATACAATTTAATGAATTGAATCTTTATTATATAGTAACCATACTTGATTCATAGTTTTTAATATTACGAAGAATTAATTAAACATTGAATATAACATTAAAGCTAATGAATGATGTGTACTGTCAACTTAATGAACCATAAAACTCGAGTCGATAGGGTTTAAGGAGTAATTAATTAATTTTAATATTTCTGCATTAATAGATAAAGTACATGGAATGTAAAATGCAACTACATGACATGTTCTTTTCTTCACTGAATATTTACAATACATGCCTAGGGAATCAGTGTATATTTCTCATAAATATTTATGAAGTACATGGAACATACTTCTAGTTACACTATTTCCATTCTGTATGCATCATATATTAAATACACATGGTGAATTAATTACATGATATGGTTTGACTCCATGTTTTCCATCTTGAAAATGCATGGACTACATGACATGTTGTCAAAATACATGGTGTGTACTAAAAAAATCCATATGGTACCTTGGATAGTCTAAACATGGTGTATTAATTTCACACAACATAAACTTATTACACAATGACCCAGAATCCACATGGGTGTCCTTATATAATGAATATGGGTACACCACATGTAACAAAAAAGTGTGCACTATGTATTCTTGTGTTATCCATATAGAATCCTAAACATTTCTAGATGATATATTCTTATGTATAACTCATTAATCATTGACCTATATTGTAAATATTTTTGAGAAATAAAGAATTGAAATATGATATACTAACTATGGATCAATAAAAAATTAAAACTTGAGATGAATATTAACATTTAAATGCACAATATTAAATAATCAAATAAATAATTATAAATATCAATATGGTCAATCTGATACCACATGATGATTTTGGTTGCAGTGGAAGCACCTTTGGTGGGAGTTAAATAAAAATTTATTTTAATTTAGAGTTTCTCAAAACCCCAAAATAGTATCATACATGTTAAATTTATAATTAATTTTTTTATATTTAAAGAATATATTACCTCATCAAGGATATTTCATTAAAGATGATTTTGATCATATATAATCCCTTCTCGGATTACCTTCATCTCATAAGGAGGATTCAAGTGAAGAATCCCTCTAGTGGTGATCCACACATGCTCCTTTGATCATTAAGAAACATCGATTTATTTTTGGATGGTAGCATGGTGAATCAATCATCTTGAATTGTTTGTCTTGATCACTTCAAGATCTTTTAGAATCGGAGGAGTTCCTCTTATTCTTAAGAGGAAGAGAGGATAATTTTGAGAGAGAGAGAGAGAGAGATTTCTATTGTGTTTAATGATTCTCTATCCTCAATTTTCAACCAACCCTCCATAATAGACATAACCATATATTTATAGAGCTAGTGTTTAGGTTAAAATATTATTTAATTTCATTCCATACCTTAAATAATATAATAATCTTTATTAAACCCCATGAAAAAATAATAACAATTTTATTATTATTTTATGGTGCATGTGCTAACTTGCACAATAAAAAATATTATTTAACTACCTTATAAATTAATAGTTGTCATCATATTTGGTATTGATACATTCAAACTCCTAAGAATTTATCGAATACCCAAATAAAATTTTTATTCATATATAAATATTTTATCCCCAAACCATAAAAAAAATATGTATTAAATATAAAATAAAATAAATAAATATATTTTATTCACAATCTGATGAATATATATATATATATTTAATTTACATGATCGATAAAACTTGATAAAAATTATTCACCAGGCTTGGGAATAATATTTATCCCATTAATTAAATCCTAATAGAATTTAATCAAGATCAATGGAAACACTTAGTGTGTGATCCTCTATGATTCTTTATTATTAGAATTAGGCACGATCAACTAAAGTCCAAGATTACATCCTAACAATGGGTCAAGAAACCCAAGACAAGGAACTTAATGTCACAATGAAGACAACCACATATGAATACTCACTTTTTAATATAACCCCTTGGTCTCAGTATCTCATCAATAAGGTTTCACATTCATGTGCTAAACCTATGTTCTCGATACGTATTTCATTGATAATATGAAATAAACACATCATTACACCATGACCACGAATTTTAATATGATGGTACTATTATAATAAAAGGGACAAGATATAAACTTTCATAAATGTTGAAGGGACAAATCCTTCCTCAAATTATTAATTAAGAACATGCCACTTATGATGCACTCAATGTATCTAATTTCACCATAAACTATCATAATCATGGTTTACAAAATATATCTACGTGTGCGATTTATAACACACATTTATAATAATATTATAGTCTAAGGACCGTTACACATGATCACTGGTCGGAATATACGATGACAATAATATATGTATAATTCCTACTAGTAGGTCTATTCTCATAATATCCCACCTTGGATTTTAAAATTATGAACTTCATGAGAATAATCCTCATATGATTTTGAGTACTCACACCTAATGGTCAAAATACTATGTACCCTATCATAGTAAGTTATCCAACCATAGAACTATATTTAAGAATATTATCATGGAATTTCAAGATTCTCATCATAGTTGGGTACTAGTATGACCTTATCAATGTGACAGATACTCTATGACATTATTACATTAATGTCATGAAGAAAAATTAACATAAAGTAATAATATATTTTATTGATATTTAAATCATCAAATATTCATGTAATCAAAGTACAAGAAATTGGTTTAAGGACACCAACTCTAACAATAATTTGTATCAGTCTGGTATGGTACGTTAGTCAGTAATGGTAGACACAGAGAGAGAATGTTTCAAAAACTCAAATATAGATCATAAAAAGGAATATCTAACCACTTTATTATGAAATTCAAGTTCCATGGGTGGCTCAGATATGAAAAGTGTTATTGATATATTATAGGATTTTCATCACCTCATCATCATGGGTTTAAATGATGAGACTTTTGTATCATATGTTAGTAAATAGATATCACACTGGTATTAAATCATTCATGTGATATTTGTTTGGTTATGATTTAGTAAATTGAATCATGATCACTCTGTTAGCTGGAATTAGTTGGTTGTGATTATGAATGAAACTATTTGTTTTTAAGAAGAAACTTTCTAAACATGGTCAATTAGGGTTTGGATTTTTGTTTTTTGTTTCTTATTTTATGTACTGATTTCAATTTATTTCTCCTTTGATCATTTATTGTTTAGAAGAACATAAAAATGATATGTTAATAAAATGAAAATTATTAACGACTTCGGTTATAAAAAACTGATTAAATGATAGTCATAATTGATACTATTTTATTAAAATGTTAACATTTATGAAATGAGTAATTTAATAAATAATTCCATGTTTATTATTTAAAATTTTCTTGACACTCCATGTGTTAATTTAATTTAATTTTTTAAAATTTTATTGAATATTAGCTAGTATTAGACAAAGATCATGATCAAAATTTAAGTTATTATTACCTTAGTTAATTTCATGATATGCTAAAAAAATAGTTTCATGCATTATCCCATGTTATGTATGTAGTTAGTGAAGCATGTTTTGTATAATGAGAATAATAGCATGAAAAATTGGGAATATGTAAAAATGAATAGTTTTTTATAGTGTTTAATCTTTCCTATAATTATTATAATTATTTTTAAGTTACTGATCATGAAACTTACTAAAAATCTATAACATGTTTTCATTTTTTTTGTTTATATTTAAATTATTTGAGCATGATTGATTGCTTATAGAATGTTTTCAGTATAACTGTCAACCTTTTAACATAAAGACATGAAATATGGTTTTAAAGAATATGTCAAAGAAATTTGTTTCTATTTGATTGGGAATAATTTAACCTGGTTAAGATTTTTATCACATGAAGTAACTAGTATTTTTCTTAAACTGATTTATTAATAATGATTTGATAAGAAATTTAGTAACCTTTTCATGTGTCTAAAATGATCACAACATATTTATCATGTGTTTCTTTTTGGTTGTTGCATGATTTGGTTTCTAGTGTGTATGTGATTTACTTTTATGATCCATGTTCTGATGACAAAAAGGTTTTCAAATTAAATAATTCTATTGGAATGTTTTGTTTGGAAAAAATTTTCTAATTTAAAATAGGTTTTTCAAGAGGATTTTTTTGGAATGTTTGATAAAAATTTTCAATTATTTTGATATCAAAAAATATTTAAATATTATTATTTAAAAACTATATTTAAATGGAACTTGAGTTATAATATTTTTTCAAAGGAAATTTTTTATTATTTTGAAATCTAAGTGTATGTTTTCTTCCATGTTTTGTTCACAAATGTGGTATTGATGAATTTAAATTTTAAAATCATTTTCATAAAAGGATTTTAAAATTATTTTACTAGTTTTCAAACTTTAGGAAGGATTTGAAGAGTTTTTTAACTATTTTTTTAATAAATTAAAGTACCTTGGAAACCTTACCATAATATTGGGAATTTTAATTTTTTTTCTTGTTCTTTTTGGGACTGTTGTATCATGGTGAATTTGTGGGTAGAAACCTTTTATTGACTTGTTTTTATAGGAAGTAGAGAGTTAATATGCCTAGAAAATATGTTTCTAGAAACTAAATTGGAAAATTTATGGTATTGAATGTGTTTTTTTGGTATTTATTCTTATTATGCCTGTTATTTTGGTTATGTTTTTTTTATATTAGTTGAGTTTTTTTCATATTCCATTGACTATAATTGTGTGTTTATGTCATTGTTTTCATGGTTGTTGTTATTGTGCAATAGGCGTAGTATGTGGAAAGAGAATATGAGTTTATTAGTAATGATGAATCATGGGATTAACATTAAGGCACTTCATGGGAAGCTGTATATTAAGGAATCCATATTAGACACCATGATTAATTAACATTGACATGGTTTAAATTTGGTTTAACATGATTCCTTATAAGTTACTTTTCTATAGTATTTTGAATGCGGTGGTTTTATCTTTCCATGTCATATTGATTGGTATTCTTGGAATTTCAGTCTCAAATATTCATATGGGGTTGTTTTCATTCCAATAAGGAGGGGGAGTGAACCTAGAAAGAGTAGTGTCTTTATGGATAGAATTGGGAAAAAAACCCTTTTAGTCACCTACTAAACTGTATGAACTGCTGGTTCAATCAAAATACATAGAAAATAAAGTTCTCCTTCATTTTATGTAACTAGTTTTGGTTTACATCTCAGTTGTGTGTAGTTATTAATGGCTTGGTTTAGAAAAGGAAACCTACTTTGAAGTTTTCTTAGGTATGTTACTAATATTTTTAGGATTTATCATGGAGAAATATATTTTCATAGAGACCTTGAGGACTATTTCCACTATCATTAATTGAAAAATAAAATACAGTAGTGGTTTTTTTAAATCCATTATGAAATATTCATTTGCACAATATTTAACGATGATATTATGTTTTTCGCAACAGTTTTGTTTTTCATTGATAAAATTTGTTTTTAGTGGCAGATTTTCCTGGTGTGAAATTTATAAGTGGTTTTTCCATTGAAAATATATTTAGCATATTTTTTTTTTCTGATTAGTGGTAGTTTATTTAAGAGAAAAAATTTATAGGTAGTCTAAACCACTATTAAATATGAAAATTTAACATATTTTACAACAGTTTTAACCACCTCTTTTTTATTCATGTTGGTTAAAACTGGCGCTAACTCGGTAATGGTAGTTTAAACTACCACTAGTTATGTGGTTTCAGAAATAGTGAAATATATCACTTCTCGATCCACTGAAAAATAGTTTTAAATATATATATATATATATAATAGGCATCCATTAGAATATAACAAAAATAGTAAATTCCATAAACCAATAAAAATTAAATTTATATAATATAACAATATTAAATTACATCATAGTTTACAAAATTTCAATACAAACATGATTCCTGTTACTCTAATGAGATGCATGCCCCTCACCCTCCATTACTTGGACATGTTGTTTCCCATCACCTCCTTCCTCACTTCCTACCTCCAGTGCCTGCATTTAAAGTAGTTAAAAATATATAAATAATGAGCATATTAAATAAATAATAAATGAAATATAATTGAAATTATGTATGATTTTATCTAAATTCAGTTTAAGTTAGGATATAATGATGAATAATTGGTATCCATGCACATTCCTAGAATTACCATAACATACAATTGCCTTAGTTGAGTTGGATAATAAACAACATTCTATATTATAGAAAACCATTATTATATTATCATAACATATAATTACCTTAGTTGAGTAGGAAATCCTCTAGGTTTGTTCTATATATTGTTTTTATAATCATTTAGAATTCATTAAATACAATCTATCTATTTAAGATAAGGTTATGAATATCCTCAAACACTAAGTCAACCTTTCCACATTTGTTACACGTTTTGGTAACTATCTCAACCAATAATTACTGCCATGGTGATAAATTGATCAATGAACAAAATCTATTCATAAACTTCACATTTACAGACTCAAACTAGTATTTGATTATAATTGATTAATTTAAATGTTCATTGACGTAAATTTATTTAATAATATTAGGAATGAACACACTCCACATCATAAACATATTATTCATTATAATAATTTTCTCATACATGATTGAAAATATAAACATCAACACAATGGAAGATTTCATATATTTGATATTAAAAGAAAATTTTTATATTAACATCACACACAGAACTCCATGTTCCCTCTAGTCAGCCTTATCTTATTTTTCATTCCTAATAATCTATTGTTTAACACAGGAAAATGACTGATTTAGATCTACTTGGTTTATATAATCCTTTATTTTAATATTATAGAGACATAAATATATCATTTCAAACATATAAATCTTTTACTAAGATTATTCTAATTTCATAGACCCTAAAAATAATCAAAAATAATTTTTTTTTTATATAAATTAAAATGAATAGAATGTTATCAAAATTCATCAAACTTTTAATAATATAAACGGTTCTTTGGATAAAATAATTTCTTTGTAAACACTAGCTCATTTACCAATTTTTTTTATCACAACCTATATTTATACTCTAGAATTAAATTATTTAATAAATATAAGATATTAAAAGGAAATTGAAAAATATGTATCGAAGTGATAAAATTATCACCATATTCTATATTGGTCAAGAAACACTTAATAAATAAACTAATTAATGTTAAGAGAATAATGGAATAACTTATCTACACAACACTAGAAAATAATTAATTTAGTGTGGTTTGGAAAATTTTAGACATCCTCAACGAAAAACTATAATCAATTATAATATTAAATGATAAGAAGAATTATGTATCCTATCATATGAATTCTTATACTATTTATAATAATGGTAAATGAAATTTCAAAATCCGACACAGTCCAACATGTTATCTGAATTATTCTAAGATTTTGAGTAGGATTATTCATAGAATTGATGACTTATTTTTATGGGAGATACTAAATAAATATTTAACATAATTTTACTTAGAATATATATATATTAAATAAAAAAATAACTACTAAAATGAAGAATATAAGTTTAAATTTTTGAAATTTACCACTCATGTACCCCTGATGAGTGTTGCTATTTCTTTAGGAATACATTTGATAATATTTTGAAACACAATAGAGGACACACTCTCCAATGTTGAGTCCTGATCATTATATGTCCTGTTTTATTCCTTAACATCATCAATAGAAGTCATACCCATGGAAAAAATCATATTAGGATAAGATGAAATGGTATAAAAAAAGTGTGTAAGGTATGTGATAAATTATACCTTATGTTGTAGAGGAAGAATCAGAACCCTATGATATAGAGAGGGTACTAACACTAAAACTCTTTTGGAATGAAATACCTACAAAAAAATAATTGAATTTATTAATATAAAAAACATTCCTTTCATTTATTAATATAAATAACATAGCTTGTATTTATTAATATTAAAAACAAATTAGTAATTATATTCCTGGTTGGTCATGTTTTTATTAAATTCCATTATTAACATCAATTATTCTTATTATGTTTATTATTATTATTATTATTCAATCTATCTCACCATAATGAAATTTTCAATATCAATAGTTTCATACAATTTAGTCTAGTATTTTTTCTGATGGAGTTTACTTTCAAAAATTACTTCACCCTCATCAACCATATTATACATGTCTCTCTATTTAATGTGGAAAAAAATACTCCACGCATCATCCATTATATTATCAATTTATTATACCATTTTTTATTAGGAATACATAATATATGAATCATGTTCTTCCCACTCACTTGTATCAATCAACTGAAAAATTTAACTTAAGTAAATTGTAATGAATTTTTCTTCATACCCATGTTAATATGGACTTAGTTACTTTTAAATATCATAATTGAAAATTTTCCATGTTAATTTATCTTGATAATATCAACCTAATTTCAATATTAACCTTGATATGAAATTATTAATATACCAATGTTTTGTTTTTTCAACCCTTCTTCACAATAAACAGTACGAAACTTGAAACCACTAATATTGTAAGCATTGAATCTCATAACATTCTTCATAGGACCTTGAGATACAAAATTCAAATATTTGGATAGTTCAGCTCTATTATCATCATTCATTACCTATAAAAGTTTATATAAATTATTTTTACATAATTTAGATATTTTTCAACATCTTTAATCTATGTATTAGATTAAGAACTTACACAATCTATAAACCATTAAAAAATTTCTTTGTTAACAAATTTTTTTATCTCTTTCTCATTCTAAGTTTGGTTCCTAAGTCATATTTTTGTTTTTGTCCTTGATTATTTGATATAGGGATCAAAAATATCAGTATTGAGTAGCACATATCTATGTGATTTTCTTAATTTCATATCTATCAGTGAAAATAAAGATACTTTTCCCAATTATTAACCTAAAGTTGGAAACATATATGAATCATTTTTATCCTATAATTCACTTAAATTATCAACAAAACAGCCCACTTGATTGAATCTTGTCTCTATTGAATCTGAATACCTTGATCAAAATGTTATGAACTCTTAAGAAAGGTACCATTCCACAATATAACAATGTGGTTGAGATTTATTTTTCACACAAGAATTAAAATGACTAATATAATTAATGATAAAATGTAAGAAATTAATAAATAAAGTTTTAAAACATTTAATAAGAAAATTATATTTTTATAAGGAAAAAATATTAAAATAAAATACCTCTCCATGGTATGAATCCATAGATAATGTATGACCCCTCCAATTTTACCTCTTTTGAAAAAATTTACTTTTAAATGAATCCTCACAATGAAAAATGCTAGTGAAATAACATCTCCAAAAGATATAACATCTATAAAATCATTTAATAAAATTTATCTAATTCATTAGGATTTAATGTCATCCCACAAGGATATCTAAATAATGTGTAAATATTAATTAGAATAAAAGTTATTTTTTCAGGTACAAATTATATATTTCCAATGGTAGAAACTACTCCATAAATACATGTGAGTCATGAATTTTAAATCCATGTATCACATGGTGATTCAAATCAACACATCTTGAAATAATACTATCATATGCATCAGGGACTTACAATTTTTTTAATTTTCAAAGGAAAACATTGTTATGATGATTTTTCATTTATATAATAGCTTCTGGATACTTCCTAGTCACATTTGGCCATAAATCATATTTTATATTGATTGCTCCAATAACCTTATGAGAATTAAAACGATCCTTTGATTTTTCCTACTCATTAATAAATGTAAACCACACATTACCACACACATTATTTTTCAATGTGTATAAATTAAAGATTAGGATATAACAAATTAAATTCCTAATATGGAAGTTTGAAAAATATTATTTTTTTCTTCCAATATTATGCACCAATTTTAATTGATGGTGTTTTAACTCTTTTTTCCACTTTTTTTCAGTTGAAAATATTTTTTAAAAACTATACCCAAATTTGATAAATTTTATAGGATATGTGATCCTGATAATAATTTTGTTTGAATCCTCAAATCATTTTCCATTGAAATGTGACTTATTAATTTTTGTATTTAATTTTTCACTATCATCGAATTCACTTGTTCATTTTGACTATATACATAACTACTAATTTTTTTATAAAATTTGATTCTCTATGGAAAATAAAACACACATAATATGGAGTAAAATGTTTCAATATCAAGTTCTCAAATACTTCATCTCTCTTTAACCATCATTTGAATCTTTAATTATGGAATGAGAATTTTATTTCTCCATCCACAGATAGATTTTTAAATGAGAAGTCCAAAAACATGTTCAAACTCATAACATATTAAAATTTGTTCTAAGGTAAGGTAATCCAACTTTTGTCCATATGCACTTGACTTCCTACACTATAAAATATAAAATATAATTATATTATTATATATAAAAATAAAATACATTTAATTTCAAAATGAATGAAAATTAATTTTTTTAAATTAGGATAAACATATTAAGACACATAATTTATTTAATCAAATGAAATTTTATTTATAAATTTATATTAAAATATTATATAATAAATAGAATATGAAATAACTATATTTTTATAATCCATATACTCAATTTATATTAAAATGCTCATTTCATGATTTATTTAACCATTTATGAAAATACACCACACTATAACATAATATAATAGGAGTAAACAATAATTAAATCATGTATAAATTTATTATTAATTCTTTTAATAATGTCAACGTCAATTTTACGAATTATTTCAGTATTTACCCAATTAAACATCTTTTTTACATGTAATTTCTCCTTTATTTCCTTAAAATAATTTCATATATAATTTTTATCATTTCTTAATTCATGTAAAATCATTCTCAATCAATTGAACTCAATTCTAAAATCATTAAGTTCATGATAAAAATTCAAACATAAGAGTAGATCACATTTTGTATACAATAATCAAAATAAATATCCTAGTTTTTGATAGGTAAACTATTTTAGACTATAGAAACAATCAATACCAAGAATGGATCCCAAATATCCCCTAAAAAATATTTCATAAATCTACTAAACTAAAATCATTAAAGTATAATGAGATTAGGTAAATTAATAAACCTAACTCTATTGCACAATTGTTTCCTAAAATAAATAACACAATAAATTAAATATAATTAGGATAAAATTGATCTGAAAAAGATCACCCGAAATGAGGGTCTGGTGGAATATATAAATAGATTGAATTAGAGTGGGAGATATGTCATTAAGGATCAGAGGGTAGTTGGTACCACATTGAGTGGTTTGAGGGGGAGGTGGAGAGGGGTTTCAACAGTAATTATTAGCAAGGGGGAGGTTGAGAGGGGCCTGGAATAGAGCAATAGTGAGGAGGAGTTTGAGGCAGGTTCAGTGGCCTTAGACCCATGTCATGAAATAGTGAATGGGATTCTAAGTCTGAGAGGCTCAAACCCTCATTGGGTAGTGTTTAAGGGGATATTGAGGCTGAGAGGGTTTCGAGTGGTTGGGAGATAGGTTGGGACCACAATGATTTTTTTTAAAAATATAGTGGTGAATTTAAAGAAAACAAATAGGAAATAATTTTTAAAATTATTTAGCAGTAATTTTTATACCCCCCTAAATACATATTATTTAAAAAAGCTTCATTAAAAAGGGGGAGTGGATATAGTTTTTCATTTTACAATATTTTTTAAAATATACATTAAAAAACCATAGTAATTTTCTGTATTTATTGTAGTGTATACTTAGTGGTTTATTTATAGTTCCTTGTTCACATTTTATTATGTTTGGACTCACAAAGTAATACTCTAACTAGGCCTAATAATTCACGATTAGTTGGGTAGTGGGTATATTTTATCAAAATTCTTTGTGTGTCAGGCATGTGAAATGTTAGATCATGAATGATTCATGGGAGAAATTACTAACATGAACTTGGGTTATACAAAATAGGATAATTCTATGGTTTTATGTCATATGGATCTTATTATTGACTTGGTTAACCAAGTATAAGGAAGTTTTCTGGTCAAATTTTCATTCTCTCACCATTAAGTTAAACCTTAATGGAGGGGAGAAACCCAGGAGTGAAAAAAGGATGGAAATTGTCTCTTCTATATCAGGATCCAATTATTGGTTCCTTTTAGTACCGAGATAGTCTCAAATTAATTATCAATTAAGATGTTGTGGATTATACACAATTTAATGATTGATGAACAATGACCGTTGTTTATGTAGTAAAAATTTCCTACACCTTTAGAAAGGTGAAGTAAATTCTCATATTATTTGGAACTAATTGTTTTCAGAAGCATGATGTTGTCAAGGTGGTAGTTTAACAACTCACCAAGTCACTACTTTTCATATCAATTCAGGGGATAGTGTCAATAAAGATCAAGTAGTGGGGACATTTGGGAATTTTTTGGCATTTCATTTTATTCTTTCCATTCTATTTGGTTGAGACATATTTTTCATTCTAAGTTAGTGGTTAATGATTTTTCATTGGGTTTGGGGTGGCTATGGTTACATGAGACCACATTCTATCAAAATGGGTAGCTATAGTAATCTATAGTCTAAGAGGAAGTGTGTGATGAACTTTGGTAGTTCATGGGAGGGTGACTTTCCATTCAAAAATATTTTATAGGTTTATAGTTATCTATGGATTATAAAAATATAAACATAGGCTAAACATGCCTTTATTTTGAACTATTTTCATAATTTATACATTATGTCTCACAAATAAATACGAAATTCCAAGAATTTAAGGTTTAATGTCTTTAAGGATAATCCATATCAGTAACTTATTTTATGATATCGGCAAACATTTCTCATAATCGAACCACTTTAGATCCACTTCTAGATATCTTCTAGGCTATACTCATCTTCAGAACCTAGTGAAGGGAATCATAAGAAAGGGATTTGATCAAATTATTAGTAAGATAAATCTTATCAATATTTCATCAAGGGTTAGATCATAAAAATATTAAAAAACATGAACAAGTGTCAAATATATTATTAAAAAGATCATAGAACAATAAGATTTTTCCTCAAGTCCTAATAGAAGGACATGTAATTTTAAATGAACAAACATGTATCATAGAATAAGAGTGTGATATAATAAGCATGATCCATGAGGCCTAATCATAAGAATATGATATAGGAATTTTGGGTGTCCCTGAAACAAAGCATAGAACAGAATTATGGAACCAAACATAAGCACATATAATCATTATATTATGAATATATACAAGAAAGTCCACTGATGAGGCATTTATTTTTAATGTTTTTCCACATAATTTCGTTTACCAATCATATAATTTTTGTTTAAATTAGTTAATTAATGGTTATTTATTTTATTTTTTTAAATTAAAGTGTTTTAGTAAATTTGATGAAATAATTAATTTAAATGTTTTATTTTATGTTTTAATTAATAATTTTCCATTTTTTAATTATTGTTTGTTTAATTTTATATTTTGTTAAATTTAAGTCTTTTAATTTTTCTCCAATTATTATTTAATTCTATGATCTGTGTATTTAATTTCTTTCTTCTTTTACCTTTAGTAATAATATATATTTATTAATATATATTTATGTTTTAATATATTTTAGTTAAATTAATATATTAAATGCTTTGTAAAATTAAATTATAATTCGAATACTTATTTAGCTTTTAATTATTTTAATTAATTAATTAGTTAGATAATTATTTAAACTTGGTTTTCATTAAATTTAAAATTTGAATGCAAAGTGAGGAGACGCGACTGCACACTCATTTATCGGATGGTTTGCTATTTTTTTATTTTATTTTCTTCATTTATTGCCTCCTTTGATATTGGCGCATGCTTGTAGAAGGGCATGAAAAAACAATTTTTATATATTACATAGTGTAGTCTAGTGATTAACCCTAGGAGGTCTTCTAAAGATGGAGGAGCTCCCCTCCTTTTATAGGACGAATTTACCCTTGAAAGTTGATGTGTTGTATCCCAATATGATCTCTTCACGCAATACATCCTTCTTTAATGTTGTTAATAATTATCTTGTATGTCTCTCCTCAAAAGTTCAGCATATTTGGACAAGTATTCTGAGAGTTATTTCCGATTTACTCTAACAATTTATTATGTCCATTCAGACTCTCCAAATCAAAAGCCTCTGGATTAGAATTCTTTAATGACCACTAAAATGGTCAATTAACGCGTCCTTGACTTCATATAAGATGTTTCAAAATGTCTTTTGCATCCAAACACCAAATTTTGCAACAATTGGGCCCATCATGAATGTGTTATGAACCCCACACAAAAAATCGACAGATCTGTAAACAGTTTTTGTTGTCCAACTTGTGAGCTTCTGTTGAGATTCCATATGGTCGATTCAGCTTTTGGTAAAGAAGGATGAAATAAATCCTTGGATGTTTAGAATCTAAAAAATAAATAATTTTTCATTTTGGATTATTTTATAAAATGTTATATACAAAATATAGAAATAATTTAAAATAGTTAAAAATCTGAAATGGTCCATTTTTACTATTAAGCTCAAAATATCACCAATATCATAAAATGTGGAAATTTATCATAAAGTAGAACTTTGGTAGGATTTAAAACAATGATATTAAATGTAAATGTGATTGAAAATATTTTATTTATCAATTATCTCACACTTAGCACTTGGACTCCTAGACATGTAAACATCAAAATCAAACCAAATCAAATCTAAAACACATACCCAAGAGATCTACCAAATCTATACCAAGAAACAAAAAAATACCATACCTCATCAAAAAAATTATTTCAGGTTTTCCATTTAGGTTATTTAATATATTTCCACTTCATTTCTTATCCCATATATGCAAAACACCTACCTCACATGAATTTTCTCTCATCACACTAATGCAAATGTTAAACAAGGATTTTCTCATAAAAACTCATGCAAGAGTCACCATAGGCTTGATAAATTCCTAATTATCCAGCCGATGTGAGTCTAGGACATGTGTTTGTCATGAGGAATTTTCAGGGTTGTTCTATGGCTTCTGGTTGGTGGGATTTAGATGATAAAAATTATGAGGCTGAAAAAGGAGTTCTTGGCTCTTTTTCCAGAAAAATTGCAAGATTTGAATTTTCACTCAAGTATGGTCTCTTTCTCTTCCCCTTTGAAGAAAATTGGCTCCATCATCATGAGATATCAAGGAAATTTCATGCTATTTAGCATTTAACCAATAAAAATTTCTTCTCAAATATTCTTTTTTTTCTTGAATGCTATAGATAGACACAACTTTATTTTTACATTGGAAGCTCCAGAAAGGCAGAACTTCTTTTATCATGAAAGCTCTTGAAAATGTACAAATTTTGAAAAAATGAAATCTTTAGTAGAAAAATCATCTCTTCAACATTTTATTTTTCACCCAAATTATCCCCAAATGATGTATTACACTACAAGACATCTTCCCACACACTTAAGTTCAACTAGATCATGAAATTTCACTTCAAGAGCAGGTTGGACATGGAAAATTGGCTTGTAATTTGGATAACCTAATAGGATGTTCAGGGATTATAAGGTCTAAAAGGATTAATGTTTAAGGTATACCATAATAAAAAAATTATTTTGAAAAAGGGGCTTAAAACAAAATAAATTTTTCAATCCTGTAAAACACAAGTACATCAAACCCTCAAGTTTTGATAGTAATAAATCAAATTCTAGTTAAATAAAGAATGGTTTGGTTCACTCAAGAAATGAGGTGAATGTAAATAATATGACAAAAATAGTAAATAATCCTCATAGGAAAGTGATTTAGAAAATAAAGACAGTGACATGTAGCATGGGATTTAAAAAATCAGAGCACTTTTCATGAAATTCCAAAAGATTTGAACTTGAAAAAATTCATTCCAACATTTATTTATGCTCAGTTTCATGGAATATATTGCTTCACTCATTTAAATGGGTTTCAAAAATAGAAATTATAATAATTTCATCTTAAAAGTTTTGAAAACACACTAAATTTTAAAAAATAACAGACAAATATCTAAAAAACAAAAAATTCTTTTTTTATGAAAACAATAAACCAAACATCAAATGATAATCTTAAAATACAAAGTTTCCCTCCCCAATACTAAATTTATTGAGTGTCCTCGGTGAATTAAAATGTATTTAACATGTAAAAATATTTGAAAATGAATCACAATAATAAATAAAATGTAAAGGAGAGGTACGACTTAATAGTTTTTATTGATAAATTGGTTGGAGGAGTGTGATCTCTTTCACTGGATCTGATGGCAGGTTCCAAAGGAATTTATTCAACCTATTCCCATTAATAGTGAAAGCATCCCACTCTATATCCTTCATAATCTATACAACACCAAAAGTATATACATGAGTTACTATAAATGGACCTTCCCATTTCGATCAAATTTTTTCATGGCATCCGCTTGTGTCTTGAGTTGAATAATAAAACTTAGTCTCTAGAATAGAATTCTTTCGATTAGATCAGCTTGTCATGGGCCCCCCATGTTCTTTCTTTGTAAATCATGGAATTTTCAAATTCTTCCCTTCTAATTTCCTCCATCTCTTGAAAAATCAATATTATTTCCTTTCCATCACTTTCAAGGTCCAAATTTAGTTTCCTCACATCCAAATACGCCTTCTCCTCCAATTCCATAGGTTGGTGGAAACTTTTCCCATAAATCATCCTATTTGGAATCATTATAATTGGGGTTTTATAGGCCATCCTATAAGCCTATAAGGTATCTTCCAACCTTTGGATTCAATCCTTCCTATTTGGATTAACAATCTTTTCCAAAATTCCATTGATTTCCCTATTGGAAACATCATCTTACCCATTAGTCTATGGATGATACGGAGTTGATGATTTATGATACACCCCATACTTCTTCATCAAAGTCTAAATTATCCAATTTTAGAAGTGATTCCTCTAATTAATGATGATTTTTATAAGCACTACAAACCTAAAAAATATGTTAGCCCTGACAAAATCACAAACAACTTTAACATCATCAGTCATGGTGGATTTTGATTCCACCCATTTGGAAACATAATCAAATACAAGAAAGATATAATAATTTCAAAATGACACCAGAAAAGGTCCCATAAAATCTACCCACCAAACTTCAAAAATTTCACGAAAATTTAGTGGATTTTGAGGCATTTCTTGTCTCTTTGAAATATTTCCTAAAAAAAGAAATTTTTCTCATATTTTTCAAAATTCATGAGCATCTTTAAAAAAGGTGGTCCAATAAATTACAGATTCTAAAACCTTTCTTGATATCATACGAGGTCCAAAGTGGCCTACAAAATCTAAGGTGTGACAAAAATCAAGGACATATTAAACTTCACTTTTAGGTAAACATATTCTTATTACTTTATCATTACAAATCTTCTAAAGAAAGGAAATCATCCCAAATGTAATTCCTAGATTTAGCTTTTAGTTTTTGAATTTAGTGAGAATTTAAATGAGATGGGACCTGAGATTTTACCAGATAATTGACAATGTTAGCATACCATGACACTTATACTTTAATCAAGTACAACGGATCTCCTAGAATTTGATCATTCAGTGGGTCTCTTTCTAGAATTTTAATTTTAGCAGTCTTTGGAAGTCTACAAAATTGATCAGTCACTTGGTTCTCAGATCCATTTTTATCCTTTATTTATTTATTGAACTCATGTAGTAGTATCATCCATCTCATTAGCCTCAGTTTATCATCATCTTTCCTCTTCAAGTACCTTAGAGCTGCATGATCAGAAAACACAATGATTTTAATTCCAAGAAGATATGTTCTAAATATTTATAAATGAAAAACAACTACTAAGAAATCTTTTTCTGTGGTTGTGTAATTGAATTGGGCTATATATAAGATTCTCAATGAATATGAAATGACTTTTGGTCTGCCCTCAATTCTCGGAGAAAGGACTGCTTCAACTGCTTGGTTGGAGGAATCATAACATAGCTCAAATAATTCTTCCCAACTTGGCGACTGCATCACGGGTGGTGAAATCAATATCTTATTCATATCATCAAAGGATTCCCTACACGCACCATTAAAATAAAAATCAGCACATTTCAAAATTAATCTAGAAAGATGTAGAAGAATCATACATAAATCTTTGGTAAACCTTCTTTAGAATCCTACATGTCCTAAAAATAATCTAACTTATTTCACACAAGTAAGGTAAGGAAATGAATTCATCACTTTAATTTTTTATTTATGCACTTCAATTCCATTTTTGGAAATGACATGACCAAGTAAAATTTCTCTTTTATCCATGAAATAATATTTTTCAAAATTTAAAATAGGATTTTTCTCAATGGAGTTTTTCAATTTTTTTATATTTTTCAAATAATGATCAAAAGAATCTCTAAAAACTATGAAATAATATAAGAAAAATTCTGATAAATTTTCAATGTGATTAGAAAATATACTTACCATGAACCTTTGAAATGTATCTAGATAATTACATAACCTAAATGGAATTATTTTATATGAAAAATTTCCAAAGGGACATGTAAATGTCATCTTATCTTGATCCTAGGGAGCAATGGGTACATGGAAGTAACCTAGAAATCCATCCAAAAATCAACAACGAGTTATCCCTACCAATCTCTCTAATATCTGGTCAATGAATGGGATAGAGAAATGATCATTCTGAGTGACTTGGTTCAATTTCCTAAAATCAATGCATACTCTCTGGCTATTTTGGATTCTCAAAGGGATTAACTAATTATTTTCATTCCTCACAGTGGTCAGGCCAATTTTTTTAGGAATGACATGAATGGGGATAACCCACTATGAATCTAAAATGGGATAAATGATCCCAGTATCCAAGAGATTCTCAAAATCCATATTTGCAACCTCCATCAAGGTGGGATTCATCCTCCTTTGGGGATGTATAAAAAGTTTAGAATCTCCCTCAAGAAAAATTCTATGTGAGCATATTTTTGGGTTTATTCATGGGATATAACCTAAGATCGACCCTATTACCTAGAAATTCTCTCTTAAGAGCTCAATCAAATATTTTTCTTGGGTTTTAGACATATTATTTTCAATTATCGGTAGTAATTTCTCTCCTTCCATAAGGTACACATATTTTAAATCATTGGGGAGTGGTTTTAATTCTAGTTCATGGGGATTATTAAGGGATGAAATTAAACTAAAATTTCCCATTTCCAAGGGTTGGACCTCTTTCACACAAGACACAATATCATATTCTTCATCAATTAACTAATCATCAATGAAATTAGAATTTAACTCTTCTTCCCATATAAAATCAGAATCTACAGTTTTTTGGGCATTCAAATGTTCATTAATGGAAAAATTATCTCCTAAGTCTAAGAATTCATGGCACATAACTTATTCTTCAATGGGTTTAGTACTTACTTCATGGGAGAGTGAAAAGTCGGAGTTATCATCTAATGGGTACCTCATGGATTCAAAAATATTGAAGTGGACAGTGCTATCTACAAATTACATAGTTAGTATACCATTATGGAAATTGATGATGGGTTTAGATGTCTTTAAGAATGGTCTCCCCAAAATTATGGGTGAGTGTGACAGACTCCTATCTTCTTCCATGTTTAGCACCTAGAAGTTAGCTGGAAATAAGAGATATTTTACTTTCACCAGGACATCATTTAGAACTCCAACTAGGAAAACTATGGATATGTTTGCAAGTTACACCACCACTCTTAAAGAATTTAATTCTCCCATCTAAAAAGAATTGTATACTGAGTGAGACAATACATTAATTGAAGCACCTAGATCACACAAATCATTAGAGAAATTTAATAAACCAATGGTTCATGTAATGGAAAACATCACTGGATCTTGACATTTGGTTGGAATCTATGGTGAGATAAGGTATGATACACTTATCCCCAAGTTTATTTTTTCATTCCCATGAAGCCTTCTATTTTTAGTGCAATGATCTTTCAAAAAAAATTCTTATCTTGGAATTTTTTTGATAGATTCAATCAGACGTATATTAATTTATACTTTCTAAAAGGTGTCAAGAATTTCTTTTTGTAGTGTTTCTTCATGAAATTTATTTTATTCAATCATCCTTGATGGAAATGGTAGGGGTAAGTCTTTTTTCTCCCTTTGTTACCTTTGAATTGATGCTTGTTGTCTCTTATTCAGTGGACTATACTTCTCCTCCTCCTCTCACATTTCTTCTTCTTGGTGGATTTTCACCATATTTTAATAATTTTTAACATTATTTTCCCTTAGAAGAGGTGGTATTATTTCCAGTTCAATGTTGACTGGAGGTGATATTTATTTTCCACTTCTTGTTATGAATTAATTGACATTATCTTTATAATTTGGAACTTTTTGGGATGAAATATTCCATGTATTCTTGGTTATAATTTCCAAAACATTTTTTAACTGGTTGGATAAGAGTTTAAAATTTTCTTTAATCCCCCTAAAATATGACTATAGCTATTGGTTCTCACTTTATGGTTATGCACTGGTGAAAAGTTTCTCATATGTCTTTATTTGGAATAGTGGTGGCTGAAAGGGTTGTTTATAGTAATTTTGGAATATAGGTGGGGTTCTTGTATTGCTATTGAAAAGGAGGTTTATCCTAGGTCTATTGGAATCCATATCCTAGTTGGTTTTGGGGCTGACGTGGTGGATTTGGCTAGAATTTCCTTTGCTGATAGGTAGCAGCACAAAATTTGATTCCCTGAATATTTGAAAACTAGTCAATGTAATGATAATTAGAAGAGCATAAAATACATACCTTATTCGGTTCT
Source organism: Viscum album (assembly GCA_963277665.1). Lineage (NCBI taxonomy): Eukaryota > Viridiplantae > Streptophyta > Magnoliopsida > Santalales > Viscaceae > Viscum > Viscum album. The sequence goes on from OY728139.1 coordinate 415,472,619, forward strand.
TGTTTTTTCCCTCACTTGTTTCACAGCCAAATTCCGCACTAACCTGGTGAGTTCACCCATCTCACTTCTAATTAATTCTGTTGAATCAGATGTTCTGACCTCATGGATTACTATTGTTCTGGGCCCTATTTTTCCAAATTGTTGAGTTTTGAGAAATCTTCACTATTGTTACTCTGATATCTATAGGTTACTTGTTAATTATAGATCCCCTAGATGAGGAATCTAGAATTTTTCAAACATTATCCAGAAGTCCTTGGTATAAGAGCACACAGAATTGGTGTTCCTTCATTTCTTGATGTGGGAAGCTGTAACATGGATTATTAAATCACTCCTAGTACTCCTAGAGGGTTTCTCCATTTGATTTTCGTATGATGTAAATCAATTTCTTGATGGAAGTGCTCCTAGATTTGGGAAAGAATATTTTCATGAAACATCTTTTTAGGTCTTCCAAATCACTAATCTCCTCTGGCTGTAGATTGTACAACCATTATTTATCCACTCTATCGAGTGAGAAGGGGAATTCCCTATACTAAAATTGGTCTTCAGGTTCTCCTCTAAGCCTGAATCTTGAGCAAGTGTATCATAATTCTTACATGTACCTATTTGGATCTTCTCCTGTAAGACCATGAAACATTGGAATCACATGAATCATATTGAAACGTAATTCAAAATCATTTGGTTTAGTGGGTGCAATGAGTTGGTTATTTTGAATGGAAAATTGAGGTGTACATAGATCACGTGAGGCTTCATTGGGATTTCCATCCAAGATTTCAGGTTCCGAGTGAACACTAAGAGTTTCACTTGTATATGAGAGAACTATTTTTTCAAATATTTTTGGTAGGTTTATTTTTCTTAGTTGGATTAATTTTATTTCAATTTCTAGATTAAATTCAATTAATGGTTCTTTTGAGTTGCAGGTCATTCAATTTTGATTTTTTTTGTGTTTCACTGCCTCCCCGTCAATGACGCCAAGTTTGAAGCACACCTATCATAGGACCTGGGAAAAAAAATTTATATATTCCCTAGTGTATTCTAGTGATTAACCCTAGGAAGTCTCCTGAATAGAAGTTCACACAAAATAGTTTGTCACTTTTAAATGAAGGTAAAAATGGTGAATTTTTAGAATAAATCAATAAGAAAAGATTAAAAGGAAATTTGAAATTAAAAGGATTAAAAACTATGATATTAAAAGGGTGATTAAGTTGGGGTTGGTTTTCTAATTTTAATGCTACCCTTATTCAATTTAATTCAAACCTCTTCTTTTTATTCGATTAAAGTGAGTTTCCATAATTGTTTCCTCTTACTTCCTTGGTAAAATTTTGATGGTGAGAGAAAACCATACCAAGATCTTAGTTTAGTCAAATATCCTTCCATGTGAAAAAGAGTTGTATTGAATATCCTCAATTGACTTATGAAATACCCGATCGGGTCTTGTTTATCCCAAACAATCAAGAACATTCACTATTCCTTTTACACATTCTGATGATTTATGAGTACTTCACCATTAATCCCTGGTCTATTCCATCATATATAAATCAGAAATTAGTGTAAGGATATTATTATTATTTTACCAAGGAAAAAATCAATAATGGATATAAAATTCAATAACTATATCAGTTGATAATAAAATTCTCTATATGAAATTGAAAACAACTTTAAAGAAGAAATAAATTTTATTCAATTATGTCCAAGAACTCAAGTATTACAAAATAGGAAACCAACCCTTACCTAATCACTCAAAATGTTTACCCCACTATGGTAAGGGTAATAAAGATAAATGGGGAAGAAGAAGGCATTAAAAATATATGGAACAGAAAATAAATAAAAGATAGAAAGCTAAAAAGTTATCCTCCTTAGTGTCCCAAAAGGAATGGGATGGAAATGAGATGCCTTGAGAGGGGGGAGCTCCCCTCCTTTTATAGTGAAAATTTGTCCCCAAAAGTTGATGAATTTTAGCCTAATTAAATGAACTCTTCACACACTTCACCCTTCTTAAATGTTATTCATAATTATCTTGGCTGTCTCTCCTAAACATTTCAGCATATGTTGACAAGTATTCCAAGAGTTATGCCTAATTTACTTTCATAATTTATTATGTACTCTTAGAATATCCAAATCTAAAACTTTTGTATTATAATGATTTAATGACCACTAAAATGACCAATTCACACTTGGGCCATACATGAATGGGCTATAGACCCCACACCAAAATTCGATAGATATGTAAAACTTTTTCAGAGTCCAACTTGTGAGATTTTGTTGAGATTTCATATAGTTGATTCAACTTTTGGTAAAGAAGGATGAAATGAATACCTAGATTTGTAGAATCTATAAAAGAAAGAATATTTCAATATGTATCAGTTTAAAAAAATTTATGTCCAAAATACAGAAATAATTTAAAATAGTTAAAAATTCAAAATAGGCCATTTTTACTATTAAGCTCAAAATATCACCAATATCATAAAATGAGGAAATTTATCATAAAGTGACAATTTAGTGGGATTTAAAACAATGATACTAATTGTAAATTTAATTTAAAATATCTGTTCTATCAATTTCCACACACTTAGCACTTGGAATCCTGGAAAATTAAACATAAAAAATCAAATCAAAACAAATCCAAAACATATACCCATGAGATCTAAAAAATCCATACCAAGAAACAAAAAGTTATCATACCTCATAAAAAATAATTATTTCAAGTTATCCATTTATATTATTTAATATATTTCCACTTAATTTCTTATCCCATGCACAGAAAACACCTACCTCACATGAATTTTCTCTCATCTCACAAATGTAAATGTTCAACAAGTCTTTTCTCATCAAAACTCATGAAAGAGTCACCATTGGCTTGATAAATTCCTACTTATCCACTCGATGTATGTTAGGGACATGTGTTTCTCATGAATACTTTTCAGGGTTGTTCTATGGATTCTAGTTGGTAGGATTTAGATGTTAAACATTATGATCCTGAAAAAGTAGGGTTTGGTTCTTTTTAAAGTAAAATTGTAAGATTCTAATTTTCACTCATATATGGTATCCCTCTCTTTACCTTTGTAGAAAATAGTCTCCATCATCATGAGAATTCAAGGAAATTTCATGCTATTTAGCATTTTACCAGAAAACATTTCTTTTCAAACATTGTTTTTTCTTCAAAGCTCTAGATAGGGACAACTTAATTTTTAAATTAGAAGCTCTAGAAAGGAACAACTTATTTTATCATGAAAGATCCAAAAAAGGCATGCATTTTAATAAAATGAAATCTTCAGTAGAAAAATCAATTATTCAATATTTTATTTTTTACCCAAAGTATCACCAAATGAGGTAGTACACCATAAGACATCTTCCCACACACTTAAGTTCAACTAGATCATGCAATTTCACTTCAAGAGATGATTGGATAGGGAAAATTAGCTTGTAATGTGGCTAACCTAATAGACTGTTCATGGATTTTTAGGGATACATGGATTAATGAATAAGATAGGCCAAAATTAAAAGGATTATTTTGAAAAGGGGGATTAAAAACAAATAAATTAATCAATTATTTAAAACACAAGTACCTCAAAACCTTAAGTTTTGATAGATTTAAATCAATTTCTAGTTAAATTAAGCATGGTCTAGTTATCTCAAAAAATGAGTTTAATGTAAAGAATATTACAAAAATGGTAAAAATCCTCACAAGAAATTGATTTCAAAAACAAATACAGTGAGATGTAGCGTGGGATTTAAAAAATAAGAGCACTTTTCATGAAATTACAAAAGACTTGAACTTGAAAAAAGTCATTCTAGTATTCATTTAGGCTTTGTCTCATGGAATAGATTGCTTCACTCATTGAAATGGGCTTGAAAAATATAAATGAAAATCATTTCATCTCAAAAGTCTTGACAACACAATAAATTTTAAAAATAAACACACAAATATATGAAAAACAAAAAATTATTTTTTATGAAAATAGTAAACCAAACATCAAATGATAATCCTAAACTACAAAGTTTACCTCCTCCATAATTAATTGATGCAGTGCCCTTGGTGAATTTAAATGGATTTAATATGTAAGAAAATTTGAAAAGGATTCACAAAAAGGAAAAAATTTAAAGGAGAGATACGAATAGATAACATTTATTGATAAAAAGGTTTGAGGAGTGTGTTATCCTCCACTAGTACTGATAGAAGGGTCCCAAGTAATTTCTTCAACCTATAACCATTAACAGTGAATGGATATTTCTCTCCATCATTTTCAATCTACACAGAACCAAAATAATAAACATGAGTAACTATAAATGGAACTTCCCATTTGGAATGAAGTTGACCTGGAATCAGCTTGAATCTTGAGTTGAATAACAACACTTTGTCTCTAGGATATAATTCTTTCAGTTGGATCAACTTGTCATGGGACACTCTTGTTCTTTCTTTTTAAATCCTGGAATATTCAAATGCTTCCTTTATAATTTCCTCTAACTCTTGAAACTTCATTATTATTTCCTTACTTGAACTTTCATGGTCCAAATTCATTTTCCTCACATCACAATACACCTTATGCTCTAATTCCATAGTCTGGTGGTAGTATTTCCCATAAATCAGCCTATATGGAATCATTCAAATTGGCATTTTGTAGGCCATCCTGTAATACCATAAGTTATCTTCCAACATTTGGATTCAATCCTTCATGTTTGGAATAATAGTATTTTACAAAATTACTTTTATATCCATGTTAGAAACTTCAACTTTCCCATTAGTTTTTGGATGATTGGGAGTTGATGTTTTATGATGCACCCCATACTTCTTCAGCAAATTATACATTCTGAAATTTCAGAAGTGAGTCCCTTGATCAATGATTATTTCTCTGGGAACTCCAAAATAACAAAATATGTTAGCCCTATTAAAATCACAAACAACTTTTGCATCATCAGTCTTGGTGGATTTTTCTTCCACCCATTTGGAAACATAATCAGCTAAAAGAATGATATAAGAATTTCTAAATGATATTGGGAAAGGTCCCAAAAAATCTATCACACAATCTTAAAAAATGTAACAAATATTCAGTGGATTTTGAGGCATTTATTTTCTATTTAAAATATTTCCTGAAAACAACCATTTTTCACATATTTTTCAAAATTCATAAGCATATTTAAAAATTGTGGGCCAATAAATTACAAAATATAAAACCTTCCTTGATTTCCTCTAAGGTATAAAGTGGCCTCCATAAGCTAAAGTGTAACAAAACTCATAGACATTTTTAACTTCGCTTTCAGGTAAACATCTTCTTATTACTTGATCATTACAAATCTTCCAAAGGAATGGATCATCCCAAATGTAATACCTAGATTCAGCTTTACTTTTTTGAATTTGGTGAGAATTGAAATGAGATGGGACCTTTGATGTTACTAGATAATTGACCATCAATATACCAAGTCACATATCCTTCAATCAAGTACAACTTCTCTCTTGGAATTTGATCATTTAGTGGGTCTCTTTCTAGAATTTTAATTTCAACAGTGTTTGGTAGTCTACTTAAGTGATCAACCACTTGGTTCTCAGATCCCTTCTTATCCATGATTTATTTATTAAACTCCTGAAATATTATCATCCATCTCACTAGCCTTGGTTTAGCATCAGCTTTGTTCATCAAGTACCTAAGAGCTTCATGATCAGAAAAAAGAGTGATTTTAGATCCAAGAAGATATGATCTAAATCTTTCTAAAGCAAAAACAACTCTGAAGAACTCTTTTTCCATGGTTATGAAATTGAATTGGGATGTATATAAGGTTCTCGAGGAATATAAAATGACTTGTGGTCTTCCCTCGATTCATTTTGAAATGAATGTATCAACTACTTGGTTGGAGGCATCACAAAGTAGCTCAAATGGTTCTTCCCAATTTTGCAGCTGCATTGCAGGTGGTGAAATCAATCTCTTATTTAACTCATCAAAGGATTCCCTACATCCACCATTGAAATTAAAATCATCATATTTCACATTTAATCTAGATATCGGGAGAGAAATATTACTGAAATCTTTGATAAACCTCCTGGAGAATCCTGTATGTCTTAAAAATAATCTATCATTTTTCACCCAAGTAGGGTAAGGAAATGAATTCATCACTTAAATTTTTGATTTATCCACTTCAATTCCATTTTTTGAAATGAAATTAATAAGAACAATTATTCTTTTAATCATGAAATGAAACTTTTCAAAATTTAAAACAATATTTTTTTCAATGTAGGTTTTCAAAAAAAATTCTTGATTTTTCAAACAATGATAATAATAATCTCAAAAACTGTGAAATAATCTAAGAAAACATCCAATAAAATTTCAATGTGATCAGAAAATATACTTACCATGCATCTCTAAAATGTACCTAGAGAATTACATAATCAAAATGGAATTATTTTTATAAAAAAGTACTAAATGGACATGTAAATTTCGTCTTCTCTTGATCCTCGAGAGCAATGGGTACTAGGAAGTAAACTAAAAATCCATCCAAAAAGCAATAATGAGTTCTCCTGACCAATATCTCTAACATATGGTCAATGAATGGGATGGGGAAATGATATTTCTTAGTGACTTGGTTCTATTTCCTAAAGTTAATGCATACTCTTCAACTATTTTGAATTCTCATAGGGATTAACTCATTCTTTTCATTCCTCATAGTGGTCATGTTAGTTTTTTTAGGATAGACATGAATGGGGATCCCATTTTGAATTTGAAATGGGATAGATGATCCTAACTTCCAAGAGATTCTTGATATCCTTCTTCACAACCTCTATGAAGGTGGGATTCAGCCTCCTTTGGGGTTGTCTAATAGGTTTGGAATCTCCCTCAAGTAAAATTCTATGTGAGAATATTTTTTGGTTTATTATTTGGATATCACCTAATCTCCACCCTATTTCCTGGACATTCTCTCTCAAAATCTCAATCGAAGATTTTTCTTGGGTTTCATATAGAGTATTTTCAATTATCACTGGTAATTTCTCTCCTCCCATAAGGTATATATATTTCAAATCATTGGGGAGTGGTTTTAATTCTAGTTCCAGGGGATTCTGAAGTGATGAAATTAAATTGACATTCCCCATTTCCAAAGGCTGGACCTCTTGCACAAAATAAATAATATCATATTTCTCATCAATTAAAAAAATCAACAATGAAATTAGATTTTACCTCTTGTTCCCACATAATATCAGAATCTACAGTGTTTTGGGCATTCACGTGTCCATTAATGAAAAAATTATATCCAAAGTCTAAGAATTCATGGCACATTACTTATTCTAAAATGGGTTCAGTACTAACTTCATGGGAGAGTGAAAACAGAGAGTGATCATCTAATGGGTACCTCATTGATTCAAAAATGTTGAAGTGGACAGTGCTATCTCAAAATTCCATTATTAGTGTACCTTTACAGACATTGATGTTGGTTATATATATCTTTAAGAAAGGTCTCCCCAGAATTATGGGTGATGGTGATGGGATCCTATCTTCTTCCATATTTAGAAAATAGAATTCAGCTGGGAATAAGGGATCTTTGACTTTCACCAGGACATCCTCTAGAACTCCAACTAGGAAAACTGTGGATCTGTTTGCAAGCTAGACCACCACTCTTATGGTATTTAGGTCTCTCATCTTCAAATAAGTGTATAGTGAGTGAGGAAATACATTAATTGAGGCACCTATATCACACAAAAAATTATAGAAATTTAATGAACCAATGGTGCATGAAATGGAAAACATCCCTCGATCTTGACATTTTTTTGGAATCTGTGATGTGATAGTGGCTAAGACAATTCTCCCCAAGATGATTATTTCATTCCCATGAAGTCTTCTCTTTTTAGTTCATATATATTTCAAAAAAATTTCATACCTTGGAATTCTTTTGGCAGCTTCAAGTAGGGGTATTGATTTCCACTTTTTGAAAAGTGTCTTGTATTTATTTTTGAAATGTTTCTTCATGCAATTTATTTGATTCAATCATCATGGATGGAAATAGTGGAGGTAAGTTTTTCTTATCCATTTTTTGCCTTTACATTGGCATTTCATGTCTCTTATTTCATGTCCTATCCTTCTCCTCCTCATATCCCTTTTATTCTTCTTGGTGTATTTCACAAGATTTTCTAAATTTTCAACATCATTCTCCCTCATAAGTGGTGGTATTGTATCAGGTTAAAGGTTGGTTGGAGGTGGGATTTCTTTTCCACTTCTTATTATGATTTAATTGAGATTATCTTTAGGATTTTAACTATTTGGTATGGAAGATTCCCTATATTATTAGTTATAATTTCGAATTTTTTTTAAAATTAGTTAGATAAGTCTTTAAAATTTTCTTTAAGCCCCTCAACATCTTTCTATAGTTGTTGGTTCTCACATGATAGTAGTACACTGGTGGATAGTTTATCATATGTCTTTCATTGGAATGGTGATGGATAAAAGGGTTTATGTTGCTGAAAGGGTTGTTTATAGGACTATTGGAATGGAGGGGGGTTTTGGTATTGCTATTGAGAATGAGGTCTTTCCTGGTTCCATTGAAATCTATATCCTAGTTGGTTTTGGGGATGATGTGGTGGATTTGGCTGGAATTTCTTTTGCTGATAGGTAGAAGCAAAAAATTCAGTTTTGTGCACATCTAGAAACTTTTCAGTGTAATGATTATTATAAGAGCATAAAATACTCACATGATTTGGTTCTTGTTGTTCCTTCACTTATTTCACTACTAACTATCGCACTAACCTGGTGAGTTCGCCCATCCCACTTCTAATTAATTCTATTGAATCAGATGCTCTCAAATCTTTGATTCCTCTTATTCCTGACCCTCTTGTTCCAAATTATTGTGAGTTTTGAGCAATATTGTCAATTAGTACTCTAATATTTGTAGGTGACTTGTCTATCAAAGATCTCCCAGATGAGGCATCTAGAAGATTTCAATAATTATCCCGAAGTCCACGGTATAAGAACACAAGGAATTGGTGTTCCTCCATTTCCTGATGTGGGCAGTTGGAACATAGCTTCTTGAAATGCTCCCAGGACTCGTAGAGGGTTTCTCTAGTTGATTGTTGTATGATGTAAATATTCTTCTTGATGGCAGTTCTCCTGGAAATGGGAAATAATATTTTCATGAAACATCCTTTTAGGTCTTTCCAATAATTGATCTCCTCTGGCTGTAGATTGTACAACCATTATTTATCCATTCCTTCAATTGAGATGGGGAATTCCCTCCACTAAAATCGGTCTTTGGGTGCTTCTCTTGGCCTGAATCTTGAGAAAGTGTATCTGAATTCTTGCATGTGCTGATTTGGATCTTCTACTTCAAGACCATAAAACTTTGGAAGAACAATAATAACACTGGCACATAATTCAAAATCATTTGGTTCAGTGAGTGAAATGTGTTGGTTATTTTGAATGGAAATTTGAGATGCACATAGATCATGTGGGATTTGGTTGGGATTTACAGCCATGATTTTAGGTTCAGATTGAGCACTAAGAGTTTCAATTGAATCTGAGAGATCTATTTCATCAAATATTTTTGGTAGGTTTTTTTCTTAGTTGGGTTATTGTTCTATCAATTTCTAGATCAAATTCTATTAATGGGTTTTTTGAGTTGCGGGTCATTCAATTTTGATTTTTTTGTGTTGAAATGCCTCCCTGGTAATGACTCCAAGTTTGTCGCACACCTGTCATAGGGCATTGGAAAACAATTTTTATATATTCACTAGTGTAGTATAGTGATTAATAGGTGGAAATATCCTAAAGAGGAGTGTACAAAAAATATTTTTTCACTTTTAAACGAGGGTAAAAATGGTTTGTTTTTAGAATAAATCAATAATAAAATGATTGAAAAGAAATTTTAAATTCAAAGGATTAAAAACTATGATATTAAAAGGGTGATTAGGTTGGGGTCAGTTTCCCAATTTTAATGCTATCCTTGTTCAATTTAATTTAAACTACTTCTTCTGAGTTAATTAAAGTGAGTTTCCATAATCGTTTCCTCTCACTTCCATGGTAAAATTATGATCGTGAGAGAAAAACTTACCAAGACCTCAATTTGGTCAAATATCCTTCCATGTGAAAAAATTTGGATTGAATATCCTCAATTGAATTGGGAAATACCTAATAGAGTCTTGTTTATTCGAATAAATCAATAACATTTATTACTCTATTTATATGTACAGACGATTGGGAAGTACTTCACCATTAATCCCTGGTCTATTAAATCGTATATAAATCAGAAATTAGTGGAGAGAGATAATGATTATTTTACCATGGAAAAAATCAATAAAAAAATTAAAATTCAAGAATGATCTTACTTGATAATAAAATATTCTATATGAAATTGAAAACAAATTTTAAGAAGAAACAAATTTCATTCAATTATATCCAAGAACTCACGCATTACAAAATTGGAAACAAACCCTTCCCCAATCACTCAAAATGTTTACCCCACTATGTTAAGGGTAATAAAGATGAATGGGTAAGAATAAGGCATTAAAAATTTATGGAATAAAAATAAATAAAAGATAGAAAGATGGAAATTTCTCTTCCTTAGTGTCCCATAAGGAATGGGATGGAAATGGGATGCCTTGAGAAGGAGGATCTCCCCTCCTTTTATAAGTAGAATTTGTCCCTGGAAAGTTGACATGTTGTTGTCCAATTAGATGAACTCTTCAAGAATTTCAATCTTCTTAGATGTTTTCAATAATTATCTTGGCTGTCTCTCCTCAACATTTCAGCATATTTGGACAAGTATTCCGAGAGTTATTACTGATTTACTCTAACAATTTATTACGTCTAGTCAAACTTTCCAAATTGTAAACCTCCTGATTAGAATGATTTAATAACCCCTAAAACAGACAATTCACACATACTCTCCTTCATTAAATATTTTCCAACACGTCTTGCACATCTACCCACCAAATTTTACAGCAATTGGGCCCACCATGAAAGAGTTATGGACCCCACACCAAAAATTGAAAAATCTGTAATCATTTTTCATGGTCCAACTTTTGAGATTCTATAGAGCTTCCATATGGTTGATTAAATTTTTGGTAAAGAAGGATGAAATGAATCCATGGATGTTTAGAATATCGAAAAGAACAAATTTTTCAATTTGTATTAGTGTATAAAATGTTATGGCCAAAATAGAGAAATAATTTAAAATAGTTAAAAATCTGAAATGGTCCATTTTTATAATTAAGCTCAAAATATCACCAATATCATAAAATGTGGCAATTTGTCATAAAGTAAAAATTTGGTGATATTTAAAACAATGATATTAAATGTAGATTTAATTGAAAATATTTTCTCTATCAATTTCCCCACACTTATCACTTGAACTCCTCGACAAGTAAACATCAAAATAAAATAAAATGAAATCCAAAACACATACCCATGAGATCTAAAAATCCATACCAAGAAACAGAAAGATATAATGCCTCATCAAAATAAATTATTTCAAGTTCTCCATTTAGATTATTTAATAGATTTCCACTTCATTTCTTATCCCATGCACACAAAACACATTTCTAACATGAATTTTCTCTCATCTCACAAATATAAATGTTTAACATGGTCTTTCTCATCAAAACTCAAGAAAGAGTCACCATAGGATTGACAAATTTTTAATTCTCCACCCGATGTGAGTCAAGGACATTTTTTTCTCAGGAGGAATTTTTAGGGTTCTTTTGTGGCTTCTAGGTCATAGGATTTAGATGTTAAAAATTATGAGGCTGCAAAAGGAGTGCTTGGATCTTTTTGAATCAAAATTGCAAGATTCTAATTTTTACTCAAGTATGGTCTCCTTATCTTCCACTTTGTAGAAAATAGGCTCCATCATCATGAAAATTCATGGAAAGTTCATTCTATTTAGAGTTTTACTAGAAAAACATTCTTATCAAACATTATTTTTTTATTTAAATATCTAGATAGTAAAAACTATCTTTTTTACATTGGAAGCTCCAGAAAGGCACAACTTCTTTTATCATGAAAGATCCAAAAAAGGCACAACTTTTAATAAAATGAAATCTTCTGTAGAAACATCAGATCTTCAACATTTTATTTTTCACCCAACATATCACCAAATGAGGTAGTACACCACACGACATCTTCCCACACAATTAAGTTCAACTAGATCATGCAATTTCATTTGAAGAGCAGGTTGGATAAGGAAAATTGTCTTGTAATGTGGCTAACCTAATAGGTTGTTCATGTATTCTAAGGGATACAAGTATTAATGTATATGGTAGTTTATAATAAAAAGGATTATTTTGAAAAGGCAGATTAAAACCAAATAAATACCTCAATCATTTAAAACACAAGTGCCTCAAGCACTGAAGTTTTGACAGGAATAAATCAAATTTTAGTTAAAGAAATCATGGTCTGGTTCTCTCATGAAATGAGGTGAATGTAAAGAGTATGACAAAAATGGTAAAGAAGCCTCATAGAAAAGAGATTTTAAAAATAAAGACAGTGAGATATAGCATGTGATTTAAAAAATCAGATCACTTTTCATGAAACTATAAAAGATTTGAACTTGAAAAAAGTTATTCTAGAATTCATTTAAGCTTAGTTTAATTGAATAGATTGCTTCACTCATTGAAATGTGTTTAAAAAATAGAAGTGATAATAATTTCAGATCAATTTTTTTGACAACACACTAAATTTTAAAAACAAACACACAAATATCTGATTTTTTTTTAATACAGTAAACGAAACATCAAATGATAATCCTAAACTACAAAGGTTCCCCCTCCACACTTAATTGATGTAGTGTATTTGGTGAATTAAAATGGATTTAACATGTTAGAAGATTTAAAAATTAATCACAACAAGAAAGAAAATTTAATAGATAGGTACGACTTGATGGATTTTATTCATAAATAGGTTGGAGGAGTGTGATCTCCTCCACTGGCTCTAATGACAGGGTCCCAAGGAATTTCTACAACCTATGACCATCAACAGTGAATGAATATTTCTCTCCATCATTCATAATATACACAACACTAGAAGGATATACATGAGTAACTATAAATGGTCCTTCCTATTTATAATGAAGTTTACTTGCCATTAGCTTGATTGTTGAGTTGAATAACAACACTTTGTCTACAAGATATAAGTCTTTTGGTTGGATCAGCTTTTCATGGGACACTCTTGTTCTCTCTTTGTAAAATCTGGAATTTTTCAATGATTCACTTTTAATTTCCTCCAGCTCTTAAAACTTCAATATTATTTCCTTCCTAGCACTTTCAATGTCAAAATTCATTTTCCCTATAGCCCAATACACCTTATACTCCAATTCCATAGGTAGGTGGTAGCTTTTTCCATAAATTAGCCTATATGGACTCATTCTAATTGGGGTTTTTTCGGCCATCCTGTAATCCCATATGGTATCTTCCAACCTTTGGTTCCAATTCTTCTTATTTGGATTAACAATATTTTCCAAAATTCATTTGATTTCCCTATTGGAAACATCAGCTTTCCCATTAGTCTTTGGATGATAGGAAGTTGATGTTTTATGACGCACCCCATACTTATTCATAAAAGTCTCTATTCTCTAATTTCATAAGTGAGTCCAATGATCATTGATGATTTCTATGGGCACTCCAAAACTACAAAATATGTTAGCCCTGACAAAATCACAAACAAATTTATCATCATCAGTCCTAGTGGATTTTTCTTCCACCCATTTGGAAACATAATCAACTACAAGAAAGATATAAGAATTTCCAAATGACATCTGGAAAGGTACTATTAAATCTATACCCCATACTTAAAAAATGTTACAAAAATTCGGTATCTTTTAAGGTATTTCTTTTCTCTTTGAAATATTTCTTGAAAACTGACATTTTTTACACATATTCCAAAATTCATGAGTATCTTTAAAAATGGTGGGCCAATAAATTAAAGATTCTAAAATCTTCCTTACTATCCTCTAAGGTCCAACGTGTTCTCCAAACGCTAAAGTGTGACAAAAATCAAAGACAGATTTAACTTCAATTTCAGGTAAACATCTTCTTATTAATTGATCATTGAAAATCTTCTAAAGGAATGGATCATCCCAAATGTAATACCTAGATTCAGCATTTAGTTTTTGAATTTGGTCAGAATTAAAATGAGAGGGGACTTTAGATATTACCAAATAATTGACCATGTCAGTATAACAAGGAACTTCTCCTCCAATCAAGTACAACTGCTCTCCTAGAATTTGATCATTCAGTGGGTCTCTTTCTAGAATTTCAATTTTATAAATGTTTAGCAGTCTACTTAAGTGATCAGACACTTGATTCTCAAATCAGTTATTATCCATGATTTATTTATTGAACACCTACATTAGTGTCATCCATATCACTAGCCTCATTTTAGCATCATCTTTCTTCATCAAGTACCTCAGAGCTGCATGATCAGGAAACACAATAATTTTAGTTCCAAGAAGATATGATCTAAATATTTCTAATGAAAAAAAATGCTAAGAACTCATTTTCTGTGGTTATGAAACCGAATTGGGATACATCTATGTTTTTTGAGGCATATGAAATGACTAGTGGTCTTTCCTCAATTCACTAATAAAGGGCTGCTCTAACTTCTTGGTGAGATTCATTACATAGATAAAATGGTTCTTCCCAATTTGGCTGCTACATCACAAGTGGTGAAATCAATCTCTTCTTTAACTCATCAAAGGATTCACTACATGCACCATTGAAATCAAAATAAGCATATTTCAAAAGTAATCTAGAGAGAGTGAGATAAATCTTACTAAAATCTTTGATAAAATTTCTATATAATCCTGCATGTCCTAAAAATGATCTAACATGTTTCACACAAGTAAGGTAAGGATATGAATTCATCACTTCAATTTTTGATTTATCCACTTCAGTTCCATTTTGGTAAATGACATGACCAAGTACAATTCTTCTTTTAACCATGAAATTACACTTTTTGAAAATTTAAAACAAGATATTTTTTTCAATACAGGTTTTCAAAACTTTTTCTAGATTTTTCAAATAATGATAAAAAGAATATCCAAAACCTATGAAATAATCTAAGAAAAATTCCAAGAAATTGTCAATGTGATCAGAGAATATACTTACCATGCACCTCTATAATGTATCTGAAAAATTACATAATCAAAATGGAATTATTTTATATAAAAAAGTACTAAATGGAAATATAAATGTCATATTATCTTGATCGTCAAGAGAAATGGGTACTAGGAATTAACATAAAAATAAATCAAAAAAGCAACAATGAGTTCTCCCTAACAATATCTCTAACATCTGGTCAATGAAGGGGATTAAGAAATGATATTTTTGAGTGACCTGGTTCAATTTCCTAAAATCAATGCATACTCTCCAGCTATTTTGAATTTTCATTGGGATTAACTCATTCTTTTCATTCCTCACAGTGGTCAGGCTAGTTTTTTAGGAATGACATGAATGGGGATAACCCACTTTGAATCTGTTATGGGATAGATGATCCCAGCTTCCAAGAGGTTCTTGATATCCTTCTTCGCAGGCTCCATCAAGGTGGGATTCAACCTCTTTTGGGTCCGTCTAATAGTTTTGGAATCTACCTCAATAAAAATTTGATGTGAGCTTATTTTTGGGTTTATTGTTGGGATATAACCTATAATCCACCATATTTCCTAGAAATTCTCTGTCAAAATATCAATCAAATATTTTTCTTGGGTTTTAGACAGATTATTTTCAATTATCGCTGGTAATTTATCTCCTTCCATAAGGTACAATTATTTCAAATAATTGGGGAGTGGATTTAATTCTAGTTCAGAGGGATGCTCAAGGCATGAAATTAAACTGAAATTCTCCATTTCCAAATGTTGGACCTCCTGCACACAAGAAAAAATATCATATACCTCATCAATTAATAAATCATCAATGAAATTAGATTTTACCTTTTCATCCCACATAAAATAATAATCTACAGTGTTTTGGGCATTCACATGTTAATTAATGGAAAAATTATCTCATAAGTCTAAGAATTCATGGCACATACTTGATTCTTCAATGGGTTCAGTACTAAATTCTTGGTGTAGTGAAAAGAGGGAGTTATCATCTGATGGGTACCTCAAAGATTAAAAAATGTTGAAGTGGACAGTGTTATCTCCAAACCTATGGTTAGTGTACCTTCATGGACATTGATGATGGTTTTAGCTATCTTTAAAAATGGTATCCCCAAAATTATTCATGAGTGTGACGAGATCCTATATTCATCCATATTTAGCACATACAAGTAAGTTGGGAATAAGAAATCTTTGACTTTCATAAGGACATCCTCTAGAATTCCAACTGGGAAAACTGTGGATCTGTTTACAAGATAGACCACCACACTTGTGGGATTTAAGTCTCCCATCTGCAAAGAAGTGTACACCGAGTGAGGGAATACATTAATTGAATCACCAAGATCACACAAAGTATTAGATAAATTTAATGAACCAATGTTGCATGGAAATAAAAATGCCCCTAGATCTTGACATTTAGTTGGAATATGTAGTGTGATAAGGGCTGAGACACTTCTCCCCAAGTTAATTCTTTCATTCCCATAAAGTATTCTCTTTTTTGATCAAGGATCTTTCAAAAAATTTGCATACTTTAGAATTTTTTTGATAGCTTTAAGTAGGTGGATATTGATTTCCACTTTCTAAAAAGTGTCTAGAATTTCGTTTTGAAGTGTTTCTTCATATAATTTCTTTGATTCAATTATCCTTGATGGAAATAGTGGGAGGAAAGTATTTCTTATCCCTTTTTTGCCTTTGAATTGGAGTTTCTTACCTCTTATTTGGTGGCCTATGATTCTCCTCTTCCTCTCCCTTTGCTTATTCTTGGTAGATTTTCACAATATTTTCTGAATTTTCAACATCATTCTCCCTCAGAACTGGTGGTATTGTTTCCGATTCAAGGTTGACTACAGGTGGAATTTATTTCACACATATTATCATGATTAAATTGACATTATTTTTAGTATTTGGAACTATTTGGGATGAAATATTCCCTATATTTATGGTTATAATTTCCAAAACATTTTTTAACTGGTTGGATAAGTCATTAAAATTTTCTTCAAGCCCCTCAACATCTAAATGTAGCAGTTGGTTCTCACTTGATGGTTGGGAACTGGTAGAGGGCTTCTCATATGTCTTTATATATAATGGTGGCAGATAAAAGGGTTGTTGTTTTTGAAAGGGTTGTTTATAGGATTGTTGGAATGGAGGAGGGTTTTGGTATTGCTATTGAAAAGGAGGTATATCTTGGGTTTGTTGGAATCCATATCCTGGTTGGTTTTGGGGATGATGTAGTGGATTTGGCTGGAATTTCCTTTGCTGATAAGTAGCAGCAAAAAATTAAGTTCCCTACACATTTGGACACTGGTTAGTGTAATGAAAATTAGAAGAGCACAAACCACATAACTGATTCGTTCCTTTTTGTGACTTTACTTGTTTCATACCAAAAAGTTTCACTAACCTGGTGAGTTCACCCATCTCACTTCTAATTAATTATATTGAATCAGATGTTCTCACCTCTTGGATTCCTCTTTTTTTCAACCCTCTTGTTCCAAATTGCTGTCAGTTTTGAGAAATATTCTTAATTTGTACTCAAATATCTAAAAGAAACTTGTCAATTATGGATCCCCCAAATGATACATCTAGAAAATTTCAAATATTATCCAGAAGTCCTTGGTATAAGAACACAAGGAATTTTTGTACCTCAATTTCTTGATGTGGGAAGATGAAATGTAGCTTCTTGAAATGCTCTGAGTACTCGTAGAGGGTTTCACCAGTGGATTGTTGTATGATGTAAATATCTTTCTTGATGGCAATGATCCTAGACATAGGAAATAATATTTGTAAGAAACATCTTTTTAGGTCTTCCCAATCAATGATCACATCTGGATATAGATTTTACAACCATTTTTTATCCTCTCATTTGAGTGAGAAGGGAAATTCCCTCCACTGAAATTGGTCTTCAGGTGATCTTCTTGGACTGAAGCTTTAGAAAGTGTATCTGAATTCTTGCATGTGCAAATTTAGATCTTCTCTTATATGACCATGAAACATTGGAATCACATTAATCATATTGACACATAATTAAAAATCATTTGGTATAGTGGGTGCAATGAGTTGTTTATTTTGAATGGAAAATTGAGGTGCACATAGACCACGTGGGGTTTGGTTGGGATTTCTAGCAATGGTTTCAGGTTCAGAGTGAACACTAAGAGTTTCACTTGAATCTAAGAGATCTATTTCTTCAAAAATTTCTGGTAGATTTTTTTCTTAGTTGGGTTAATTTTCTTTCAATTTTTTTATCAAATTAAATTAATGGCTATTTTGAGTTGTAGGTTATTCAATTTGGATTTTTTTTTGTGTTTCACTACCTCCACAGCAATGATGCCAAGTTTGAATCACTCCTGTCATACGGCGTGGAAAAACAATTTTTATGTATTCCCTAATGTAGTATAGTGATTAAACCTAGAAAGTCTCCTGATGAGAAGTTCACACAAAACATTTTTTCACTTTTAAATGAGGGTAAAAATTGTGTGTTTTTAGAATAAATAAATAAGAAAATGATTTAAAGGAAATTTGAAATTCAAATGTTTAAAAACTATGATATTAAAAGGGTGATTAGGTTGGTGTCAGTTTCCCAATTTTAATTCTATCCTTGTCCAATTTAATTCAAGTCTCTTCCTTTGAGTTGATTAAAGTGTGTTTCCATAATTGTTTCCTCTCACTTCCTTGGTAAAAATATGATGGTGAGAGAAAAACTTACCGAGATCTTAGTTTGGCCAAATATTATTCCATGTGCAAAATAGTTGCATTGAATATCCTCAATTGAATTGGGAAATACCCGATCAGGTCTTGTTTATCCCAAACAATCAAGAACATTCACTACTCCGTTTACACATACTGATGATCTTCAAGTACTTAACCACTAATCCCTGGTTTATTCCATTGTATATTAATCAAAAATAAGTGGAGGGAGATAATTATTATTTTACCAAGGAAAAAATAAATAATGGAATTAAAATTCAAGAATGATCTCACTTGATAATAAAATCCACTATACGAAATTGAAAACAACTTTGAAGAAGAAATAAATTTAATTCAATAGACCAAGAACTTAAACATTACAAAATAAGAAACCAACCCTTCCCCAATATCTCAAAAAATTTCCCCACCATGGTAAGGGTAATTGATATGAATATGGAAGAATAAGGCATTACAAATCAATGTAAGAGAAAATAAATAAAAGAGAGAAAGACAAAAAGTTCTCCACCTTAGTGTCCTAGAAGGAATGTGATGGAAATGAGATGCCTTGAGAGGGAGGATCTCCCCTCCTTTTATATGAAGATTTTATCCCCTGAAATTTGACGTGTTTTGACCTAATTAAATGACCTCTTAACACATTTTAACATTATTAAAAGTTTTTCATAATTATATTGTCCGTCTCTCCTCAAAATTCCAGCGTATTTGGACAAGTATTCTGAGAGTTATGCCCAATTTACTCTGACAATTTATTATGTCCAGTCAGAATCTCAAAATCAAAAAACTCAAGATTATAATTCTTTAATGACC
This sequence comes from Viscum album, assembly GCA_963277665.1. Classification (NCBI taxonomy): domain Eukaryota; kingdom Viridiplantae; phylum Streptophyta; class Magnoliopsida; order Santalales; family Viscaceae; genus Viscum; species Viscum album. Next base: position 415,492,182 of record OY728139.1, read on the forward strand.
ACTAAAATGACCAATTCACAAGTCCTCACCTTCATGAAAGATATGGACCCCACACCAAAAATTGACAGATCTATAAATATTTTTCATGGTCCAAATTGTGAGATTCGGTTGAGCTTCCATATGGTTTATTCAACTTTTGGTAAAGAAGGATGAAATGAATCCATGGATGTGAATAATATGGAAAGTAAATAATTTTCCAATTTGTATTAGTGTAGAAAATGTTATGTCCAAAATACATAAATAATTTAAAATAGTTAAAAATATGAAATGGGCCATTTTTTACTATTAAGCTCAAAATATCACCAATATCATAAATGTATAAATTTATTATAAAGTAACACTTTGGTGGGATTCAAAAAAATTATATTAAATATAAATTTAATTGAAAATATTTTCTCTATCAATTCTCCCACACTTAGCACTTGGACTCCTGGACAAGTAAACATCAACATCAAATCAAATAAAATCCAAAACACATACCCATGAGATCTACCAAATCCATACCATGAAACCTAAAGATATAATGCCTCATCAAAAAAAATTATTTCAAGTTCTCCATTTATATTATTTAATATATTTATACTTCATTTCTTATCCTATGCACACAAAACACCTACCTCACATGAATTTTCTCTCATCTCACAAATGTAAATGTTCAACAAGGCTTTTCTCATCAAAACTCACACAAGAGTAACCATAGGATTGATAAATACCTACTTATATACTCAATATGAGTCTAGGAAATGTGTTTCTCATGAGGAATTTTCAAGTTTGTTCTATGCCTTCTGGTTGGTAGGATTTAGATATTAAAAATTATGAGGCCGAAAAAGGAGGGCTTGTCTCTTTTTTAAGAAAAATTTAAAGATTCTAATTTTCACTCAAGTATTGTCTCATTCTCTTACCCTTTATAGAAAATCAGCTCCATAATCAAAAGAATTCAAGGAAAGTTCTTTCTATTTAGCATTTTACTAGAAACAATTTCTTCTCAAACATTGTTTTTTTCTTAAAAACTCTAGATCGACACAACTTTCTTTTTTACATTGGAAGCTCCAAAAATGCACATCTTCTTTTATCATGAAATCTCCAGAAAATTAAAAATATTTAACAAAAATAAATCTTCATTAGAAAAATCATCTCTTTAAAATTTTATTTTTCACCAAAATTATTGTCAAATGAGGTATTATACCACAAGATATCTTCCCCACACTTAAGTTATACTAGATCATGCAATTTCACATCAAGAGAAGGTTGGATAGGGAAAATTGTATTGCAATGTGGCTAATGTAACATGATATTAATGTATTCTAAGGGATACAAGGATTAATGTATAAGGTAGGCCATAATAAAAAGGATTATTTTGAAAAGGGGTCTTAAAACCAAATAAATACCTCAATCATTTAAAAAAAAGTACCTCAAACCCTCCAGTTTTGACAAGAATAAATCAAATTCTTGTTATAGAAAGTATTGTTTGGTTCTCTCAAGAAATGAGGTGAATTGAAATAATATGAAAAAATGGTAAAGAAGACTAACAGGAAGGTGATTTCAAATATAAAGACAGTGATATGTAGCATGGGATTTAAAAAATAAGATCACTTTTTAGGAAATTCTAAAAGTTTTGAACTTTAAGAAAGTCATTCCATCATTCATTTAAGCATAGTTTCATGGAATATATTACTTCACTCATTGAAATGGGTTTCAAAAATATAAATGATAATAATTTTAACTCAAAAGTTTTGAAAAAACACTAAATTTGAAATATAAACACACAAATATATGAAAAACAATTTTTTTTATGAAAACAGTAAACCAAACATGAAATGATAATCCTAAACCATAAAGGTTCCCTCCCCCACACTTAATTGATGTAGTGTCCTAGAGGCATTCAAAAGGATTTAACATGCAAGAAGATTTGAAAATGAATCAAAAAAATCAAGAAAATTTACAGGAGAGGTACAACCTGATGCATTTTATTGATAAATAGGTTGGAGGAGTGTGATCTCCTCTACTGGCACTGATGGCAGTGTCCAAAGTAATTTCTTCAACCTATTCCCATTAACAGTGAATGGATCGTGCTCTCCATCCTTCATAATCTGCACAGCACCAAAAGGATATATATGATTAACTATAAATGGACCCTCCCATTTGGAATGAAGTTTACCTGTCATCAGCTTAAGTCTTGAGTTGAATAAAAACACTTTGTATCCAGGATAGGATTATTTTGGTTGGATCAACTTGTCATGGTCCACTCTTTTCCTTTCTTTATAAATCCTAAAATTTTTAAATTCTTCCCTTCTAATTTCCTCTATCTCTTGAAACTTCAATATTCTTTCCTTCCCAGTACTTTCAAGGTCCAAATTCATTTTCCTTACAACCCAATACGCCTTATTCTCCAATTCCACATGTAGGTGGAATCTTTGTCCATAAATCAGCCTATATGGAATCATTATAATTGGTGTTTTGTAGGCCTTCCTGTAACGACCCTAAATTTTGAATAAATCTTGTTTCCTAATTTTATGTGTTATTTTATTTTATTTTTATACTCAACAAAAATGTTTCATTTGATAACATGAGTATAATTAAAATGAGACCGTTGGGTTTTGACTGTTATATGACCATTGGTCAATATGACCACTGTAAAATAAACATTTCGATTATTGTCTCTAAATACAAGTAATCTTGGTTAATTATTATAGAAAGAGGATTCGATGGCCTCACCCAGTAGTCTTGGACCGATCGAAGCCCATCTAACAGAACTTGGGAAGGAGGTAGTACCACTAGGCTTTGCTCTGGACCAAACCCAAGTCGGACTTCATCATGTGAAGCTAGAACAGAATCGCCTTCGTGAGAAGTTCAACCTGATATAAATTACTACTCATGCGATGTTGGCCGAGCCTCCCTCAGATTCTCTCACCTTAGCACACCTTACACTTAGGTCTGATGCTGGTGTGATAAGGGGCTATTTAAGGTGACCGTAACTGCCTTGTGTAATCCTTTGTTTTAAATAAAAATTGGGATTTCTTCTTATGATGAAGTTTATGAATTTTCAAATGACCGGATAAATATAGTATGCATATTTTTGATGAATTTTAGAAAATGGATATTTTAAAAATGTTTATGTAAACCTTAAATAATTAGAAATGTGTAATGATTTTTGAAAAATGGTCTTCTACAATTATGTTCAGTACGAAATTTAGAGTCTAATAAGATCAACTTGATTTTTGATGAATAGTAAATTATGAATAGTGATTTTATGCTTAGAATTAGTAATGTGACCAAATGTATTAATAATCTCACTTAAAGAAAGTATTAATATAATCTAGGCACCTTGATTAAGTAATGTGATTCAATAAAATGGTTAAATAACAGTTTCATAAATTATTATTCAAGTATTAGTTTTTTCAAGTGAATAGTGTTTTTTAATTAAAAATTAAATTAAAAATATTTAGAAAAATATTTTTATAAAATGGATTTCATTTTTGAACTCAGAGCACTGATATTATGTTATGGTAATTTTTGGGGTTTTTTCTGAAAAAAATGAATTTTCGGTGAATAGTGTTTTTATTTAAAAATAAAATTAAAAATATTTAGAAAATTATTTTTATAAAATGGAGTTCATTTTTGAAATCAGAGCATTGATATTTGGTTAATGTGAAATTTTGGGATTTTTCTAAGAAAGTTGAATTTTCAGTGAATAGTAAAAATAAAGTTTTAGGGTTTCAGTATGTTTAATGACATCATAACTATGTCATGATGATATCATGATATATTTTAAGGTTTGGCCGACCAAAGTTGATGAATTATTGTATTGGGGGCCCCATGTGGCCTAACTTCATGGGAAATATCATGGGAGAGCACATGGTTTTGAGAAAACAACTTTTGAGGTGTCCCTTGGCCATTAATGCCTTGCCCCCTCACTTTCCCTATAAATACCAAGCCCTCCTCTCATCCATTCGACTCCAAAACCATCCTCAACGAAGTTCTGGTCTCCTTACTTCCCAAAGAGTCCTCCCAAGGTTCCCCCAAGCCCTTAAGGTCCAAACCTTTGAGTTTTAAGAGTTACATTTTAAGGTAAGGGATCTGATCTCTCTCTTTCTTTTCAAGAAATCTCTTTTATGTAATTTCTTTTATGCTCCATGTTCTTATGTTAAAGGGTGTTCTTTTATACTCCTCTTACTGAATTTTCATGTTCATATAATGATATATCCCCTCTTACTCTCATTATTTCATTTTATGAAGTTTTAAGTGGCGCCGTTAGGCTGCCGAAATTTTTGTAACGGATTCTTTCTCCCTTCTCATTTTTTCAAGATCTATTTTCATGTAAAGTATTTCAAGTTCCCTTTTTTTATGTTGGTGTATTATCTCTAAATTTATCATACTGATCTTTTATGATCATATGATGAGAGACCCCATTTTATCTCTTCAATTCAGCATTTTGAAATTTTAAGTGGCGCCGTTAGGCTGCCGAATTTTTAAGGGATTCTTTCACCCTTCTCATTTTTAAGTTCTATTTTCTTGTCAAGTCTTTCAAGTTACTTTATGTTGGGGTTTGATATCTATATCTATCATACTGATCATTTATGTTCATATGATGAGAGACCCTTTTTGGTCTCATCAATTCATTTTTGTTGAAGTTTAAGTGGCGCCGTTAGGCTGCCAAATTTTTAAGGGATTCGTTCACCTTTCTCATTTTTCAAAGTTCTACTTTCATGTCAAGTCTTTCAAGTTACTTTTTATTATGTTGGGGTATGATCTCTATATCTATCATACTGATCTTTTATTATCATATGATGAGAGACCCCATTTGATCTCTTCAATTCAGTATTTTGAAGTTTTATGTGGTGTCGTTAGGCTGCCGAATTTTTAAGTGGTTCTTTCACCTTTCTCCTTTTTCAAAGTTCTAATTTCATGTCAAGTCTTGCAAGTTCCTTTTTATTATGTTGGGGTATGATCTCTATATCTATCATACTGATCTTTTATTTTCATATGATGAGAGACCCTATTTGATCTCATCAATTCATTTTTGGTTGAAGTTTATGTGACGCCGTTAGGCTGCAGAATTTTCATAAGAGAAATCTTATTTTGTCTTCCTTTCATGTTCTTCATTTCATATGGTATATTTTAAAATTTCATTACCATGTTCTTAAATCCCTTATATTATGTCCCTATACTGTTTTATGGGTCATTTATTAATGTTTGACCCATTTCCCCTCTCTTTTCAATGTTTTCTAAAACCCTGTAACATAGCCGTTATGCTGCAGAATTTTAGTCTCAAATTGTCTCTCTCTTTTTCTCAAAATTATTTTATGTTATTAAGTGAATACTCAAAGCTCTTATTTATATAGGGGTATTCACATATATATCAAAATGTTCTATTTTAAATTCTGGGATTTACATACATGAAACCCTCTTTCCCTTTCTGTGGATTTAAAGTGACATAAAGATCATGTCTTTAATACAGTTTTTAAAACGTTATGATTATGAAATGAAAACCATTTCTTTTATGCTATATGGGTTGTTTATGAAATGATTGATGATTATATATATGGCTCACATGATAATAAATACATGTCAAGGGTTCACCCAGATAGCGCTCCAATGCATTGGGTAAAGACTTAATCTCTAGAGATGACTTTTTAGACTGATACCTTGGTGAATAACCTTGGTAATTTTTAATGACACCTTGGGGATGGACCTTGGTGAAACGAAATGATTGTCAATATTAAATGTTGCATCCACATCTTCAAGTTATGAAAAGTGTTATTTTTATTATGATATATCTCATGATTTCTTTCTCATGCCTTAAAGTTCTTTTCATGACCTTATTGAAGTATCTCAAGTTCACATGTAAAATGTTTCCCTTACTGGGCCTTCTGCTCACCCTTTCTTTTGATGTATGTCCCCAGGTTATGAGATGTAGTAATGAACCTAGGATGAACATGAGGAGAAGCCTTTCAAGTGTTTAAGAATAATGCTTTATTTTTTCATGTTTTAAGTTCCTGGTTTCCAAGACACTAAACCTTAAAGATCCTCGGTTTTGTAAAATGTATTGAAAGTTTATGTGATAAAAAAGAGGGATGCTATAGTTGGTATAAAAGGATGGTTTAGTTATTTGTGGAAATTAGGATATGAAAACTTTAGGAATAATCCTATAGAAAAGTTTATATATAGGAAATATTCCTGGTATTTTGGTGAGTATTGAGTAATGGGTTGCCAAGCAAATACATCTCTGTCTAGATACGAGCAGGTAAAGGTGGCTCTGGCACAGATGTACATAGGGGTAAAACCCGAAAACACCACTTTGAGCTAGACTCAAATGGGAACTGGTACACGACAATGGGACTTGCTGCACTCTTGGTTACGACACTCCCGGGGGATATGCTTTGGTAAATTCATAAGCTTAGTATGAACCATTGTTAAAGGAACAAAGAAAAAATAAAATAAATATTCACATAAGAATATATGATCATGGATAACCTAGATGGGAACCTAGGGGATCACAAGTTAGGGTATAATTTTCTTCTACAAGTTATCCTTATATGCTTTAAGTTTCTTTTCATGATTATTGGCTAAGTATTTAAGCCCCTAATTATAGTTTCTTTTCTTAGTTAATGGTGGGAAATGTAAGAACATGTCCCAACAACCAATGTGATAGGAAATGCTACGATTGTCGTATTAATACGATAGAGATGATTAGGGGATTAAAAGATGATTATTATTTTGTAAAACGTTCACTATTTTGGGGACCCTATATGATCGAGGTAAATAGATTACTACGGTATTTTCATTGAGGAGTAAGGCTGACTTATATTTTGAAGAATCGATGAATTTAAGGTGGACTTATAGTAATTTAGGTTACTTATGAAAATGATTAAACTATCTTGGGTAAAATATGTTTAGGTTATGTACTTTTGTTATAAGATTTTAGGAGTGGTTGATGTTGTTTGGAGATGAACAATGAAGTTTATTCTAGAAGACTATGTTATCAAATCCTTCTTGTATTTGGGTTTCAATCTTAGTTTGGTTTATTTTGAGGAATTTTAAGGACTGTTATTTATGGAATAGTCTATGATGAACTTTGGGTAGTACCATGGAACTTTGAAGATTTAAAAGTAGTTTCCATTCCTATGGGATTATTTCTTTTTGAAGAGTTGTTTTACCTTACCCTTTCTGTTTTTGGGATAATGTTTAAAGATAGAAGAAATAGATAGTTAATCCTTTGTGGATTATGTGATTCTCTAGAAGATGATTCTTGTGTTTTGATGAGACCAAGTTGTTTTGAATTCTCATAGTTTGGAGAAAAGATTAGTTTTGGGTAGAAACTTATTAAAGGATGAAACTCTACATGAATATAGGTATATTTTCTTGTGTTTTTGTTTTATGTTGTAAATGAATTCCTCAAAATTATGAAAAGGAATGTAAAACAAAAACGTTGTTGGTTTACATTTCCTACTGGGTAATCAAAGACCATTTACACACATCATAAGTTTGGGATTTTTTTATAGTTAACTTTCTCCTAATCATGTTTTCTATCACTATCCCTCAGAACTTGACCATTTGTTTTCTCATCCATGTCCATGTTTTCCCATATGGAATCCTAGTGTGTGTTAACTCGGGTGACCTTTGTACTTCCCTTTCTTTCTTTTAAAGTAATATTTTTACTGACTCCTTTTCCGATGTGGGACTTTCAATGAAATTTCAAAACCCAATTTTAAAAATTACGAGGATGCAATTTCTTAATGGGGGAAGATTGTAACGACCCAAAATTTTGAATAAATCTTGTTTCCTAATTTTATGTGTTATTTTATTTTATTTTTATACCCAACAAAAATGTTTCATTTGATAACATGAGTATAATTAAAATGAGACCGTTGGGTTTTGACTATTATATGACCATTGGTCAATATGACCACTGTAAACTAAAAGTTTCGATTATTGTCTCTAAATACAAGTAATCTTGGTTAATTATTATAGAAAGAGGATTCGATGGCCTCACCCAGTAGTCTTGGACCGATCGAAGCCCATCTAACAGAACTTGGGAAGGAGGTAGCACCATTGGGCTTTGCTCTGGACCAAACCCAAGTCGAACTTCATCGTTTGAAGCTAGAAAGGAATCGCCTTCGTGAAAAGTTCAACCTGATAGAAATTACTACTCGTGCGATATTGGCCGAGCCTCCCTCAGATTCTCTCACCTTAGCACACCTTACACTTAGGTCATATGCTGGCGTGATAAGGGGCTATTTAAGGTGACCGTAACTGCCTTGTGTAATCCTTTGTTTTAAATAAAAATTGGGATTTCTTCTTATGATGAAGTTTATGAATTTTCAAATGACCGGATAAATATAGTATGCATATTTTTGAGGAATTTTATAAAATGGATATTTTAAAAATGTTTATGTAAACCTTAAATAATTAAAAATGTGTAATGATTTTTGAAAAATGGTCTTTTACAATTATGTTCAGTATGAAATATAGAGTCTAATAAGATCAACTTGATTTTTGATGAATAGTAAATTATGAATAGTGATTTTATGCTTAGGATTAGTAATGTGACCAAATGGATTAGTAATCTCACTTAAAGAAAGTATTAATATAATCTAGGCTCCTTGATTAAGTAATGTGATTCAATAAAATGGTTGAATAACGGTTTCATAAATTATTATTCAAGTATTAGTTTTTTAAGTGAATAGTGTTTTTTAATTAAAAATTAAATTAAAAATATTTAGAAAAATATTTTCATAAAATGGATTTCATTTTTGAACTTAGAGCACCGATATTATGTTATGGTAATTTTTGGGGTTTTTTCTGAAAAAAATGAATTTTCGGTGAATAGTGTATTTATTTAAAAATAAAATTAAAAATATTTAGAAAATTATTTTTATAAAATGGAGTCCATTTTTGAAATCAGATCATTGATATTTGGTTAATGAGAAATTTTGGGATTTTTCTGAGAAAGTTGAATTTTCAGTGAATAGTAAAAATAAAGTTTTAGGGTTTCGGTATGTTTAATGACATCATAACTGTGTCATGATGATATCATGAGATATTTTAAGGTTTTTCTGACCAAAGGTGATGAATTATTGTATTGGGGGCCCCATGTGGCCTAACTTTATGGGAAATATCATGGGAGAGCACATGGTTTTGAGAAAACCACTTTTGAGGTGCCCCTTGGCCATTAATGCCTTGTATCCTCACTTTCCCTATAAATACCAAGACCTCCTCTCATCCATTCGACTCCAAAACCATCCTCAATGAATTTCTGGTCTCCTTACCTCCCAAGGAGTCCTCCCAATGTTCCCCCAATCCCTTCAGGTCCAAACCTTTGAGTTTTAAGAGTTACATTTTAAGGTAAGGGATCTGATCTCTCTCTTTCTTTTCAAGAAATCTCTTTTATGTAATTTCTTTTATGTAATTTATTTTATGCTACATGTTCTTATGTTAAAGGGTTTTCTTTTATACTCTTCTTACTGACTTTTCATCTTCATATAATGAGAGATCCCCTCTTACTCTCATTATTTCATTATATGAAGTTTTAAGTGGCGTCGTTACGCTGTCGAAATTTTTGTAATGGATTCTTTCTCCCTTCTCATTTTTTCAAGATCTATTTTCATGTAAAGTATTTCAAGTTCCTTTTTATTATGTTGGGGTATGATCTCTAAATTTATCATACTGATCTTTTATGATCATATGATGAGAGACCCCATTTGATCTCTTCAATTCAGCATTTTGAAATTTTAAGTGGCGTTGTTAGGCTACCGAATTTTTAAGGGATTCTTTCACCCTTCTCATTTTCAAGTTCTATTTTCTTGTCAAGTCTTTAAAGTTACTTTATGTTGGGGTATGATATCTATATCTATAATACTGATCATTTATGTTCATATTATGAGAGACCCTTTTTGATCTCATCAATTCATTTTTGTTGAAGTTTAAGTGACGCCGTTAGGCTGCCGAATTTTTAAGGGATTCGTTCACCTTTCTCATTTTTCAAAGTTCTACTTTCATGTAAAGTCTTTCAAGTTACTTTTTATTATGTTGGGGTATGATCTCTATATCTATCATACTGATCTTTTATTATCATATGATGAGAGACCCCATTTGATCTCTTCAATTCAGTATTTTGAAGTTTTATATGGCGTCGTTAGGCTGCCGAATTTTTAAGTGGTTCTTTCACCTTTCTCCTTTTTCAAAGTTCTAATTCCATGTCAAGTCTTGCAAGTTCCTTTTTATTATGTTGGGGTATGATCTCTATATCTATCATACTTATCTTTTATGTTCATATGATGAGATACCCTATTTGATCTTATCAATTCATTTTTGGTTGAAGTTTATGTGACGCCGTTAGGCTGCAGAATTTTCATAAGAGAAATCTTATTTTGTCTTCCTTTCATGTTCTTCATTTCATATGGTATATTTTCAAATTTCATTACCATGTTCTTAAATCCCTTATATTCTGTCCCTCTACGGTTTTATGGGTCATTTATTAATGTTTGACCCATTTCCCCTCTCTTTTCAATGTTTTCTAAAACCCTGTAACATAGCTGTTATGCTGCAGAATTTTAGTCTCAAATTGTCTCTCTCTTTTTCTCAAAATTATTTTATGTTATTAAGTGAATACTCAAAGCTCTTATTTCTACAGGGGTATTCATATATATATCAAAATGTTCTATTTTAAATTCTAGTATTTACATACATGAAACCCTATTTCCCTTTCTGTGGGTTTAACGTGACATAAAGATCATGTCTTTAATACAGTTTTTAAAATGTTATGATTATGAAACGAAACCCATTTCTTGTAGGCTATATGGGTTGTTTATGAAATGATTGATGATGATATATGTGGATCACATGATAATAAAGACATGTCAAGGGTGTGACCAGATATCGCTCCAATTTATTGGGTAAATACTTAATCTCTAGAGATGACTTTTTAGACTGATACCTTGGTGAATAACCTTGGTTATTTTTAATGACACCTTGGGGATGGACCTTGGTGAAACGAAATTATTGTCAATATTAAATGTTTCAGCCACATATTCAAGTTATGAAAGTGTTATTTTTATTATGATATATCTCGTGATTTATTTATCATGCCTTAAAGTTCTTTTCATGACCTTATTGAAGTATCTCAAGTTCACATGTAAAATGTTTCTCTTGTTTCCCTTACTGGGCCTTCTGCTCACCCTTTCTTTTGATGTATGTCCCCAGGTTATGAGATGTAGTAATGAACCTAGGTTGAACATGAGGATAATCCTTTCAATTGTTTAAGAAGAATGTTTTATGTTTTCATGTTTTAAGTTCCTAGTTTCCAAGACACTAAACCTTAAAGATCCCCAGTTTTGTAAAATTTAATGAAAGTTTATGTGATAAAAAGGCGGGATGTTATACTTACTATTATCCCATAAGGTATCTTCCAACCTTTGGATCCAATCCTTCCTGTTTGTATTAATAGTCTTTTCCAAAATTCCTTTGATTTCCCTATTGGAAACTTTAGCTAGCCCATTAGTCTGTGGATGATAGGGAGTTTATGTTTTATGATGCACCTCATACTTATTTAACAAAGTCTCCATTATTTAATTATAGAAGTGAGTCTCCTGATTACTGATTATTTCTTGGGGCACTCCAAACCTACAAAATATGTTATCCCTAACAAAATCACAAACAACATTATCAACGTCAGTCCTGGTGGCTTTTTCTTCCACCCATTTGGAAACATAATCAACTGCAAGAAAGATATAAGAATTTCCAAATGACATTGGGAATGGTCCTATAAAATATATCCCCCAAACTTAAAAAATGTCACAAAAAATCAATGGATTTTGAGTAATTTCTTATCTCTTTGAAATATTTCATGAAAACTGACATTTTTAACATATTTTTCAAAATTCACGAGCATCTTTAAAAATGGTGGGCCAATAAATTTTAGATTCTAAAACCTTATTTTCTGTACTATGAGGTCTAAAGTGTCCTCCACAAGATAATGTGTGACAAAACTCAAAGATAGATTTAACTTAACTTTCAGGTAAACATCTTCTTATTACTTGATCATTGAAAATCTTCCAAAGGAATGGATCATCCTAAATGTAATACATAGATTTAACTTTTTATTTTTGATTTTTATAAGAATTTAAATGAGATGGGACCTGAGATGTTACCAGATAATTATCCATATTAGCATACCAAGGAACTTCTTCTACAATCAAGTACAACTACTCTCCTAGAATTTGATCATTCATTGGGTGTCTTTCTGTAATTTCAATTTGAGCAGTGTTTGGCAGTCTACTTAAGCGATCAGCCACTTGGTTATCAGATCCCCTATTATCCTTGATTTCTTTATTGAAATCCTATGATTTTTTCATCCATCTCACTATCCTTGGTTTATCATAAGCTTTCTTCATCAAGTACCTGAGAGCTGCAAGATTAGAAAACACAATGATTTTATTTCCAAGAAGATATGATATTTCTAAAGAAAAAGAAAATGCTAAGGACTCTTTTTCTGTGGTTTTGTAATTTAATTGGGCCATATATAAGTTTATCAAGGAATATTAAATGACTTTTTGTCTTCCCTAAATTATCTAAGAATATAATACTCCAACTCCTTGGTTGGAGGCATAAAAAACTAGATCAAATGGTTCTTCCAAATTTGGCAGCTGCATCATGGGTGGTGAAATAAATCTCTTCATCAACTCATATAAAAGGATTACCTATATGTACCATTGAAATAAATATTAGAATCATTCAAAAGTAATCTAGATATAGGGAGAGAAATATTACTAAAATCTTTGAAAAACCTCCTGTTGAATCTTGTATATCAAAAAAATGATCTAACGTGTTTCACACAAGTAGGGTAAGGCAATGAATTTATCACTTCAATTTTTTATTTATCCACTTCAATTAAATTTTTGGAAATGACATGAACAAATACAATTACTATTTTAACCATGAAATTACACTTTTCAAAATTTAAAACAACAATTTTTTCAAATCAATTTTTGAAATTTTTTTCTAGATTTTTCAAACAATGATCAAAATAATCTCCAAAAACTGTGAAATCTTCCAAGAAAACTTCTAAGAAATTTTCAATGTGATCAGGAAATATACTTATCATGAAATTATGAAATACACCTAAAGAATTACATAATCCAAATGACATTCTTTTATATGAAAAATTACCAAAGGGATATGTAAATGTCATCTTCTCTTGATACTCAAGAGCAATGGGTACCTATAAGTAAACTGAAAATCCATCCAAAAATCAACAATGAGTTCTCCCTGCCAATATATCTAACATCTGGTCAATGAAGGGGATGGAGAAATGATCTTTCTGATTGACTTGGTTCAATTTACTAAAATAAATGCATACTCTCCAGCTATTCTAAATTCTCATAGGGATTAACTCATTATTTTCATCCCTCACAGTGGTTAGGCTAGTTGTTTTTGTAACAACATGAATGGGGCTAACCCACAGTGAATCTGAAATGGGATAGATGATCCCATATTCCAAGAGCTTCCTGATCTCTTTCTTCACAAAATCCAGCAAGGTGGGGTTCAACCTCCTTTGGGGCTATCTAAGAGGTTTGGAATCTCCCTCAAGAAAAATTCTATGTAAGAATATTTTTGGGTTTATTCTTGGTATATCACCTAAGCTCCACCCTATTGCATGGACATTGTCTCTCAAAAGCTCAATTGAAGATTTTTCTTTGGGTTTAGACTGATTATTTTCAATTATCACTAGTATTTTATCTCCTTTCATATGGTACACATATTTCAAATCATTGGGGAGTGGATTTAATTCTAGTTCAGGGGGATGATCAAGGGATGAAATTAATCCAACATTCCTCATTTCCAATGGTTGGACCTCCTGCACACAAGAAACAATATCATATTTCTCATCAATTAAAAAATCATCAATGAAATTATATTTTACCTCTTCTTCCCACAAAAAATCAAGATCTACGTTGTTTTGGGAATTCAGATGTTCATTAATGGAAACATTATCTCCTAACTCTAAGAATTCATGGCACATACCTGATTATTCAATGGGTTCAGTAGTAACTTCATGGGAGAATGATCATCTAATAGGTACCTCATGGATTCAAAAATGTTAAAGTGACAAGTGCTATCTCTAAATTCCATAGTTAGTGTACCATCATGGACATTGATGATGGTTTCAGATATATTTAATAAAGGACACCCCAAAATGATGGGTGAGTGTGACATGATCCTATCTTCTTCCATATTTAGAACTATTTTCGATGCTTTTTCTGGGGTGCGCACATCCGTCTATGGAGGATGCGCAGCTGTTGCCTCACATTCCCGCTTTCCAAAGGCGAGAGACATCCATCACCTATTCAGGGATGTTTGATCCTTGATTGAAATTGGATGATGGGATGTTTGTTCCTCTTTCTGTGGATTACTCCTCAGAACTCTTTACCTCATCTGGGTTTCCATTAAAGACTATGTCTTTGTTTGTGAATCTTTTTCTTAGTGCCATATCATTATGGACGCTGGTTAATTACACTACTTCCATCAGGACATTCCATGGGGTCTTGATTTGGTAGCAACCTTAGATCAGAGTAGATGTCAACATCAGGCATGTCGGGGAATCTTTGGATGTGTGGACATTGGGGAACCTATATTCTTCCTCATAAGAGGGCATCTCAATGGGACAGAACCCGAGGCATCCCATGTCAGTTATGGGGTATCTTGTGCTGGAGGCATGTATCTGAGGTTTTCCTCAGATTCCCATGTTTAACACAGGGTATTCCACAAGTTTAATGTATTGTGGAGAATGTTACTCTAAGGGTGTTTATTATAAGGTTTTCCTCATGCATCTCATTTTTAACACAAGTTATGTCATGATTTTAACATCTTTTAGAGATAATTATACTAAAGGCATGTCTTCTGAGGATTTACTTAGGCGTCTCATGTTTAACACGAGGTAGGCCATGAGTTTAAATTCTTGCAGAGACAGAATGAGGGTGATCAGAACATCCCATAGAGACATATTAGATTGGTACGTCCCTAGGAGGGAACACCTGGAAGGTTTATCGGGTGGATCGATCATAACAATCAATAAGAGAAGACCCAAGATGGTTTGTCCCATAAAGGAAAATATCACACTATGAAGGCTGATCTGGATACCATTGAGGGCAGATCGGGGAGTGTGTACCCCAGAATGGGGTAACCATAAGGTTTACCATTGGCTGGGATTGAGCCACATGGAGGTTTCCTACGTACCCTATGTAGAAGACAGGGATAAAAACCCATGTAGTTTGAAGGGGTGATGAATCAAGGTGTACAAAAATCACAACAACCTGAATACATGATGGGGATTATGTATGGAAAGCGGCCCAAGTACTACTAGGATCAGTGAGGAGGTGGATGACATGATCCCATCGGGATGTGGCGGCCTAGGTAAGAATCCGGATGAAGGATGGAGAGTTGAATTAAGTGGGGAGAGAATGAGATGGAACTGATGTGAGGATGATGGTGATGTTGGGCTTGAGCCTTGAAGAGACTTCCTACTTATCCTCATGGTAGGGAATCAAATTCTGCGTAGTTCAGTGGGACGATGGGATACCTAACGATGTGACCCGTGATAATGTATGCATGGATGGGATCTAGAGGAAATAGAACCTCCAAGTTGGGGAATGATCTTCCTAGAACACATGGGATCGAGGGATAGATTTGTATGAGACATGGGTGATGGGTTTGAACCTCATGGAGGCTTCCCACATATCCTCGTGGCAGGGAATAAAAGTCCATGTAGTTCATCTGACAATGGCTTACCATTGATTTGGGACTTCAACAGCTTACCGCCAAATGAGGTGGACAATGGCTTATTTATGGATGGGATTGACAATGGATTACCACTGGATAGGGTATTGACAATAGATTAACACTGGATAGGGAACAGTTTAGTGTCACACGGGATGAAAAGGGGGCATGCAGTTTAACATCATGTAGGATGAAGGTGGTCCAACATGAAAGGGGTCAGAACCAGTTGTTGTTGGGCTCAAACCTCAGGGAGGCTTCCTACATACCTTACCTTGGCAATGATCAAATTCCACATAGTTCAGGAGGAGTGGGAACTGACGTGAAGATGGTCAGAACCAATGGGTTTTGGGCTTGAACTTCAAGGAGGCTTCCTACATAACCTGCCTTGGAAAGGATCAAAGTCCACGTAGTTTAGGAGGAGTGGGAACCAATGTGAAGATGGTCAGGACCAATGGGTGTTGGTCTTGAACTTTAGGGAGGCTTCCTACGTACCCTGTTTTGGCAAGGATCAAAGTACACATAGTTCGGGATGAATGGGAACCAACGTGAATGGGGTTCGGAACAAATGGTTGTTGGTCTTGAACCTCAAGGAGGCTTCCTACATACCCTGACTTGACAAGGATCAAAGATCACATAGTTAAGATGGTGTGGGGATTACACTCTAGGCTTCCCAGAGAGGGTGTCATAGTCGATGCTTACTCTAATCCCACGCGAGTTGTGATATCTGGGAGAAACAAGAGGTTGCAAGGACTTGATGATCATGGTGAAAAGGTGAATCCATGAAGGGTGGTGAATGGGGATTATGTAAGGAAGCTTCCTGGGTGACTCTATAGAGCGACAATGGTGGATGGGGCTTACACAAGGAAGCTTCCTGGGTGCCGCTATAGAGCAGAAATTGTGGATGGGGCTTACATAAGGATGTTGCCCGGGTGTCGCTATGGAGCGGCACTGGTTAATGGGGCTTATGAAAGGAAGCTGCCCAAGTGCCGCTATGGAGTGACAATAGTGCATGGGGCTTACGCAAGGAAGTGGCTCGGGTGCCACTATGGAGCGATAATGGTGAATGGGGCTTACGCAAGGAAGCTTCCTGGGTGCCACTATGGAACGGTAATGGTGAATGGGGATTATGCAAGGAAGCTTCCTGGGTGCCACTATGGAGCGCCAATGGTGAATGGGTCTTATGCAAGGAAGCTACCCAGGTGCCTTTATGGAGTAGCAATGGTGAATGGGGCTTATGCAAGGTATCTTCTCGGGTGCTGCTATGGAGGGGAAATAATGAATGGGGTTTACGCAAGGAAGCTACCCCAGTGCCACTATGGAACGACAATGGTGAATGGGGATTACACAAGGAAGCTGACCGGGTGCCTCTATGGAGTGGCAATGGTGAATGGGGTTTACACAAAGAATCTACCCAGGCGTTTCTATGGAGCGAAATGAATGGGACTTACACAAGGAAGCTTCCCGGGTGCCGCTATGGAGAGACAATGGTGAATGGGGATTACGCAAGGAAGTTGCCCGGGTGCCGCTATGGAGTAGCAATGGTGAATGGGGCTTACGCAAGAAAGCTTCCCATAATGTCTTCCTCATGTCTAGCCATGAGGGCATCCAAACTCATTGGTGGGTTGAGGCATATAATGGAGGTCTACACCTATGTGCAAGTGCATAAGCGGGATAACACCAGGGGAATATGAATCAGTCCAAACAAAAGGAGATAGAAGTGTGGATCACATGACTAACATTCATAACATGGTTAGGGTGGTATGACGATGGAGGATAACTAATGACCGTGTTTGAAACACAATATCCATATCATGTTAGCCTAAAATGGGAACAAACAAATGAGGGTTGACTGTTGACAGTGTTCGAAACACAGGACCTGACTCAAAGTGTTGTCGAAAGTCTTCCGAGGTGTTGGCCTAGGACGGTAGGTGAGACGATGCAGCATGGGACCAGGCCATTAGGGGGTCCCTGAAGACATGAAATAGGATGGTTATCTGAATTAAGGACACACGAAGCATGAGGTGGAGTGATGGAATGCTCAAATGGTTTCCAAAACTCTTGAAATTATGCCACTATAACCATGGGATGAGGTGTCCTATGCTTGTCACATAATCCATCTCTTATTTGGAATAAGAGGTATACTATAATTGAAAGATAGGGAATGCTACAGTTTAAAGTCATGAAGTAAGGACTGTTGGAATCTTATGCTTGGAGTATAAGGCATCTCTTGTTTTAAGTAAGATGCATCCTATATTTGACACATAGAGACTACTATAGTTTATAGTCATGTAGATAGGAATGTTGTCATATTATGCATGGAGCATAAGGAATCTCATGTTTGAAGTAAAAGACATCCTATATTTGTCATATAGGGAGTACTACAGTTTATAGTCATGTAAATAGGACTGTTAGCGTCTCCTTCTTGGAGAATAAGGCATCTCTTGTTTGGAGTAAGAGGAATCCTATATTTGTCACATAGGGAGTACTATAGTTGATAGTCATGTAAATAGGACTGTTAGGCATAAGGCACCTAGAAATGGTTGGTGTTAGGACTTATGTAAGGGAAGACCTTTCTGGTTGAACCTGGAATATGAACCAAGTGATGGGGTTTGGAAGAGTTACATGAGGAATGGTTTGACTCAAGGTACTTGGAGAACTGATGATGAGAATCTCAAATCACGACATGGGAAATGAACCAAGAGGAATATGTCTACTCAAGGTGTTTTTTTTGTGTGCGGAGGAGTATCTCGAATCATGGTATTTCATAGTTGGAAGGTGGGTGCACATAAGGTTGTAATGGAAATTGTCGAAATCCCGGTACTAAAATTTTGCAGTGAGACTTGCGAAGCAAGGAATCGCGGAGCATGGACTCGAGGAGCATGGAATCGCAGAGCATGGACTCACGGAGCATGGACTCGCGGAGAATGGACTCAGGGAGCATGGAATCGCGGAGCATGGACTTATGGAGTAGCTTCATGAAGGAAAAATGAGCTCTGTGAAATGGGAGATCGGCTGACCAAGGGGTGGAGTGACCATCATCATGAAGGGGGTGAGTCGGGTATTTATAGGCAAGAGGCACCGTGAAGAAAATATCGCTTGGCGTGAAGACAAGGATTGCTCCACGGTAGGTTCACGAACGTCAAAGGGGTTTGTGGAGCATACTACCTCCTTGCTCCACGACGGGTTCGCAGACATCAAATGGGTCTGCAGAGCATCCTGCCTCCTTGATCCATAAAGGGTTCATGAAGGGGGAGCTTTTCACAGGCTGTGAGGTTCTGGGGGCTCTGGTCAAGTTCCTCCACTCCATAATCACGGAGGGAGCTTCGCGAATGGTCTCCACAAACCAGTTTCCAGCCCAACTTCAGATGTCCATAACTCTTAATCCGTAACTCCGTTCAGGCTCTACGAACTATAAAATAAAAGCTTGAAAAATGGGTTATAACCTTGGATCATTTATGGAAGCATTTGAAAAAAAAATTGGACAAGTTTTTAGGTTCCAAAAAGAACATAGAAATCATCTAGGAATAAGAGATCTTTGACGTTCACTAGGACATCCTCTAGAAATACAATTGGAAAAACTGTGGATCTATTTGCAATATGGACCACCATTCATTTGGGATTTAAGTATCCCATCTACAAATAAGTGTATACTGAGTGAGGTAATACATTAATTGAAGCACCTAGATTACACAAAGCATTAGATAAGTTTAATGAACCAATGGTTCATGGAATGGAAAATGTTCCCTGATCTTGACATTTAGTTGGAATATGCAGTTTGATAAGGGTTGTGACACTCTAATCAAGTTGATTATTTAATTCACATTAAGTCTCCTCTTTTTAGTGTAATTATATTTCAAAATTTTTTCATAACTTGGAATTTGTTTGACATATTCAAGTAGGGGGATATTAATTTCCACTTTCTAAAAAGTGTCTTTAATTTCTTTTTGGAGTGTTTCTTTATGAAATTTCATTGATTAAATCATCCATGATGGAAATGGAGGTGGTAACTCTTTATTTTCCCTTTGTTTCCTTTTCATTGGTGTTTCTTGTCTCTTATTCTGTGGCCTATCCTTCTCCTCTTACTCTCTCTTTTCTTCTTATTGGTATATATTCCCAAGTTTTTCTGAATTTTCAACATCATTCTCCTTCAGAATAGGTGGTATTGTTTCAGGTTCATGGTTAGCTAGAGGTGGGATTTCATTTCCACTTATTGTTATGATTTCATTGACCTTATGTTTAAAATATCATATAGTTTGGGATAAAATCTTCCCTGTATTCTTAGTTATAATTTCCAAAAAAAATTAACTGGTTGAATAAGTCTTTAAAATTTTCTTTAATCTACTCAACATATTATTGTAGCTACTGGTTCTCACTTGATGGTTGTTCCCTGGTGGAAAGTTTCTCATTTGTCTTTCTTTGGAATGGTGGTGGCTCAAAGGGTTGTTTATAGAATTTTTGGAATAGAGCGGGGTTCTGGTATTACTGTTGAAACAAAGGTTTGTCCTAGGTCTCTTGGATTCCATATCCTAATTGGTTTTGGGGTTGATGTGGTGGATTTGGCTAGAATTTCCTTTGATTATAGGTAGAAACACAAAATTTGTTTCCCTGCATATTTGGACACTACTCAGTGTAATGATAATTAGAAGATCAAAAAACACATACCTTATTCGGTTCTTGTTGTTCTTTCACTTGTTTCACAGCCAACTATGGCACAAACATGGTTATTTCATCCATCTCGCTTATAATTAATTCTATTGGATTAGATGTTCTCACCTTATTGATTCTTCTTGTTCAAGACCCTCTTGTTCCAAATTTTTGTGAGTTTTGAGCAATCTTCTCAATTAGTACTCTGATATCTGTAGGCGACTTGTGAATCAGGGATCCCCCAGATGAGGCATCTAGAATATTTTGATCATTACCCCTAATTCCTTGGTATAAGAACACATGTAATTGGTGTTCCTCCATTTCTTGATGTGGGAAGCTAGAATCTAGCTTCATGAAATGCTCCCAGTACTCGTAGAGGGTTTCTCTAGTTGATTGTTTTATGATGTAAATCTACTTTTTGACGGTAGAACTCCTAGACATGGGAAATAATATTTTCATGAAACATCTTTTTAGGTAATCCCAATCGCTGATATCCTATAGAAATATATTTTACAACCATTCTTTAGCCACTCCTTTGAGTGAGAAGGATAATTACCTCCACTAAAATTGGTCTTCAGGTGATCCCCTTGGCTGGAAGCCTGAGAAAGTGTATCTGTATTCTTTTATGTGTCAATTTGGATCTTCTCCTAAAAGACCATGAAACTTTGGAAGCACATGAATTATATTGACATGTAATTCAAAATCATTTGGTTTAGTGGGTGTAGTGAGTTGGTTACTTTGAATGTAAAATTGAGGTGCACATAGATCACGCTGGGTTTGGTTGGGATTTCCAACCATGATTTCAGGTTTAGAGTGAACACTAAGAGTTTCACTTGAATCTAAGATATCAATTTCCACAAATATTTCTAGTAGGTTTACTTTTCTTTTTTGGGTTAATATTCATTCAATTTCTAGATAAAATTCAGTTAATGGTTCTTTTGAGTTGTGAGTCATTCAATTTTAAATTTTTTTTGTTGCATTGCCTCCCCTTCAACGATGCAAAGTTTGATGAATTCCTGTAATTGGGAATGTAAAAACAATTATTATATATTCCTTAGTGTAGTATAGTGATTAAACCTAGGAAGTCCCTCGAAGAGGAGTGCACACAAAAAATTATTTCACTTTTAAATGAGTGTAAAAATGTTATGTTTTTAGAATAAATCAATATGAAAATTATTGAATGGAAACTTGAAATTCAAAGGATTAAAAACTATAATATTAAAAGTGTGATTAGGTTGGGGTATATTTCCCAATTTTAATGAATTCCCTATTCAATTTAATTCAAACCTCTTCTTCTGAGTTGATTAAAGTGAGTTTCCACAATCATTTTCTCTCACTTCCTTGGTAAAATTACGATGGTGAGAGAAAACCACACCAAGACCCTAGTTTGGTCAACTATCATTATATGTGAAAAAGAGTTGTATTGAATATCCTCAATTGACTTGGGAAATACCCGATCAGGTCTTTTTTATCACAAACAATCAAGAAAATTCATTATTCTTTTTAAATGTGCAAACGATCATCGAGTACTTTACCACTAATCCCTAGTCTATTCCATCGTATAAAAATTAGAAATCAATGGAGGGAGATAATGATTATTTTACCAAGAAAAAAAATCAATAATGGAATTAAAATTCAAGAATGATTTAACTTGATAATGAAATATACTATATGATACTGAAAACAACTTTGAAGAGAAATAAATTTATTCAATTATGTCGAAGAACTCAAGCATTACAAAGTAGGAAACCAACCCTTCCCTAATCACACAAAATGTTTACCCCTCCATAGTAAGGGTAATCAAGATGAATGGGAAAATAGAAGGAATTAAAAATATTTGGAAAATAAAATAAATAATAGAGATAAAGCTGAAATGTTCTTCTCCTTGGTGTCCCAGAAGGAGTGGAATAGAAATGAGATGCCTTGAGAGGGAGGAGCCCCCCTTATTTTATAAGAAGAATTTCCCCTGAAGGTTGACAAATTTTAACCCAATTAAATGACCTCTTCATGCATTTAAGCCTTATTAAAAGTTGTTCATAATTATCTTTGATGTCTCTCCTCAAACGTTCAACATATTTGGACATGTATTCTGAGAGTTATGCCCGATTTACTTTGACAATTTATTATGTCCAACCAGACTCTTCAAATCGCAAATCTTAGGAATAGAATTCTTTCATAACCACTAAAAATGTCAATTACCACATCCTTTCCTTCATGAAAGATGTTCCAAAACATCTTTCACATCTACCCAAAAAAATTTGCAACAATTGGGCCCACCATGAACGATTTATGGACCCCACACCAAAAATCTATAGATCTATAAACAATTTTCATGGTCCAAATTGTGAGATTCTATAGAGTTTCAATATGTTTGATTCAGATTTTTGTAAAGAAGGATAAAATGAATACCTATATGTATAGAATCTAAAAAATAAATAATTTTTCAATTTGAATTAGTGTAGAAAATGTTATGGCCAAAATATAGAAATAATTTAAAATAGTTAAAAATTTAAAATGGGCTATTTTTACTATTAAGCTCAACATATCACCAATTTCATAAAATGTGGAAATCTATTATAAAGTAACACTTTGGTGGGATTTAAATAATGATATTAAATGTAAATTTAATTGGAAATGTCTTCTCTATCAATTCCCCCTCACTTATCCCTTGGAATCATGGACAAGTAAACTTCAAAAATCAAATTAAATCAAATCCAAAACACATACCCATGAGATCTACCAAATCCATACCAAGAAATAAAAAGATATCATGCCTCATCGAAAAAAATTATTTCAAGTTCTCTATTTAGTTTATTTAAAATATTTACACTTCATTACTTATCCCATGCACACAAAATACCTACCTCACATGAAATTTCTCTCATCTCACAAATAATAATGTTCAACAAGGATTTTCTCATAAAAACTCACGCAAGAGTCACCATAGGCTTGATAAATTTATACTTCTCTACCTGATGTGAGTCAAGGAAATGTGTTTCTCATGAGGAATTTTCAGCATTGTTCTGTGTCTTCTGTTTGGTAGGATTTATATGTTAAAAACTCTAAGGTTGAAAAATAAGGGCTTGGCTCTTTTTGAAGAAAAAATGCAAGATTCTAATTTTCACTCAAGTATAGTCTCCTTCTCTTACCCTTTTTAGAAAATAGGCTCAATAATAATGTGAATTCAAGGAAAGTTCATTCTATTTATCATTTTACCAGAAAAAATTTCTTCTCAAACATTGTTTTTTTTTCTTGAAAGATCTAGATAGACACAACTTTATTTTTTTATATTGGAAGCTCTAAAAAAAGGAATCGATTTTAAAAAAAATGAAATCTTCAGTAGGAACATCAGATCTTCGTCATTTTTTTTCACCCCAAGTATCACCAAATGAGGTAGTACACCATAATACATCTTCCCACACAGTTAAGTTCAACTAGATCATGCAATTTCATGTCATGAGCAGGTTGGATTGGGAAAATTGGATTGTAATGTGGATAACTTAACAGTTTGTTCATGGATTATAAGGGATACAAGGATTAATTTATAAGGTAGGACATAATAAAAGGGATTATTTTGAAAAGGGGGTTGAAAACTAAATAAATGGTTCAATCATTTAAAATAAAAGTACCTCAAACCATAATGTATTAACAAGAATAAATCAAATTCTAGTTAAAGAAATCATGGTTTGGTTATCTCAAGAAATGAGGTGAATGAAAAGAATATGAAAAAAATGGTAAATAATCCTCACAGTAAAGAGATTTCAAAAATAAAGACAGTGAGATGTAGCATGAGATTTAAAAAATCAGTGCACTTTTCATAAAATTTTAAAAGATTTAAACTAGAAAAAAAGTAATTACAACATTCATTTAAGCTCAGTTTCATGGAATATATTTCTTCACTCATTAAAATGGGTTTCAAAAATAGAAATAATTATCATTCCAGCTAAATTTTTTTGACAACACACTAGTTTTAAAAATAAACACACAAATATATGAAAAAAAATTCTTTTTTTATGAGAACAGAAAACCAAACATCAAATGATAATCCTAACCTACAAAAGTTCCCTCCCCCACACTTAATTGATACAGTGTCCTCAGTGCACTCAAATGGATTTAACATGTAAAAATATTTGAAAATGAATCACAAAAAGTAAGAAAATGTAAATTATAGGTATAACCTAGTGGATTTTATTGATAAACAGGTCGGAGGAGTGTCATCTCCTCCATTGGATTTGATGGCAGGGTCCTAAGGAATTATATCAACCTATTCCCATTAATAGTTAATGAATCTTACTCTCCATCCTTCATAATATTCACAGAACCAAAATGATATACAAGAGTAACTATAAATGGACCGCCCCATTTGGAATGAAGTATACCTAGAATCAACTTGAGTCTTGCGTTGAATAACAACACTTTGTATCTTGAATAGAATTCTTTCGGTTGGATCAGCTTGTCATGGGCCACTCTTGTTCGTTCCTTTTAAATATTAGAATTTTCAAATGCTTACCTTATAATTTTCTCAAGCTCTTAAAACTTCTATAATCTTTCCTTCCCAACACTTTCAAGGTCCAAATTCATTTTCCTCACAGCCCAATACACATTATTCTCTAATTACACAGGTAGGTGGAAACTTTTCCCATAAATCAGCATATATGGACTCATTCCAATTGGGGTTTTTAGGTCATCTTGTAATCCCATAATGTATATTCCAACCTTTGGATCCAGTCCTTCCTATTTGTATTAACAGTCTTTTCCAAAATTCCTTCAGTTTCCCTGTTGAAAACTTCAGCTTGCCTATTAGACTCTAGATGATAGGGAGTTAATGTTTTATGATTCACCCCATACTTCTTCAGAAAAGTCTCCATTCTGCAATTGTGGAATTGAGTCCCTGGATCTCTGATGAATTCCCCGGGCACTCCAAACCTATAAAATATGTTAGCCCTAACAAAATCACAAACAAATTTAGCATCGTCAGCCTAATTGGATTTTTCTTCCATCAATTTGGAAACATAATCGACTGCATGCAAGATATAATAATTTACAAATGACATCAAAGAAGGTCCCATAAAATCTATCCCCAAAACTCAAAAAAATGTCACAAAAATTTAGTGGATTTTGTGGAATTTCTTTTCCCTTTTAAATATTTCCTGAAAACTTACATTTTCCACATATTTTTCAAAATTCATGAGCATATTTAAAAATGGTGGGCCAATAAATTCAAGATTCTAAAACCATCCTTGATATCCTTTGAGGTCCAAACTGGAATCTAAAAGCTAAAGTTTGAAAAAACTCAAAGACATATTTAACTTCACTTTCAGGTAAGCATCTTCTTATTACTTCATCTTTTCAAATCTTCCAAAGGAATGGATCATCCCAAATGTAATACCTAGATTCAGCTTTTAGTTTTTGAATTTGGTGAGAATTGAAATGAGATGGGACCTAATATGTTACTAGATAATTAACCATGTCAGCATATCAAGGAAAATCTACTTCAATCAAGTATAACTGCTCTCCTAGAATTTGATCATACAGTGGGTCTTTTTCTGGAATTTCAATTTCAGCAGTGTTTGGTAGTCTACTTAAGTGATCAACCACCAGGTTCTTAGATTCATTATTATACTTGATTTATTTATTTAACTACTTCACTATTATCATCCACCTCACTATCCTTAGTTTATCATCAGATTTCTTCATCAAGTACCTCAGAGCTGCATGATCAGAAAAGACAATGATTTTAGTTCCAAGAAGATATGATCTAAATCCTTCTAAAGAAAAAAAATTACTAAGAACACTTTTTTGGTGGCTGTGTAATTGAATTGGGCTGCATATAATTTTTTTGAGTCATATAAAATGACTTGTGTTCTTCCCTCAATTTTCTAAGAAAGGACCACTCCAACTACTTAGTTGGAGGAATCACAAAGTAGCTCAAATGGTTCTTCCCAATTTGGTGGCTGCATCACGGGTTATGAAATCAATCTCTTATTCAACTCATCAAAGGATTTACTACATGCACCATTTAAATAAAAATCATCATCTTTCAAAATTAATCTTGAGATAGGGAGAGAAATCTTACTGAAATATTTGATAAACCTCCTGTAGAATCCCGCATATCCTAAAAATGATCTAACATGTTTCAGACAAGTAGGTTAAGGCAATGAATTTATCACTTCAATTTTTGATTTATCCATTTTAATTCCATTTTTGGAAATGACATGAACAAGTTCGATTCCACTTTTAACCATGAAATGACACTTTTCAAAATTTAAAACTAGAATTTTTTCAATGCAAGTTTTCAAAACTTTTTCTAGATTTTTCAAACAATGATCAAAAGAATCTCTAAAAAATTTATAATAATCTAAGAAAAATTCCAAGAAATTTTCAATGTGATCATAAAATATACTTAACATGCACCTATGAAACTTACCTAGAGAATTAAATAATCCAAATGGAATTATTTTATATGAAATAGTACCAAAGGGACATTAAAATGTCGTCTTCTCTTAATAGTTGGGAGCAATGGGTACCTGGAAGTAACCTGAAAATCCATCCAAAAAGAAATAATGAGTTCTACCTAATAATCTCTCTAACATCTGGTCAATTAAAAGGATGGTGAAATGATCTTTTTGAGTGACCTGGTTCAATTTCATAAAATCAATACATACTCTCCAGCTATTTTGAATTCTCATGGTGATTAACTTATTCTTTTCATTCCTCACAGTGGACAGACTAGTTTTTTTAGGAACGATATGAATGGGGATAAACCACTATGATTCTGATATGGGATATATAATCCCAACTTCCAAGAGCTTCTCGATATCCTTTTTCACAACTGCCATCAAGGTGGGATTCAACCTCCTTTAGGGCTGTCTAACAGGTTTGGAATATCTTTAAAGAAAAATTCTTTGTGATCATATTCTTGGATTTATTCTTGGGATATCACCTAATCTTCAACCTTTTTCCTGGAAATTCTCTCTCAAAATCTCAATCAAATATTTTTCTTGGGTTTTAGACATATTATTTTTTATTATCGCTGGATATTTCTTTCCTTATATAAGGTACACATATTTCAAATCATTGAGGAGTGGTTTAAATTCTAGTTCAGGGGGATGCTCAAGAGATGAAATTAAACTGATATTCCCCATTTATAAATTTTGGACCTCCTACACATAATAAACAATATGATATTCCTTAGAAATTAACAAATCATCAATGAAATTAGATTTTACCTCTTCTTACCACATAAAATTAGAATCTTAAGTGTTTTGGGCATTCACATGTTCATTAAGGGAAAAATTATCTCCTAAGTCTAAGAATTCCTGACACATGCCTGATTCTTCAATGGGTTCAGTACTAACTTCATGTGAGAGTGAAAAGAGGGAGTGATCATCTAATGGGTACCTCATGGATTCAAAAATGTTGAAGTGGATAGTGCTATCTCCAAATTCCATGGTTTGTGTACCTTCATGGACATTGATGATAGTTTTAGATATCTTTAAGAAAGGTATAACAAAAATAATGGGTGAGTGTGACAGGCTCCTATCCTCTTCCATATATAGAACATAGAAGTCATCGGGGAATAAGAGATCTTTTACTTTCACCCGGACATCCTCTAGAACTCCAACTGGAAAAACTATGGATCTTTTTGCAAGCTGGACCACCACTCTTGTGGCCTTTAAGTCTCCCATCTGTAAAGAAGTGTATGATGAGTCAAGAAATACATTAATTGAATCCCCTAGATCACACAAATCATTAGAGAAATTTAATGAACAAATGGTGCATGGAATGGAAAATGTCCTTGGATCTGGACATTTGGTTGGAATCTACAGTGTGATAAGGGTTGAGACACTTCTCCCCAAGTTGATTATTTCATTCCCATGAAGTATTCTCTTTTTGGTGCAAATATCTTTCAAAAAACTTTCATAACTTGTAATTTGTTGAAAGCTTCAAGTAGGTGGATATTTATGTACACTTTCTAAAAAGTGTATATAATTTCTTTTTGAAGTGTTTCTTCATGATATTTATTTGATTCAATCATCCTTGATTGAAATGGTGTGGGTAAGTACTTCTTCTCCCTTTTTATCCTTTCTATTGGCATTTATTGTCTCTTATTCCATGGCCTATCTTTCCCCTCCTCCTCTCCATTTTCTTCTTCTTGGTGGATTCTCACATGATTTTTGGAATTTTCAACATCATTCTCCCTCAGAACAGGTGGTATTGCTTTAGATTCAAGTTTGGATGAAGGTGGGATTTCTTTTCCACTTTTTGTTATGATTTAATTGACATTAGCTTTAGGATATGGAACTATTTGGGATGGAAGATTCCATATATTCTTGGTTATAATTTCCAAAACATTTATAACTGGTCAAATAAGTATTTAAAATTTTATTTAAGCCCCTCAACATCTGAATGTAGCTGTTGGTTCTCACTTCATGGTTGTGCACTGGTGGACGGTTTCTCATATGTCTTTATTTGGAATAGTGGTTGAAAGGTTTTTTGTTGCTCAAAGGGTTGTTTATAGGATTGTTGGAATGGATGGGGGGGTATTTCTATTGAAAAGGATGTCTATCCTAGGTCTGTTGGAATCCATATCCTGGTTGGTTTTGGGGATGATGTGGTGGATTTGGATGGAATTTCCTTTGCTTATAGGTAGCAGCACAAAATTCGATTCCCTAAATATCTAGACACTGGTCAGTGTAATGATAATTATAAGAGAATAAACCACATACCTGATTCGGTTTTTATTATTCATTCACTTGTTTCATAGCCAACTATCACACTAGCTTGGTGAGTTTTCCCATCTTGATTCTAATTGATTCTGTTGAATTAGATGTTCTGACCTCATGGATTCCTCTTTTTCCTGATCCACTTGTTCTAAATTGTTCTGAGTTTTAAGAAATATTCTCATTTATTACTCTGATATCTATAGGTGACTTGTCAATCAGGGATCCCCCAGATGAGGCATCTAGAATATTTTGATCATTATCCAGAATTCCTTTGTATAAGAACACAAGTAATTAGTGTTCCTCTATTTCAAGATGAGGTAAACTTGAACATAACTTCTTGAAATTCTCCTAGTACTCATAGAGTGTTTCTACAATTGATTGTCATATGATGTAAATATCCTTCTTGATGGCAGTTATCCTGGCCATGGGAAATAATATTTGCATGAAATATCTTTTTAAGTCTTCCCAATCACTAATATCCTCTGAATGTAGATCGTACAACCATTTTTTAGCCTATCCTTTGAGTGAGAATGGGAATACCCTACACTAAAATTTTTCATCAGGTGCTCCTCTTGTCTTGGAGATTGAGAAAGTGTATCATAATTATTAGATGTACTGATTTGGCTCTTCTCCAACAATATCATTAAACTTTGGAAGCAGAAGAATCATATTGACACATAATTATAAATCATTTGGTTTAGTGGGTGCAATGAGTTTTCTATTTTTAATAGTGAATTAAGGTGCACATGGATCACGTAGGGATTGGTTGGGATTTCCAAACATGATTTCAGGTTCAGAGTAAACACTAAGAGTTTCACTTTAATATGAGAGATCTATTTCTTCAAAATATTTTGGTAGGTTTATTTTTCTTAGTTTGGTTAATATTATTATAATTTCTAGATCAAATTCAATTAATGGATCTTTTGTGTTGTGGGTCATTCAATTTTGATTTTTTAATGTTGCACTTCCTCCCCTGTAATGGTTCCATGTTTGATGCATACATTTCATAGGGCGTGTCAAATTTTTATATATATCCCTAGTGTAGTCTAGTGATTATCCCTAGTGAGTGTTCCGAAGAGGAGTGCACACAAAATAGTTTGTCACTTTTAAAAGAGGGTAAAAATGGTGTGTTTTTAGAATAAATCAATAAGAAAATTATTGAAAGGAAATTTAGAATTCAAAGGATTAAAAACTATGACATTAAAAAGGGTGATTTGGTTGGGGTCAATTTCCCAATTTTAATGCTATCCATGTTAAATTTAATTCAGAGATCTTCTTTTGTAACATCCCAGGTAAATAAAGAATAATACATTTTTATATTTATTAATATTTGAGAATTGAATATTAATTTTACTTTAAAGGAGTTTCTATGTTCGATAGCGTACTCGATACGCAACAAAGAGTTTCTTTGAAATCTTACATTGCACACTAGTAATAAAACAATATTATTTTAAATGATAGTTAACACGTAGTCGTTGTATTGGAAGTAATGAATATAAATAACTAAAATATGATTATATATTTTTGTTAAATGTTTTTACATTTATCCAATAAAGTATAAAAGCTTAAAATACGAAAAGAATTCAATTTTAGGCATATATACTCTAATTTTTACTAAAGGTCCACTTATCGCCTTTTAATGGAGAACCGTCATTAAATATAGTTTTGGTCACTCTTATACATTCTATTGGACCAAATAAAATTCTTCTTTAGAATCGGGACATCAAAATTTACTTTGTGTAAATTTTTGGTATTTTTCCGATAAAGATCGTTTTTTAATGAATAGTGAAAAATGTTGTATTTTAATTCAAAACCGCTTTTTAATATAATTTATTTATATGATTATATTATCTATTGAATTGGTTTTAAAGTTAAATTAGAATATATTTTTACCATTTAATCCAATTTTTGTCATTGGAATTGAATTCACTTTGAAATCGGACTTAAACTAGTGTCAGTCTTTTGATACTTTTTGTTTCATAAAAACACACTATTTGTTTTGACAGCGAGAATTAATTATTAAATTAATTAATGCAACTTATATGTTTTGAATTTTTTAAAATAGACATAATTTTTTAATTCTTAATATAAAATATATTTTAGGGTGAAGTTTTGGTATTTTTCTGAAAAACTTCTATTTTTGATGAATAGTGAAACCACTAAGTGGTACTTAAAAAATTGATTTTTCATTTAAATGAAACTTTACCACTTCTGTGTTTTGAATTTCAAAAATCCGACATACATGGTTGTCATTAAGAAGTAAAATGTGGTTCAATGGGATTAAAATAATTTTTTTGGTGAATAGTAACTTTTATGTTTATTAATCGCAATTAGAGGTAATTAGTGTAGTTTAAGGTAAAAATAATGTTTTGATAATATGAAATGACCTAGACACATGTACTACCCTTATTGGATGTGTCATGGCCGACCAATACAATTCATGGGTCAACTTGGGGACCCCATGGAGCCACTTTGGTAGGAAAATGACATTAATATCTTTTTATTTAAAGTTAAAATAAAAATGTCATAAACATGAGTTGTTTTACTAAAAAAAATTAAATGGGGTTATACAAGTAATATTTTTTACTATAAATATTCATTAGAAAGATAAAAATATTTCCGACATCATAGTTTTTGTTGTATAATTTTTAGGCATTAAATAAATTAAATTATTTATGACATCATGATGATGCAGCAATTACCTCATTATTTAACGATTTAAATAAAATGAAAAGATAATGTAAAATATAAGCCCTACACATGTCAAAAACCTATTGTATGGGTGGATTTCGAACTCTTATCACCATATCCTCGAAATACATCAATTTCGGACCTTTAAAAACCTAAACCCATTTTATAATAAAGTAACCTTTTATAACTTTCCAAGAGTGCCCCTCCTCTCCTCTTATAAAAAGCCCCCACATCTACCACCATACCCACACCTCTCAAGCCTTTTGTTCGGCCAATATCTTCTCTTTTTGTCTCTCCAAATCCCTCTCTTACTTCTAGAAGCCTCACTTTGGGCAGAAGTCTTCCCAAGGAAGCCTTTGAACTCAAATCAAAGAGAGTTACCCGATTTTAAGGTAATGTCTTCACTTGTGTTCTTTTGTTTTATTTTTCTTCTCCAACCCCCTAAACTCTTTTTATTCATTTATTTTGTAACAAATCCATTATCTTAAATATACTAGGATGTTTTTATAAGAATAATTTTAGCTACACTTACACACACATACATCTAATGGTTAAAGAACATACTGTTTCTGTGGATAGCGAATTTCTGCCTCACGAAACGATGATTGTTCAATATTCTTCTAACACCTTCAAAGGTGGCCATTAAGATGTCACTATATTTATATATGATATATAATATGTTTAAATTTTCCTTAATCTTATGTATTTTTCATTTATGTCATACCTTTATGGCTTCCATTATGGATATACGCGATATCTTCATTTTAGGAAGTGCGGACTACCGCCCCCTCAAAGTGATTTGATTCTTTAATGCTATATGTGGGATGTATAAAGGATGGATTTAAAGTTATTATATATGATGTTATATTGAAATTATAATATACCTTTATATCATTATTATTTATTTCCATTAAAGTATGAGATAGAAATTAAAGTAGCGTTCATGCGTACGTACGGCTTACCGTCTCCATGAACGGTGCATTTCATTTCTTATACCCAAATGTAATGTACTATTATAAGTACATATATATAATGGATATATATGATTTATGTTACATCTAAATGATTAATATAATTCTGTAATTAAAATATACATATCTCTCATTTAGTTTTAATTCCATTAAGATGACATACAAATGAAAGTAACGTTCATGCGTACATACGGCTTACCGTCTCCATGAATGGTGCATTTCATTTCTTACCTCTAAATGATTATGTAATATTATAAATACATGTATATTATGGATATATATGATATATATGATATCAAAATCATGAATATCATTCTAGATATAATGAACCTTTGACCACACGAACAACATGTAATTGTAAGAAGTCCACTTTCGACTTAAGAACCAAATATCGAAAAAACAAACACTATTAACTTATATGATTACATAATGCTTATAACATGGAAATAATTGATATAAAAAGAATAGTAATCTTGAAAAAGGTTCTTAAGCAAGTAGAAATTAACACTAGTTTATTATTTAGGAGATTAAAGAGAAATCGAGTCACGTCGGACACGAGGTAAGGGACTTCATCTCAATCTCTTTTCATTAAGGCATGTTTCGTTTTATACACAACTTTATTTTATACAGTGTATAAACCCCTTTGAATTTTACTTTTATACAAAAGGAATATTTTCTGTGAAGCATTTTACTAAACGACAAAAAGGAATGTTTCTTTTAACGTACACGGTTACAACGACCTTTTCCGCCACCGGGGGTATTATTTGGTCTTCGGATTCCTCAACAAGCCGTAATGTTGTTAAAAAGAAATAAATACCATATACTATTTTATGTATTTTAGTATTGAAAATGGTTTTTATAATGTATTTGTTATGTCAATATATTTAAGTGATATATTGTGATCAAAGTGTGGAAATGTTTTCTTTCCATTATATTTGTTTTATGTCTTATGATTTTATAATGGTACTTGGAAATTTGATGGGTGGTTACGTGATAAACCATATGATGGGTGGTGCCGTGAATACCAGGATGGGTGGTTACGTTATAACCTCCAATGCATTGGGTATGGAAGTCGGTCGTATGGCTATTCCATTAAGTGATATGTGTGGAAGTTGACCGTATGGTTATTCCATTTAAGTATGTTTATGTCCCAAGTTACCTTTATATGTTATGTGTTCTTTATATAGGTTTTATGGTAATCTTTTGGTTACAAAAGGGTATGTAATGGTCTTTTATTCAGTGAAGATTTTTTACTACTTCATAAAGGTGAAAGGTATTACTTTGATAAAGTATACATGGTTTACTTGTTGTTTTGAAAAACTAACAGTTTTTATTCTTTGTGTATCCCTTAATGAGATTTTTATGATCACCCCAAGTTTTTTTTTGAAATGTTTTTCACAGGACTTAATGTGGAGTGGGGTCAAGGATGGGATCAAGGGAAAGTCATTCTATATGAAATGTGGAACTAGACATGTTTCTTTTTAATATTTTTTTATTTTTATGGAAACTTAGTAGAAGTGTCTACTTTGTAATTTTTTGAGATGTAATAGTTATGTCCTAATTCTATAAAACTCTAAACCTGAAAAGATCCTCAATGTGAATTATTCATTTAATTCAATATTAAGTAAGGTTTAAGGCCAGGGCCTTATAGTTGGTATCAGAGGTCAGTTTAGACAACTTTAGGAGTTAGAAAATTGTTAAATTATAAATTAATTTATGGTATGATTGAAATGATATAGAATTTAAAGATTACCATGTTGCTTTACCTATGTTATTTCAGTGTTAAGAATAGTTTTTCATAGAGGAAACAGAGAAGCTTTTTTGGGAAGGCATGCTGAGGGAAATGACCTTCCAAATCAGCATATTGAGATGGTCAGAATCAGAATTGAGCAGTTTACTGTAGTGATGGCTCAGTTGACTCAGGTGATAAATCATGGTTGTGTTTACTGACGATATTTTGGTGTTTTCTAAAAGTAAAGAGGAGCATGAAAGTCATTTAAGGGTTATCATGAAAACCTTAAAATAAAAGAAACTGTATGGAAAATTCAGAAAGTGTGAGTTTTGGTTACAACAAATTTCTTTCCTTGGTCACATTGTTTCAAAAAATGGCATAACTGTTGATCCTGATAAAACAAAAGTTGTTGAATAATGTCCAAGACCCACAAATGTCATCGAGATCTGTAGTTTTCTTGATTTGGAAGGTTACTATAGAACATTTGTTGAAAAAATTTCACGGTTATCTAGTCCAATGACTAAGCTAACTCGGAAGGGTGTTAAGTTTATCTGGACAAAGGAATGTGATGATTGTTTTCAGGAACTGAAAAGAAGATTGGTGAATGCTCCAGTTTTGTCACTTCCTTCTAGGAATGGTGAGTTTGTTATATACAGTGATGCTTCATTGAAGAGAATTGGTTGTGTATTTACGCATAATGATCAGGTAATTTCATATGCTTCACGTCAGTTGAAAAATCATGAGGCAAATTACCCTACACATGATTTGGAATTTGATGCTGTTGTTTTTTCTCTAAAAATTTGGAGGCATAATTTGTATGGAGTAAAGTGTGAAATATATACTGATCACAAAATTTTAAAGTATATATTCACTCAAAAATAATTGAACATGAGACAGAGGAGATGGCTGAAATTAATCAAGGATTTTGATTGTACAATTCATTACCATATGGGAAAAGCAAATAAAGTGGCTGATGCTTTGAGTCGAAAAAGTAATGCTTCATTAACCATGCTACATTTGGAACGAGATCCTTTGGTTTTTGATTTGATGAACTTTGGAATAGAAGTTGTTGGTGTAGGAAGTTCTTCTGTTTTTTTTTCAGGTATCAATGAGATCATCCCTATCGGACATAATTAAGCAAGCACAGAAGCAAGACAGTGAGTTGCAAAAAAAGGTAGAGATGGTTCAGAAGGGTAATTTTCCTGAATTTAACATTGATAATGATTGTGTTTTGAGTTTTGGGAAGAGATTGTGTGTGCCTTGTGATTCACAGTTAAAGAGAGAGTTGTTATGTGAATCTCATAGTTCTCCATTTTCAGTTAATCTAGGAAGTATTAATATGTATAGAGATCTTTGGGAGTATTACTAGTGGGACGGAATGAAAAGGGATATTGCTGATTTTACTGTGAATTGTTTGACTTGTCAGCAGGTTAAAGCAGAGCGGCAGTTACCGAAAGGGATGCTTCAGCCTTTACCAGTTCCAGAGTGGAAATGGGAAAATGTATCCATGGACATTGTTGTGGGATTACCAAGGACATCTCGAGGTAATAATGCAATCTGGGTTATTATTGATCGCTTGACTAAATATGCTCATTTCCTTCCTATTCGAGATACATTCTCTCTAGATCAACTTTCTCGATTGTGTCATAAAGAGATATTCAGGTTGCATGGAGTTCCCCTCTCCATTATATCTGATCGTGATCCTAGGTTTACTTCTAACTTTTGGAAAGGCCTTCAGAAGTCTTTGGGTACTGAATTAAATTTTAGTACAGCTTTTCATCCATAATCAGATGGGCAGTCAGAACAAACAATTCAGACCTTGGAGGATATGCTACGAGCTTGCTCTATGGATTATCAGGGAAGTTGGGACCAACATCTTTCTTTGGTTGAATTTTCTTATAATAACAGTTTTCATTCCAGTATACAGATGGCACCATTTGAGGAATTATATGGGAAGCGGTGTCGAACTCTATCTTTTTGGGATGAAGTGGGTGAAAGGAAGCAAATGGGACCAGAATTGGTAGAAGATATGGCAGAAAAAGTTCAGTTAATTCAGAAACACATGATAACAGTTCAGAGCAGACAGAAAAGTTATGCAGATAACCGGAGGAAGGATCTATCTTTCGAGGTTGGTGATCATGTTTTTCTCAAACTTTCACCGTGGAAAAGTGTGATGTGATTTGGTAAGAAAGGAATGCTAAGTCCTAGGTTCTTTGGACCATATGAAATTTTGGAGAGAGTTGGATCAGTTGCATACAGAGTGTCATTACCTCCGAGTTTATCTCAGGCACACAATGTTTTTCATGTTTCGATGTTGAGAAAGTATATGTCAGATCCATCTCATGTTTTGAGCCCAGAGGTAGTTCAGTTGGAAGAGAATCTCTCTTATGAAGAACAACCAGTCCATATTATTGACCGAAGAGAGCAAGTGTTTTGAAATAAGGTAATTCACCAGGTAAAGGTTTTGTGGAAAAACCATATGGTTGAAGAGGCAACATGGGAATCTGAAAATTCTATGAGGGATAAATACCCCCACTTATTTTGATAAGTGAATAAAATTATGAGGACGCAATTTTCAGAAGGGGGGAAGGATGTAACATCCCAGGTAAATAAAGAATAATACATTTTCATATTTATTAATATTTGAGAATTGAATATTAATTTTACTTTAAAGGGGTTTCTATGTTCGATAGCGTACCTGATACGCAACAAAGAGTTTATTTGAAATCTTACGTTGCACACTAGTAATAAAACGATATTATTTTAAATGGTAGTTAACACGTAGCCATTTTATTGGAAGTAATGAATAGAAATAACTAAAATATGATTATATATGTTTGTTAAATGTTTTTACATTTATCCAATAAAGGATAATGGCTTAAAATACAAAAATAATTCAATTTTAGGCATATATACTCTAATTTTCACTAAAGGTCCATTTATCGCCTTTTAATGGAGAACCGTCATTAAAAATAGTTTTTTTCACTCTTATACATTATATTGGACCAAATAAAATTCTTCTTTAGAATCGGGACATCAAAATTTACGTTGTGTAAATTTTTGGTATTTTTCCGATAAAGATCAGTTTTTAATGAATAGTGAAAAATGTTGTATTTTAATTCAAAACCTCTTTTTAATCTAATTTATTTATATGATTAGATTATCTTTTTAATTGGTTTTAAAGTGAAATTAGAATATATTTTTACCATTTAATCCAATTATTGTTGTTGGAATTAATTTCACTTTGAAATCGGACTTAAACTAGTATCAATCTTTTGATACTTTTTATTTCATAAAAACACGCTCTTTGTTTTGACAGCGGGAATTAATTATTAAATTAATTAATGCAACTTATATGTTTTGAATTTTGTAAAATAGACATCATTTTTTAATTCATAATATCAAATATATTTTAGGGTGAAGTTTTGGTATTTTTCTGAAAAACTTCAATTTTTGATGAATAGTGAAACCACTAAGTGGTACTTAAAAAACTGATTTTTTGTTTAAATGAAACTTTACCACTTCTGTGTTTTTAATTTAAAAAATCTGACATAAATGGTTTTAATTAAGAATTAAAATGTGGTTCAATGGGATTAAAATAATTTTTTGGTGAATAGTAACATTTATGTTTATTAATCGTGATTAGAGGTAATTAGTGTAGTTTATGGTAAAAATAATGTTTTGATAATATGAAATGACCTAGAAACATGTCCTACCCTTATTGGATGTGTCATGGCCGACCAATACAATCCATGGGTCAACTTGGGGACCCCATGGAGCCACTTTGGTAGGAAAATGACATTAATATCTTTTTATTTAAAGTTAAAATAAAAATGTCACAAACATTAGTTTTTTTACTAAAACAATTTTTAAATGGGGTTATACAAGTCATATTTTTTACTATAAATATTCATTATAAATCTAAAAATCTTTACTACATCATAGTATTTTTGTATAATTTTTAGACATTAAATAAATTAAATTATTTATGACATCATGATGATGCAGCGATTACCTCATTATTTAACGATTTAAATAAAATGAAAAGATAATGTAAAATATAAGACCTAAACATGTCAAAAACATATTGTATGGGTGGATTTAGAACTCTTATCACCTTATCCTCTAAATAAATCAATTTGGAACCTTTAAAAACCGAAAATCATTTTATAATAAAGTAACCTTTTATAACTTTCCAAGAGTGCCCCTCCTCTCCTCTTATAAAAGGCCCCCACCTCTACCACCTTACACACACCTCTAAAGCTTTTTTTTCCAAGATCTGATCTTTTTGTCTCTCCAAATCCCTCTATTACTCCTAGAAGCCTCACTTTGGGAAGAAGTCTTCCCAAGGAAGCCTTTGAGCTCAAATCAAAGAGAGTTACCCGATTTTAAGGTAATGTCTTCACTTGTGTTCTTTTGTTTTATTTTGCTTCTCCAACCCCCTAAAATCATTTTATTCATTTATTTTGTAACAAATAAATTATCTTCAATATACTAGGATTTTTTTATAAGAAGCATTCGAGCTACACTTACACACACATACATCTAATGGTTAAAGAACGTACTGTTTCTGTGGATGGTGAATTTATGCCTCACGAAATGATGATTGTTCAATATTCTTCTAACACCTTAAAAGGTGGCCATTAAGATGTCACTATATTTATATATGATATATAATATGTTTATTTTTTCCTTAATCTTCTGTATTTTTCATTTATGGCATACCTTTATGGCTTCCATTATGGGTATACGCGATATCTTCATTTTAGGAAGTGCAGACTACCGCCCCCTCAAAGTGATTTGATTCATTAATGCCATATGTGGGATGTATAAAGGATGGATTTAAAGTTATTATATATGATTTTATACTTCAATTATAATATTCCTTTACATAATTATTATTTCTTTCCATTAAAGTATGAGATAGAAATGAAAGTGACGTTCATGCATACGTACGGCTTACCGTCTCCATGAACGATGCATTTCATTTCTTATCCCCAAATGTAATTTACTATTATAAGTACATATATATAATGGATATATATGATTTATGTTACATATAAATTATTAATATAATTCTGGAATTAAAATATACATATCTCTCATTTAGTTTTAATTCCATTAATATGACATAGAAATGAAAGTAGCGTTCATGCGTACGTACGGCTTACCGTCTCCATGAACGGTGCATTTCATTTCTTACCTCTAAATGATTATGTAATATTATAAATACATGTATATTCTGGA
This sequence comes from Viscum album, assembly GCA_963277665.1. Classification (NCBI taxonomy): domain Eukaryota; kingdom Viridiplantae; phylum Streptophyta; class Magnoliopsida; order Santalales; family Viscaceae; genus Viscum; species Viscum album. The sequence goes on from OY728139.1 coordinate 415,531,967, forward strand.
TATATATGATATCCAAATCATGAATATTATTCTGGATATAATGAACCTTTGACCACACGAACAACATGTAATTGTAAGAAGTCCACTTTCGACTTAAGAACCAAATATCGACAAAACAAACATTATTAACTTAAATGATTAAATAATGCTTATAACATGGAAATAATTGATATAAAAGGAATAGTAAGATTGAAAAAGGTTCTTAAGAAAGTATAAATTAACACTAGTTTATTATTCTGGAGATTAAAGAGCAATCGAGTCACATCAGACACGAGGTAAGGGACTTCGTCTCAATCTCTTTTCATTAAGGCATGTTTCGTTTTATACACAACTTTCTTTTATACGGTGTATAAACCCCTTTGAATTTTACTTTTATACAAAAGGAATCTTTTTCTACGAAGCATTTTACTAAATGACAAAAAGGAATGTTTCTTTTAACGTACGCGGTGACAAAGACCTTTTCCGCCGCCACGAGTATTATTTGGTCTTTGGCTTCCTCAACAAGCCGTAATGTTTTTAAAATGAAATAAATACCATATACTCTTTTATGTATTTTGGTATTGAAAATGGTTTTTATAATGGATTTGTTATGTCAATATATTTAAGTGAAATATTTTGATCAAAGTGTGGAAATGTTTTCTTTCCATTATATTTGTTTTATGTATTATGATTTTATAATGGTACTTGGAAATTTGACAGGTGGTTACGTGATAAACCATATGACGGGTGGTGTCGTGAATACCAGGATGGGTGGTTACGTTATAACCTCCATTGCATTGGGTATGGAAGTCGGCCGTATGGATATTCCATTAAGTGATATGTGTGGAAGTCGATCGTATGGTTATTCCATTTAAGTATGTTTATGTCCCAAGTTACCTTTATATGTTATGTGTTCTTTATATTGGTTTTATGGTAATATTTTGGTTTAAAAAGGGTAAGTAATGGTCTTTTATTCAGTGAAGAGTTTTTACTACTTCATAAAGGTGAAAGGTATTACTTTGATAAAGTATACATGGTTTACTTGTTGTTTTGAAAAACTAACAGTTTTCATTCTTTGTGTATCCCTTACTGAGCTTTTTATGCTCACCCCAAGTTTTTTTTTTTGAAATGTTTTTCACAGGACTTAATGTGGAGTGGGGTCAAGGATGGGATCAAGGGAATGTCATGCTATATAAAATGTGGAACTAGACATGTTTCTTTTTAAGAGTTTTTATTTTTGTGGAAACTTAGTAGAACTATCTACTTTGTAATCTTTTGAGATATAATAGTTATGTCCTAATTCTCTAAAACTCTAAACCTGAAAAGATCCTCAATGTGAATTATTCATTTAATTCAATATTAAGTAAGGTTTAATTCCAGGGCCTTATATCTTCTGAGTTGATTAAATTGAGGTTCTATAACCATTTCCTATCACTTACTTAGTAAAATTGTGATGATGAGAGAAAACCTTTTCAAGATATTAGTTTGGTCAAATATCCTTCCATGTGAAAAAGTGTTGTATTGAATATCCTCAATTAACTTGGGAAATACCCAATCGGGTCTTGTTTATCTTAAAAAATCAATAACATTCACTACTTTGTTTACATGTACTCACCATCATCGAGCACTTCACTACTAATCCTTGGTCTATTATATCGTATATAAATCAATAATCAATGGAGGGAGATAATGATTATTTTACCATGGAAAAAATCAATAATGGGATTAAAATTAAAGAATAACATCACTTGATAATAAAATCCTCCATATGAAATTAAAAACAACTTTGAAGAAGAAAGAAATCTTAGTCAATTTTGTCCAAGAACTCAAGCATTACAAAATAGAAAACCAACCATTTTCCAATCACTCAAAATTTTTACCCCACCATGGTAAGGGTAATAAAGATTAATAGGGAGGAATTGGGAATTACAAATATATGGAAAATAAAATAAATAAAAGAGAGATAGCCAAAAATTTATCCTCCTTGGTGTCCTAGAAGGGATGGGATGGAAATGAGATGCCTTGAGAGAGAGGAGATCCCCTCCTTTTATAAAAAGAATTTGTCCCCCGAATGTTGATTCGTTTTTGCCCAATTAAATGAAATATTCACACATTTCATCCTTCTTAAATGTTGTTTATAATTATCTTGGTATAATATCCTCAAAAGTTCATCATATTTGGACACGTATTCTGAGACTTATTCTCGATTTACTCTGTCAATTTATTATGCCCAGTTAGAATCTCCAAATTAAAAACCTCCAAATTAGAATGCTTTTATGACCACTAAAACAGACAATTCATGCATCCATTCCATCATGAAAGATATTCCAAATTTTTTTACGGGTCCACCCATCAAATTTATCTAAAATTGGTCCCACCATGAATGAGTTATGGACCCCACAAAAAAATCCAAAGATCTATAAACAGTTTTCATGGTCCAACTTGTGAGGTTATATTGAGCTTCCATATGGCCGATTCATCTTTTGGTTAAGAAGGATGAAATGAATCTATGGATGTTTAGAATATTGAAAAGGAATAAGTTTTCAATTTGGATTAGTGTAGAAAATGTTATGGCCAAAGTTCATATATAATTTAAAATAGTTAAAAATATGAAATGGGTCACTTTTACTATTAAGCTCAGAATATCACCAATATCATATAATAATGAAATTTATCATAAAGTTACACTTTGGTGGGATTTAAAATAATGGTATTAAATGTAAATTCAATTTTAAATATTTTCTCTCTCAAATATCTAAAATATTTAAAAGATATGTTGTGTGATTTAATGATCTTGTGATGATCACTTTTTCACACAATCCATTATGTGAGAATGTTATTTGATCTTGTGATTAATTTCACATTTCTGTGAGTAAGAAGAAATTATGTATATTGTTTTTCACTATTGAATGGATAAAAGTGTTTCTATCAATTCATCGAGCACACGCTGAGTGTAATTGAGTGTTGGGTTAGGTAAATGATAGACAATAAAGAAAATCAACCTCAAATTAGTTTGTTTTTACTAATTTCTATTCTTCTCTTTTCTTTATTTATTTATTTCTTTCTAATATTTATATTTACTCTTCGACTTCTTCATCATTATTTCATGATTTATTTTATTGATTTTTAAATAGATAAAAAATAGAAAAATATTTTAGAATAATCACTTAGAAGAACACATTGGATCCTTCAGACTGGACCCTAAGTTAGCTACTAAGCTATATCTAGAGAAAAATACAAATGTATATTTGACAGTTAAAATAATAGGCTATCACCCCCTTTATTGTGTGAACATGTACATGAAGAATCACTCTTTATATTTTGAGAATATCAGTGAAGGATCACGCTTTATAGTGTGAGCATATCCAAGAATTATCACCCTTTGTGTTGTGAGTGTTTCCAAGAAGGCTCACCCTTTATGTTTTGGGGATATCCAAGAAGGATCACACTTTATATTGTGAGAATATCTAAGAAGTATAATCATTTATTTTGTTAGTATATCCTATAAGGATTACCCTTTATGTTGTGATTGTATCTAAGAAGGAGGCTCACCCTTTACATTTTGATCATATCCAAGAAAGATCACCCTTTAAGTTGTGATTGTTTTCAATAAGGCTTACCCTTTATATTGTAAGAATACCCAATAAGGCTCACTCATTATGTTTTGAAAAAATATAAGCATGTCTATGCCTCACTATCTCATGAGATATAAATCCTTAACAATGTTGGAGTTGGTCCTCTAGAACCAACTATTTTCACTTTAGATTATATGTATATTTAAATATTTTGATATTATAAAAACAACTTGTTATAGACTATTCATTATTTCTCATGACTTTAATGTAATTATTTTCTAAAATTTCTATCACAATGAAAAAGGAAAAGAAATTCCCCCACTATTATGAGAACATAAACATGCCATGACAATATTCTTACACCAATTTCTATGGTTGGATAAAATTCTATGATGGGACATATAGTATGTTGATTGTTAGGTGTGAGTACTAATAAGAATATGAGACTACATCTCATGAAGTTCACACTTGGAAATCTTCAATATAAGAGGTTATAAGGACATACCTTCCCATAAGAATTCTATATGTTTATGTGCCATTGGTTATTCCTATCTGTGAGTGTGTGTAATAATACTAAGACTTTAATATTATTATTAATTCATGTCATGAATCATGCCTGTAGATTTACTAACCAAAACCACGACGCCATATGTTAATGGGAAGTAGGGTATATAAGTTTCATCATGAATAACATATTATTAATGAATAAGTCAAGGAAAGATTTATCCCTTTTATATTTATGGAATTTTATATCTTGGATCATTGATTAAAATAAAACTATCACATTAAAATTTATGACTATGATGTAAAGATGAGTTTATTTTAGATATTCAAAGAAAGATATATCAAACATATGGGTTGGTGACATGGGTGTGAAACCTATTTGATCAGATATCATTATAAAGATATTATATTATAAAATGATCACTCAGGTGTGGTTGCCAACATTTCAACATTAACTTCTTTCTCTTTGATTCCATGATCCGTTGTTAGACATTAATCATGGAATTTAGACAATATCACCTAATAACAATGAGAAATAAACATATATGGTCACACACTATGTGTTTCCATTGATATTAATTAAAATCTATTTGAATTTAATTATTGTAATGAATATTATTCCCGAGTATTAATTAAATATTTATTCACAAGGTAATTGTTTAATTACATAGATATATAATATTTATTTATTTATTTATTTAATAAATATTTATTTGGGTATTTAATAAATTTCAAAGAGGACTAATGCATCCAGATGTGTTTGATGATAAATATTAATTAGAATGTTGGTAAAAATAATATTTATCATTGCGTCAGTTAGCGCACGCAATGAGTAAATAATATTATTATTATTATTACATGATGTGAGATCATATTTGGTTTAATATATTATATAAGGGCCATTTTTTAATTACATAATATTTTATACCTAAACCTATCTATATAAATAGATGATTATTCCTATTATGTAGTGTTTCATCAAAATTGAGAATTATTGTTCACAATGAAATCTAGATCTCTCACTCAATATCGAAGAATGCTCTATATATTCTCTTTAATACTCTAACATCTCATCAATGAGACTACAAGGTTGATTCTTCAAGATATAATAAATTGTTTCAGTGATCAAGACAAACATTGCAAGATGATCGATCCACCACACTGGCACAAACAATCCATCATATTTGTTCAGAGATCATGAGAACATAAATGGATCATTATTAAAGAGATTATACACTTAGATTCTACAAGAGGAATGTCATTTCACTTAAAAGGGTTTCTAAAGATCAACATCTCTATCAGAGAAAGATCTTAGGATCAATGCATTATTTATTATGATCTATTTAAATTAACTATAAATTTAATGTGAAAAGGCTTTATCTTGGTTTCAAAGACTTTATTTGTTAATATTATTTATAAAAACATCATTGGTCATGATATTTATTTCTTGTAAAAAATACGAATGATCTAATAAATATGATAATTATTGAGTTGGGATCAACCTTGATATGTTCTTCTGCTACTCCCAGAACCAACACGTGGTATCAGAGTGGTCACATTCAAAATTATAATTATTTATTTGATTATTAGTCATTACACGTTTAAATAGTAAAATTCATTTCATGTTTGAATTAATTCTTGATCTATAATAAAAATGAATTCTTCTCTATATTTATTTATTACTTATAAAAACCAGGATCGATAATAAATTAACGAAGAACACATCTGAAGAACCCATCATGAGGTGCCAATAATTCTTTCTGGATACTAAATGGTTACACGACATGTATCTGATTATCACACGCCATGTATCCTTGTTCATTGAATAGGGAAACCCATTTTGAACTCTGGTTCATCATGTAATTAATACACACCATATACATTAAATGCACCATGTGTTGAGCATCTATGGTGACACATGTATTTGGAGAAATACATGTCATGTATATTAAAAATAAACCATATGATACACGTGTTTTAAAGGTATAAAAGGGGTCATTACACATTATGTAATTAATACACCACACATATTTAATACATGATGCATACATGCTAACAACACTGTAAATCTAAGAACAACGTCTTGTATCCTTTCTAAATGTGGAATTATTCATAAATGTATGTAAGAAGTATATGTTGATTACCTACACATATACTACGAATATATGATGATGTGATGTACATGTATTGTGGATAGATTTCACACATTTTTTACATTACCTATTAATATGGAAATATTAAATTTAATTAATTAATCCATTAAATATCATTGACCTTAGTTCCATAAGTCAGTAAATTTATAGTACATGTTATTAATTATGTTTCATATTATATTAAATGCTTAATTAATTCCATGTCATATTCAAAACTACAATTAATGTATAGTTATTGAATAGTAAAGACTAAACTTATTTAATTATACAAGAAATGTAATACTCATTTGTTTGTTGTGACATTAATTTGGAAGTACACACAATGAAATTATGGCACATGTCGTGTACACAATATGTTGTATGAGTGAATTGTATATTATTAAAACCACACTGAGTAGTTCAGATAGGTACTCGCTGAGTTCCATCCATGTATAAAGTGATGTACTATATTATTGAATTTTAAATAATATAAAACAATTTATTTTATTTAAAATCGCAACGGATGAAAATATTAAGATGCATGTGTGGAATAAGATAAAATAAATTAATTGACCTATAAGATAATTAATTAGATTAATTTGAGCACATTTTATCTTATTGAAGAAGTAATTGAAATGAATGTTAGCTAGTTATTTTAAATGAATAATCATTTCATGTGTATGAATGATCATGATCTTTGACCCGACCCATGTATGTGCTTATTGTATTTAATATAATTCTATTACATGGTTTCACAATTATTTAATACTAAATTTAATATGATGACCTGTATGTCATCCCTCCCTCTTTTATTATATAGGGTGTGCATGTCCAAGGTTGTTTTATATAATTCCCCTTAACCAATAATTTGGTTCCTATCACCTATACATGAGTTATAAAACATATGTTAGAAAAGGAATATTCAATGTCATATGGAATCAGTTTAGGATGGAGTCGAGGCAGTGGTGGTTTAAGATATAACTGAGGAAAACTAACTTATGAGATATATAGGTGGACATGTGGGATAATGTAACTCATGCCAATACTAACATAAGGATCTTTCCCTTAGGGTTACAGGTTGATTTATTTTCCACCCAATAAATCAACCTATATATAAGTTTATGATTAGTTCATTTATTTATTTATTTATTCTGTCTTATAGATGATTTATTTTATGGATTTCAAACCATGGTCACATAAATAAATTTACTAATATGCATAAATGAAATTAAAATGAATGGGTTGTGCATAAATGTTTTATTAGAACATGGTTAATCTCTAAATTAAAATCCACTTTAATTAAAAAAACATGTAAAAGATAAAATAATAAATATTTATGAATAAATTAAAATCCCTTAACATAATATTAAACTATACCAATCATTCCATTACTTGATTTGGGATGGAACCATAAAACTAAGTGTTTTAACAACCCTCATTAGGAAACTTACTTTTATCAGATGGTTATTATGAATGTTTAGGGATGATTTAACCAATTTTCATTAAGATAAGTATCCCTTAATAGAATTTATGTAACTTAGAGGAAAGTGTTTAGGATACTTGAGAAATGGTTTTAGGATTGGGAATTCCACTCAATAGATCAAGGAGTATCAAGATCTGAGTTAGAAAAGACATTCCTACCTAAATACCTTTATATAATTGACTAATCAATTTCTTATGTTATGAGAAGGGGCATATGGATCTTTTCAAATAGAATGTCTAATGCAACTATAAATTCAAATTTCAATAGTGAGGTCCATTGAGACTTGATAAAAATTGTGGGAGACATAATAAAACTAAAATTATTATGTATCACATAATTTTTAATCAAGAAGAGTACTGATAATATGTTTTTATTATTATTATAGAATAATGACATGTTTTTATACCACCTTATCCTGAAAATCAATTATAGAGAAATACTATATCCTAAATGGAAGTAACTTCTTGGAATGGTTCCGACACATATGAGCAGTGTTGATCCATGAATAAAAATATTACGTTCTAGAATCCTCAATGCCTGACCTACCTTTAAAAGAGGCGATTGATGAGTAGTTCCCTTTTTATGATAAAAAATTGAGCGATTCAATTGATTTTTAGCATTTAATGCTTTCATCCATGAATAATGAACTCATTAAGTCACATAAAGACATAGATTCTTATAGTATTCTCTAGCATCTCCATGGTCTTTATTAGGAGAGAGAAAAACATGAACGTTTTGAGATATCCAAGGATACATTTTAGAGAAGACTTGAAGATGGTGTGGAAGTTGGGCCTCACATATTCAAACTCATTGGATTCATAGATTTCTTAGAGGTTCTTGGGTTTAAGATACCTGAAGAACTGTGCATAATTCTCATTATTTCACCACTCCCTCAAAGATTATCTAACTTTTTTATTAATTTAAATATGAAAAAATATTGGAGTCTCTCCCATATATTATCAATCTACTTTTCCATGTTGATAAGGATATGAAGTTCAAAAATAATTCTATCCATATTGTAAATAAAAGTAAAATCCAGGAAAAGTTATCTAATCCCAAGTCTTATTCACAATTCCCTTACAAGAATAGAAAAATAAAGAGACAAGAATGGGAACATGAAGCCATCTATTTTTCATGTGGCAAGAAGGACCATTGGAATGAAAACTATACCCTAGAAAAGAATCAGGGGGAAGCTTCAGGTGCATTTTTTATAAAGTGAAATTTATCCAGTTAAACTAATTGGGTATTAGATATAGTATATGATTCTCACAAATGTATTCTATTACAGTAACAAAGTTGATTCCAGAAGATTTCCCTAAGTGAGGAAGATCTATGAGTAGCCACAAAATCTAGTCTTATTGTTGTTTCTATTAGGGAACACCACCTATCATTGACAATGGGAATGATATTTGTTTTAAAATATTGTAATAAAATTCCTTTAGTCATGAAAAATATTATTTCTATGTCTATAATTGATACAGATGGATTTATTTTCAAGTTTGGAAATAAGTGTTTCTTTTTTAAAAATAAATAAATCATTTGTTATCATAAGGAATATTTAAATAACAATATTTATGTGTTGGATAATGTGAACCAAGTAATGATATTTGATAACTAAACTATTTCACATGAATCACACTACACCCAACTATGGAATCACTAGCTAGGTCATTTAAAAAAATTGTTTAACCAAATTACACCAAGATAGATATTTGGATTCATTTGAACTAAAACCACTTGGTGTTTTTCACACATGTTTATAATAAAAAATAACAAAATCCCCATTAATCAGAAAAGGTGAAAAGGTGAAGGAGTTTCTTAAAATTATTTATACTGATATGTGTATACTATTTCTATTTGAATAAAGTTATCAGTAGTCATACTTAATAAATTTTAATGATGATTTTAGTAGATATGGATATTTCTACTTAATGAGGTATAAGTTAGACTCTTTTAATAAATTCAAAGAATATAAGAATGGTGTTTAGAAATAGCTTAGTAATAAGATTGATAAACTCTAATAAGATTGTGGGGAAGATTATCTTAATCATGTATTCATTGATTATTAATAAGATTTTGAGATTATATCCCAACTAAATCATCCTTATACAGTACACTGATGTGGTGTAAGTGAATGAAGGAACCACATTTCATTATGGTGTATAAGTTGGAGTAAGTTAGGATACAATTAAACTCTTGGGAGGGAATACATATCTAAAATTGATAGTGGGATAGAGATAGACTTTTATGAAGTCTAGGATCAAGGTACACAAGATTTAGAATAAGAATATATTCCACAAATACTTATGGAAGTATAAATTCTGGAGACACAAGTACTATATATGGGTATAAGAGGAGTTAGAGAACCTAAAAGTTATTTTTTTCTAGTCATTGAGGATGGTAACCCATTATTAGTTGATAATAATGACCCTATAAACTAAAAGAAAGGAATAATAGACACAAAAGATTCCAAGTTGAAAGAAGTTATGAATTTGAAATAAATTTCATGTATCAAAACCAATTTTAGATTTTGGTAGATCCTCCAGCAGATATAAATCATGTTGGTTGTAAATGGGTATTCAAAAAGAAATTGTACATGGATGGACAAGTCAATACTTATGAGGAACAAATAGTTACAAAAGGGTTCAAACAATATCTAGTCATAGACCATGAAAAAACCTTTTCAATAGTTACTATGCTAGAATCCATTAGAATTATACATTCCATAACAACTTACCCTGACTATAAAATTTGACCGATGAATGTCAAAATAGACTTCCATATTAAGAACCTTTAAGAATATGTTTATATGACACAAGATGAAGGGTTTATGACACCAAAGGATGCTAATAAGGTATAAAAATTACAGAGATCCATTTATGGATTAAATCAAGAATCTAGGTCATGAAAAATTTAGTTTGATGAGGCCATAATAGATTTTTTTATAAATAATGAATGAGAGCCTTGTGTTTATAAATAGTTTAGTGGTAGTGTTGATTTTTTTTATAATAGTGTATGTCTATGACATACCACTTATTGAAAACGAAATTCTAGTCATATAGACTGTTAAATCTTATTTAAAAACATGATTCTCTATAATGGGATTAGGTGAAGCATCATATATTCTTTGGATTAATATATATCATGATTGATCCACAAGGTTTCTCAATTTAAGTGAAAGTACATAATTTGAGAGGATACTCAAAAGATTAATTACAGAACAATCCATGAGGAGATTGTTTCCAGTGTCACATGATATTCATATTTCAAAGAAAATGTGTCTTAAGAAGAATAATGAGGGATAGAGGATGGAAATTATTCCATATTCATCTATGATTGGGCCATTCATGTATTCTATGTTATGTATAAAGCTAGATATTTCCTATATATTAATTATGGTTGGAGGATATCAAGAAGAACCAGGTGACCTATATTAGATGGAAGTCAATACTATCCATAAATATCTAAGGTGAACTAATGATATTTTCTTGGTGTATATAGGGGATGAGGATCTAGTCATTAGAGGATATATAAATGATAGTTTACAAACAAATAAAGATGATATGAAATCATAGTAGGGATACATATGCACTCTCAATGGAGGTTCTATGAGATGGAAGAGCTCAAAGAAGGTCATGGTCATAGATTCTACAATATAGTTTGAGTATATTCAGGATTTTTAGGTAGCTATAGAAAATTTTGGATGCATAACTTCATCTTAGTGCATGGCGTGATTCCTAGTAGTAAATAGTCAATCACACTTTATTGTGATAATACTATAGTGGTGTCTCTTTCCATGGATCCAAGGACACTTCAGTGGATGAAGTGTATAATTTATAGGTGTTATTTATTGATGGATTTTTATTAAAGAGGTGAAGTTATAGTGGGCAGAGTCTCTATGGAATAAAATGTGTAATACCCCTTGACTAAATCCCCAAGTGAGTAGAAACACGATATCAATGTGGGGTTTAGCAGACAGAAATATGTTGGTAGTTAGATCTAGTTTAAGTAGAAGGATGTTGGAGTTGGTGTTTTAGAACCAAAATTTAGTACATTGGATTAAATATATACTTAAATAAGTGAATACTTATTAAAACATATTATTATATAATGTTCATTGATCTATATGAATTTAATGTAATAATGTCCAAGAGTATCTTCTATAGTGAAAAGGGTATAACAGTTCACCGCTACGATTAGAACCATGAAATAACCTAAATATATTCTTAAAACTAGTTCTATAGTTAGATAATTTTCTATGATGGGGAATATAGCATATTGACTGTTAGGCGCAAGTAATCATAAGAAGACGAGACTTCATCTCATGAATTTTTCACTTAGTAATCTCCAATATGATATATTATGAGAACAAACCCACCAATACGAATTTTTCTTGTTTATGTGTCATAGTTTATTATTTTCTGTAACACCCCAAGCTTCCACGGTATTCTTCTCTTTGAATAATATAGTAGCGTGTGTTGTACGCAACTTCGAGTTCTAACACGCACCACAACCAATCAAACTAGTTGTTATGAATAGTAAAACCAACTTTTTGAAATTTTATAAATTTTATCTTTCAAAATGATCTTCATTTTTGGATTCAAAATATCAAAATTAGTCTAGGATGAAATTTTCGTATTTTTCTGAAAACATTCAATTTTTTATGAATAGTGAAAAACAATGAGTTATAGTTTAAAACCAAATTTTTATTTAAATAATTATTTATTTTATTTGAATTTATTTTAGGTCAAAATAGATACATAATACCTATATAAGTTCAATGTAATTCATTGGAGTCAGTTTATAATGATTTTAGATATATAAAAATTTTATTGACCTTTTCACCGTCTTTTACCCATCTCCTAGGAGAATTTTAAAATTCACATAAAACATAATTTTACTACTTTTGTGAGTGGAATTTCAAAAATCCGAGAGACACAGTTAACATCAAGGAGTAGAATTTGGTTCAATAAGAAAAAAATAATTTTTGATGAATAGTATCTTTTTAATTTTGTTTACCACGGTTAAAAGTAAATAAGGCAATTAAGGGTAAAAATGATATTATTCTTACCCTAACACATGTCCTAATTCAGTAATTAACTAATTAATGAAATATTAAAATAATTAATATTATAAATATCAAAATAAATGTAATTTGAGACTTTTTTATGAATTCTACGAATTTTATTGGTTAATATGACATGTTAGGGTTGCTTAAATGAATTTTGTTTGAATTAATAAAGTTTTTAAGACTTTAACAAAATTCAATTTTTAAATAGTGTCAAAATTGACATGAAGGAGTTTTTAAAACAAATATTATATTATAAATTGAGATAATATTCATAAAAATATAAGGTTCGGCCAAAGGACTTATATAATGATAGGTGTGTCATTAATGGACCACTTTGGGGTCTCTTGGAAGTATATAGTAAGTTTATTAACAATATAATATAAAAATACAAAGAGACATGGTAAATGAAAAACTATTTAACTAAGAGTTAAATCAAAAAGATAAAGTTAATATAGTAACCCAAACCTGTCTAAAACCTATTGGTTGAGTGGTTTTCAACCAATCCCCACCTTAACCTTTAAATAATACACTTTGGTTCCATTAGGAACCGAATATGAATTTATTATAAAATAATATTTCTAGCTTTTCCAAAGGTGCCCCTCACCCCTCTTATTAAAGGGCACTCCCCCTTCTCTCAAATTCATACCTTCAAAGCCTTTTAGTTTGGACAACCCCGGCCCAAATATCCTCTAGACTTCCCTCACTTCATCCAAAAGGCCTTCATTTAGTTAGAAATCCAACTTAAGAAGCTATTTTGATCAAATCAAAAGGAATAACCCGAAGAAGAGATAATAATTTCATCACCCTGTTTCAAGTTCCTTTATTCTTCCACTTCTTCTTTCCTTGTTATTTACATTCTAAAATAATAACTCCATTATATTCTATATATTGTGATGTTATTATAAATATGGTACAACCATATTCAGTATTTTATCCATCCTTTGAATGACATGTCACCATACGTGTGTACGTACGACTTACTGTCTCCATGTCGTGGTGTAATTGTTATTCAAAACGTTATAATTTTGATGGGTATGATAATGATGTGTAATTCATTTAAATAATAAGTATAAAATGTTAATTATTCTGTATATATGATATACCATCCAATTATATATTATTTTAATATCAAAATAATGATATTGTCGCTTGTGCGTACGTACGGACTACCATCTCCACGAACGCGATGAGATTCATTCCCCATCGTATTAATTAAAGTCTAATTCTCATTTGATGACTAAAAATAATTTTTAAGGACTTGATATCATTCTGGATATGAATAGGATACAACCTATCCATAACAAACTTGTCTTATGTAACAAAACATATAAAAGAAAACGAGTAAGTGAACACCTGAAACGAGGATAATACTAAGATATTATTAACAAAACAATGTTAAAAGATCATATATGATATCATATTAATGTATATGATTCTTGTATAATTTAATAACATTTATTTCACCATTATACAGGAGGTTAACCTACCCTTAAACAAGGAAAAGTACAAGGTAAGGGTTTATTTAACAATCTCTTCATTATCTGAGGTTGTTTATATGTAATTATCTACTGGGACCTCTTTATCATCCACATCCCTGTTTCTTAAAACTGTATTTCAAATAATTCTTACTATTTTACAGAATATGGGTTAAAGTCATTTATAACATTGTTTGAATTTTTATAAGATTTTTATAAAGTAATCTTTCTGTTGTTTTCTAAACAAGGTCCTTTTTAACCTTTTTGACAGAATTAAGGTAAGATGTCTTTTTTTAACTTATACGGTGGGTGCGGCTAATTTACACTTTTATAATATAATCAAATCTTTCCTTACAAGCTTATAAGAATATTTTCAAAGTAAATTTTTTAATTATTTGTCTTTTAAATGATTTCAAAAAAAAAGAGATATTTCTCTCAAATAGTTTTGATTTCATCTATGTCAACATCCTTTGATGGATTTTAAGATTATTTGAAGTTGATTTAATATGATACAAAACTTCCATATTGTATTGAAGGTTTTGTGATATGTTTGATTGTGGATGTGTTATTTTTATACCATTCATGGTTTATGGATAAAGTATTGACATTTCGTATGCTAGTTTTAATATAAATTTTTATGTTATATTTAATCCAGTTCATATGAGGAATGTATTAGACTTAATAAGTGGAGGGTGGAGCTCTCTATTGCTCCTCTATGCATCAGTAGGTCTCCTGAGACAAACTAGTGTCTTGGCACAAGGCCTTGACAAAATCTTATTTGTAGTCTTGGCACAAGTCCTTGACTATGTGGTTATGATATTCTGGCATTATGCATTCCATCATTATGAAAGTTGTTATTGATATTTCATGTGATTATTCGACTAGTATAATATCCATGTGAATAATTAAATGGAATTATTTAATTTTATCTTTTCCATATTATGCTGAAGTTTAGGTTTAAAAGGCTTTTGTTTTAGTTATACATTTCCTTAAATGTTTATGTTTATTTATGAAAGTTTCCATTATATTTTTATCTTTACTGAGCATCTGAGCTCACCCCTTTCAATGTTTTAATTTTTCCTAGGATGTGAAGAAGTATTTTATGAATGACCTGTAGGGAATGTATGAGGGGATATGAAGACAAGATGTTGTTGTAGTTTTTTTTCACTTTATGATGTACTGTAAGACTTATGAATATATCTAGTGTTTCCATGGCTACAAAACTAATTGGTCTTTTGAGAATTGATCTTTTGGGATCATTCCATTATTATGTAATAATTCACCATCTCTGGGTAACTGGTTTCATGTTGTTACAGTTGGTATCAGATTAAGTTTACTATAAACCTTGGAAGCTATATTTAGATAAACTCTGATTAGAGTACATAGCCCTAAGATAAACATTGAGGATTAGTATAGAAGAACTTCCTAAAATTTTGGTATTATAGATATTTTTTGAGTTTTCTGAGCAATACATCCCTGTCTAGATACAAGCAGGTAGAGGCGGCTCTGGCACAAATGTACTTAGGGGTAAAACCTGAAAATATCTCTTTGATCTAGACTCGAATGGGAACTGGTGCATGACAACGGGTCTTGCTGCACTCTTGGTTACGACACTCTCAGGGGTTATTCTCTGGATAATTCCCATTTTCTTTACAAACCATTATGAAGGATTTATGAGTATATAATTTCTCAAATAAAACATTTTTTTATGATTATAGATTATATCCATAAATAGTTCAATTTATGTTAAGTGTTTTACAAGTATGGAATTATGTATTTTGATTCATAAACTAATCTAGTTTATGCCATTATTTAGAAATGGCGCCTAGTGGTAGAAATGAAAATCATATCAATGAAAGCACTCCATATAGGTATTTCCCTCCTACTCAATATAATTAAAGTGGATCTGGTGATGCAACTGGTGTTGATCATCTAATCACCATACTGGGACAACTCACTCAGGTTATGAATAATAACCTTACCCGTATGGAGTAACCCAATCCACAACGTGGAGGATTAATGTTAGATCGCTTCATGAGGAAACAACCACAAAAATTCAATGGGAGTACAAATCTATTCATAACTGAGCATTGGATAAGTTCATTAGAGAAAATATTCCATGCCTTGGGGTGTAGAAAAAGGGAAAAAGTTATCATGGAAGTTTACCGCCTCTCTGTAGATGCTGAACAATGGTAGTCATTGATTAAAAACATGAAGGAAGATGATGAAGTATCAAATTTGGAATGGAGGGATTTCAAAGATATTTTCTTAGAAAAATAATTTCCTCATGACCATCGAGCAGATATGGAAAGACAACTTCTGAGTCTGAGACAAAAGGAGGATGAGAATGTCGCAAAGTATGAGGCTAACTTTACAAGTTTAGCGAGGCATGCAGCAAATTATATATTCAACCCAAGGAGTAATATTGATCATTTCTTTGATGGGTTAAAACCATTTCTCCATCGAGAATTAGTCTCACAATTCTTCTTGTAATACGAAGATATTGTCTCATCTGCTATCAAGACAGAAAAGGAATTCTCTAAGTCTTATGAATTTAAAGTAAATCAAGAGAAGAAGAGATCTGCCGATCATTCTGGGAATGGAAATAAGGGGAAGAAGGGAAAATTTGAATATCCATACTGCAGTAAATGTGGGAAGAAATACCCTGGTACTTGCTTGAAGGGAATGGGAGTATGTTACAAGTGTGGTGAAAAAGGTAACCAAGCTCGTGATTGCAAGGGGAAGAAAAAGATACCAATGTTCAATGCTACAACTTCAGGGAGATGGGAAATTATGAAAATGAGTGTCCTAAGAATCAGGGGAAATTACCTCAAAAAAGGCCAAGGGATCAAGGCCAAGATTATGCTATCACTACTGTTGAGGTAGAAGATTCGAAAGATGTGGTGGAAGGTAATTTAATGGTTTTATCAAGTTTAGCAAATGCTTTATTTGATTCTGGAAAAGTCTTCAGAAATCCCTGGATACTGAAATTCATTTGATCACTTCATACCACCCTCAAACAGATAGACAATCAGAACGAACTATTCAAACCTTAGAAGACATGTTGAGATCATGCTCACTTGACTTTCAGGGTATGTGGGATCAATATTTACCTCTGGTAGAATTTTCATATAATAATAGCTTCCATTTGAGTATTCAGATGGCACCATATGAAGCGTTATATGGAAAGATATGTCACACACCAACTTTTTCTGATGATTTTGGTGGAAAAAAACTCGTAGGCCCAGAACTGGTGGAGGAAACAATGGAAAAGGTGAAGGTAATCCAAAACCACATCAAAGCAGCTCAAACTAGGCAGAAGAGCTATGCTGACAACCAAAGGAAGGATTTGGAATTTCAGGCAAGAGATCATGTTTTATTGAAGCTCTATCCATAGAAGGGTGTTATACGTTTTAGTAAGAAATGAAAATTGAGTCCCAGGTACATCGGACCATTCGAAATTCTAGAACTAATTAGGGTTGTAGCTTACCGATTGGAAATTCCATCAAGTCTGTCCAAATTTCACGATGTATTCAACGTATCACTATTGAGAAAAATACATGCCTAACCCAACACATGTACTCTCCTATGAGGAATTAGAACTGGGACCTGATCTGTCTTATTGCGAAGAGCCCGTTAGGATTATTGATATAAGAGAACAAGTGCTTAGAAACCGAATGACTCGTCTGGTGAAAGTTCTATGGAAAAACCATAAGATGGAAGAGGCAACGTGGGAACCCGAGGAACCTGAGGAACTTATGATGAATAACCACCCATGTCTTTTTATACAGTAATATTCTAGAAATTTATAGGATGAAAATATTTGAAGGAGGGGAGAATGTAACACCCCAATCTTCCATGGTATGCTTCTCTTTGAATAATATAGTAGCGTGTATTGTACGTAACTTCGAGTTCTAACACACACCAAAACTAATCAAACTAGCTGTTATGAATAATAATACACAATTTTTGAAATTTTATAAATTTTATCTTTCGAAATGAACTTCATTTTTGGATTCATAATATCAAAATTAGCCTAGGGTGAAATTTTGGTATTTTTCTGAAAACTTTCAATTTTTGACAAATAGTTAAAAATCACTGAGTCATAGTTTAAAGCTGAATTTTTATTTAAATAATTATTTATTTTATTTTAATTTATTTTATGTAAAAATAGATAAATAATACCTATATAAGTTTTATGTAAATCATTGGAGTTGTCGTTAATGATTTTAGATATATAAAAATATTATTGAACTTTTTACCGTCTTTTACCCATCTCCTAGGAGAATTTGTAAATTCACATAAAACATAATTTTACCGCTTCTGTGAGTGGAATTTCAAAAATCTGAGAGACACAGCTATCATCGAGGAGTAAAATATGGTTCAATAAGATAAAAATAATTTTTGGTGAATAGTAACATTTTACTTTTATTTACCACGGTTAAAAGTAAATAGGGTAATTAAGGGTAAAAATGATATTATTCTTACCCTAAAACATGTCCTAATTCTATTGGATAAGTACAATTATACCAAAAACAAACTTAAGAATAAAATATGAACCTCTTTGGTCCACTTGGATTAGATTAGGACATTTATTATTATTTAATTCAAAGAAGAGTTAAAAGAGTTAAAATCAAAGTTTAATAACTAAAATATTTTTAATATTGGGTTATACATAATATAAATGAGATTATAAATATTAATTAAAAAGATAAAAAGATTTACTACAAATTTTATTTTATTTATAATTTTTAGATATTAAATTATTTAATTTATTTATGACATAATGGTGATTCAGTAATTACCTTATTAACGAAATATTAAAATAATTAATATTATAAATATCAAAATAAATGTAATTTGAGACTTTTTATGAATTACACGATTTTTATTGGTTAATATGACATGTTAGGGTTGCTTAAATGAATTTTATTCGAATTAATAAAGTTTTTAAGACTTTAAAAAAATTCAATTGTTAAATAGTGTCAAAATTGACATAAAGGAGTTTTTAAAAAATATATTATATTATAAATTGATATAATATTCCTAAAAATCTAAGGTTCATAAAAAGGACTTATATAATTATAGGTGTATCATTAATGGACCAATTGGGGGTCTCTTGGTAGTATATTGTATGTTTAGTAACTATATAATATAAAAATACAAAGAGACATGGTAAATGACAAAATATTTAACTAAGAGTTATATCAAAAAGATAAAGTTAATATAGTAACCCAATCCTCTCTAAAACCTATTGGTTGAGTGGTTTTCTACCTATACCCACCTTAACCTTTAAATAATACACTTTGGATCCATTAGGAACCGAATATGAATTTATTATAAAATAATATTTCTAGCTTTTCCAAAGGTGCCCCTCACCCCTCTTATAAAAGGGCACTCCCCCTTCTCTCAGATTCATACCTTCAAAGCCTTTTGGTTCGGCCAACCCCTACCCAAATATCCTTTAAACTTTCCTCAATTCATCCTAAAGGCATTCCTTTAGTCATAAATCCAACTTAAAAATCCCTTTTGATCAATTCAAAAGGAAGACCCCAAAGAAGAGATAATAATTTCACCACCCTCTTTCAAGTTCCTTTCTTTCAACTTATTCTTTCTTTGTTATTTTCGTTATAAAATAATAAATCCAGTATCTTATATATACTATGATGTTATTATAAATATGGTACATCCATTTTTATTATTCTATCCATCCTTTGAATGACATGTCACCATACGTGCGTACGTACGACTTACCGTCTCCACGTCGTGGTATAATTGTTATTCAAAACATTATTATTTGGATGGGTATGATAATGATGTCTAATTTATGTAAATAATAATTATAACATGATAATTATTCTGTATATATGATATACCATCCAATTATATATTATTTTAATATCAAAAGAATGATATTGGCGTTTGTGCGTACGTATGGACTACCATCTCCACGAACGCGATGAGATTCATTCCCTATCATATCCATTCAAGTATAATTATCATTTCATGACTAAAAATAATGTTTAAGGACTTTATATAATTCTGGATATTAATAATATAAAACCTATCCATAACAAACCTGTCTTATGTAACAAAACATATAAAAGAAAATGAGTAAGTGAACACCTGAAAGGATGATAATACTAAGATATTATTAACAAAACAATGTTAAAAGATCATATATGATATCATATTAATGTATATGATTCTTTTACAATTTAATAACAATTATTTAACCATTATATAGGAATTTAACCTACCCTCGACCAAGGAAAAGTACAAGGTAAGGGTTTATTTCACAATCTCTTCATTATCCAAGGTTGTTTATACGTAATTATCTACTGGGACCTCTTTATCATCGACATCCATATTTCTTAAAAATGTATTTAAAATCATTTTTACTATTTTAAAGACTATTGGTTAAAGTCATTTATACCCTTTTTTGAATTTTTATAACATGTTTATAGAGGAATCTTTTTGTTGTTTTCCAAACAAGGTCTTTTTTATCCTTTTCGAAAGAATTAAGGTAAGAATGTCTTTTTTTTAACTTATACGATGGGTGCGGCTAATTTCTGACATTATAAAATCATCAAATCTTCCATTAAAATCTTATAAGAATATTTTAAAAGTAAATTTTTTAATTATGTGGCTTTTAAATGATTTCAAAAAAGGGATATTTCTCTCAAATAGTTTTGATTTCATCTATGTCAACATCCTTGGATGGATTTTAAGATTATTTGAAGTTGATTTATTATGATACAAAACTTCCATATTTTATTGAAGGCTTTGTGATATGATTTACTGTGGATGTGTAATTTTTATACCATTCATGGTTTATGGATAAATTATTGACATTTCGTATGCTAGTTTTAATATGAATGTTTATGTTATGTTTAAACCTGTTCATATGAGGAATGCATTAGACATAATAATTGACGGGTGGAGCCCTCTATAGATCTTCGATGCATCGGTATGTATCATAGAAAAACTAGTGTCTTGGCACAAGGCCTTGACAAAATCTTATTTTTAGTCCTGGCACAGGGCCTTGACTATGTGGTTATGATAGTCTGGCATTATGCATTCCATAATTATGAAAGTGGTTATTGATATTGCATTTGATTATTAGACTAGTAGAATAGCCATGTGAATAAGTAAATGGAATTATTTCATTTTATATTCCCCATATTATGCTGAAGTTCAAGTTTAAAAGGCTTTTGTTTTAGTTATACATTGCCTTAAATGTTTATGTTTATTTATGAAAGTTTCCGCTATATTGTTATCCTTACTCAGCATCTGACCTCACCCATTTCAATGTTTTAATTTTTCCCAGGATGTGAAGAACTATTTTATGAATGGCCTATAGGTAATGTATAAGGGGATATGAAGACAAGATGTTGTTTTAGTTTTTTTTCAATTTATGATGTAATGTAAGACTTATGAATATATCTAGTGTTTCCAAGGCTACTAAACTAATCGGTCTTTCGAGACTTGATATTTTTTGATCATGCCAATATTATGTAATAATGCACCAACTCTGGGTAACTGGGGTCAGGGCGTTACATTTTATATGAGTGTTTGTATTGGTCCTTAGTCATTAATATTATTATTAATTCATGTTATGACTTGTGCAATTAAATTTATTAACCAAAACTGTAATGCCATATATTCACAGGAATTTGAGTATATTGGGTGCATCACAAATGATATGTTAGTAACTAATAATTCAAGGATATATATATCCCTTACATATTTATGGATATTAATATATCGACCCTTTGATTGAAAAAAAACCATAACATGAAATTTCATTTCCATGATGTAACTAAGAGTTTATTTCAGATAGTAAAATAAAGATGTATCAAGCATATAGGTTGATGACAGTGGTGTAAAATCTACATTATGAGATATCATGATAAATTTAATATATTAAACAATGAGTGCTCATGTTTGGTTGTTAACATTTCAACATTAATTTATTTATCTTGGGTGCCTTACCCATTTTCAGATAGTAATCTATGACTCTAGGAAAGTTTGCAAAATTCTAATGAGAAAGAAGCCTAGAGGGTCACATACTAAGTGTTTCCACTAATCATAATTAAATTTAATTTGAATTTAATTATTGGAATAAATATTATTCTCAAGATAAAGTAGTATTTTTATTTAGGATGTCTTGATTGCCTAAATTAAATAAACATTTATTTACAAGATAATTATTTAATTACACAGATATATAATATTTATTTATTTGTGGAAAGAATAAATATTTATTTAGGTATTAAATAGATTATGAGGATGACTATTAGATTAATATTTTTTTCAATGATAAATAAAAATTTAAAATCTGGTAAAAATAATATTTATCATTTCACCAATTAGTGCATAACATGAGAAAATAAGAATAATAATTTTATTAAATAGTATGGGGTGATATATGTTTTAATATATTATTTAAGGGTCATTGTAAAATTAAATAATATTTTTATCCTTAACCATATCTCCATAAATAGATGAACATGTTTATTGTGTGGAGTTTAATTGAAATTTAGAATTTTTGTGCAGAACAAAATCTTAATCTCTCACTCAAGATCATAGAAAGATCCATATATTCTCCTTCTTCCTCCAACATCTTAAAAATGAGACTGAAAGGACAATTCTTCAAGCCTAAAGGAATTATTGTAGCAATTATGACCAACACCATACTATGATAGATCCATCACATTAGCACCTGAAAATCCATCAATAATGTTTAGAGATCATAATAACATACATGGATGATTTCTAAAGACATTATAGACTTTGATCCTATAAGAGAAATTACAGTTAACCAAAAAGAGTTTCAGACGATCAATATCTTCATCGAAGATAGATATCAAGACCAAAGTATTCTTTTTTTGTTATATTTGAACTAATTATAAATTTAACAAGAAAAGAAATTTTTTTAGTTGTGCTGAAATTATTTTTAAATATTATTTGGAAATTTTATTGGTCAGGATGTTTATGTCTTGTATAATATGAAAATTATCCATCAAATCTGACAATATCTGAGTTAGGATCAAAACTGATAAGTGCTTATGTTGTGATTATAACCAACAAAACAATGAATTGGATGGAAATATTTGACCCCACCCATCACAAAATAATCATCCATAAATATATATATTCCATTAGATCATGAAAACATCCATACTTAAAACATCACTTGATTAAGCCATGGAAAAGAGGAAACTTTCATGAAAAACATTCCTAGAACATTCCACAATACATACAAATAATTAATATGTATGGTTTCTAAGAAAAATATCCCCATTTTAATATAAGTACCATTAAGGTTGTTTTCAAATATGTTAATTAACTTTTTATGATATTTGGATAAACCACTTTAAAAATAATAGGGGATAACCCTTTTTTTCAAAGGTTTGAGAACTCCTTAAAAATGGTTTCTTTAAAATTAAATACTTGATATTGTTAAAATATTAAAAAAAGTATATAAAAAAATAGGTTTTTCATAGAAAAATTTTTATAAGGGATAGATTCTTTCAATATCATTATTTGAGAATATGTAAAGATACCTGACAAATTATTTCTTAAAACACAAGCATTTAAATCCCTTTTAAAATCAAAAATTCATTTTAAAAATCAAGCATTGAATTTCACATAATAAGAATATTTACTTTTATTTTCAAAATCATTAAGAGTTAAAATAATTTGGTTTTTTTTAAATGTAAATGAAACTCTGTAAACAATAATTATCATATAGTAAGAGAAAACATATTTTTTTTAGAATACATTTTAACCATATATGAAAGTATGGGTCAAATTCAAATGTAATTTTCAAAAATGTGAAGTGACTGTTTCTAAAATAATTTACATTTAAAAATAAATTTCAATAGTAGAGCCATGAAAACGATATAAATATTTCAAATTGGTAAAGTGAAAAAACCTTGAAAACATTAATTTTTTTTTAAAAAAAAACTTTAATAAAGGATCATTATAAAATACATAAAGGATTAAAAATAGGTGAATTGATTTTTTTTTAAATAATTACTTTAAATAAAATAGTAAAATATATATATTGAAAAAATATAATGGATTTATAAAGAGAATTTGGAGTGATGGATACAACAGTTTATTTTGAAAGGATTGAAAATATTTTTAATATTTGGAAATATCTTAATTGAAAATCCACATCATAAAAAGTGGTTGTAAAATTTAAATTTGAAAATATGAAATGGAAAATAGTAAGGTAAATGAGTAGAGACATATTTTGATTTAAAAATAAGAAATGATTTTTTTGGGAATAATGAATACAGAAAAGGAATAAAAACTATTTTTAAAGAAGATAATATTTTTTTTATTAAAAATGTTTCATATTTATGTGACTAAAATTCATAGAGAAAGTGTTTTTATATTAAAAAATTAATTTCCCTTATAGATAGAATATAGAAAAAATCTTATGAAATTTCTAATAGAAGAATTTAGTAACATTTAAGAATGATGATCAAGGAAAAATATTTTAACTCTGAAAGAAAATTTGAGTTCACCAAATACCTCATGGATTTCATAATTTATTAAGTAATTCACATTTAAAATGTTTCTTTTGTGATATAAATTTAAATCCATTGACAAAAATAAAAAACAACACATTATACAATCAAATAGGACAATGTACACAACTTATATTAAATAAGTTCAAAGAGAAAAATCATAACTTAGTGAATGAGAAGTGAGTTAAAAAAACTTTACGACAAAGAAAATATAAGATTAAAAATAAAATAGTATGGATACTGTTAAATGGACACTAAAATACCATGAAATGATATATATTCATATATTATTTATTTATTATATAGTTTTTATCTTATAGTTGATATTTGTGGTGGTTTGATCAATTTATAAGTAAAACTTTTGGTATGTTAACCATGTTTAAAGGTGTTATAAAATAATTTCATAATATCCAAAATTTTAGGGGTGAATTTTTATCTATTATTATATTAGAATAAAAGTTGAAAATTTATATAGGTTTTTTATAAAATGAACTCAGATAAAAAAATGTATTCTGATATGTTCATTTTTGGTTGTTATGTTTACTATAATAGTTTATTATTAATGTAAATTGTAGAATGTAAAATATTATCTATATATAATATTAATAGTGTCCTAATAATCATATATTGACCTTAAATATATTTTTAAAGTCATCTATGTTATGTGTATAAGGAAAACAAATCACACTGCTTTGTAGAGGCGGTAGTTCGCACATATACATGATCAATGTTTATTTTGTTTTTCTTAGTGGATGGAAAGGGACAAATAAGGGTTGTTACAATAATATAATAAAAATTAAATATAGTAATGTCATTAATGTCATTATATTACTATATTTAGGATGTTTTTAGTATTAAAATAATAATAATAAAAATATAATGATTAAGTAATACTCACTTTGGGACCTTGAACCATTTCTTGAAAGTCTCTATGGAAATGAAGGGTTATAATATTTTATAGTGATCAAAGTATCTAAGTAATGAAATATATTATAAGAGGGAAAAAATTGGGTATCATTTAAAGGATATTTTGAAATGGATATGTAACTTTGGTAGGGTGTAAGTGATCCCATTTTATAAGTGAAGAAAATGGATCTTTTATGAACAACCATTGTTGTTCAATAATAGAATGGAACTATTAAAGGGTAAAAGGTTCCAAAAGTGGAAAATATAACATGGAAATAGTTATTGGGCCTGAAATCCTCTCTAACACTTATTTTTGAGAAACATTTGTGTGATTTATGTTTTTTTTCTCCTTTTTAACTTTTAACCTATTGTACTTTTACCTTGTTATTAAATTTTCAACTTTGGTAATTAATTTTAATGACCAAAATTAAAAATTAGATTATTAAATAGTTTAAACATGATGATTTTAAATTTTAGAACCATTTATTAAATAAAATTTTTAGGTATTAGAAATGTTAATTTTATAATAAACACACATAACAAGTAAAAAATAGATTTTGAAAAAGTAGTTTTTAAGATTAACATTTATGTGTAGGTAAAAATTTTATATTTAATTAAATTTCATGTAAAAAATTAGTTTACTTTAAAAAAAATAATTTTTTTATGTCATTTAATGAAAAACAAAACTAAATTTTACCACAAATATTTTTAATAAAAATAAAAGACCGAAAACCGTTTTTAAATTGGTGTAAAATGTTATTTATATTCGAATTTTTTTTATAGGTTTTATAAGTTAGAAATAATAATTTAAAATAAATAATTTTATTCATTAAAAAAATATTTAATCAATCTAAATGTTTTATAAACATATAACTCTTTCTCATATATTGATAAAGTCAAAAAAATTACAATTTTAATAAAAAATATATTTTTTACTAAATGAATTATTTAAGAAGAATTACAAAACATCACCCTAAGATAATATTGAAATGATTAATCCAAAAATGAAGTCTGTTTTTTCAAATTTAAATACTATGGTTTATATATTTATATTTTTAAAAAAAAGTACAATATATAAATAAAAACTAGTTTTATTGAATAATTCACTTCTAAAACATTACGTGTTCTTAATCTTATTTTGTAAACATTTTTTATTATTTAAATTATTTTTATTTATAAGAGGTTTTATTATTCTAACTTTTTCTCAATAATATTCATCTAATATGTTTCAACTCATTGTCATTTTGTGTTCCATGTGGTTCAAGCTATTGAACAAAATATTAATTTAGAGAATATATATTACAAAATATTGGGGTGTTACACTTAATACAGACCTATTTGGAGTATTATACCATTATTAGCATCTATTTATGGTTTTATAAGTTGTTTTTTAATTTTATTATGGTATTTTCATGAATGATCAGGTGTTCTTTTCATATTTTTGGTAGTGGGTGGAACCATTCAAATTTATTGACCATATAAATGTGGCTACCTATTAGGTAGAATTAATTCTTTGATTCTATAAATTTCATGTCATTCTCTTATATTCTTATGGTCAGAGTGTGAGTTGGGTTTCAATTGTGTATTAGTTGTACTCATGTATCTATTGAGACGATTATTCCAATTGGTTCTTCTATCTTACATATCTCAAGATAGTCATGATAACATCATTCTAGTTTTATACATACCTTTAGTGCATCTATTGTAGTACCACTATTGGGTTGAATTCTAAGTTAGTGTTCTACTAGATCAATGTTCCAAACTGTGTCCAAGAAACCACATTAAATACTTTTAGTATAGAAATCCCAATGGTGGGGAGAATTTATGTAAGAACATGGGATTTGAGCCTATAAGACTTTTAAATTTTCTTGATGTTATTCCAGAGTAGGGAATTCAGACGGCATGTGGTTCTAAGCCTCGGTGTGGCCGTAATTAAATTTTAAGTGCGTTCATAATAGACATGCCAAATAAACCGAATAACTCCTAAATGGTTTCTCAGATGGGAAAACCAAGGTCACTGTTGAGTCCAGAGCGTGTCGTTTACCCTAGGAGAGGTGTAATTTTGGCGGGCGCGGCCCTTCTGTGGAAAATGCCACCAGGGGAATTTTCATAATTTAGCAGCCTTGGGTGTGAACTTTATAACTTCTGAATGGAGGCTTGAATTAAAATTCTGAGACCACCGTTGCGTTCAGAATGCGGATTTTACCCTAGGGGCAGCTTAACCCCGACCCCATAAAAAGTTCGGGTATGGGCCTACTGGTGGGTGTTTAAAAAATTAATTAAATTTTAATTAATTCCATACTTAAACATCTCCACCCCTCCATTATCACCCTTGGAACTCCTTCTCTGGAGAAAGATCTCCCAACAAGGGAGAAACCTCTTTCAAGCTCCTTATCCTCTTTGGAAAGGCAGTGGCGGCTTCGATAGACCATTTGTGAAGCGACGGGCTATGCCTTGTGAGGTAGGTTCGTGCATTTCATTTTTAAATTCTGCATCTAATTAAAACTCAAATATTAGTTTCGAATTGTTTTTTGTTGGTCGATAAAATTCCATAGATGTGTAGGGCTCAATTCGAGCTTTCCAATGAGTCCTTTAGATCGAATTTTCGAGTCCCAGGGTGTCTGGGGTGACCCCGGGAAGTTTTCCGGCCAAAAATCACCTTTTCTGGCGGTTCCAGGGCGGTCTGGTGGGTGACGGCTACGGCGTGGCGGGATTCCAAGTGGTGGAGGGTGAGAAAGTGACAGCCCGACGGGCCGGGAAATGGAAGGCGAGCTGCCCGACTTCGCCAGTCGGCGTGCGGCGCGCAAGACCAGGGTCGTCGCGACCGCGAGAGCCAGCCGAGACCCACGTTTTGAGGGTCTCGTGGAAAAGGGGTCGGACCGGATCATGATGGTCTGGGTAAAGCCGCCCGGCCTATGCGGTGAACCGTGGGCTACGATGGATCAGGCGGCTGAGCCGCGGACCGCCGGTCTGAAGGGGGTGGACCGACCAAACCAGTCTGGCCCACCCCGTCTCCGTCCATAGGCATTTAAATGCCCCTAAATTGAAAACCGAATGTTGGATTCGCACACCGTCTATAGAGACACAATCCTTGGCTCGAGACGGAGACTTTAAGTTGGTTTCTGGGATTTTTAATCCCCAATACCGGGGCTCGGTGGCACGACACGCCCACTAAGTATTGTTTTGCGCCTCGCTGGGATTCTTGTTTCGGATGGCACGAACATACCCAGAGTCCATGTTAAGCACCGTCAGTGGAATTGTAACCCTAGCGTTGAGACAATGTAGTCAAATGTGGTTTCAAGCATTAAAGCTAGAGTTGAGGTGTGGGCCCCAAGGTTTGTCTTTTAAGTTGTGAGAAATTTTTTGCAACTTTTTCATTAGACGTCCATTCGGGGTGAATATTTAGTCGTTTTGGCGTGTTTTCCGAGAGAATTGCAATGGCGCAGTTTGCCTGAACTTTTTCAGGACCGAGGTGTGGGACCCACGAGACGTCGTATGGGTATAAAGCAGTGTTGAGTAACTTTTTCGCCAGGAGTTCGTTCCAAGCGAGTAAATAGTCTATCTCATGTGTTTTTCTACGAGGAGTACAATGGTGTAATCTGTTTGGGAAGGCAGAGCCTCTTTAGATATCTCATTAAATGTGGAAACATGAAAGGGCATTGGTCAAAGGTTCTTTTGACGCACTCTGAACCAATGCATAGTAGCGATGTTAGTGACACCCAGAGATGGTATGGGAAGTGCAGAGTTATTGGACTAGTTCTGGGTTTACCCTCCAGCGATTTGGGCAGTGGGTTACCCACCGACATATCAGGGTTTACCCTCCAGAGAGGCTGGGTAGTGGGTTAACTGTTGACCTAGGGGTTTAACCTTCAGCGGGGTTGGGCATTGGGTTAACCGTTGACTTTAGGGTTTACCCTCCAGTGGGGATGGGCAGTGGGTTACCCGACAAATTCTTTCAGACTCAGCCCTTTCTATGAGGCTAGTCAGTGACTTTTCTTTGTGACTACTAAAGTAGGACCTTGGTTGTATGGTTTAGCGATGAGATAGCTTCTAGTGTAGGATTGTTGGGGAATTAGTGATGGATATCCTTAGAACTATTGGTGACTTTTCCTGGGCTGATCTTGGAGATAGTAGTCCCCTTACACACTCGTTCTGGTTTCTTGTTGAGTATATATATATATATACCCTACTTTTGTTCCCACTCCTTGGGTTCATTTACTCTCCTTCTAGGAGGGTAAAAGACACACGGGGTATGCCACGTGCTTTCTGTGTCTAGCCCCTCTTGGTTGGACTAGTCTACTTCCTTTATTTTTTTGGGTTGAGCTTCACTCTATTTACTGTACTCTTTCACTATTCCTTGTTCTATCTACTTCTCAACATTTTGGTACCTCCTTTGTTACTCCCTCGAGATTTTGGGGTATCCTATTTAGTATATTTATACTCACCCCTGTTTGGGCTTTGCCTGCACTTGGTGTGCCCTTGCAGACGACGGACAGGTCAATCGAGACTACAGAGGAGCATAAAGGAAAAATGATCTTAGGTTGTGTTCAGGGATAGTAGTAGGACTTTCAGGTGTGAGACTCACCAGCTATTTACTTTTGTATACCTGTTGCTGGGTTATGGCACCTTTTGGGTTTGGTACGTGTTTTTCCCTTTTCTATTCAATTATCTTGTCAGTACTTTTCAACACTTATTTTTTTCTATTTAGAAGTTGATTCATGACTGTGGTTGGGTTATAGTTGTTTGTCCTTTGGTTATCTTTTTACTCTTCACTTCTACATCGAGTGGGTTGTGTGTGTGTGTGTACAGGTACTTAGGCGAAGGCCTCTCCAAGATCCTTACTCCTTCGGCGCTTGTCACTAGACCTTGGCCTATGGAGGGGGACCTAGGGTAGTTGCGGCTCAAGAATAGCAGGGTCGGGTCATGAAAAAGTGGTATCAGAGGTGGTTCATTCCTTGGGGAATTGTTCGGACATCCCTAAGTAGTAATTGGTTAGGATTTAGGGAAATAGTGTCGACCATCCAGGTTACCCTCTCCAGTTCATGACGACGACCTAGCAAGCGACGAGGCATCAGTTCAGGGACCCTCACGTGATCCCCTTCCACCCAGCGCTTCAGTAGTAGCCCCTCCACCTAGAGAGCGGCAAGTAGTACTAACAACATAGGACGAAGTTGAGCATAGGCTAAGTGCGCTCTGAGACTTCCAGTGTCAGTGGCCGTAGAAGTTCCGTAGGGACGTAGATCCCTAGGTAGTGGAAGACTTGCTAGAATCTTTGGACTAACTTTTCTGTCTGGTATGGACAACAATAGACCAGATGGTAGCACTAGCTGCCAGCCTTTTCCTCGGGATGACCGGGCGTTGGTGGGGGTTGGTTACACAGACCCATGATGAGTCATATATCACGTGGGATAGCTTCCAGTAGATATTTTGAGAGGAGTACTCCCCCTCTTGTTTACGCTATGTTTGGATTCAGGATCTTCTAGATCTGAAGTATGGGGGATGATCGTAGCACAATACTCAGCTCGGTTTACTGATCTGACACGCTACTCGTAGGATATGGTCCACGATAGTTACTTTAGGGCGTGAAAATTTGAGCAGGGTCTTCATAGGGAGATCCGTGCTAGTGTAGTTCCCCTATGCATCCCTACTTATACCGGGGTGATAGAGTGGGCACTCGTGACTGAGATACTCTTGGATGAGGGACGCCAGCTGACAAGGCCTAGCAATGGCCGCTTCAGAGCAGAGTCTTCGATAGCAGGATGGTGGTAGAGAGAAGAGCCTCAGTCAAGGAGACCCTTCCATGAGCAGACTTAGGGGCAGGGTCGTACACCGTAGTGGTGCCATAGAGCACTGGGGTAGTCAGGAGAGAGTCGGTGCTATGATTGTGACGGATAGGGTCACCTAGAACGGGACTGCCTGACCAGGCGTACTGAGCAGCCATGGTAGGTTGTGGGCACACCACAGTGGAAGAGGCAGTGTCGTGACCAGGGATCTCCCAGGCAAGGATAGGGTGGTCCTCAGGGAGGCGACTCATGAAGAGCGTCTAGGCCTGGAGGTGGGGGTGGCATTTTGAGGTCCTTCCACCACCACCATCGGGCGGCCCACGCCAGGCTCAGGGAGCTGGCGGTAGGGGTCGCAGGCAGATTCAGGCTATGGGTGTTCATAACCCCCCAACACATGATATGTTCCGAGATATGCTTTGGGTTTACTCTACGCTTCCTTTGGTACTAGTAGACACAGGTGATAGCCACTCTTTTATATCACTACTTTTGGTACGGGAGTTGGAGCCTCCAGTAGAGGTGCTGACACCTGCGCTTAGCCTTGAGGTTCCTATGGGAAGTGCCTAGTTGGTTACCTTTATCTGAAGATAGTGCAAACTATCATTCAGAGGATAGAGTTTTACATGGGACCTACTCCTCATCATGATGGAACCTTATGATGTCATCTTGGTCATGGATTGGCTTTCCATGGTTCACTCCTAGATTGATTGTCAGTGCAGACTAGTCAGATGCATCCATTCTGATGGGACGAGGTTCACCATCCTTGGTGAACAAGACCTCGTTGTAGAGTAGATGGGTACTTTGAGTAGGAGACCATGACATTTTTTCACCAGTTACCGATCATGGATCTCGGAGTAGCAGACGCTACAAGCACCTCGATCCCTACTTTTATAGAGGACTACATGGGCTTCTTTCCCGAGGATGTCCTGGGACTACCTCTGAGGTGAGAGATAGATTTTTACATTGAATTGCAGCCAGGGACTACCCTGATATCATGTGAAGCATATTGGATGGCACCCACAGAGCTTTGAGAGCTACGACTTCAGCTAGACGACCTTCGGGAGAAGGGATTCATCAGGCCCAGTGTGTCCCCCTAGGCAGCTCCAGTTTTTTTTGTGAAAGAGGCAGATGGGAGCCTATTAATTTTTGTGGATTATCATCGCTTGAACCAGGACATGATAAAGAACAAGTACCCTTTACCGAGGATTGATGATCTCTTTGACCAGTTTAGGGGTGTGAAGTGGTTCTCCAATATTGATTTTCGATCTTTCTACCACCAGTTGCAGGTTCGTGAGGCTGACATCGCGAAGTTGTCTTTCTGTTTCTGTTATGGGCATTACGTGTTTTGATTGATTCCCTTTGTTGTGACAAATGCCCCTACTGTTTTCATGGCTTTGATGAACCAGATCTTACAGCTGTACTTGGACCGGTTTGTGGTTGTCTTTATTGATGACATACTCATCTACTATGCAACGTAGGAGGAGCATGCAGAGTATTTGAGGATGGTCCTAGACTTACTCCAGAAGCACCAGATATATGGGAAGTTATCAAAGTGTCAGTTATGGATTCATGAGGTTCGCTTTATGGGGCAAGTCATTTGGGAATAGGGTTTGGCCACAGATCCCGCAAAGATAGTGGAAGTGCTTTCTTGGGAGCCACCCAAGAATGCGTCAGAGGTGCGGAGCTTCCTCAGTTTGGTAGGGTACTACAGGAGGTTCGTGGAAGATTTCTCCAGGATTTATTCCCCTTAACCGCATTGACGCAGAAGGGATGACTGTTCACTTGTACTGATCAGTTCCAGAAGGCCTTCAAGGAGTTGAGAGAGAGGCTGACTAGTTCTCCAGTGTTGAGGCTTCTAGAGGAGAATGTTGAGTCTGTGGTGTACTGTGATGCTTTAGGAGATGGGATTGGGTGCGTACTGATGTAGCCGTGATCTGTGATTGCATATGGGTCAAGGCAGTTGAGGCCCCATGAGTAGAATTTTGTGACTCATGATTTGGAGCTAGCAGCAGTGGTCTTCGCCTTGAGGTTATGGAGACACTACCTTCTGGGTGAGCGTTTTGTGGTCTACTCAGACCACCAAAGCCTCAAGTACATCTTCACTCGGAGGTATCTGAATCTAAGGAAGAGGCCCTGGATGGAGTTTCTATAGGACTATGATTTTGAGATAGTCTACACTCCAGGGAAGGGAAACGTAGTAGCAGATGCCCTTATTAGGAAGTCCCAGGCTCATCTAGTGTAGGAAGTTTTAGAGCATTTGGCTTCCCTACGGCTGACCTTGGTGGAGTAAGAGGGTACGCTTTCCTGCAGTTGATGGTGTAGATTCATTCACTCCTTGGGCGTGTGATAGAGTCGCATCTGGGGGATGCCGACAGCGAGGTACTGTGTGATCAGATATCCACAGGCGACACACCCAATGGGTATTCTGAAGGAGTGAATCACGATATCCTATTATAGGGGTGATCTGTAGTACTTGTGGAGATGCGAGAGGAGGTGATGTGGGCATTCCACAATTCTCCTTTGTCTTTACATCCTGGTGTGGGGAAAATGTACAAATACCTTCAGTGGTAGTTTTGGTGGTCTGGCATGAAGCGGAGTGTAGCTGAGTTCGTTTGTCGGTGTCTTACCTGTCAGTAGATGAAGGCAGAGCATCAGGTTCCGACAGGGTTGTTGCAGCCCCTTGATATCCCAGTGTGGAAGTGAGATGGAATATCTATGGACTTCGTCATAGGATTTCCACACACAACGAAGGGATATTATTTTATTTGGGTGATATTGGAATGACCCACGAAGTTGGCGCACTTCATTGCCATCAGAGAGCAGAGCTCGGTGGAGAGTCTAGGGAAGTTGTACGTTCAGAAGATCGTCTGCCGTCATGGAGTACCCTCGACGATCGTCTAAGACTGTGACACGTGGTTTATGTCGTGTTTATAGTGAGTCCTACAAGAGGCATTCGGGACTCGGCTGCGAATGAGTGCAAATTTTCACCCCCAGACCGATGGGCAGACAGAGCGCACTATACAGGTGTTGGAGGATATGCTCAGGGCGTGTGTGTTAGACATTTTCCTAAGCTAGGAAGATCACCTTCTCTTGGCATAGTTCGCGTACAAAAACAGTTACCACTCTACTATCAGTATGGCACCTTTCTAGGTCCTCTATGGGAGACCCTACAGGTCACCGTTGTGCTAGAAGGAGGTTGAGGAGACCTCCCTTGTGGGCCTAGAGTTGGTGTGAGTGACGATGGAGAAGGTGCAGGTCATTCATGAGTGGATGAGGACGGCTCAGAGTAGGCAGATTTCCTATGCAGACTATCGTCGTAGGACTTTAGAGTTCGAGCAGGGGGACCATGTATTTTTTAGGGTCTCCTCACGGTGTGGAACATGGAGGTTTGACCGGGGAGTCAAGCTGTCCCCGAGGTTCATTGGTCCCTTTGAGATCATGTGCATGGTTGGTGAGGTTTCCTATCATCTTGCTCTACCCCCACAGCTGAAGAGGGTGCATGAAGTCTTTCACGTGTTGTAGCTGAGGAAATACGTGCACAACCCCACACACGTTATCGACTGGGGAGAGCTGAACATTGAGGATGGATCCACCTTTGCGGAGCACCTGGTGGCGATTGAGGATCGACAGGAGCTAACACTGCATGGACGAACCATTCCTCTGGTTCGTGTACTATGATATCACGTGAGGGTGCAGGAGGGCACCTGGGAATGGGAGATCCAGATGCGGGCTCAGTATCCCGAGTTGTTTTTGTATTTTTGTTTTTTGGGGATTAAAAACTTGAAGGAGGGAATGATGTAAGAACCTGGGTTTTGAGCCTATAAGACTTCAAAATTTTCTTGATGTTATTTCTGAGCAGGGCGTTCAGACGGCGTGTGGTTCCGAGCCCTAGTGTGGTCGAAACTAAATTTTAAGTTTGTTCACACTAGACATGCCAAATAAACAGAATAAATCCTAAAGGGTTTCTCTGATGGGAAAACCAAGGGCACTGTTGAGACTAGAGCATGTTGTTTACCATAGGAGGGGTGTAATTTTCACAGGCAGAACCCTTCTATGGAAAACTCCACCATGGGAATTTTCGTAATTTAGCGGCCTCGAACGTGAACTTTATAACTTCTGAATGGAGACTCGGATTAAAATTCTGAGACTGTCGTTGCGCTTAGAACGCAGATTTTACCCTAGGAGCGGCTTAACCTCGACCCCATCAAAAGTTCAGGTATGGGCCTACTGGTGGGTGTTTAAAAAATTAATTAAATTTTTCTTAATTCCCTACATAAATAAATCCACCCCTTTATTCTTCCCCTTGGAACTCCTTATGTAGAGAATTCTCTCTGAACAAGGGATCAACCTCCTTCAAGTTCCTCCTCCTCTCCAGCAAGGTGGTGGCGGCTCCGATAGACTATTCGTGAAGCGACGGGCTGCGCCATGCGAGGTAGGTTCATTTGTTTCGTTTTTAAATTACGTATCTAATTAAAACTCAAATATTATAATCTAATTGTTTTTTATTGGTCTAGATAATTCCATAGATGTGTAGGGCGTGATACGAGCTTTCCAACGAGTCCTTCAGATTGAATTTTCAAGTTTGGAGGTGTCCGGGGTGATCCTGGGAAGTTTTCTGGCCAAAAATCCCCATTTCCAGCGGTTCCAGGGTGGTCTGGTGGGCGAAGGAGGCAGTGCGGTGGGCTCCCAGGTGGTGGTGCAGCGGTCTTTCTAGGCGGTGGCATGGCTTTCTTTCCAAGTGGTGGCGCGACGGGATCCCAGGTGGCCGCGGGCGAGCGAGCGACGCGCGAGACAGGGGCCGTCGCGACCCTGGTAGCTGACTGAGACCTGCGCTTTGCGGGTCTCATGGAAAAGGGGACGGACCGGCTCATTCTAGTCTAGGTAAAGCTGTATACACCATGCGGTGAACCATGATCCACTATGGACCAGGCGGTCCGGGCGGCCGAGCCATGGACCGTCGATCTAAAGGGGGTGGACTGGCTGAACCGGTCTGGCCCACCCCGTCTCCATCCATATGAGTTTAAACACCCCTAAATTGAAAAAAAAATGTCGGGTTCATGCTCCGTCTATGGAGACGCGATCCTCTACTCGATAAGGAGATTTTGAGATGGTATCGGGGATTTTTAATTCTCGAGACAGGGGCTCGGTAGCATGACATGCCCGCTAAGTATTGTTTAGCGCCTTGTCGGGATTCTTCTTTCGGATAGCGCGAGCACATACGAAGTCCGTTTTAGGCACCGTCTATGGAGTTTTAACCCTAGAGTCGAGATGATGTAGTCCAAGGTTGTTTCAGGCGTTGAATTCAGAGTTGAGGCATGGGCCCCATGGGCCGTCTTTTAAGCTGTGAGCAGCGTTTTGCAACGTTTTATCTGACATCCGTTTGGGGTGAATGAGTAGTAATTTTGGCATGTTTTTTTGAGAGCATCACGATGGAGCAGTTTTCCCTACCTTTTTATGGACTGAGGTGTGGGCCACAAGAGATTCCGTTTGGGAATAAAGCGGTGTTGAGTAACTTTTTTGTCGGGAGTCTATTTCAAGTGAGTAAATAGTCTATCTCGCGTGTTTTTATGCGAGGAGTACAATGGTGTAATCTGTTTGGGAGTGTGGAACCTCTTTATAGATCTCATTAAATGTGGAAACATGAAAGGTCATTGGTCGGAGGTTCTTTTGATGCACTCTGAACCAATGCACAGTAGCGATGTTAGTGACACCCAGAGATGGTACGGGCAGTGGGGAGTTATCAGACCAGTTCCAAGTTTAACTTCCAGTGGGCTGGGTAGTGGGTTACCCCTGGCATATCAGGGTTTATCCTCCAGTGAGGATGGGTAGTGGGTTACCTGTTGACCTAGTGATTTACCCTCCAGTGGGGCTGGGCAGTGGGTTACCTGTTGACTTTAGGGTTTACCCTCCAGCGGGGCTGGGCAGTGGGTTACCCAACAACCTCTTAGGGTTTACCCTCCAGTTGGGCTAGGTAGTGGGTTATCCGATGACTTCTTTCAGACTCAGCCATTTCTATGAGGCTATTCAGTGACTTTTTTCCGTGATTACTAGAGTGGGAACTTTTTTATATGGTTTAGCGATGAGACAAATTCTACTGCAGGAGTGTTGGGGCATTAGTGATGGATATCCTTAGAACTATTGGCAACTTTTCCTGGGCTGAGATTGGAGATAGAGATCCCCTTACCCACTCGTTCGGGTTTCTTGTTGAGTATATATATATATATATATATACCCTACTTTTGTTCCCACTCCTTGGGTTTAGTTACTCTCCTTCTAGGAGGGGAAAAGACACACGGGGTATGCCACGTGCTTTCCGTGTCTATCCCCTCTTGGTTTGATGAGTCTACTTCCTTTCTTTGGTTGGTTTGAGATTCACTCAATTTACTGTAATCTTTCACAGTTCCTTGTTCTGTCTACTACTCACTGTTTTGGTACATCCATTGTTACTCCCTGGAGCATTCAGGGCTTTCTACTGAGTATATTTATACTCACCCCTCCTTGGGATTTTTCTTCACTTGGTGTGCCCTTATAGACGACGGACAGGTTGATGATGACTATGGAGGAGCGTAGAGGACACAAGAGCTTGGGTTGCGTTCAGTGGTCGTAGTAGGACTTTCAGGCGTGAGACTCACCAACTATTTACTTTTGTTTACCTGTTGCTGGGTTGTGGCACCTTTTGGGTTGGGTGCATATTTTTCCCCTTTATGTTCTGTTATGTTGTCATTACTTTTCAGTACTTATTTTTTTTATATTTAGAAGTTTATGCATGAATGTGGTTGGGTTATATTTTTTTTTCCTTTGGTTATCTTTTTACTCTACACTTCTGCATTGAGTGGGTTGTGTACAGGTACTTTCGCAAAGGTCTCCCTGAGATCGTTACACCTTCAGCACTTGTCGCCAGACCCTGGCCTATGGAGGTGGGCCTAGGATAGTTGTGGCACGAGAACAGCAGGGTCAGTTCGTGACAATGTAGCACCCCAAAATTGTATAATTATGGGTTTAATTAGATTTTTCAAAGTTATGTGGTGTCTTGATTCGTTTTTATGGAGTATATGATGGTTTTTTTGTTGGAAACTAAGGTTGGAAAAATTGGGCTCCACCATTCCATGGGGGTCGATGTGGTGGATACTGTATCACTCGATGTGGGGATGGATGTGTTAGGATATGGGTGTGGGGTTAGACTGTTGTGTGTTTGGTGGTAATTAGGGTGAAAAATGTATTATCATATGGTTTTGGCTTTGGGATTCATGTATTGGAAGTATACTTATGGAAAATGACATAACACTATGACTGTTGGGGACACCATGGTGGTGCTTGGGATTGGTTACAGAAATTGAAGGGAAGATGGAAACACGGACTGCAAATTCACCATGAATTGGTGGAAGTTTTGGTCCTTGGAAAATGAAAAAGGCATCATCTATACATTGCGGGTGCCTCTTTTTGTGTTTGGGTCTACATGTGGTTTACCTTGTGATAGCGGTATATCCAAAACAGCTTGGGTAGATTCATTGTGAAATAGTCCAAGGTGTAGTTCTAGTAAACGGTATTTGAATCTTGTGGATGAGATGTGAATTGAATAAAAAAGAACATGTGATATTTTTAGGGGATGTTATTGTGGTCTTTTACATTTCAAACTTTTAATAAAATGTTCATTCTTCCTCATTCCTCCAAGAGTGATTAAGGCTTGTAAACCTGGAGGTCCCCTTGAACATTCTAGTTATTCTATCTCCCTTCTAATGTATACTTTTTGGTTTACATAATGATATCAGAGTAAAGGTAGGTGGATTATCTCTTTATACACTTTTTATGAAACAATAAGGATTTGGATTTCTAAATTTCATGCTTCTACTTTTGATGTAAAACTTATTGAATTTATGTTGTAAAATATCCTATGTTTTATAGATTTCAAATTATGGAATTGTGGGTGTTTCCCGAAATGTGTTTGATTAAATGATAAAAAGAAATTTATTTTTCATTAAAAATTGTTCAGGTGTGATAATTTGGAATACACATGGTTTAAATGAGTTCATGTTGAATACACATAGGGCACTATTGGTTTGAACTAGCCACCAATGTCAGCTTAAGGCTCACATGGGTACACAACCAAGTGATGAATTGATACTAGAAGAACAATTCTTAGGCATGAAAGTTAGGACTATTCAAAATAATTTTTAATTAATAGTGGTGAGTTATATATTGGGTATTCCATATGAAAATAACTATTTACACTATTGGTTTTAATATAATTTTGGTAAAAATTATTTTGTTATTCTTATTTTATATAAATTAGGAGCTAAAACATAATTATCTTAATGGAGTGCATGGGAAGTCTTGTGTGTTACCTACAAAGTTGATATAATCACCCTTGTGTATTCATTGTAGTGTATATGTAGTCATTTTTCTAGAGGATATAGTAAAGGGGTGACCTATTATATGATTGCAGGATGTTTGGATGTTATAGATTAGGATGGAGCTAGGATCTTGGTGATGACCTTTATATAGAGAATGATAGTGTACTATATGGGCACCTTGTCTTTATATTTTTTAATGTGGGTATTGTATTCATTGTACTACTTGTGGCTGATTCACTCTAATAATTATTAGCTCTATATAATAATGTTTGTAATTCTATTTATGCATGCCTTATAATCTTGTCTTTCCTTGGAAACGTCTCTTGTTGGTTTTTATGTATATCTATAAGGGTAAGTTGTTCACAATGATATTAATAAACCATAGGCATTAATTTCTATCCTTTAGTGTTTGGAGAATATCCCCTAAGTTTAGTGACACCTTAGTCCTACCCAAGATAATAGTTTGAGGTTGATATGTAATAATGTATGATAGTAATGAAAAACAAAATGGTTCGTTCATGAAGGTGGTGGTTCGTACATACACATGAATGGTGTTTTCATTACCTAATATATGGTAAATAGGTAGAAAATAATTGTTTCATAAAAATAATAATATTTTAATATATTAAATATATTGATTTCATTATAATATAATGGTTATAATATATTTAAAGGAGACATAATATTAATTAAACATGAAATAATTCAGTAAAGGCTTATACCACATCCTTTGATATATTACTATGTATTACACCTTAAGTGTTCACGAATTGGTATTTTAGTGAGAAAATAACCTCAAGGATATGTGAAGGATAGTTGAGGAGGTGTTTGGGAAAATAAAGCTTGATCTAGAGTGCTCAAAGTGTGTGTAGATTAGAAGAGATGTGGTTCACTTCTAAAAGTGGTAAGAGTGATACCATTGTAAATATTAATAACTTTAAAATAAAGTAGATGTATTTCTCATCGAAAGTGTATCCAGTTTAGACCAATTTCAAATATAGGATATGTTACGATCAAAATTCACTTATATAATAATATCTTGACAAATTTTAGAGATATTTAAATCATTTTCTCTTAGTTTATCCCCTCATATTAACCATTTTAACCTTTATCATGGTAATAAACCTTTTCCATGGTAACTATTCATTATGACCAAAAAATGAAATTAAACACATTACCAAATTAGATAATGATGATTCCAAATATGGAATACATTATTTGAGATTCAATTTCTATAACTTGTAAAAATTACTTTTAATATAAGATTGAAAA
This sequence comes from Viscum album, assembly GCA_963277665.1. NCBI lineage: Eukaryota > Viridiplantae > Streptophyta > Magnoliopsida > Santalales > Viscaceae > Viscum > Viscum album. The sequence goes on from OY728139.1 coordinate 415,573,039, forward strand.
ATGCACTGAAAACCCATTTGTAGAAAAAATGCCTTTTAAGCATAAAATTGATTTTATCGAAAAATAAAGTATAATGTTGATTCCCATTTAATTCGATTTATTATTTAAAAAAACATTATTAACCATTTATATTAATAAAAAAATTAATTGAACCTTACAACCATTTAATTAAATGCAAAGAACCAAAAATAATTTTTTATTGGATTAAAATATAACTTAGGTTCCAAAAAATCAATACTAAGTTTCCACAAACAATATAATACCCTAAAATGATTAATTATAATCCCAAAATACATATTTAGTCTATAAAAAGGTTTTATATATTTTTAAATCTTTATTTTTTCATAATTATGCTATAAAATTTATGGTATTTTTAAAAATCGATATTTATCACTATTCACCCAAAAATAAACCTTTTTTGAAAAATCAAAATAGTAAACCTAATATAATTTTGATATGATGATATAATAAATGATTTCTATTCCATAAAATTAAAATTTAAAAAATTTCAAATTTTACTTTCAAATAAAACCATATAATTCACTGAAAACTATTTACTTAGAATAAAAATAGTTTTTTTGATTAAAAAAATACTTAATTTTTTTTAAATGAATATGAATCCCTATAATATAATCATGAATAATAATAAGACATGTAATTTATTTATTATTAAAATTACCTATGTTTTCACATTCTTACCCTCATAAAGAAATAGTGTCCTCACAAATTTATTCATTACTTAAATTAGTGAGGATATTTTTTCCTCATAGTTTTTTTAGATTCTCATGTTATGACAAAACTCATATTTAATACAATTTATTTCATGATTTAATACCCAAATCTTTATATAAAATAGTCCTAGAAGATGGTGAATTTCATGACATGATTCACAGGGGCCTTCCTAGTTGGTGGAAGGTAGAGCCACAACTACCCCAAGACCACCTCCATAGGCTACGGTATGACGACAAGCACCGAGAAGACATATCTAAATTGGGAGGCCTTTTCCTAATGTACCTATATGAACACACATATATACAAGACCATAAAATGCTGAAATAATAATAAAATGATAAAAATTCATGTATAAATCTATAATCCCACAATCAGAGAACATCATAATGTATTAGAAAGCATAAAAATGTCCCAAATACAAGACACCCAAAACTAGAAAATAAAAGTTCAACATGCTCAGAAGGAGGGAAATACTATTAATGCAACACTGGTATACAACTTAGTCTATCTTTACTAACCTAATCTCCACTTAATCTTAGTCCTAAAAGGACTCCATAAAATGGGCTATCATCTGTATAAGACACGACATGTGAGGGCAGAGCCCATGTAGCGGGTTAGTATAAAAATACCCATTAAGATGCCCTGAAAACACAATACATATAACTTAAAGAGTAGTAAGATCATCAAACATATGTACGGAAAACAAGATATGAGACATAAAAATAGCTAATGATGTCCCAAATATAATCATAAAAGAATCTGATTTATAGATGTCTGAATCACCGCCAGCCATAGATCTCCTCAAGGATCAAAGTTAACACTCATCAGAGAGATCTCACTCCATGAGCCCAGCTATAATTAATGGGCCTCAGGTGAGAGATATCACTCATTGGGTGTTTCTAAGCTATTGAAATATCCACACTATCCCAGATGGAACACATCCATGAGAACACACTCATTAGGTCTCACCACGAAGAGAGTTAAGTTGGAAAATGAGAGGGTTTATCCAAGATACACACTCCATCAGACTAATACCACATCAGAAAGACCCGAACATGATATAAAGATAGTGGGTCAATGTCTAGGGCTCACTGAGGGGGGAGGGGGGACACCAAACCCTACTATAAAGATCATCCTAGATAGAGGATTGATTCCCTTGTAAGTGATGGTGACACCAATTCTAAAAACCATACCTAGGGAAATCATGAAGTAAATGAGGATCACTGTGGGCCTCTTGGAGGGATACATGCTCCAAGCCACTGAGGGTTATGTGGTATTATGCTGAAGGACATATGCCATACTTTTTCTTGTAGAAGTGGATAAAGAACATTCACTTTATAATATGGTTACTTCCCCCACACTAGACTGATCAATAAAATTCTATAAATGGGTCACACTCTATGACGAGAATGAGATGCTACACTGAACCCTCATAGGAATGGACCAAGGGAACAGATTCAACCAATAATATTATAAGGAAGTGCATAGAATCTCACAAGAAAGTTGAAATTAGAGGGATGACTCTAAAATGTCCTAAAATGAGTACATGTTGTGCCGCTGGGGTTACACAGCATGTTTCACAAGCCTATAATTGTCTTTGTCTCATGATCACATGACATTTACTTTTCCAGAATACGTAACATATACCAAGGGTAAATTTAATTTAGATATTTCCCTAACACTTATCATGGTGTTCTACCCATGCATGTGTATATTGGGTCATCCCTGTGTACTTTGTTGTGTCTGAGTACACAGTTCTTCTCGTATACTTTGACCTGATCATGTACTTCCCAAGTACAAAACATATGAGCCATATGGACACAAAGGTGTGTAACAACTATACACACCAATCCATATAGTATGTGTTACACAATATGTGAATTGGAACACATGGAATGTAACACTACATGGCCTCTTGGGCATGTACCCCCTGTACACATCGAGCTAGTTGGCTAAGGGTCACATGGCCTATAACATGTTTTACCTGGCGTGTTATATTTATCACTACAAGGAAAACCTAGCACCACATAAAGGGAAATACATGATGTGTTTTTATAGGTCTACATGTCGTACAGTTGATAATTTAGTAGAAATACCAAGCTATTCATGTATTTATCCTGAACCACATGCATCCACATATTTCCATAAAAATTATGTCGTATGTCATAGATCTAGTTTTGACCAAAACCTCTCACCATTGTTGGATTTATTTTGACTGTATCCACTGCTCGATAAATGAACACCTTCATGCCTCATCACCATCACATTCCAAATCCACAAAAAAAACTCATGATCCATCTGTTGATCTACTACAATCATCGTATAACACAACTATAATATCAAATCTCCATCCCAAACCCATGGAAGAATTCCATTTCACCAAAGACCAAATGTGAATGATCATTCCCTATTTATTAATTAAATCACAGGACAGAAGAAAGTTCCAATGGAGAAAACATGTATAATGGGGAGATAAAATGAACAAAATAAACATTAGTAAAAAACCTTAACCATTTTTTATGTTTTCCTTGATTCATTATCATATATTGAAGAATAAAGAGAAATAAAAAAACCAAAACGGTATTAATTCCCATACTGTTGAAATATAAAGAAATTACCCAAATTTAAAATTCCATCAGTGAATTAATTTTTTATATGATTAATTTAGATTTATCATGGGTAAATAAAAATAAGATAAATCCATAGAAAACAAAATTCTTACCTTGATTTGGATGAATTTTTGACGAAGAACAATTGCATATCTTTTGTTTTTTTGAAGGGAATTCCCCTGTGTGGCCTTTTCGAACCCTCCACACAAGGAAAACCCCCTCCCCACGAAGGGGTCACTCCGGAGAGAGCCCCATCCGGGAAGGAGCTGTTGCCAGTCGAGATGGCAGAGCGTCCCGGAGGGTGATAGTCCGATCGGCGATGGTTCTTCAAAGCAATCCGTCAGCACATTGGGTCGTGCCTCATTTTGCGCACCCAGTTGAGACCGAGCGACCCGGCAAGACGGGTGGATCCCGGGGGAGAGGCTCACCCCGAAAGCGGACTCCCAGGATTCGAACCCTGAACCTCCTAAAGAACGGCGTTGTTGTACCACTCTCCTTCACCACCACGCCACCACCGAAGTGGCGAAGAACAATTGCACATCATTTTAATTGATGAGATCTACAAGACGCATTGTCATTGGTGACACCAACGGTACCCCGATCATCATTCCATGATCTCGATGCCTAAAAATGTTCCACCATGATATTTTATCAATTATTAGGGTTATGTGGTTAACCCTACAAATTGGTCATAATAACATATTTATAGAGGAAAAACTTGTTCATTATATCGAAATAATAAGTAAATTAACTAAATAAATTTATTTCATTATTTTTACTCATGATGGATTTTAACCAAACACCCAATGTTGATAATGATTAAGTTACACATAGGGTAAAACTCACTTTATGAACTCAATGGTGGTATTATATTTTTGATCTAATACTCCTTTTTTGATTTATTCCACCTTTTTAGGAAAATTACATGCATGCGATATTTATATATTTAATATCTTTAAGACATCAATTCTGAGTTCACTAGGCCTCAGAATATCACGTCGTCTCAGTGTATGTCTCTGAAAAAAAGTCATAGATATATTCCAAAGTATTACATAGAAAAATTGAGACATTAAATTATTACCCTATTCATGGATTTTCATCCCTATAAATAATAAACCAAACAAAAATGTGGGGATAATAATCTCTTAACTAGGCCACCACTCCCATGAGCTCCCTTGAAGGTTTCCTATTCTATCAAAACACAGATACCCAAGGGAAAAACATGCCCCCAAGGATCTTTCTCTCCCAGTTCTCAATGTTTCTGTATCCTTGACAAAGGAAACTACACACTCATGGCCCATCTTACTCAGGTTTATATTATACAACAAGTCATGTACATACCTCCACAACTGTGACATGTGGAGAATATTAAACAACTAAAACTAATGTGGTCATGAGGTTAAATGAAACACCAACTCAATAACCCTATATAATAGTAGAAAAAAGAAACATCGTAAGAACCCCCGTGATATTCTATTTTCCTAGATAAAACTCCACAACTCTCTAAGTCCAACGTCCTTCTTTATTGGTCCATAAAGAACTCCTCACATTTTTTGGATAGTCTTTATCTGCCCCTAGATGAATTTCACCCCCAAAACCATCACTAGAACCAAAACTCTGACCCAAGTGTTGTAACCCATTGAATTCAACCAGTATAAGAGTGACCTTCACGGTCCCTCGTATGTGGACTCAAAAAGTTTCTTCTCTGGTGGTGGAGTGATAATTATTAAGATATGTAAACTCCACTGATGGTAGACAATCCTCCTATCCATTGCTCAAAACCAACATGAGAACCCGAATCATGTTTACTAGAACCTAAATAGTCCACTTTACCTAGAAAAATGACTGGGGTAAAGCACTATGCTCAATTGAAATTGATTCCACAAAGGATTCTTATATCCTCTCCCTAATCATGATGTGAAGTAAGAATCATAGTATGTAATAATCATAAAGGGAATTACATGAAGCCAAACTACCACATGAATGCACAAGTGTCCCAAACTCTCCACAAAGATCTTTTGTTCATCACCCTCAAACAGAATAGACAATAATATTTGAGATTGAGAACTTATTACAACTCCCCTAGATACCCAACCAATTCCAAGAGATCCTTGTGCATTATCATATGCACTAGATGTACTACTAAGGGAAAACAACCTTGTCAACACCTCTTCATATATAATTAATGGTTTCACCATCCATCCTTGAATAAGGATGGTGAGCTCCCCAACTTTGTAAAATCCATCAGGAACATATATACTGGATATCTTTTCATGAAACATATCATAATCAATATACCAGATTTTTACCTCCCTAACTCTCTATGGAAGTATAGGTGTAACAACTATTGACTGAAGGTAAACTGAAATATCCCCAAGATTTCATTCATATCTTAGGAAAATGAACTTGGGATTCCAAGGTGAACACACTGGGTCTTACAAAATCCCTTTATCTAAAAATTGTAGACTACACCTTTATCTTACGAAGATCAATAGGTTCCATCAGATGTGCTATCACAAAAATAAAGGGTGATCCCTAGTGATAGTCCTTTTAGGGGACTAACTCATGGCAGGGAGATAAACCAGTAATATACCTAGGAAAGGCTTCCTCATACTCCATAACCACTATAAGAAAACAAAATCTCAAAGAATCCACTGCTCTAGAATTATCACTAACTAAATGATAAGAATTCAGTTGTATGCTCTTGCATATGAACTCATCTTGCTCTGCCTGGGATCACTCCTTATCAAAAGATAAAAACTCCATCCCAATAAACCAGAATTACTACTACACTCATTAGTAGAATCCAACTAATTATGGATGGTAGGAAACCATTCCATACTAAGGAAAACATAATAGGGTCTCACTGCTACTATGAAGAGATTCCACATGATTCTATCTATCCTCCTAGAGTTGGGACACATAGTCAGTAGAAGCATGTAATCATTGATCCTCCCAGTAGGATCCGCCAAAACAAGGGTTGAGTAATAAGGATCCAATGGTATCACTAGGTATTAAATAGAGGATATGCCTAAGGATAAGTGGCTAATGAATCTGTTTTAAGACTGCAATTGGGGTAGTGAATAAACATTCCCTGCCTTGAATCACACTCAAAGCCTCTATGAGCTCCTACTATTTGGAACTCATCCTTTCCCTTTCCCACCAGTTTTCCAAAACCAAGGCTTTCTACAACACCTTATCACATAAAAAGTAACTTAAACATACAAGTTAAAGTAACTCATCTACCACACCTTAACATTATCTTCTTTTGGTTCCATTGAATCACCTGTATTGTTTTAGATCCCATATCAAGAACATGTCTCTGTGTGGGAATTGTCCCACTTCCTTTCATGTCCAAAGTCATGCCAAAAAACATCAACATAGTTCTTTACCGATTCCCTATGTCTCCCTAGAAAATACTAAAACAAAGGATCCAAAAGAATGTATCATATTGGTGTCTAATAGTACTATAATAATTAGAAGGAACATAGGTCATACCTTGAAACAGTCATGGAGCCTCTGGGTAAAAATTATCTAACACATGAAGTTATCCAAGATTCTAAACACAATATTCCCAATTCTAGGTTTCTCTGCCTAGGGGTAGTGGTGGTAGCATCAAACTAAAGCATTTACCACCTCCTAATACTCCCCAGCCCATTCATCACATCCACCACTCTGCATACCTCCATGATCTAGCTGCTGCCGCTTCCTAAGAAATTCATTGAATGCCACTATAATAATAGCATAATGGGTAGAAAAAACCCGCATGATATGTCCTCTTCCATAAAAATCATAGAAACATATAAAACTTGTAGAACTGATATATCCTTGAGATCTTCAATGAAACATCATGTTTCATGACTTGCATCATATTCCTGTTGTTGGTAGGTCCTTATGACCATAAGTCCTTGGAAATCCCAACCTCATATGTTCATTATATAAACTAAAACACTACACATCATCATCAAGAACCAAAAGGGCCATACATGACCTAGTATGACATGTTGAATCCATATGAACCACATAAAGTGGGTATACAAACTGATCAAATGAAGAAAGTTCCACCTAATTTCTATCATGAAAAAAGACCACCTCATGACTAATCCCCTTTAGGAAGGCCTCATCACTCAACAGGTTGTACTCTCGATACTATTGATAAAACCTCATTGGCTGTCATAATGGAAACATACTGCAAGATACAAGATGTAGCATAATCAATGATTATATTTGGTGAGCTGACTCAAGAAGGAAATGGAAACCACAACCCATTTCTACATGATTCATGTACAAATTACTTCCCTGCAACCAATGTATACATGTACCGAGTCCACAAGAATATTATCATAGTCCTGGTGAATGGATACATCAATTACTACACCAACACTAGAGTACCTATCTTGAAATCCGAACTCAAAACATTTTAACATTATTTCCCAAGTTCCCAAACCAAACCTCACATCTCAAAAAAAAACACCAAACTCTGAAACCTAGGATAGGAAAACACCTATGATACCACTCTTTTATGACCCAAACCATCGAGTCCCACCTTGCTGGTGAAGTCACAAGATAAAACTACCCAAATCCTACCTCCATAGATAAGATATTGAAAAACATACTGAGAAGGAATATCTAAAATGGGAGGCCTTTCTCTAATTTACCTATATGAACACATACATATCCAATCCTATACAATGTTTAAATGTAAAAAAACTAGTAAAAAATCATGAAAATATTTATAATTCCTCAATTAGAGTATGAAATAAACTACTGGAAAGTATAAAAAGGGAAAAAATACAAGCCCAACCAAAACTAGAAAATAAAAGTCGGACCTGCTCAGAAGGAGTGGGCTGCTGTCAATGCAACACTGGAATACACCTTGCTCTATCAAGCCTAAACTAAGATCCATCAACTCTCAGTCCTCTAAGGAATCTATAAAATGGTTTGATGTTTACATAAGACATGACATGTATGGGAAGAGACCTTACATGGGATGAGTATAACAATACCTAGTTGGACACATAGAAAAAACCAAACATAAAATATCAAGAGTAGTTATCTCATCAAAAACAGGTATGCCGAAAAAGATATGAGACACATTGATAATCATGGATATCTCATATATACTCATAAAAGTCTCTGAGTCATAGAGGTATCAACCAATTCTATCCATAGATTCTCTTTTGGATCAAAGGTAATGCTTTTATAGGAGATCACACACCACAAAATCTTCCATCTTTGATGACACTCAACTGAGACATTTCACTCATCGGGTATCACTAAGCCAAATGAAACATCCCCTCTATCCTAGATGGCACACATACTATATAACATGATCATCATGTATTGACATGAATAATGTCATCCTGGAAGCTGAGAGGGTTCATCTGAGATACACACTCCATCAGACTAATACCCCATCAGAAAGATCATATCTCAAAACCAAGATAGGGGTCAATGCCTAGGGATCACTAGGGGGACACCAGAACTTATGGAAAAAATCCCCCTAGATTGGGAATCAATTTAAGTGTAAGTGTTGGTTATTCCAATTCCATAGACCATACCTAGGGAAATCATAAAAGAAATGAGGATCGATCTAGGCCTCTCAAAAGGATACATTCTCCAATATGATATGGGGTTTGAGGTCCTATTCTTGGGATCGTATATTGTACTATCTCCCATAGAAGTGGACTAAGACTACTTACTTCATAATAAGAGAAATCACCCATACTATACTAATCAACAGGAAGATACAGAGGGGCCACCCAATATTATGATAACATGATGATGCACCGAACCCTCATAGGAATGGACACAAGGAACACACTCAACCAATACGGGTCCAAATAACTCACTCAAGCTCATAATAAATATGAAATAAGAAGTAGGACTCTAAACTAACCTTAAAGGAGTACATGATGTTACCTTGGGGGTACATGATGTGTCTCACAATCTTGGCACTTCTTGTGTCTCATGCTCACATGACATGCACTTTTCCATGATGCACGACACATCCCATAGGTAGACACTGTGTATATTTCACCCTAGATCTTAGAATTCCATTCTTCCCATGCCTATGTATATCAGGGAATTCCTATGCACTTAGACATGTATGAGTACACTGATCTTCTAACATACTCCCGCTTACCCATGTACTTCCCAAGTATACGAAATGTGGGTCCACATGGCCACCTAGGTTTGTACACTTTGTACACATTGGTCTATCCACCATGTGTTACATAGCATGTGACTTGGAACACATGGAGTGTAACACTACATATCCACCTGGGTATATACCCCTATACACTTAGAGATGGTCAGACAAGGGTCATATGGAATGTGACACATATCACATGACATTTGGTATTTATCACATCACATAAAACTTTGCACTACCTAGATGGGACTACACAATGTGTGTTCATAGGACTACATGTTGTGTAGTTAGGAGTTTTATAGAAATCCCAGGCTATTTACACATATTTTTATGAATCATCCACATACAATGATTGTTTTGGAAATAATTCCATACATCTTGGATCTGGGGTTGACCAAACACTATCGATGTCCTTGTCCATATTTCAGCTACATTCACTGCTCGAAAAATGACCCACATTACCCCTTATCACCGTCACATACTAAAAAAATGAACACACACTTCTGATCCATTCATGGATCTACTTCCATCATTTTATACCACAACTATAACATCGATTCTCCATCCCAAACCCAGGGTAGTGATATGTTTCACTAAATATCGAATGTTCAATGATCGTTCACCTAGTATTCATCAAATCATAGTCCAAAAGAAAATACCAATGGAAAACGCATATCAAATGGGGAGAAAAAATACATAAAACAAAAATATTAGTAATGGAAGTTGTCTAATGTTCATTTTGGCCTTGATTCGTTTTCATAGATCGATGAACAAAGATAAATAAATAAACCAAAATAGTATCAATTCTTATACCACAATAAGATAAAGTAATTACCTGAATTAAACAAGGGATCCACAAATTATTTTTCTAGATAATTTATTCAAATTCATCATGGGTAAATAAAAAGGGGATAAATCCACACACAAAACAAGTCCTACCTCTATTTAGATTAATTAGTGACAAATAAATCACACACATCATTTTCCTGGATGAGATTTACAAGATTTTTTGTCATTGGTGTTCCATATGGTACTCTGATCATCGATCCATGACCCCAATTCCCGCCAATGTTCCTCCACACTCTCCTATCAATTATCAAGGTTATGAGGCTAACCCTAAAAATTGAACATAACTACATATTTGTAGATAAAAATATAGGTCACTGCATAAATGTAATAAATAAATTAAATAAATTAATTTATTTCATTATTTTCACCCTCGATGACTTTTAACCAAATTCCGAATGTCGAGAAATATATTGTCGTGTATAGGGTAAACCCCACATTTTGAACTCAAACGTGGTATCGGATTTCCAATCCAAGACTCCAATTGGGAGTTATTCCACTTTTTTAGGAAAACTATGCACACATGATATTAATATATTTAATATCTTTAAAATATAAATTCCAGGCTCACTAGTCTTCATAATTTCACACCGTCTCAACTCATGGATATGAAAATATTCCTATAAATATTATAAAGTATTACATGAAAAAAATGATAAATTACAATTAATCCTAATGACTTTGAAAATTAGGTACATTATACATTACATTAATACATGGGAATAGTAATAATATTGAAAACTTACTTAAAATTATTTTAATATTCCTTATCTTTTAAAACTACATGAGATAACCTAGGGACATACAAAAGAAATGGGTGATCCAAAAAATCAATTAAGGGAATAAAAAAATCATAACATAATGAGAGCATTAAATTTTAGTCAATAGGAATTTCAATGGAACAAAATGTGTTGATAATCATAATCTTAAATAATGATTCATGATACAACATTGTAACATATAAGTAATATGGAAATGTGGAAAAAACATTAAACATGACATCATAAACATATGATAAGGATAACCACCAATATATCATAACATTATGTACAAAGTACCATAATAGATTAGATTTACTCCTTAATCCCATACATGATGGATCATGAGACTAAAATATCACTCAATTCATTGGAGAACTATATAATTCCAGATTCACCCATAACTTTCATATCCAGTTCTTGCATAAGTCTTCCATATAAATCATTCAACATAGGATCATATTTCATCATATCAAATCCCAATATTAAGGATCACGGAATAAATACATAGAATTACCCAAAAAAAGTGATAGGTATGTCTAGGTGAATATGCTTGAGTTTAAATGGTGATGGTATTCACAATACAAAGGTTTGGAATGGAAAAAATCACAGGATAATTTTGGTAGTATAATGGGTTACATAATGAATCATGAGAGGGATTAATGAGAGTGAAAGGGGTATCTCATCACATAGAAATAATGAGGAAATTAAGATAGATATGTAATAACATAATATGACATGAACTATTTACAATTAAAACGTATAAGATAAAAAGGTTGTTGAATTAAAAAGGAGAAGGAGAGGGTTTCTTACCTTGAGAGGGTGATTAAAAAAGCTTGGGATGAGATTATTAAGTGATTAGGGGAACCTTGGGAAGAATATAGAGAGTAATGGGAAGATAAATATTGTGCTATATGTTTTTTTTTGAATATAAATGAGAAATTGGGTGGGTTTATATATGAAAAGAGAGGGGAGTTCTTTATTATTTTCTAAACATAGGTTTCGGACCCTATATAAAAAAGTAATCAAAACCAAAAACCCTCCCAAGGTTTTGTACAACTTTTTCTACAAAATAATTTTTTTTTCATTATTTCATGAGGCCATGAACCAATAACATTAACATAATACCCTTGGTTATATGTAAGTGAGTGTTGTTTACAAAGAATTGATTTTAAAACCTTAAAATATAATATAAGATTTAGAGGATTAATAAAGGATTTATAAAATTAGAAAAATAACCTCAAAAAAACATTTTTTAAAGGGGAAATATATATTTGATCTTGGATACCTTTTATGTCACATATTACATCACTTTTATTTTTAATTATGATGTCATAATACATACCATATATTTATACGATATACATTTTTACTCAAAAATTCGATTACCTCAGAAAATTATGAAAAACTCACCATTGGATAATTTTTAATTCAGATTCAAAAAATAATATTAGTTTTATAAAAATAATTCTCTAAAAATGATAAATTACACATTTAAATTAAAATCCATATTTGTTGAAAAATATTGGTTTTTTTTACAATAATAGTTTTATGACCCTTATAAAGATTACATTTTCACTTCATAAAATTATATTATCATTTATATTTAATTAATAACATTGAATAATAATATTTTATTAAAATATAATTTATTTCTAGAATTCATAAATTCATCAAAAGGATGTATTACTTAAAATTTCATATTACCCAGAAATACAATTTGTGTTTTATCGTATCAGAATATATTTTTTATCAAAATAATTTATTTAATCATTTATAAAGTAAAAAAATAAGGAATAAATATTATAATTTTTTCATTGAAAGGAATAGTATATATAGTCATACTATAATGTTTGAGATACATAACCCTTTATTACACCAACAAATTCTCTAAGGGTAAGGTGTGTGACAATGAGATTTTCTTATGATGGTTTGGTGAATATAACCTCGATGAGCTTGTACTTTTCCTGCAAACACTTTCTCTCATGATTTAGTTGTTGGATAATATATTGGGATTAGTCATGGGAGAATTCTAGTGATGCTATCTCCCTTTAAATCTCCAATAAATGGGCTTCATAGGGTACGATCCTACTTATCGAAGTTATCACTTCTTTCATTTGTGTCTGATGGTTCTTTTGTTTGTGTCTATTAGATTTATCATAACACTTAATATATACTAATCATATGATCACAATTTAATAGATATATTATCAATTTTCATGATGCATAATGTTATTTTGAATGTAATAGTATATAAATTATTATAGTCCAATATAACCAATGTAGTGTATTAGTTTTCTATAACAACATTACATAATAGGGAACATAATTCAATAACATAGGGAATATTATTTAAATTTTTTTTGGTCATTACATTATTCCATCCTTTTTAAATTTCACCCTTGAAATTTTTTATTCATGTACTAAAATAGATGAGGGTACTTCTATTTCATCACCTCTTCTAATTCCCAAGTTGATTCCTTAAACTTCTGATTCCGCCATAACACTTTGACCAGGTAAGTTGTCTTATTTCGTAGAACTTATTATTTATCATCAAAGATATTCAACATATACACCTCATATGAAATGAAAATTTTTAATGGTAACACCTCTAGATTTAGTACATATGAGGGGTCTGGCATGTACTTTCTCAAGAGGGATACATGGAACATATGTGTACTTAAGATATGTTAGGTTGGAGTGGTAGTCAATATGCCACTACTCAGAAGTGATCAAGGATATAAATGTGTTATATGTATCTAGGAATAAGATTTACCTTATTTCCAAACCTTATGAATTTATTCCATGATGATATATAAAAGATCATTTTATCATTGAACTCAAACTCTTGGTCTCATTGATGATTTTATACATATATTTTATATCAACTTTGTGCAGATTTCATGTGATACTAAATTGTTTAAACCTTATCTATCATATATTTGGTAAGATAAAATCTCATTAGCTTCACCTCTCCAAATTGATCCCAATATGTTGGATTCCAAAACCAATTCCCTTATATTTCCTCATAAGGTTCCATTTTAATTCTTGAATGGAAATTGTTTTTATATGAGAAATACATGAGGAGAAGGTGTTGTTACCAAAATTCTTTTGAATCCATTAAACATGATCTCATCATATCTTCTAGAGTTAAAATTTTCATTTCAGACTGACCATCCACATGAGGGTGATTAACAATGCTGTAGATCTGTTTTGTATTCAACGCTTGATAAGGGATTCTCTAAAACCTTGAGGTAAACCTTAGATCTTAATAAAATACAATAGAGATTAGAACTCCATGAAGTATTACCAATTCTCTTATATATATCTTGGTTATTTTATCAAGATAAAAATTTTCATTGATAGTATTGAAATTAACTAACCTAATAAGGAAACTGACAACCACCCAGATGGTGTTATTGCATTTAGGTGTCTTGAGGTGTCCTATGATGAAATAGATGGTTATGTTTTACCATTTAAATATAGGAATAGGAAACAGTTTCATTATACCCTTATAATTTTGTCATTTTTCTTTGACTTCATGGAATAACAAGCATCAAGATACAAAATATGAAATATTTATCTTCATGTTAACCCACTAGAATTTTTTCTTCAAATATCTATAAATCTTAGTGATTCCTTAATTAATTAAGAAGGATGAGATATAAACATCATCCATAAGTCCCCAATTCAATTTTAGTTTTTATGGGACACATATCTAGGTTCCAAACCTTATAACTCCATCTTTAGAAAAATTTTACTTTGGAATAGTTGTTGCCTTCTTGTATAGAAACTTATCATCTTTCAGAGATACATTGATTCACTCCAAAATAAATTATTGAGAAGTTATCTGAGGAAGGTGGGATGAAGATCTTTTTATTATTCCCATTTACACCCTTTTCATGTATAAGAAGATTGGATCCATTACAATACTCATCATGGGTAGAGTTTCATGATCCTTTCTACTAATAGCATATGACAATTTGTTTTCTTTCCTAGAATAGTAATGGGTTAAAAAAACATAATTCTTGATCATCACTAACCACCTCCTTTAGAACATATTAAGCTCTTTTAGTGTGAATATATACTTTAAGATTTTATGGTTCTTATATGTATCACACTTCTCCCTATCTAGATAATGTTTCCAAATAATTAATGCAAAGATTACTAGAGAAAATTAAAGATCCTGAGTTGGGAAGTTCTGATCATTAATATTTACCTGGAGAGAGGAATAGACTATCAATTTTCTATTTTTCATGGGTACATAACCCATGACCCTTTTAGATGCATCACTATAGATAAAAAATCCTTCCCCACTAGAGGATAGTATGAGTACAGGTGAAATTATTTGCCTCTTTTTCAGATCTTTAAAACTTTCCTCACATTCATCATTTCGAAAAAACTTGACTCCATTCTAAGTTAGTTTGGTTAGGGGGATTGAAAATAGTGAGAATTTTCTCACTAATCTTTGATAATACCTAGTTAATCCAAGGAAAATATGGATTTCTATCACATTTGTTGGTCTTGACCACCCTTTTATCATATTTTTTGTTGAAATATCTATAAACAACTCTTTACTGGTGATAAAATTCCTCAGTAAGGTTACTTTCTCCAACCAGAAATCACAATTACTGTAATTTTTATATATATTATTTTTCCATAAGTTCCTTAGTGATGTATTCAAATACTTCTCATGTTCCCCCTTCATAACCTTTACTTGATAATATCTAGACCGAAGATCTATCTTAGAGAAATACTGGGATCCATGAAGCTAATTGAACAAGCTATAAATCTGTGTAAGAGGATAGTTTTTCTTAATCATGATATTTTTTATGTCAGGATAATCAATTAATTTTAACATTGACCCATCCTTCTTCTTGAAGAAGAGGACTAGTGCACCTCATGGTGAAGCACTTGAGTGTATAAACCCTTTATCTAGATTCTCCTATAGTTTTTTCTTTATCCCTTAATGTTTAATAAAATCCATTCTATATAGAGTGTTGGATGTTTTCAAATCCACTAGTATAAGATCAATTTATAATTTAACCTCTCTAATAGGAGGAAGACCAGATAATTCTTTAAGAAACACATAAACATATTCCCTCACATTGGTAATGCCTTCAAATATTATATTTTATTTATTATCAATCTGTTGAGGTTGATACACTTTCTCAAAAGTAAATAATATCCATGATTTAGATGTTGGTAATAAATAATATTCCTCCTCCTCCATGAACTTATATAGAATCAGAGGGTGATTCATGATACCGAGGGGGATTTCCTTCCCTAAAAAATTTATGTTTGATTGATATAAGGAAATCTAACCCATACATGAATTTTCATCAAATTACACTAAAGGTAGCATGAAAACATTCATTGGGATGTTAAACCCACAAATTTTGATAGGTGGGGAGTTATATACTTAGGATGAAATAATTTCCTAATTTTCCATTTTCACTGATAGTTCTATTTCCATGATTATTGGGGGTTTTTGAATAGTTCTACTAATCTTGTGAGATATAAAAGATTACATAGAACAAGAATCAAAAGGTACATTTTCAATTTAATGAATAACTAAGATACCTAACACCACTTCATTTTCAGGATCTAGATCTATAATTGTGATGGTATAAGCTCTCCCTTGATCTCTAGTAATTTGGGGTTTCTATCATCGGTTATCATTGAAAACCCTTTGCTTAATGCATTAACTTGCATAGTGCCATTTTTCCTTGAAGTTAAAACATTAGACCATGGGTTGAGGGTTGACCAGAGCATTATTTTATTCCATCACATTGGTGGGTTTCTCCCATTAGCAATTACTAGCTAGGTTCCCTTTCTTATCACACATAAACCATTTTTTTGTCCTCTTCAAGATATTTTTGGGGGTGCTTATTCCTACACCTTTAAAAAGTGGGATATTGGAATTTCTTGACACCATTATAATTCTCCATCACACCTCCATAATTAACCTCCACTTTCCACTTATTATACCCATGATACTCTTTAGATTCATTAATCTCCATTTAAACTTTTAGGGATCATCAGAAAATTTCCTCAAAATTTTTAAAGTCTTGAATGTATAAAGAATTTTTTAGACTCTAATTCAATTCAAAAAATAAGTATTAAAATTTTCATTCTAGGGTAACAAAAAA
This sequence comes from Viscum album, assembly GCA_963277665.1. NCBI lineage: Eukaryota > Viridiplantae > Streptophyta > Magnoliopsida > Santalales > Viscaceae > Viscum > Viscum album. The sequence goes on from OY728139.1 coordinate 415,590,290, forward strand.
GCCAAAGATGTATCATGAATGTCTTGTGGATTTTTTCTCATATACCCCGATAGATTCATCATCCATTTTCTTGAGGCTAAGGAAGTTCCTCTCTATTTACAATTAAAGGGTGTGAGGAAAATATTTGTCAAAAAATATTTTCTATAATTTTTTCCACTCAATCAATTTTATCTCCAACTAAGTATTTATATTATTGACCAACATACAATATTGATCAACTTCACCTTCCATTTGATAAACAACCAACACAACCTTCTATTATTCATATAATTGAAGTATAGAGAATATATTTTCAATAGAGATGATCTATTGTTCCATAATTAAGGGATTAGAATATCCATTGAAAGTTGGAGGACATTTTCACATAAAGGTATCAATTTCAACTTTCTATTTCTTAGATGGATTTAAGAATTCCTACTGATTCAGGTTTCAGTTCAAAAAATGATTCATTTGAGAAAGTATAGTCATGAAGTTCACAATTCTTTCTCTCATTAGGTTGTTCATCTATTTTTGGGAAGTCATCACATTACCCCTCACATTGGTTGTTGACTCAATTTCTCATATTTACAACCATTGACTTGAATAAAGGAAAATTTATAGATGATAATTTTTAAATGTTTTAATGCATAAAAGGTAAACTATGAACATTAAAGGGATAAATATTTAATAATGTATATTTCTAACTTATGAATTTATAGGATTCCATCTCAGTTATCCATGATCTATTTCCTAACATAATATCTTATGGAAATTTTTGTTTCCATAATAATGGTTTATAATGAGCCTATAAATTTACCAAATCAAATCTTCTAAGAGTGTAAAATTAGTTGTGCATCAAGGGCCATTTTCACACACTAATTCCTTCTTGAGTATAGCTCAATAATTTTTTTTAGAGTTGTTATCACTAGGTACATTTGTGCTAGAGCCACATCCACTTGTAGTATCCTTGCATGGATTTATTTTTATATAAACCAATTACTCTAAACTTTACCAAAATTTAGGGTTGTTTTTTGTGTTTAGTATTATCTTTATTACTTTTAATAGAGTTTTCAAATCATAATAAAAAAATAAATAAACTTTCCTCTGATACCATCTATGAAACCCTTGCCTTTAATACACTTTATTTCATGGTTTAATACCTAATGGTACACATAAAGCAAACCCAAAAGATCAATAAGCCTAATGTATTTGGGAATTAGGTATATAGAACATGAACTTGACACCTGATCACAACAATAATTGCTTCTGACGCTTTCACCGGGGTGCGCACATCTGTCTTCATGGACACAACAGGCATGGTTTTTGTGTTTCCCCGCATTACCGCTTTCCAAAGGCAGGTGGCATCCACTCATTATTCAGGGACGTCTGATCCTTGATCAAAACCGAGATGATGGGATGTCGGTTCTTCCTTCCGTGGATTCCTCCTCGGAACTCGTCACCTAGTCCAGGTCTCCCTCATAGATTTAATACATTGTTCGTGAAACTCTTCCCAGTGCCATGTTTCCATGGACACCGGTTAATTACACTGCTTCTGTCAGGGCATTCCAAAGGGTCTGGTCAGGGTAGTAACCTTCAGTCGGGGGAGTAGTCACGTCGAGGCATCAGTAACGTGTCTGGATGCTGGGGAATTGGAATTTATGTATTTTGTCCCTTATTATAGGGCATCTTGAGGGCACGGAAGCCCGAGGCATCCCACATCGAGCATGAGGAATCGTATGCCATAGGCATGTATCTGAGGTTTTCCTCAGCTTCCTATGTTTAACACAGGGTATGCCGCAAGTTTAACATCCAGCGGAGATAGGTCGGCCTGATCAGAACACTAGCTTGAGTGGATCAGATTGAGGAATACCCCTTGAGGGGATGCCAATATCGGGGCCAGCCCGTGGGTGGCTTCCCGAATGCTGTGGAGGGTAATGGGGTGGCATGATCTCACCGGGATGTGGCGGCCCGGGTAAGAATCAGGATGGATGATGGAGAATTGCATGGAGTGGAGGGGGAATGAAACGTGTTGTTGTGGAGATGGTGGTGGTGATGGGATTGAGTCTCAAAGAGACTTCCTACATATCCCCATGGCAGGGAATCAAAGTCTACGTAGTTCAAAGTGAATGGGTGGGGCTTACACTCTAGGCTACCCAAGGTGATGGAAGAACTGACATGAAAGCGGTCGAAATGACCAGGTGGTGGGCTTGAACCTCATGAGGCTTCCTACGTACCATGACTTGGCAAGGATCAATTTCTGTGTAGTTCGGGAAGAGGGGTGTTATACTGACATGAAGGGGTGTCATAACAACAAGATGGTAGGGTCACAATGGCTTACTGCTGGATTGGGATGTGGTTTAATGTCATGCGGTATGGGGGCGCATCGGGGAACTGTCGTGAAGAAGGACCTTGGTTCAGGTGGATGGTGGGATTGAACCTTAGTAAGGCTTCCTACGTATCATTCCTTGACATGGATCAAAGACCACGTAGTTAAAAATGGTGTGTCGGCGAACCGACACGAGTGAGGATCTTGGTCCAGATGGTGTGGGGCATACACACTAGGCTGCCCAGGTGTTGGTGAACTGACGTGAATGTGGTCGGAGTGACCAACGGGTGGTGGGCTTGAACCTCGTGAGGCTTCCTACGTACCATGCCTTGGAAAGGATCAAAGTCCACGTAGTTCAGGTGAAAATGGGGGATGCTTGGCACACCGACTAGGAGACGGTCTAGGCCAATGATTGTTGGGCTTGAACCTCAGGGAGGCGTCCTACGTACCATGCCTTGACATGGATCAAAGTCCTTGTAGTTTAGATGTGAATGTGGGTGTCAGTGAACTGACATGAAGAAAGGACCTTGGTCCGATGGGTGATGGGCTTGAACCTCAGGGAGGCTTCCTACGTACCATGCATTGACATGGATCAAAGTCCTCATAGTTCAGGAAGGGTTTTGTCAGCGAACCGACATGAGTGTGAACCCGTGGGTCCACTGGTGGTGGGCTTGAACCTCGTGAGACTTCCTACGTACCATGCCTTGACATGGATCAAAGTCCTCATAGTTTAGAATGGTCATAATGGCTTACCGCTGGACCGAAATGTAGTTTAATTTCATGCGGGACAAGGGTGAACCCCAACGTGAATAAACGACGGGCGGTGGGCTTGAACCTCGTGGGGTTTCCTACGTACCATGCCTTGACCTAGATCGAAGACCTCGTAGTTCATATGGATGTACAGTTTAATGTCATACGGGATAGGGGTATGCAGTTTAATGTCATGTTGGATGAGGGCATACAGTTTAATGTCATGCTGGACGAGGGAATTTCCATGGTCGATGCTTACTCTAAGCCCACATGAGTAATGCTCGGTGTGAGAAACAAGAGGCAGTAGAGACCTGATGATCACGTCATGAAGGGTGAGTCTGTGAGAATTGTAGAGGGGCTTATGCGTTAGGCGTCCCATGGTGTTGGTAATTACTCCAGGATGGAGACCCAAAGTGTGGAAAAGCGCAGTGGGAGAGGGATTTGGGACCAAATATGGAAGGTTCCTTGTTCCCTATCGTGCCCTCCACTGGCCTTGGCAGTGGAGAAGTACGGAGGTGCATGGGTGCTACCTTCCACAAGAGGGGATAGGGGGATTACACCAAGGTTGTTACCCTTCTCCCTTGGACATACGCCACTCTGATAAAGAGTATATCATCCCATGTGTGGGTGATTCCATTCCCGTGGAGACGAGCGGCGTAAATAATGTCCGAGCTGGGGGGACCCTGCGTGTGAGGCATGGGGTCAGGTCACAGTTTAACGTCATGTGTTGAGGACAAGGCGATAGGAAGTTTAACGTCCTACAGCTCGTACGAGGTGGGTTTACTCTGAACCCTTAAGACTTACATGATAGGTACCCTCTTCCCCTTGGGGGAGGGAAGGTACCGGAAATGTCGTGGTAGAGGGAAGTCGCAGAGCAAACCATCGAGGGGTCCACGTTAGCATGGTTATGCGAAGAGGTAATAGCCATTAGCATGCCTATTCAAAGAAGCATTATGCCGAGAAACACTACGAGTGGTGTCGTCAATGGGACTTTGAAATCACATCATGCAAACATGGAGGGTCGCACGGGAAGAGGAATTTCTAAGAAAAGGGGTCCACAGGCAGGGACCTTGTAGAGCTCGGTTGCTTTGCATAGTGGAGAGCACTTGAAAAGGGGTGTGCTTCGCGAAGTGGAGTTCCTTGGGATTAGCATGGGGTAAAATTGTGAGTGGGAGGTGCTTTGTGAAGTGGAAGGGTGTTCACAGAGAATTGCCTCGAGAAGCGGAGGTGCCTCATGAAGCAAGGTGTTGTGAAGCAGTGTGCTTCGCGAAGTACAGTGACCCTACCTTGGCATGTGGATCACTTGTATAGGATGGGTGTTTTGGGAAGCATAAATGCTCCGCAGATGCCCGGGTTCCCTTGGTAATCCCCCTTCCTTTGCATAGGCCCTTAGGATTCGTGAAGGGCATCCCTCTCAGAAGAGGGGGTCAAAACGAGACAAGTCAAAGTCCTCTCACGAAGAAAAAAATACCTCGTGGAGCGCATGATTCCTAGAGAGAAGAATGCTTCACGATTTGGGAGTTGAGAAGCCGAAAGGTCAGATTGTCTGTCCGTAGAGCTCAGGGGGAGCTTGGTATTTATAGGCAAGGGGGGTCGTAGAGCAGAACTCACACGACGCGAAGGGGGTCTTGGTGGCTTCACAGCAGGTTTAAAACATCAATCGGATTCGTGGAGGGGTACTGCCTCCTCTGCTTCATGGTGGGTCGTGAACTTCAGGTCGTTCATGGAGCGTTACCGCCTCTGGTGCTTTGCGGCGGGTCACGAACGTCATGCCGTTCGCAGAGCGTTACCGCCTCTGGTGCTTCACGGCAGCCGCAGAGCTAGGGGGACTTCGCGTCAGGGCTTTACGAGGATGGGCGTGAAGCCTCTTTTCCTTTTCTCCTTTCTTAGAATATTTTGGGTGCCAAAAAATGCCCCCCTCAGACTTGGAGTTGTGGAGGGATAAAGGGTCGGAGTCTGGGGGAAATCGCCAAAATTCTCAGCCGGTCGTGATGAGGACTTACAAAGCGGGAGAGCGAGGTGGCCAGGGGCCGCGCGATCCGGACGCTCTGTGACAATCTGTGTGGGCCGGACATGCCGCAAAACTCTGGGGGCCGCCACCTATAAATAGGGGGTTGACCTATTTTCTTTTTCCTTCTTTGAGACTTTGTCCTCTTGCGCTCTCGATTCACGAAGCTCCGCGTCCTCCGCGTCTACTCACCGCGAATCGAGCTTCACGGTGAACCGTGAGTCTCCAACTCTGTGAATGTGCCAAGCGAACTTCTGATTGCAAGATGAGGCTAGGCTCCGCATCTTGGCTTTGCGCCCAAGCTTCACGAGTGACCTTTGCGAACAACCTCCGCGACCTGATCCGAAATTTTTTTCGAGTTCTGAAACCGTAATGGCCCATCAAGAAGTTGTGCTGGGGGTGCTCGCAGATTCTTCCCAGAGGGATGAGATGGCCAACCGTCTGAGCCTTGGAGAGACGGTCCAAAGTCACTCGGACCATCATTCTTTGACAGACCTCCTATCAGAAAGCAAAAATAACTATCTGCTGTGCAAGAATCTACCCTTGTATGGATTCAGGCTGAGGGATGATGTCTTCATTCCTAAGGTGAGTAGGGACGAACCAGCAAGCTGGTTCAGGAGAACGCCATGCCAACGCCAATAGTTCAGGGCAGCCGATGGTCATGCACGGGAGGACTTCACACTTGTCACTACCGATTGTCTATACAACCATCTGAACAACATCGACGGGGAGCCACTGCAACCAGAGATATCCCCTCCCTTGTACCACACTATACTGAAGGCGTCTCTTCAGGATCCAAAAAAGGGGTGGCTCGACGAGTGGGACCTGCTCCAGGGCTGTAACTTCACCAACAACTGGGAATGGGCCTACTAGTTAGGTGCTTCATGTGAGGAGTTTGGGGCCGAGCTGAGGAGAGTGGGCTTTTATGAGGCAGCATGGGCCTCAAAATTCCACATTTATCAACTGAAACAACTGATGCCAGAGCTGTTGAGTAGATGGTTTTCTAGGACCAATACTTTTCACCTGCACCATGGGGAGGTTGGCATTAGTCTGTGGGATGTCCATTAGATCTCGGGGGTCCCGATCTTGGGGCCTTGTATGATGAGTTCCTTCCCATCATGAGCGCATGGGAGGATCCAGAGCAGATGCCGCAACTGGCATCAACACTGATGGAACTGGTCCCTAGAGAGGACAAGGAGGTGGTGAGAGATGTCCACTTTAAGAAGTGGTTCAAGTGGTTACTGAACTTCTCAGAGGATCGAGAGTTCCCTATGAGGCCTCGAACTTTTCCGAAAGGGGCTCAATGGGGCAAGGAGAACTCGTATTGGCGGATCTTGGAGGACAGCCAATGGAAGACTTGGGGTTTCAGTGTCAGGACTGAACAATAGCCAATAGTTAGGATGGAGGGGTTCATCACCGCCCTTATCTGCGATTGGATCCTACTGGTGAGGGAGACCAACATGGGGGTGTGGCCCAACTCGTTCATCATGGAATCCTGTTTTCCATGGGAAGGCAGGTCAATATGGGGATTCTGATGCTCGACAGATTGTACAAGATGATGCAGCATGTTAGCGAGGGAAATAAGCCTCCAAGGATATGCGGGCCCTTCCACCATTTGTATGGGTGGATTGTGGCACACATTAGGGGGGTCTACGAATACCCAAACCCTATCTCGCCACTAGGATCAAACTTTCGCCCTTTCATTCTGAATGCAGCCGGGAGCTTCCCAGTCAAATTAACCGTACCAATGGTGCTGAACCGGGTGTGGAAGGCGGATGAGTTTAACTTCCACCTATTTCCATCGATGATGGGGGTACTCACTGACGACGGGCAGGGAACGGAAGAGCACCAGGCTTATCTCCTGGCCTTTCGAGGTGGAGTTTTGGTGGCACGAGTGGACCGTGAGCCGCTCTGTGAGCTGTACACCCCACATCGGTTTGCGAGGCAGTTCTGGTGCCTGTAGCAGCTGACCCCATGGGTCTACTGGGAGGTGTGTCATGAGGAGAACCCGTGTTTAATGAGGCAGTTGTGGCTCATGTTCACACGGGAGGACAGGAAAATGCGAATGGAATTTCCTCCACTGACTGCCACCTTTAGATTGGTGAAGGAATATTCCATCAGAAGGGAGGCGGCTTTTCTTGGGGAAATGTTGAAGCAGCCAATCATTCGGGCTGGTGACAGTGGGACTCCCCTATCCAGAGGTCGGGGTCAGAGGGCAGCAAGGGCCTCTCATGGTGGCGGGGCTGCCGTGGCGGCGAGACCTGCACCTTATGAGGATGTAGCAGCAGCGGTAGATCCAACAGTGGTAGTAGACCCGGTGGTTCTGGAAGAGCAGTGCCATCTAGAGGGGTGACCACCGAGGGGGTTTCGCGGGATATCCACTCAGGCTCCAGGGAAGCATCTACGCCATATCGACATGCCAGAGAATGCTTTTTTCCCGGAGGCTTGGGACATTTGGGATGTCAACCGGTAGTTTCTCAGCCCGCCTGAGATGTGGGAACACCTAAACCGTCTCGATATAGTCCTACTGGTTATAGGCCCTATTCGGTCTGGTTTCGCAGTGTCTCTGGTGGAGTTGGAGCAATATTTGCCTGAGATGGAGGACTACGTACATTCTAGTGGTTCCCCATGTCCGATGACAAACTGGGTAAGGGTGCTGCTAGATCGGACGGTTCCCCCATAGCTGTCGGTCTTCGAACTGAGAGAGTGCTTCCCTCTGCCGGAAGAATCAGACAAATCCTCTAGGGAAGATGAGGCTGACGGAAGGAGCCCGTTGGAGGAAGGCAAATTCGGAGGTCAAGACTCAAATTCCAAAGATTTCTCAGAGGTTCTCGAGGTATCATTCCAAATTTATTTCCTCAGGGTTTGCTCTCAGGCCATTATGGGCCTCTTACGAATATCTGAACCATGCAAGAGGAACTTGTATACAGACCTCGCTCTCGCCCCTTGGAGGGTGATGATGCAGGACCTTCATAACCCGTGCCTGCAGTTGCATCCAGTTCTGTGTCTGGTGGGGCTAGAGTACCTGAGGTGGCTCCTCCAGAATCTCCAGACCTTCCGACGGTATACGGAGGGCCATGCCTTGGGGTTGTGTCAGAATCGACTCCAGAGCAACACTTGGAGTTCGATCTCCCTATGTTTTCTCCGCTGGATTCATTGATGTCATATGTAGATCATGCCAACTGACGTTCATGCCTTTCTCTATCGTACAGTTCTCCGATTGGCATGGGCTTGTACGGCAAGGCTGGTCGGGATGTCTGGTGGCATCCCTCCTAGGGGCATGCTGGTGATTGTGGAGATAGTTCCCCCATCTACCTGAGCTACAACACTCCCTATCATTGGCAGGACCACTAGCAGGGTCTTGCCTGAGGTTATTGAGGTAGAGTCTGATGATGAGGATCAACCGGACGACCCAAGTCCCGCCACGCCAACCCCGGTGCTAGATGTTGCGCCAGATTCAATGCCAGACGCAGATCCTGCTGAAGATTTCCTGCGGGTGTATCCTGCATACGAGACTACCAATCGCACGAACTAGGACGAGATGACCTCTAATGAAGAGGACATAAAAATAGTATGTCTCCGATCATGGAATATAATCACGCACTTCATTAATGACACCCCCCAAGTGCTATGGCTAAATTAAATGGACATAATTCACTCACGGCTGCATGAACTGTGCGCTGGGGGAGTGGATGTCCAGCGTCCTCATATGCTCATCTGAGATCTCAAGGTAGAGAAGATCCGGGAATACTATCATGAGCTCATCATGGGATTTTAGTGTAGGAAGGTGACGAATGCCAAGAAGATCTAGGAGGCTGAAAACGAGGTCCAATAGCTACAGTCCCAGGCGGATGAGCACTCAGCCTCTCTTAATGCATAATCTGGGCTGATCTCACGATTGAAGGCCTAGCTGGAAGAGGCAGAAGAGCGTATGAGGCAGGCTTCTGGAGAGATGGTTGTCATTCAGGCTAACATAGAGAGGGCCTGAGCCGAGGCTAACTAACTGCACCCCGTTGCTGCTAAGGAGGATCAGGATCTGAGTTGGCGATAGCAATTCCTGGACGCCACAAGTCAATGGGTATCAGAGATGCAACGCTCTTTTGATGGGGTCAATCCGTCCATGGGGGGAGTTGACCCCTGGGTATTGTAATAATTACAAACCCTTGAATGTACTTTCGTGATTTTAAAAAAAATGAATTCCATAGCAGGAACGCATTCCGTTATTTTCACTGGTTCATTTTGAATCCTTACAATGTTTGTGGGATGTCTGGAGAAAATTCCCTAAGTTCACATGGGTCAGGCCCAATGTGAGAAACAAGAGATAGTCGCCTCATCATCCAGCCCAAACATAGGAGTGGAAACCAAGCTTCAGGTATTTAGGGTTTGGATAACCAGTCTGGATCTCTGGAAAATAGGAGTGACCTGGTCGGAGAAGGAAGTCCTCAAAACAGCCGAATTACCGTTTTTTCAGCGTGCTCTTGTGCACGAATGGTGTAACGCCAGGGGCACTGAAATTGGTCCGAACGGATGAGAATGGTAAGCGTGAATCATGATACCCAAAATTTGGAACATTGTGAGGGTAGCATGATAATAAAGGACAACTGTTTAACCGTGGTGGAAAAACGGTATCCTTACCGCATTATCCTGAAATGGGGACAACAAGTGAGGGCAGACCGTTGACCATATTCACAAGATGGGGCCTAACTCAAATATTGTTGATCAGCATTCCGGGATGTTGGCCCAGGACAGCAGGCGGACCATAGGTAGAGCAACCATACTGGTATGGGGTCCCTCGAAACATGACCAGTCTTCCGGAACGTTGGCCTAGGACAGCAGGTGAACCATAGGTCAGGCATCCATACTGTTTGGGGGTTCCTCCAGACATGAAAGGGGACGAGGGTCCAAATAAGGGGCACGTAAAGCCTGGAATATAGAGTGATGGATTGCCCAAACAGAATCCAACACTCATTTAATTACACCATCGTGGTGGGAGTATGCCAGATGGGCGCATCGGTTTGATCATGGACCATTCCTTCTTTGAGATAGGGCCTCTCTGGCGAGGGTGTTTGTTTCTTCCCAATGTAATCTTGGGGCATCCTGAACTTGTTCAAGGCAGAGTCATAGTTACACGATCCTCTATAAGGGGTCCGGCCAGGGGGCCGAAAAGGGGAAGAACAGGATTAATGATTCCTGTAGGCTGGACCCTAAGAAAAATACTAGGGTGTCTCTACATATCCCATGAGGATGGAAATCAAGCCACACATAGTTCTGGATGCATAGTGTAGTCATATACCAACACTGACAGGTGAAATTATCTCTGGCAGGGCTCGGTGCATCCCATGATTAACATGGGGCATCCTGAACTTGTTCAGGGTAGAACCACAATTTAGTGTCATGCGTTGAGGACATATGGACTCCCGTAGTTTAACATTATACGATAGGACGTAGAGTGAAATGGAAGAGCCGAGGGAGCATATGGTGTAGTAGTTATGAAACCGACATGAATGAGGACTTGAAGTCCAAATCACACCACGTACCCCCAAAGGAAACTCTCCAGGTCGAGGGACCAAGAGTGAGAATTAGGCTGGGCCTGAAGCAGAGTGGTCAGACATTCCTACGTACCCCATGAAGATGGTAATCAAGACAAACATAGTTCTTAGGGGACGATGAGAAGCCTGGTCGTGTTGGTACACATCCTGCCAAAACTAATAAGCCCACGTTAGTCGTGCTCGGTGTGGGAAACAAGAAGTAGTGGTGGGACTTTCCCGACATAGAAAGGGGCAGGTTAGGGAGAAGGGACTCTTGGTGAATACCGGCCCCATGATACTAACATGACCATGTGGCGCAGCTAGATGCATGAAGAGATAGAGTCGAGTATGTTGGAGTTCCACTTGAACATGAGGAAGTGGAAATGTGTGAATCATGAAGCTTGATATTTGGATCACAATGATGGCAGCGTGACGATAGAGTATAACCGTTAACCATGGCAGAAACGCAGCATCTATATCATGTTAGCCTAGAATGGGGACAGAAAAATGAGGGTCGACCGTTGACCATGATCGAAACACGAGACCATGTAGCAAATGTCGTCAAAGATCCTTAGGGACGTTGGCCCAAAATGATAGGAGAGCCCTTAGGCCCAACATCCATAGAGAGCCCTTAATCCTAGCATCCATGTCATCTGAGGGTCCTTTTGGATGTGGAAGAGGATGAGGATCCAATTAGAGAGCTCATGAATCTTGGTCATGGGATGAGGGGAATGTCCCCATGAAAATGCCACACTTCGGGCTCTTTTTCAAAAGGCATCTGAATACGACAACGCAAAATATTAGATAGAGGTAGCAGAGTCCTTTCCCATAGGGAGATCTTAGTTTAGGGTCGTAGAATTTGGACCATGGGTGGGAGGAAACACAGGAGGCACATGCCTGGTATTTACAAAAAACCTGACGTGGATGGGAACCCGAGGTGTGTACAGTGTGGTGAACAACCTGACATGAACGAGGACATAATCCCATACCACACCGCAAAACCCCCCTTAAGAGAGGTTTTAGGTCAAGGGATTGAAAGTTGAAGTTGAGATGGGCCTGAAGCAAAGTGCAAAGGCATTCCTACGTACCCCATGGGGATGAGGATCAAGATGCATGTAGTTCTGAAGGGTGGCACGGTAAGGTACTAGTGCCAAGGAAGAAGGGGAGTGCGGGCGTGGACCATGAACCAAAAGAAGTTGAATTTGATAAATCTTGTTTTTCCTTTAAGGTGAGTGGTTTTTTTTTTGTGAAGCAACAGGCCTAGGGTAGAAAGCCCTGGTGTCGCCACAAGAATCAAGCCATGATAGGCGTTGACAAATGGCATGGAACGTGACCAATACCCAACGTGGTGTCCTCTAAAACAAGGTCATCACAATGTAGTGTTTTTTTTCGTCGTGCGTCCAGGATGATAATGTAATAGTTTAGGGTTGTGTGATAAGACCAAGCATGCATTTTAACGTCATGCAGCGCAGACGTAGTAGAGACAATGCTAGACAGGAGATGTGTACGGTGTCGTGTGACATAAACGATGTGAATGGGGACATAATACCACATTATATCGTACACAATCCCGAGTGAGTAACCTCAGGCTGAGGGTCCAACATAGAGGTGAGAGGTGAAGGGGGAGATATTAGCTCCCGAATGAGCTGGACCCGAAAATGAGACGTTCGGGCGGTCCTACGTATCTCATGAGGATGGGAATCAATCTGAACGTAGTTCTAAGGAGATCTTAGTTTATGGTCTTAGAGCTTGGACTGTGGGAGTCTCGAAGGGCACCGTATTGCATCTTTTTCCCCCTGATATGAAAAGGTGCACTGAGGGGTAGCGCCAAGAGTGTCGAGATTCCACCTAGACACAATGGGGTGGAACACAATTTGAATCATGTAACCAACATTCAAGGCTGGGAAGGGATGGTGTGACGATAGAGGATTACTGTTGACCATGTTCTCAACATAGCATCCTATCGCATTAGCCTGAAATGGGGATAAACAATTGAGCATTGACTGCTGACCATATTCACAACACGGGATCTGTATCAATTTTTTGTCTAAAACCCTCGGGGGCATTCACCCGTAATAGTAGGAGAGCCCTTGGGCATGGTATCCAGGCCATTCTTGGGGGGCCCTCTGGGTGTGAAAGGTGATGAAAGCCCTGATGAAGGGAGACACAAATCCTGAAAAGTGGAAGGAACTTGACCAAGTCAAACCTGACACTCTTGGTTCTGGACCAGAGTATTCTTAACACATGGGTGAATCACTGCAAGGAGTCGAGGGACTCAACTTGAGGGCATTTGAGAGATGAAAGATTCCTGAGAAAAAGGGCATAGTGCCAAGAACCCTGTATCATTCCTATATATCCCCCCCCCCCCTTCAAGAGTGACAGGCCAAGGGGCCTAGGAGACCGGGAGATCAAGAGATCCCTAAGAGGTGGGGATGGACCCAAAGTCTATACATCTGGGTGGTCCTATGTATCCTATGAGGATGGGAATCAATCCAGACGTAGTTCTTAGGAGTTCTTAGTTTATGGTCTTAGATCTCGGACCATGGGTGGATAGAAACTTTCCAGGCAAGCGTAGACCCCGACCCGATCCCTAAGCCCACGTGATTTAAACTCGATGTGGGAAACAAGGGGGGAATATCCTTATCACAATACCTGAAACATCCATCGAGGGGAAGTCAGTGAAGTTCCCTGAAGGACCCCTCTAACACGGCTTTGTTCCCCTAATGCGCAGATGTGCACTGAGGAATAGTACCAAGAGTTTCGAAACTCTACTTGGACATGATAATAATGGATAAGGATGTGAATCATGTAACCGAAATTTTGGGATTAATGGGGTTGGCATGGCGATGGAGGACAACTGTTAACCATGGTGGAAAAACAGTCCCCATATCAAGTTAGCCTGAGGTGGGAACAACAAACGAGCATCGACTGCTGACCATATTCGCAACGCGGGATTTTTATCGATTTGTTGTCTGAAACCCTCGGGGGCGTTGGCCCGTAACGGTTGGAGAGCCCTTGGGAGTGGTATCCAGGCCATTCTTGGGGGTCCCTTTTGGTGTGAAAGGTGATGAAAGCCCTGATAAAGGGAGACACAAATCCTGAAAAGTGGGTGCAGACGTGTTTGAGTAGAATCTGACATTCCAGGTAACTTAAACCAGAGTACCCTTAGGCATATCGGTGAACCGCCACAAAGGGTCGGAAAATTTGCTCAATAAAGGTAGTCCAAGGGGCCAAGGTGGGATGGAGATTAACAAGAGATGGGGTTGGACCCAAAGCTTAGACATTCGGGTGGTCCTACGTATCCCATAAGGACGGGAATCAAGCCACACGTAGTTCTAGAGGATACCCAAGGGGCAGGATACCCTAACGAGGATGTGTGTGGAACGGCGTGTAACCCAACGTGAATGGGGATGTAATACCACACTACACCGAATGGTCCTGTAGAAAAGAACATGGGCCAAGGGGCCCAAAAAGGACAAGGGGCCTAATAGTTGGGTTTTGGTCAGGAAGGCCTGGCCAACTCACAGTTTAACATCATGCAGTGAGGACGATGTTCAAAGAATATGAGTCCCTGGACAGAGGAGGTGTATGGTACGTCGAACACACCAACATGAACGAAGACATAATCCCTCACCACACCATACACTTCAGGTAAGAACTTGGGATAGGGCCCGAAAAGGCCAAGAGGCCTGAGGCTGGGCCTCGGTAAGGGAATGCGTACGACATGGAAAGTGGCCCAATGTTAATGAGGACGTAATCCCACACTATGTCGTACACTCCCTATAAAAGAATCAGGGTCGTGTGCCCGACCATTGGCACCACCCAGAGGGAAGTTTGTCGCTTTGGGATGGGGCAAAACAAATCACTGCACTCGATGTTTGGGACATCTTGGGGTGGACTCGAAGATCCGGTGCACTGTTGACCATGCTCGAAACATAGAATCCCTATGGTTACCTGATACGGGAGCAACAAATGAGCGTCGACCACTGACCATGTTCGAAACATGGGACTTGTATCGGCTTGTTGCTCGACATCCTCGAGAGTGTTGGCCTAAAGTGGTAAGAGGACCCTTAGGCTGAGCATCCATACCATTCAGGGGCCCTTCTGGATGAGGAAAGTGATGGAATCCCAGTCAAGGAGTGGGTGAAGCATAGACGTACCCATCTACGAGAGAGGCGGAAATCTATAGGGGAGGGGATGTACAGCCAGGTCGAGGCTTGCTCGATGTGATTTGGGGAAAAGTGTGCACCTTGTCATATGTCTTTACCTGAGGGGAAGATTTTGGCTTCTAGGCTGGGCCAACAGACGAAATGTTTGGGCATTCTTATGTATCCCATGAGGATGGGCATCAAGCCATACGTAGTTCTTGAAGTCAATGCAGTTTAACTTCATGTGGTGAGGACGTGGTAGGATAGATGAATGGGAGAGGGCACATGGTGCGACCCTTATAATCCTTGTATGAGCGGGGCTAAGGAAGCCTACTCCTCATCATGCAAGGACGCTCCAAGGAAACTATACCCAGGGGGGACAGTCAAAGAGAAGAGCTTGGGGATGGGCTCAAGATGAGACGTCTGAGCATTCCTACGTATCCCATTAGGATGGGAATCAAGCCCTACGTAGTTCTTGAAGCACAATTTAACTTCGTGCTGGATGAGAGATGCGTCTCTTCTGGGGGAATGTACGGTACGGTGGTTAACCCGATGTGAATGAGGATGTAATCCCACACCACACTGTATGATCCCATAAGAGAGCCTAAGTTGATGAAGGCCAAGGGGCCTGAGGCTGAGCCTCAGTCAGGAAGGCCTGACCGGCTTGCAGTTTAACGTCTTACAGTAAGGACAGGGGCTAGGGGCCCGAAGAGGCCAAAGGGAATGAGGCTGAGCCTCGGTCAGGAAGGCCTGACTAGCTTGCAGTTTAACATCTTACAGTAAGGATAGGGGCCAGGGGCCCGAAGAGGCCAAAGGGCATGAGGCTGAGCCTCGGTCAGGAAGGCCTGACTAGCTTGCAGTTTAACGTCTTACAGTAAGGACGGAGGATATCTTAGTTTAAGGTCATAGATCTTGGACCATTTTGTAGTTTATCATCTTGCAGGTCGATATCGCAGTTTTAATGTCATATAGGACGATGGTGCAGTTTAAGGTCATGCGGGACTGTAACGTGCAGTTTAGGGTTGTGTGGGACCGTACAGTTTAAGGTCGTACAGGACCAAGGGGCTCAGGCAAAGTACTGCTTGAGGAACTTTCCGCTGGTGGGAGGAGTTATGCGCTCACCATCCATGGTCACCAAGGAGTATGCTCCATTGGGGTAAACCTTATGGATGACGTAAGGTCCTTCCCATTTGGGCTCAAGCTTGGACGGTTTCCTACCGATAATCATTGGCACTCGAAGGGCCAATACTAGGTTGCCTTGCAGAAAATAGCGAGGGCAAACCTTCTTGTTGAAGGCTCTAGCTATCTTATTCTGATGTCTTTCCTGATTTTACAGGGCACGAAGCCTGTTATCGTCCAGTGCTTCCAATTTAGCTAGACAGATTTCGGCCACCTTATCTGGCGCCTGCTGGTCATAGACTATAGTGTGTAATGATGGAAGCTGGATCTCAATAGGCAGGATGACCTCAGCTCCATATACCAGGGAATATGGGGTCACCTGGGTGGAATTGTGAGTCGTTGTCCGATAAACCCAGAGGGCATTGGGGAGCATGTACGGCCAAATTTTCTTGTTCTGACCAACCATTTTCTGCAGAATGTTACAGAGGGTTTTGTTGAAAGCCTAGATCTGTCCATTCACCTTCGCATGATAGCAAGAGGTATGGTTCAAACGGATATTGTACTTGGCGTACAATTTCTTCATCTCAGCTACTCGGAAGTTAGTTCCATTATCGGTGAGGACAGCGTGAGGGACTCCAAACTGGTGGATGATATTGGAGCTCATGAAGTCAACGATGGAACGGGCCTTGACCTTTTTGAGTAGAACTGCCTCTGCCCACTTGGAGAAGAAATATGTAGCAGTTAGGATGAACCTACACTGGAGAGCTATCTCCAGTGGATATGGTCCCATGACATCGAGTCCCAACACCACAAATGGCCAAGAATACTTGATGGAGTGGAGGGGATCTGGAGTCTGATGCAGGAAGTTAGCATAAACTTGGAACGCATGGCATATCTTCGAAAAATTGATACAATCATGGATCATAGAGGGCCAAAAGTACCCCAACCTCCAGATCTGATGGGACAGCTTAGGCCCAGCCTGGTTGGCACCGTAGGAACCGACATGAACCTCTTGCATGACCTGACAAATCTCGACTCCTTGAATGAAACGAAGGATAACACCATCGAAGCTCCTCTTATTGGTGATCCGCTCAAGACTGGGACCAATCTGGAGGGTAAATTGAAGTGCGCGGCATCAGATTCACTCGCGCTTGGCCCGATCATCCGAAAGGCAACCATTTTGGAGATACTCGACAAAAGGTTCTCTCCATTCGGGAGTGGCCTCAACCATAATGTCTGATGAACCTGGGACCCCTGACGTAGAAGGTCTAACAGTAAGATGACTTACCTGCAGGTCGTCATTGTTCTCTGGGGTGACGGGGGAAATGACTCTCTGGTGTGCCACATGTATGATCAAATCATCTTGCTCGGTTTCTACGAGTGGTGCGGTTAAGCCAGTCAAAGCGTCTACTCGACCGTTCTGTGACCGAGGGACATGGGTAACCTCTGGTTGAGAAGAGAACTGGGCCATTAGACGGAGGGTGAACTCCAGCAATAGCACAATCTCTAGCTTTCTGATGACATAGTCGCCATTGACCTGCTTGATAACCAGTTCGGAATCCCCTTTCACATGTATATGGGGCACATCGATCTCAAGGGACAGCTCGAGACCAGTGATGAGAGCCTCGTACTCTGCCTCATTATTGGTGCAGCCTTCTGACAACAGGAATGGGTATGTAAGAACGTCTTGTGCCGGGGTGATGAAGATGATAACCAGACCCACTCTATTGAGCTTAGGATCGTTGATCCTCCTACCGGTGGGGCTCCGGGAGGCACCGTCGAAGTGCATTTGCCAACATGAGACAACATGATCGACTGAGAGGATCGCCTCATCAGGAAAATCTAGATCTAGGCATTGATCCGCGGAGGTTGGATGAGTAGCTAAGAAGTCTACCAATGCATGTCCCTTGATGGCCTTCTAAGGCGCGAACCTGATGTCGAACTGCTGGAGGATCACCGCCCACCACGCTAGTCGGCCAGTTGACATAGGGTGGTTCTAGATGTACTTCAGTGGGTCTATCCGAGAGACCAAATGTACCTCATGGTGCTGGAGGTAATTCCACAACTTCTGTATGGTGAACATGAACGCAAGGCAGCTCTTTTCGATAGGGGAGTATCTGATCTCCGTATCGAGGAGCATGCGGCTGAGATAGTAGAGGTTGTTCTCTATCCCCTCATTGTTCCTCTGGGTGAGAAGCGCGCCGAGGGACCGTTCCAGGGTGGTCATGTAAAGGACCAGAGGCTTTTTGGAGATGGGTGGCATCAATACTAGATGTTGGAGCAGATACTGCTTGATTTCCTCGAAGGTGGTCTGTCACTCTTCATCCCATTCATAGGCGGCACCTTTCTTCATGATCCGGGAAAAGGGCTTACACTTTCCATCAAGATCTGTAATGAATCGTCGTATATACGCTAAGTGGCCTTGGAGACCTCGAAGCTCCCGAATATTGCTCGAGGGAGGCATTTGGTTGATGGCATTGTTCTTATCTAGGTTGATCTCAATGCCTCGGAATCTAACAACAAATCCAATAAACTTCCCAGAGGTGACCCCAAAGGCACACTTTAATGGGTTCATCTTCTGGTGGCGGGAATAGAGGAAGCCGAACACTTTCTCAAGGTCCTTGAGATGGTCCTGGCGCTGGCGAGATTTGACCACCAGATCATCCACATAGAATTCCACTAGCGTCCTGAGAATCGGCTTGAATATGCGATGCATAGCCCGTTGATAGGTGGCACCTGCATTTTTTAGGCCGAAGGGCATAACCTAGTAACAAAAATCACCTTGAGGAGCCCTGAAGGTAGTGGACTCCTCTTCCTCAGGGGCCATCCAGATCTGGTTGTACCCAGAATACCCATCCATGAAGGAGAGGGCTTAGAGCCCGGTCGTGGAATCAATCAACAACTATGTCATTAGGAGGGGAAATCATCCTTCGGGCAGTGGAGATTGAGATCACAGAAGTTGATGTAGACTCTGATATGCTCGTTCTTCTTCCTAACTGGAACAATGTTGGCAATCCACCTGGGGTACTAGACTTCCTTGATGAAGCTTGCTTTGATAAGATTGTAAACTTCATCCTCAACCATGGCACCATGAGAAGGGTGCATCTTTCTGGGAGGCTGCTTAAACCCGCGATGGTTTGTCGGGAGACCAAGGCGGTGGATGTATACCTGGGGATCTAGTTCAGGCATCTCGTTGTAACTCTAGGAAAACACTTCACGGTGCTATTTGAGAAAGTCCACATAATGTTTCTGCTCCTCGAGGGGCATGGCTACACTGATCAATGTGGGTCTCAAATCTGCCTAACTACCAAGTTTCACCTATACCAGTTCATCAATCGTGGTAGAGACGCCTTTTTCAAAGGCAGGGAGAGCATCCTCCAAATCCTCCTCTCCACCCGTGGAGGGATTTCCCACAGGGGGAGCTGCTTCTGAGTTATCAAACCCTGATGGGCAGCTGGTGCCGACCTGGGTAGCAGTGGTCATCATATCAGGAGACCCATGCGCCACTGAGACCATAGCGATGAAGGCAGTCGATCCTATTCCATCTGGCCTTCGGCCCAAGGGGCCACGTTTGATGACATCAAAGCAGTAGTGACATGTCAGCCTGATCCAGTTGATTCCAGCCTGGTGGAAGAGACACGTATGATGTATCTTTGTTGCCATAAGCATGAAATTCTGATACCGCACAGGGGTAGGAGGTTCTAGTATCACCTAAGCCTGGTTGGTTTAGGAGTATGAGGTGATTTTCTGCCGTCGTTTGGACATGGGAACATGCCTTCCTATTGTACCCGAAACAACAAAACACTGCCCCATGTCGGGGTTTGTGGCCTCCAAATGATGAATCTGGAAGATGTAGACATCATCCAGGCCTGCCCAGGGATCACTTGTGACCGGGGCAGGTTCATCCCCACTTGATAGGATTTTCTTATCCTTGCTCTTGTAATAGTCGGCGTCCAGATAGCAGGCTTCACAAGAGGCGAAATGAGACACATCTCCCTGGAGAACACCTACTTGAAAATTGAGGGAGTACTTGAGGCATTGGTGATATGACTAAGGGACCGCTGCATGTAGATGGATCCATGGCCTGCTCATCAATGCATTGTATGCGATGTCCTGGGAGATAACCATGAACTCGGTACTGGCAATTAGGACACCGAACAGGGTCTTCAAGCGGATCTTGCCGATTGGGGATTGTTCGGTCCTATTGTATCCCTGGATTCTGATGTCAAAGGGAGTTAAATCATCCTCTAACAAACCCATCTTTTGTAGTGTCCGAGTCGGGATTAGGTTAATCCCAGAACCCGTGTCAACAAGACAGTGGCAGATTTCCACGCCATTGAACTGGCCAGTGATGTACAGTGGGTGAATATGCCCATGTATGGGAGGGTCTTCGTCTTCACCAGAGAATGAGATAACTTCCTGGAATTTGGCCTTCTCAATTGCCTCAGCATGGTAGGCTTCTGCAACTGCTACCTCCATCTCAAACTAGAGGGGGATCCTTAGGGCCTCGGAAAGTGCTTCACGCATTTCAAAAGACAGGAGAAGAGCCTCAAGGATAGAAAGCCTTGATGGAATGCCATCCAGGTGCTTCAGAACATCATACTTTCATGCCAAACGCGAACCTCTACTTGCATGAGGTCGTTCTGCAGTTGGAGGCATAGCGGGCCCCGCCGACTGGACCGGCGGCTAGCTGGTACTGGGAACATCCAGCTGCCCTCTAGTTGATGCTTGAAGAGTAGCTGCTAGATGAGGACCGGACAATAGAGATTGGCATGTAGCCAGGAAAAACTGACTGCATTATGGACGAGGCAGCTCTGCCTGATCTAGTAGTACAAACGGCGGTGGAGGTAGATCTGAGGGCACCAGATGAGGTTGCGCGTGCTGAACTCTGCGCTGGGTCTGCTGTATGGTTTCAGTAGCGTACACGACCTGTCTGAAAGCACCCACCGTCGTGCCTCGACGACCCATGTGGTTTCGGTTCCACTAACATTGACATCGGATAGGGAGTTTGGGGAGGTCCTCCTGATGTTCCCCCTTGTCAGGAGTCATATAAGGATTTACCATCTCCACGGTATTAACCGAAGTGTACCCCTGACTATCGCTCGAAGAATCATCCACCACTGGGCGGACTCTGGGAGAAATCCCCATCTCAGGGGGTATGAAATCACCAAGATTATGGGATGGCGATGACAGTGGTGGAGTTCATTGCTTCTTCTTGCGTCGTCGCTGCTTGCCCTTATGGGAAGAGGTCAGTTGTGATGATGATCCAGTGGTACTGGTCACATCTTCTAAAGGCTCCTACTAATTCAGATGTGCTCGAATGATGCCATGGGAATGGGCGATGGTTTTACGGGCCATCCATTCATCGTACTTCTGGGAACCACAGTTGGGAACTTGCTGCCACTTTCCATCGTTGTCGCTACCGATTTCTGACCCTACGAAGACACCCGCCACTTGTGTCGGGGCCGGGCCCAACCTGACTATGTTGTTGTCAAACTAGTCTTGAATCTATTCTTTAAACACATAGCACTGCTTAAGGGTGTACCCCAGAATCCGATGATAGGGGCAGTAGTTGGGGCGATCAGTGAGATTCGCCTCTGCCGGCCTTCTGCACTCGGGTAAGCGCACAATCCCTTACTCTAGTGAACTTCAGAAGTAGCCAGGGACCTGATACTCATTGAATGAGTAAGTCTGGTGCCTTCTTTCCGGATAGGGGGCCCTAGGAGCCTGGCCCTGATGAAGGGCCGGAGGGGCCTACCGAGGAGGCGGAGAGTGATTGTCCCGCCTAGGTGGTGGTGGCGCATTGCACGGGGGGACCTGTCAGTTCTGAGGCGGTCGCTGCTGGGCAGGAGACTACGCTTGAGGTGGAGGGCCTCTGCAGGGTTGCAAGGCCAGTGCCACTGGCATTAATTCTAGCTGCCTAGGGGCTTATATTTGGGCCATTGCAGCGGGTTCGACTCTAGAAGCCCTCCTAGATGGGATCATAGGGGGCAGCAAACGTGCCTGACTAGCCTGTTATAGAGCTTCATCGAGGCGCTGAGCCTTATCTGAGAAATCCCGGAACCCTCCGGTGTAGTTCTGTGTGATCAGGGAAGGAACCAGTTCTGTTTTAACATTCCCTACACACATCATCAGTAATTTCTCCTAAGTTAGTGGCATCTCGAGGGAGTATGTAAGCCCCTTCCACCGGGTGACGAAGTCCGTGACTCTCTCCTCAGGCCTTTGTTTGCACTTGAAGAGGTCTATGATGCTGGTCTTTCACGTGGTGGAGCTGAACTAGTATAAGAACTGCCGGCATAGATCCTCCCAGTCAGTCACCGATCCGATATGGAGTTGGCTATACCAGACGAATGCAGGGCCATCCAATGTCTTCACAAAACATCGGAGCTAGGTGGATTATTACTGTGTCGGGGTCCCCAACATGGGGTCACACCTGAAGGAAAAATGGGCCAAGTGCTGCGGTGGGTCCCCAGTCCCGTTAAAGGGTGAGAGAGTGGGATTCCCAAAACCCGGGGGTGCGGTCATATCATCCACCCTTGCGGGATATGGCTTGCCATCTTGTGGGACTGCCAACTGCTGCATTTCTAATGCCTCGAGGCAGGCGATGAGTGATGTCGTAGGATCATCCAGGTGGGGGTCCCTGTCTTGACAGGGATCCCTAACTATGAGTGTGTTTCCAGGCTCTTCGACACGGTAAACGACTTCAATGTCTCATGGAGCGACTGGCGGAACGGACCTCGGGGCGATTGGGGGAAACCGGGCAAGATTCCTCGGATTGTCTCGTCGTTCAGGAGGGTTTAGCGAGATGTATCGCGCCCTCTTGCCATGATTTACGGACTCTGCCTTGTCTGCAGGAGTAGCATGATCAGGGTTTCCCGGAGGCATCCCACCGGAGGGGAGTTGTTCCTTCCCCTGCTGCCCCAGCTTAGGATCACCATAGTCGGGTCTCCTCTCGATAGCACGTTCGGCTAAGAGTTCGTCAACCAGCCTCTTCTGCTCAGCAAGCTGCTGGCACAACGTGGCCTTCTCAGGGTCTTCGTCCATCTTCTGTACAGAGTCGGATGGGTCAGAGTGCTTGACGGTTCCGAAATGCTCTTTACCCTTACCGGTATTTCGGCTGAGTACCAGTGGCTTGGTGGGCGCAGGGAGGCCTAGAAGGTTTCTCTGCGGACGAGCAATCCTCCCTGATGGGTCCAACAATGGTGGTACATCCTCAGAAGGTAAGTCTCCATCGAGAAACTCCATCTTGTCCTCTTTTTCCACTATGTCAGCTATGTGGACCGCAACCCTTCTTGGGGGAATGTCCTCAATGTCGCATAACGAATCAGACTGCCGTCGGATAGGACTGAAGAGGTGGGCGGCATACTGTCCCCAGCCATGGACATGCACATGGGGGGTAGCTTCCCTTATGATTTTGCAGAGTACCTTGAAACTCTGAATGCATTTTTTTTGGAGGGCGCTCTGGCGACCTGGTGACTTAGGGCACTGGGCCATAGGGAGTGTAGCCAAATCGACCAGATGGCATTGATCGCCGATTTCCTCGAAGTGCACCTGGATCATAGGGTATTGTACTCACTGATAGATAAGACGAAAGTGTGTCACCCATAGGGTTTGACAGAAGCCCTTGACTTCCCCCGGGATGAGGGATTCTGGCGCACAGAAGTTCGGCATTGCCACCGGCCAGAACTTCTCCAGGAAGTGGTCCGCTGTGAGAATGTTCCAGAAACTCTTGGGCTCAGATTCAGGTTCTGGCCCCTTATTTCCCCACTCATCAATCGGGGGTGGCTGAGGGACCGGTAGGGGTACTGAGGTGGACCACTAGGGCAGTAAACTAGGCGGCAGAGAATACAACGAATGGGCTGACTGGCCGCCGAATTCCGGGCCATCCTCCGAGGAGTGAGGTGACCTGACCACAATGTCAAGATATGATGGGATGATATCCATAGCCTCTGGCGCAGGAATTGCGGTTACCGGAGATGGGTCCCCTTTTCTCTCAACCACCATCGTTCCCCAAAATAGCTCTCTGTGATCTCTGGTTGAGGTAGAGGGCGCTTCTGGTGACGACGGTGGTGACTGTACGGTTGGAACCTGCGAGATTCCCACAATTCCTTCCTCCTTAATGTATCTGCGAAGAGAAGCGGGAATCTAGTGGACCTCGCATTCTAGAAGGATGAGACTGATGCGCCTTGTTCCTTCCCCGGTCCTTAATGCGGAGGAATAAGGGGAGGGTTCCGATGCCGAGTCACTTTCTGCTTCATAATCTGAGAAGCGGGCCAGTTTGATCTCCGTCCGGGCTTTCCTAGGATTCTTCTTGTGGTGGCGACGACCCGCCCTCCTACCCCTAGATGGCTCTTTGGGACAAGGTTGATTCCCGACATGTTGTCTCGGGGCCGTGCTGACGCCGTGGCGAAGAGGACTTCCGCTTGAGACAGCCGGGGTGCGAGGGGCACCGGGGAAAATGTCGAAGGGAACATTGGGAGGACCTGAGCGGGCGAAACCTCCGTTGGAACCAGCGGGAGCATGGGGAGGACCTCCATGCCTGGTGCGGATAGAGTGAGGCTGACCTTCACCCCTCTGGTCACCAGGGCGAGGAGTACCTTCACCAGTTACAAAAAGAACGTAGGGAGGATCCCCACGTTGGAGAGGGACCGGATGGGAAATTCCTTCACATCGATGGTCGTGGGTAGGAGGAGGAATTCCATACCCAGTGTGATGGTCACGGGAAATACTTCCACACCGAGTGTCACTGTCGTGAGGCAGGTATTCATTTGGGTTGGGGGTAGCACGGGGCATACCTCCATGATGAACTTCAGAGCGGGGAAGGCCCATGCTCTGTGGAGTGGTGGTATGGGGAGGACCTCCGTACGGAGTGACACCACCGCAGGTTTATTTTCAGCAATCATCACCTGGGCCTGAAACCTGGAGAGTCGACCCAGCCTGCCCGTGGGGCGGCTGGGGCCTCGACCCCAGTTGGGCATAGGGGTGTTCCTGCTCAGTGCGTGTAGGGGCTTCTTGATATACGTCGATGGTGGATCTGGCCATAGTAGCTGTCGACATCGACGCCCCTTGACAGGTGTCCTCAGCTCGGGCCCAACACTGGCGTCGGGTTAGGCGAGCTGGTGCAGGTGGTGCAGGGGCATAGCCTACCTACTCCTTTGGAAAGGCCGGACAGAGGCGCTGATGTGGCCGGGTAGGGGCCCTTTCTTAGAGTCCTTGGATTGGGACTCTAACTGGGCTGAGCCAGACATCACCCACCTCATCAGCGTAAGGCGAGGAGTCGTTGAGGCTTTCTGAGGACAGGATCCCGGAATGATTGAATATTGGGGTGGGGAGCAGGGGCTCCCTACACGGCCCTCAAGGGCGGCGTTGACGGTGAGGCTTGGATGCCTCCAGGTCCAGGAGGGCCATATCCTGAGTTGGGATTATGCCTTCCTCCTCGTAACGACATATGAGGTCATTAGTCACCCTTCGTTGGATGACTTCTGATGGGGAGAGGGGGTGTGGGAACCCCACGCTCGTGGATGCAGACATCGTTGTAGCAGTAGTGGAGCCATGCAGAGTGGATGTGTTGGTATTTCCCCTACCCCTGCGTAGGTGGGTGGGTGGCGATCGTGTCCTTGTAGCAACAACTTGATTCCTAAGAAGCAGGGAGATTAACTCATCAGCATTGCGAGGAAAAGGGATCGACAACCAGTACCCCAACATCATTCCGTCTTTCGTGGTCGGCAAGAGGGATCCATGCAAACAATGTTTGCAGAACGGAATTCCCCACATTCTACTGCCCGAACTTCTGGTGAGTTTCATGCCATGCCCGCTATTTGCTTGATGGGACCTGACGCCAGATATCTGGATATGGTGACACGTTAATCTACTGATGTTCCGAATGATACTAATCTCTAAATTGAGGAGAATACATTCACATTGAGTTCACCATTTCTGTTTCTGACGCTTTCTCCAGGGCGCGCATATCCGTGTGCATGGACGCGACAGGCGCGGCTTTTGTGTTTCCCTGCATTCCTGCTTTCCAAAGGCGGGCGGCATCCACTCCTTATTCAGGGACGTCTGCTCCTTGATCGAAACCAGGATGATGGGATGTCGGTTCTTCCTTCCATGGATTCCTCCTAAAAACTCGTCACCTAGTCTGGGTATCCCCCATAGATTTAATAGATTGTTTGTGAAACTCTTCCCAGTTCCATGTTTCCATAGATTCCAGTTAATTACACTGCTTCTGTCAGGAAATTCCAAAGGGTCCGGTCAGAGCAGCAACCTTCAGTCAGGGGAGTAGTCATGTCGAGGCATCAGTAACGTGTCTGAATGCTGGGGAATTGGTGTGTCTATATTTTGTACCTTATTATAGGGAATCTCGAGGGTGCAGAAGCCCGAGGTATCCCACATCGAGCGTGGCGAATCGTATTCTATAGGAATGTATCTAAGGTTTTCCTTAGCTTCCTATGTTTAACACAAGGTATGCCACAATTTTAACATCCAGTGGAGATGGGTCGACCTGATCAGAACACTAGCTGGAGTGGATAAGATTGAGGAATCCCCCTTGAGGGAATACCGATATCAGGGCGAGCCCGTGGGCGGCTTCCCGAATGCTATGGAGGGGAATGGGGTGGCATGATCTCACCGGGATTTGGTGGCCCGGGTAAGAATCATGGTGGATGATGGAGAATTGCATGGAGTGGAGGGGGAATGAAACGTGCCATTTTGGAGATGGTGGTGGTGATGGTCTTGATTCTCGAAGATACTTCCTACATATCCCCGTGGTAGGGAATCAAAGTCTACATAGTTCAGAGTGAATGGGTGGGGCTTACACTCTAGGCCACCCAAGGTGATGGAAGAACTGACATGAATGCGGTCGAAATGACCAGGTGGTGGGCTTGAACCTCGTGAGGCTTCCTATGTACCATGCCTTGGAAAGGATCAAAGTATGCGTAGTTTAGGAAGTGGGGTGTTATACTGACATGAAGGGGTGTCAGAACAACTGAATGGTAGGGTCACAACATCTTACCGCTGGATTGGGATGCGGTTTAATGTCATGCGGGATGGGGGCACATTAGAGAACCATCGTGAAGAAGGACCTTGGTCCAGGTGGATGGTGGGCTTGAACCTCAGGAAGGCTTCCTACGTACCATGCCTTGACATGGATCAAAGACCACGTAGTTCAAAATAGTGTGTCGGCGAACCGACGTGAGTGAGGACCTTGGTTTAGATGGTGTGGGGCTTACACACTAGGTTGCCCAGGTGTTGGTGAACTGACGTGAATGTGGTCGGAGTGACCAATGGGTGGTGGGCTTGAACCTTGTGAGGATTCCTACGTACCATGCCTTGGCAAGGATCAAATTCCACATAGTTCAGGTGAAAATGGGGTGGGGGGGCTTGGCACACCGACAAGGATACGTTCTGGGCCAATGATTGTTATGCTTGAACCTCAGGGAGGCTTCCTACGTACCATGCCTTGACATGGATCAAAGTCCTCATAGTTTGGATATGAATGTGGGTGTCGGAAAACCGACATGAAGAAAGGACCTTGGTCTGATAGGTGATGGTCTTGAACCTTAGGGAGGATTCCTACATACCATGCCTTGACATGGATCAAAGTCCTCATAGTTCATGAAGGGTTTTGTCAGCGAACTGATTTGAGGGTGAACCTGTGGGTCCACTGGTGGTGGTCTTGAACCTCGTGAGGATTCCTATGTACCATGATTTGACATGGATCAAAGTACTCATAGTTCGTAATGGTTACAACGGCTTATCGCTGGACCGGAATGTATTTTCACGTCATGCGGGACAAGGCTGAACCCCGACGTGAATAAACGACGGGCGGTGGGCTTGAACCTCGTGAGGTTTCCTACGTACCATGCCTGGACATGGATCGAAGACCTCGTAGTTCATATGGATGTATAGTTTAATGTCATGAGGGATAGGGGTATGCATTTTAACATCATGCTAGATGAGGGCATACAATTTAACGTCATGCTGGATGAGGGCATTGCCATGGTCGATGCTTACTCTAAGCCCACGTGAGTCATGCTCGGTGTGAGAAACAAGAGGCAGCAGAGACCTGATGATCACGCTGTGAAGGGTGCGTCCGGGAGAAGTGAAGAGGGGCTTACGCGTTAGGCGGCCCATGATGCTGGGACTTACTCCAAGATGGAGGCCCAAAGTGCAGCAAAACGTAGTAGGAGAGGGATTTGGGACCAAATATGGAAGGTGCCTCTTTCCCTATTGCGCCCTCCACTGGCCTTGGCAGTGGGGAAGTATGGAGGTTCATGGGTGCTACCTTCCACAAGAGGGGATAGGGGGCTTACACCAAGGTGGTTTCCTTTCTCCCGTGGACATATTCCACTTTGATAAGGAGGATATCATCCCATGTGTGGGTGATTCCATTCTCGTGGAGACGAGCAGCATAAAGAATGTCCGAGCTGGGGGGACCCTGCATGCGAGGCACGGGGTTAGGTCAGAGTTTAACGACATGTGTTGTGGACGAGGTTCTTGGAAGTTTAACATCCTACAGCTCGGACAAGGTGAGTTTACTCCGCACCCTTAGGACTTACATGACTGGTACCCTCTACCCCTTAGGGGAGGGAAGGTACCGGAAATGTCGTGGTAAAGGGGGGGTCACAGAGAAAACCATCGAGGGGTCTACGTTAGCGTGGCTATGCGAAGAAGCAATATCCATTAGCGTGCCTATGCGAAGAAGCATTAGGCAAAGAAATTCTATGAGTGGTGTCGTCCATGGGACTTTTAAATCACATCGTGCAAACCTAGAGGGTCATACGGGAAGAGGAATTGCCAAGCAAAGGGGTCCACAGGCAGGGACCATGTGGACCTTGGTTGCTTTGCATAGTGGAGGGCACTTGCAAAGGGGTGTGCTTCGTGAAGTGGAGTTCCTTGGCCCTATCATGGGGTAGAAGTGTGAGTGGGAGGTGCTTCGTGAAGTGGAAGGGTGTTCGCGGAGCACTGCCTTGCGAAGCGGAGGTGCCTCATGAAGCAAGGTGCTGTGAAGCAGTGTGCTTTGTAAAGTATAGTGACCTTGCCTTGGCATGTGGATCACTTGTACTGGATGGGTGTTTCGCGAAGCATAAACACTTCACGGCTGCCCGGGTTCCCTTGAGAATCCCCCTTCCTTCACGTAGGCCCTTAGGCTTCATGAAGGGCATCCCTTTTGGAAGAGGGGGTGAAAATGAGACAAGGCAAAGGACTCTCGCTAAGAAAAAAATACATCACGGAGTGCATGATTCCCAGAGTGAAGATTGCTTTGCGATTTGGGAGTTGAGAAGACAAAAGGTCGTATTGTCCATCCGTAGATCTCAGGGGGAGCTCGATATTTATAGGCAAGGGGCACTGCGGAGTAGAACTCACGCGGCGTGAAGGGGTCCTCGGTGGCTTCACGGTGGTTCGTGAATGTCAACCAGATTCACGGAGGGGTACCGCCTCCTCTACTTCACGGCGGGTCATGAACGTCAGGCCGTTCGCAGAGCGTTACTGCCTCTGGTGCTTCATGGTGACTGTAGAGCTAGGGGGACTTCATGTCAGGGCTTCATGAGGACAGGCACGAAGCCACTTTTCCTTTTCTCCTTTCTTCGAATATTTTTTGCACCAACAATAATAATGAAAAATTCCTTAGTGTGCTTCTAATATTCCAAAGCTTTTAAAACTGCATGAGATAACTTGGGGACATACATAAGAAAGAGGTGAGCTATAAATCATAGTTAGGGAATAAAAAAATAATAAGATGATGAAAGAATTACATGTCAGTCAATAAGAATTTAAATATAACAGAAAATGGGTGATAATCATAATCTTAAACAATGAGGCATGGTACAACATGATGAAATTATGGCAACGTGGGAATGTGGCAACAACATTAAACATGAAATCATAAACATAGGTCAAGGATAGCCACAAAGGCATCATAACATGGTGAAAAAATTACCACAATAGATTAGGTTTAATCCTTAATCCATACATGATTTATTAGGAGACTAAAACATTATCTAATGTGTTGGAGTGATATATAATTCTAGATGAACCCTTCACTTCAATATCATATACATGCATAAGTGTTCCATATAAATCATTCAAAATAAGATCATATTTTTTGAAATTTAATCCCAAGATTAAGTATCATGGAATAAATAAATGGAAGTTCCCAATAAAATAAGGATAGGCATGTAACACCCCATGATTTCATAGTAGGTTATATCTTCAAAATAATTCAATAACTTGCGCTACATGCAACACCAAGTTCGAGCGCACAATGACTTACCAAACTAGCTGTTCAAAAGCGGTTATGAATAGTATTAACTGAATTTTGAATTTTATATACTCCATATAATTTTAGAATCCATATTCTTTGTTTTATAGACATAATATAAGAACAAATTTATTTTTTTCAGATAAAAGAAGTATTTTTCAAAAAATGAAATTTTATCACCTTTTAATGGAGAACCCTTTCTAAATCCAATATTTGACACTTTTATATTTTCAGTTGAGTAATATTAAAATCTTTTTTAGAATAAGGACATAAAAATTTAGTTTGTATAAATTTTTGGTACTTTTCTGACAACTTTCACATTTTGATGAATAGTGAAAAATACTATGTTTTAATTGAAAATAACTTTTTTAATCAAAATAATTTATAGTGTTAAATTATTAATTTTAATGGTTTTGAAGTATAATTAGATTATATTTTTATCATTTAATAAAATTTAGGTCATTATAAGTAATTTTACATTTAAATTTGACAAAAACACATGTCAATATTTTGATAGTTTTTACTTTTTAAAAACCTACTTTTTGGTTTTAACAACAGGAATTAATTTTAAATTAATTAATGAAACTTTTATGTTTTGAATTTGGTAAAATAAAATTCATTTTTGAATTCAGAATATGAAAATTATCTTAAGGTGAATTTTTGGTATTTTTCTGAAAACATTCAATTTTTGATGAATAGTGAAAAACACTACGTTATTGTTTAAAACTGACTTTTTATTTAAATAATTATTTATTTAATTTAAATTTATTTTAAGGAAAAATAGATATATAATACCTATTAAAGTTCAATGTAATTCATTGGAGCCATTTTATAATAAAATTATATGTATAAATTTTTATTGAACTTTTTACCATCTTTTTCCCACCATCTAGGAGGATTTGTAAATTTGCATAAAACATAATTTTACCGCTTCTATGAGTTGAATTTCAAAAATATGAGAGAAAACAGTTGATATCAATAAGTAAAATGAGGTTCAATAAGATGAAAAAAATTTCTGGTGAATAGTAGCTTTTGACTTTTATTTAGCACAATTAAAAGTAAATAGGGTTATTAAAGGTAAAGATGATATTATAATTACCCTAAAAATTGACCTAATTATATTAGATAAGTTTATTTCAACCACAAACAAACTTAGAATAAAATATGATCCTTTAGGTCCACTTGGATTAGATTATGACATTTATTATTATTTTATTTAAAGAAGAGTTAAAAGTGTTAAATTCAAAGTTTAATAACTAAAATATTTTTAATATAGGGTTACACATTAGATAAATTCAACAATAAATATTCATTAGAAATATAAAAAGATTTTATACATAATGGTATTTTATTTATAATTTTTAGACAATAAATAATTAAATTTTTATATGACACAATGATGATGCAGCAATCACATTATTAATGAAAGAATCAAATAAATGGTATTATAAATATTAAAATAATTATAATTTCAATGGTTTTATGACATCCAATAATTTTATAAGTGAATATGAAATGTTAGGGTTGATTCAATGTATCTTGTTTGAGGTAATCAAGTTGTGATGACTTTCACAAAAACCAAATACTAAATAGTGTCAAAATTGACATAAATGAGTTTTTAATACAAATATTATATTATTCAATTATATAATATTCCTAAAACTCTAAGGTTTGGAAAAAGGGCTTAAATAATATTATATATGTCATTAATTAACCACTTTAGATTCTCTTGGAAGTTTAGAGTAAGTTTATTAACCATATAGTGTAAGCATACCATAAGACAGGGTAAAAGTTAAACTATTTAACTAAGAGTTAAATCTAAAAGATAAGGTTAATATGGTGGCCTAAACCGGTCTAAAACCTAGTGGTTGAGTGTTTTTTTAACCATCCCAACCTTATCCTAGAAATAAATCATTTTGGATACATTATAAATAGAAAATGATTTTATAATTAAATAATATTTCAATTTTTTCCTAAAGTGACTGCACCCCTCTAATAAAATGGTACTTCCCCTTATCTCAAAATCACAACCCCAAATCCATTTGGATTGGCCAAAAACTACTGAATTATCTTCCCAACAAACATAAATTAAACCTAGAGGCCTTACCTTAAGCATAGAGGCAACCTAAGGATCAATTTTGTTCAAATCAAAAGGAAACACCCAAATAAGTGGTAATTATTTTATCACCTCTTTCAAAGTACTTTTCTTCTTCCACTTTCTATTTATTTGTTATTTCCATCAGAAAATAATAAATATTGTACCTTATACATACTATGATGTTATTATAAATATGGCACAACCATATTCATTATTCTATCCATCCTATGAATGATAATGTCACCATGCGTGCGTACGTACGACTTACCGTCTCCACGTTGTGGTGTAATTTGTTATTCAAAACTATATTATTTGGATGGATATAATAATGAGTAATATATATATAAATAAGGAAAATAACATGATAATTTCTCTATTAAATTATATACCATCAAATTACACACCTTTTAATCATTAAGGAAATCATATCGTCGCTCGTATGTACGTACGGGTTACCGTCTCCACGACGCGATGAGATTCATTTCCACATTCACCATTCAATGGTGATTATAAAAATATATATTTAATAAGTATGTAATATATGACATAATAATTTCACTTAAAACATATACATATATATATATATATTTATTTAAATATATCTTATTCACTTAGTTTCGTTTAATACGATATGAAAAAGGAAACAACGTTTATGCGTACGTATGACCTAAAGTCTCCATAAATGGTGTTTTCCATTTCACATATCTATCTATTATACATATTTATATTCAAAATATAGATGATATATAAATTGTTTTTTATATTATGAAAGTATTTAAATCATCATCTAAGTGATACGATCATGAATAACAAGTTAAAACACGTACGATAAAGAAAGCGATTATTACCCAAAATCTCAATTTAACATGGAAATTATTATTAAATGGGTAGTATAAAGTCAAAAATGAATCATGTATGATATCATAAATATTAATATTGTTCTGGTATAACTAAATAGCATACTATGGTCATAATTTAGGAAGTTAAATGTACCCACGACTAAAGGAAAGTACAAGGTAAGGTTTATTTCCTTAGTCTCATTATTATCCGAGATTGTTTATGTGTCAGTATTTACTAGGACACATTTATCATCGATACCCATATTTAATAAAAATGTTTTCAAAAGGAATCTTTTAAGGTTTTATGGGAGGGTTTATTAAACTATATCATCTTTTTAATTGTTTTAAATATTTATCTTTTAAATCCTTTTAAATAATGTCCATGCTTTTAAAATGATTTTAAATATTTATTTATACGTACATGAATGTTTTGAAATGATTATTGTTTTCAAAATATTAAAAGTGGTATGAGATTCTTTGATTCAAAAATATCTTTTAAATTACTTCCTTTATAAATGTGTGACTTTTATGTGATTTCACAAAAAGGGATTTTCTATCAAAAAGTTTTACTGATCATTTTTAACGATGTCAGCATCCTTTACTAGATATTATTCTTGATTGAGATTGATTTATTATAATACAATCTTCCTTATTATATTGAATGAGTTATGATATGTTTGACTATGTATGTTCTATTTCTATACCATTCATGGTTTATGGTTAATGTATTGACATTTCTTATGCTAGTTTTAATACGAATGTTTATGTTATATTTCAACTTTTTCATATTGAGGAATGCAATGTAATTAGTAATTGACAGGTGGAGCCAGCTATAGCTCCTCGATGCATCGGTAGGTATCATGAGACAAACTTGTGTCTTGGCATAATGCCTTGACAAAAATTCTATTTGTAGTCTTGGCACAAGGGCTTTACTATGTGGTAATGATGTCTGACGTTAGACATTCCCTCATTATGAAATTAGTTATTACATGTGATTATTCTACTAGTAGAATATCCATGTGCATGTTTATATTGTGATGTTTGATTTATTTTTTACTTATTATGTTCAATATTATGTCCAAAAAGGCTATTGTTTTTATTACACATATTTCTTTAAAAGCTTATAGCGACCGCTAAATTTTTTACCCTTACGGAGCATCTAAGATCACCCCTTTCTTTGGTTTTATTTTCCCAAGATTCCAAGAAGTGTATTATGATTGATAAGAAGGGTTAAGCTAGGGGATTAGTGGTGTTCTAAAAGGATCATTTATGTTTTGTTTCATTTTCTAACGTGTAATGTAACATTCATGTATGTAATCTATTTTTCAAGACTATTAAACTGATCGGTCTTTCAGGACTTGATTCCTTATAATCATCCCAACGTATTAAAATAATTCACCAACTCAGGATTTTGGGGTCGGGGAGTTATAGTTGGTATCATAGGAAGTTTATTACAAACCTTGGAAACTAGATTTAGATAAACTCTAATTATAGCACATTACCTTAAGATAAATTTGAGGATTATTATAGAAGAACTTCCTAGAATTTTGGTAATGTAGGGATTTTGTGTATTTTTCAAGAAATACATCCATGTCTGGATATGAGCTGGTAGAGGTGGCTTTGGCATAGATGTACCTAGGAGTGAAAACTCTGACAAGGAGTTTTGGGCTTGACCCAGGGTATCATGGTACATGACAACGGGCCTTGCTGCACTCTTGGTTACAACACTCCTGGGATATATGCTTAGGATAATTCATATTTTCCTTAAAATAAATTATGAAGGATTTAAGAGTAAATAATTCCTCAAAGAAAACATTTTATGATTATAGATTATATGCATAATATTTTTAATTTACATTAGTTATTTTAAAAGTTTGGAATTATGCATTGAGATTCATAAACTAACCTAGTGTATGCCATTGTTTAAAATTGGCACCTAGTAGATGGAATGGGAACTCTAGTAATACGCATGATCCAAATAGTAATAAGGATCATATATTTCATGGTATTAATCCAACATTTAGAAAGGAAATAGTCATCCACGTATTATTATCATATGATGAAATAGTATCATGTGTTAATAAGATAAGTAAAGAATTTTCTGAGTCTTATGGCTTTGAAGGGATTCCAGAGAAGAAAATGATGGTAGAGAGAAGGATGGACAAATGGAACAAGGGTAAGAAGGATTTTCCCATATGTGATAACTATAGAAAGAATCACCATATTAAATGCTTGAAGGTAATGTGAGTTTATTATAAGTTTAGAGAAAAAGGACACCAAGTATGTGATTGTAAGGGTAATAATTTTTTTTTCAAATGTACAATGATTCATCTGCAAGGAGTTGGGAAACTGCGTGAATCATTGTCCAAATAATCAGAGTATACAAAAAATGTTGCTATTAGATAATAATCAAGTAATGATACTACTGAAGATAAAGAATAATGATTAGAATTATTATGTTGTTATTAAAGTATTGTGTCATTTGAGTATTGTATTAATGATATACATATTATAAGAATTATAGAGTATATAAGGATTGTACTGCATTACTATTTCATTAAGGACTTGATATTGTGTTAAACCAAGAAAAGTGACTTAATAACATGATAATGTTTTTGGAAAATATATGGTTGAGAGAAAGATAAAACTTAATATGGTCCTGATATTGAGGTATTGATTTTGGAATAATAGGTGATTGATTTGGATAAATTATATTGTATGTTATTGACATCCTTGGAACTGATTAATGGTTTGTTTATTCCATCATTGTTGGAGTTTACAAATTTTTTGATATAAGGAGTATATCCAGTATTATGTAATAAATAAGGAAGAATGAATGTAATCAATAAGGTTATATGATAATTTAGGGTGTTATATTGTTTTAAAAGAATACATGATTAAGGTATTCATATGATATTATGTGGAAAAAAAGATCTTCATTGTATTTACCTTCCTTATATATTTTGAATTGTGAGTTTAGACAGAAGTATTTTAGATAAGTCTAAAGGTTGGAATGGATTATGTTTGATATTGCTTAATATTTTTATGGTTAAATCATTTCTTAAGATTATTTTTGGATAGTCATAAAAAGGACAACCTAGAGGTCGGGTGGCAACCCGTCACGTCCGGCAAGGCCGTAGGACTTGAACCCACAACTGAATGGTTACAAGGGTGGATCACCTACTACTGGTATACATGATGCCTTCATTTGTATAATGTAGTTTTTTAACAGTCTGAAAAGTGAATTATAAATTTATTATTTTTGGAACCCTATACGATAAGGATAAATAGAATATTTTTGAATTCTGTTATCTTTTGGAGTGAAAGATGAGTTTGTGGTAGGAATTAGTTAAAGGATGAAACTCTACTTGTCAACTATATTTTTTCTCTTATTCTATGAATAAATTAATTATTAAACTTTATGTGAGGTATCTTAAAACAAAAAACGTTTTATCCTAATACCTTATGTTTTGTTGAACCAATGATATTTTAAATCATCATAGATTGATGGCTTTGAGGCCCTCAATTTTACGCTTGTTTGTGATTGATGACCTCGATCACTCCTTAAAAATATTTACTTTTTTCCTCAAATTATATGTCTCTAATTTTCACCATTGTTCTACTAATAGAGATCATAATTTTGTGGTGACTTTTTCATTTCCCTTTCCCTCTTATTAAGACTAAATTTTATTAACCCAATTTCTGATATAGGTTTTCCACAAAGGTATTTTTCTATTTTTAACATTTTATTTATGAAAAAAAATTCAAATTGAGAGGATGAAATTTATTGAAGGAGGGGAGAAAGTTACACCCCATTATTTTAGAGTATTTTATAGCTTAAAATTAATTCAATAACTTGCGCTACACGCAATACCGAGTTCGAGTACACAATGACTTACCAAACTAGCTGTTCAAAAGCGGTTATGAATAATATTAACTAAATTTTGGATTTTATATACTAAATATAATTTTATAATCCATATTATGTGTTTCTTATAAATAATATAAGAACAAATTAATTTTTTAGATAAAAGAAGTATTTTAAAAAAATGCAATTTTAACCCATTTTAATGGCGAACCCTTTTTAAATCCAATATTTGACACTTTTATATTTTAAATTGAGTAAAATTAAATTCTTCTTTAGAATCATGACATAAAAATTTATTTTGGATAAATTTTTGGTACTTTTCGGATATCTTTCATATTTTCAGGAATAGTGAAAAATACTATGTTTTAATTGAAAACAACTTTTTTAATCAAAATAATTTATAGTGTTATATTATGAATTTTAATGGTTTTAAATTATAGGTAGATTATATTTTTATAATTTAATACAATGTAGGTCATTATAAGTAATTTCACATTTAAATTTGACATAAACACATGTCAATCTTTTGATAGTTTTTACTTTTTAAAAACCAGCTTTTTGGTTTTGACAACAGAAATTAATTTTAAATTAATTATTGAAACTTCTATGTTTTGAATTTGGTAAAATAGAATTCATTATTTAATTTGGAATATCAAAATTATCTTAGGGTAAATTATTGGTATTTTTCTGAAAACATTCAATTTTAGATGAATAGTGAAAAACACTATGGTATTCTTTAAAACCGACTTTTTATTTAAATAATAATTTATTTTATTTAAATTTATTTTAAGTAAAAATTGACATATAATACCTACATAAGTTCAATGTAATTTTTTGGTGTAATTTTATAATAATATTATATGTATAAATTTTTATTGAAGTTTTTACCGTCTTTTACCCACCTTCTAGGAGCATATGAAAATTTGCATAAAACATAATTTTACCACTTCTGTGAGTTGAATTTAAAAACTCCGAGAGACACAGTTGATATGAGAAAGTAAAATGTGGTTCAATAAGATGAAAATAATTTTTAGTGAATAGTAATTTTTTATTTTTATTTACCACAGTTAAAATTAAATAGGGAAATTAAAGGTGAAAATGATATTATAATTAACCTAACACGTGTCCTAATTCTATTAGAAAAGTGTATTTCGATCAAAAACAATCTTAGGAATAAAATATGATCCTTTAGTTCCACTTGGATTAGATTAATACATTTATTATTATTTTATTTAAAGAAGAGTAAAAAGTGTTAAATTCAAAGTTTAATAACTAAACCATTTTTAATATAGGGTTACACAAAAGATAAATTCATCAATAAATATTTATTATAAATATAAAAATATTTCCTACATAATGTTATTTTATTAATAATTTTTAGACATTAAATAATTAAATTTATATATGAAACAATGATGATGCAGTAATTACCTTATTAATGAAAAAATCAAATAAATGGTACTATAAATATTAAAATAAATATAATTTAAAAGTTTTTATGACATAAATGATTTTTCTAGGTGAATATCCATTTCAGGGTTGATTCTATTTATCTTGTTCGAAGTAATCAAGGTTTGAAGACTTTCACAAAAACCAAATACTAAATAGTATAAAAATCGACATAAATGAGTTTTTAAAACCAATATTATATTATTAAATTATATAATATTCATAAATATATAAGGATTCTTCCAAAGGGATTAAATAAAATTATATATGTCGTTAAGTAACCACTTTAGGTTCTCTTAGAAGTTTAGAGTAAGTTTATTAACCATATAGTGTAAGAGTACAAGAAGACATTGTAAAAGTTAAACTATTTAACTAAGAGTTTAATCTAAAAGATAAAGTTAATATAGTGAACTAAACCTATCTAAAACCTATTGGATAAGTGGTTTTCAACCCACCCCAACATTATCCTAGAAATAAATTATTTTGGATCCATTAGAAACTGAAAATGATTTTATTATAAAATAATATTTCAAGCTTTTCCTAAAGTGACCCTCACCCCTCTTATAAAAGGGTACTTCCCCTTCTCTCAAAATCACAACTCCAAAGCAATTTGGCTCGACCAAAACCAACCCAAATCTCCTCCAAACTTCCCTAAATTCAACCTAGAGGCCTTACCTTAAGCATAATGTCAACCTAAAAATCCTTTTTGTTCAAATCAAAAGGAAACACCCAAAGTAGAGGTAATTATTTTATCACCTCTTTCAAAGTTATTTTGTTCTTCCACTTTCCCTTTCTTTGTTATTTCCATAAAAAAATAATAACTCTAGTACCTTATACATACTATGATGTTATTATAAATATATTACAACTATATTCATTATTCTATCCATCCAATGAATGATAATGTCTCCATGCGTTCGTACGTATAACTTACCATCTCCACACCGTGGTGTAATTTGTTATTCAACACTATATTATTTGGATGGATATAATGATGAGTGATATGTATATAAATAATGAAAATAACATGATAATTTTACCATAATATTAGTATACCATCCAATTATACAACTATTAATCATTAAGGAAATGATAACGTTATTCTTGTGTATGTACGACTTACTGTCTCCACGACACGATGAGATTCATTTCCACATTCACCATTCAATGATAATTATAAAAATATATATATTTAATAAATATGTAATATATGAAATAATAATGATACTGAAAACACACACACACACACACATATATATATATATATATATGTGTGTGTGTATTTAAATATATCTTATTCACTTAATTCCATTCAATACGATATGAAAACAGAAACAACATTTATGTGTACATACGACCTACCTTCACCATAAATGGTGTTTTACATTTCATATATCTATATATTATACATATTTATATTCTAAATATATATTATATATAAATCATGTTTTATATTATATAAGTATTTAAATCATGATCTAAGTGATACGATCAAAAATAACAAGTTAAAACACATACGATAAAGAAAGATATTATTACCCAAAATGTTAATTTAACATAGAAATTATTATTAAATGGGTAGTATAAAGTCATAAATGAATCATGTATGATATAATAAATATTAATATCATTCTAGTATACTTTAATAACATACTATAGTCATCATGCAGGAAGTTAATCGTACCCACGACTAAAGGAAAGTACAAGGTAAGGGTTATTTCCTCAATCTCATTATTATCCAAGATTGTTTATGTGTAAGTATTTACTGGGAAATATTTTTCATCAATACCCATATTTCATAATAATATTTTCAAAAGAAATATTTTAAGGTTTTATGGGAGGTTCTATTTAAATAGATCATCATTTTAAATGTTTTAAAGATTTATCTTTCTAAATCCTTTTAATTAATGTCCATGTTTTCAAAATGATTTTATGGATTTATTTATATGAACATGAATGTTTTAAAATTATTATTCTTTTCAAAAGTTTCAAATTGGTATGGGACACTTTGATTAAAAAATATATTTTAAATTACTTCTTTTATAAATGTGTGACTTTTAATGATTTCACAAAAGGGGTATTTCTCTCAAAATGGTTTACTAATCATTTTCAACTATGTTAGCATCCTTTACTGGATATTATTATTGACAAAGATTGATTTATTATAATACAATATTCTATATTGTATTGAATGAATTATTATATGTTTAACTATGGATGTTCTATTTGTATACCATTCATGGTTTATGGTTAATTTATTGACATTTCGTGTGCTAGTTTTAATACGAATATTTATGTTATGTTTCTTTTTTTCATATGAGGAATAAAGTGGACTTATTAAGTGATTGGTGGAGATCTCTATAGCTCCTCGATGCATCAGTTGGTCTCATGAGAGAAACTAGTGTCTTGGCATAAGGCCTTGAAAAAAAAATTTGTAGTCTTGGCACATGGCCTTGACTTTGTGGTAATGATGTCCGACGTTAGGCATTCCCTCATTATGAAATTAGTTATTACATGTGATTATTTTACTAGTAGAATATCGATGTGCATGTTTATATAGTGATATTTGATTTATTTTTTCCATATTATTTTCAAGATTGTGTTTAAAAAGGATGTTTTTTATTACACATCTTTCCTTAAAAGTTTATAGATTCTGCTAAATTTTTTACCCTTACTAAGCATCTGATCTCACCCCTTTCTTATGTTTATTTTTTCCAAGATTCCAAGAAGTGTATTATCATTGATAAGAAGGGTTATGCTCAGGGATTAATGGCGTTCTAAAAGGATCATTTATGTTGTGTTTCATTTTCTAATGCGTAATGTAATGTTAATGTATGTAATCTATTTTACAAGACTGCTAAACTGATCGGTCTTTCGGGAATTGATTCCTTGTAATCATGCCAATGTATTAAAATAATGCATCGACTCTGGACTTTTGGGTTTGGGGCAATACAATGTATGTCTAAGTGAATACCATTGAGTGAAAATGGTGATGGTATTCAGGATATTAAAGTTATGCATGAAAAAAGTGCAGGATAATTTCGACAGCATTATGGGGTACATAATGAATCATGGGAGGGATTAATGAGAGTTAAATGGGTATATAATAAATTATAAATCATGAGGTAAATAATATGGATATGTAATAACATAATACAATATGAACGATTGGGAATTAAAAGGCATAAGATAAAAAGGTTCCTGAATTAAAAAGGAGGAGAGGATCCCTCACCTTGATAGAGTGATTCCAAAAGCTAGGGAGGATCTTCTTAAAAGCCTGAGGGAACCTTGGGAGGGATCCAGAGAGAAATGGGTATATTAATATCATTATCCAAGTTTTTTTAGTGAATATAAATGAAATATTTGGTGGGTTTATATATGAAAAGATAGGGCATTTCTTTATTATTTTCTAAACATAGGTTTTGGACTCTGTACACTAAAGTAATCAAAAATACAAACCTTCATATGGTTTCTACCATATATGAGTGGTTTTAATTAATTTATATGTCTATGAAATGATCACATTAAATAATTCCTTTGTTGATGTGGAACTAAGTCATGTTTACAAAGAATTTATTTTAAAACCTTAAAATATAATATAGGTTTTGGAGGATTCATAAAGGTTTCATAAAATATAAAAAAAACTAAAAGAAAATTATTTTAAAGGGAATATATATATTTGGTCGTTTATAACATTTATGGAAGACATTGCATCACTTTTTGGTCATTATTATTTCATAATACATTCAATATATTTATACTGAATTCAATTTTTACCAAAAATACAACTGTATCAGAAAATTATGAAAAAATAATTTTTGAATAAAATCAACACTTGATTCAAAAAAATATATTTATTTTATTAATATAATTATATAACTATGAGTTATTAATCCTTTAAATTAAAATTACTAATTATTGAAAAATGCTAGGATTTTTAGAATAATAGTATTTTAACCCTTGTAACAATTATATTTTCACTTCATAAATTTATATGATCATTTATATTTAATTAGTAATATTTAATAATAATATTTTATTAAAATATAATTTATTTCAATTATTTATGAATTATTTAAAAGGAAAATTTTACTTGAAATTTTATATTACCCAAAAATACAATTTGTGTTTTATCGCATTAAAATATATTTTTTATCAAAAATAATTTATTTAAAAATTTATAATGTAAAAAATATGGAATAAATATAATAATTATTTTTTTGAGAATAAAATACACAAATTCATATAATTAATTTTGATATAAAGATTCCTTTATTACATAAATAAAAAATCTAAGGGTAAGGTGTGCAATAATGATATTTTCTTGCGGTGGTTCAGTGAGCATGGTTTGGGTTGTTATCTCAATGAGCCTAAACTTATCTTGTAAATGGCTTTACTCATACATTAATTATTGGATATAGGCTTGGACTTAGTCAAAAGAAAATCCTAATGATTCTATCTCCCTTGGAAGCTCTAATAAATGTTCTTAATAGGGTATGAACATAATAGCATAGTCTATCACTTCTTTTATATATGTCAATTGGATTTATCATAACCCTTAATATATACTAATCATATGATCACTTTTCGTAGCGATATTATCAAAAATCATTATTCTTAACATTATTTTGAATCTTATAGGAGATAACTTTAAATGGTCCAACATAACTAAAGTATTGAATGTGTTTTCTATAACCACATTTATAATAGGGAGCTTAAATCAATCACAAAGAGAATTTTATTTATAAAATTTCATCTCATGACACATTTTCCCTCTTAAATTTTATGGTTATTCTATAAAACTTTAACATGTAATGTTATATAATTCTATAACACCTTTTCTCTATGATTTATAATGTGAACTAACCTTTCTTTATAAGAATTATTTTCTTCAAACCGATTTTTTAGGGATAAAAGCATGAGATTCATCATGTAGGTATTTCCTTAATAATGAAACATGAAACATATAATGTACCAAATATAAACTCATAGGTAAGGCTACTGAGTAATAAAATGATCCCACATTATCCAAAATTTCATTTGGACCAATAAAACACGGGCTTAATTTTCATTTCTGAAAAAAAAACATAAAACCTTTCTAGTGAGGTATTTTAAGGGAAAAAAATTACCCACCAAAAATAAGGAAAATTTTCACCAATTATCTAGATAAATATTCTAATTAGTTTGATTTGACCTCATATAGAGCAGAAAAATTTTATCCTTCTTAACCATCTTTTTTACCAATTTTGATCCCAACAACTTTCCCTCAATGAATTTTCCCTAACATG
Source organism: Viscum album (assembly GCA_963277665.1). NCBI lineage: Eukaryota > Viridiplantae > Streptophyta > Magnoliopsida > Santalales > Viscaceae > Viscum > Viscum album. The sequence goes on from OY728139.1 coordinate 415,633,953, forward strand.
CTGAGTTCAACACCATTTTCCATATAATGCCTCAAATAATTTTATATGTATACTAAAATTAAAATTTTTATTATAAAAAAATTATACTAATGAAGGATATTGATCCTAATATCCTTGATATTACAATGAGCAAGCCCAAAGTATATCTTATAAAGTTTTAATTGTTTGTTATGAATTTACATCTAACTGATGATTAAAATCAGTATTGAAACTTAATTTAGTACCCAAAAAATTCTACAGTCCTTTCAAAAAAAATTATGTAAATATGGGATCATGATTAGATAAAATTGAGAGGGGAATCCCATGTAACTTGACTATCCCATTAAGATAGAGGATATCAAGATGATCCAAAGACATATTATCTTTAATAGACGAAAATTTATAGATTTAGTCCAAATATAAACAATAAAAAAATCACATTATTACATAAAGACATCTTTGGTAATGCCACTATGAAATCCATGAATATATTATCTCATTTCCTCTCAGGTAATGATAATGACTGAAACATAAACTCTGGTAGTTATCACTTATATTTAACCTTTTTTAAGGTCAAAATTTCATGGTAAAATAAGAAATATCATCCTTTATTCCTTCCCACTAATAACATTCCCAATGGTATATATACATTTTAGAGGATAAAAAAATAGAGTTGTGATGCTCACTAAACATTTTTTTTTCAATTAAGAATTGGTCAACACACCCAACCACTTTAAAAATCATATAACACCTTCTTTAACAAAGTTAAACTAAGGAAACATACAATTATTAACCAATTATTACTTTTCTTACAAACCATGATCTTATTTTAAATCCTTCTTAATTATTTCTAATAATGAGAGTTATATTGATACCTTAGGAAAAAGGGAAATGGTTTCTCGACACACAACTCACAGTCCCAGATTTATTAAATCATTAACAATTGGTTCATTTTCCAAATGTATCATGGTTAATGATTCATTATACTTTCATCTCAAAGCACCATATTTCTTGCTGGATTTACCTTGATGATAGTGAATCGTGAAATCATAATATTTTATCAATTAAATCCATATTCGTTTCCTTATATTCAACTCTTTTTTTGTAAATATAAACTTCAACATTTCATGAACCATATATATTTTAAATTTCTCAATATATAGAATATACCACCAAATTTTTAAGGAAAAAACCACCATTGAAAGTCCAATATCATATGTTGGATAATTATTATCATGGAGTTTCAATTGGCATAAAGCATATGAAATTTCCTAATTATATTTTATCAAGTCATGACCAAGGCCCTTAAATTAAGAATATAAATAAAAAAACTCCATATTTCAAGATGGAAAGTCCAACACTAAAGTATTACCAAATTTTATTTTCAATCCCTTAAAAAATTAATCACATTCCTCTGTCCAAATTAATTTAACTCCATTTTGAGTTAACTTAGTTAGTGAGTTTGAAAATATATAATTTTTTTTCAAAATATCATCAGTAATAACCCACTAATCAAAGAAAACATTAAATATTTGTGATAGTTGTATATATTAGCCAACATTACACCAATTTCATTTTAATCTGATCAATATTTTTCATATTTTGTTACAATGTTCCCTAGAAATTATATATTCTATAACCAAAAATAATATTTACAGAATTTCCCTAATAACATACTGTATGTTTAGGATTATAAAATGGTAGTTAGTTGTTTCTCATGATACTCATATATTTTAGAATATACCAGAATATCATCACTAAAAGCAACCATAAATTTATTCAAAAACTCCCAAAATATTTATTCATAAGACCCATAAATATATATGGTATATTTTTCAAACTAAAATGAATAACAAAGAAACTTATCATTGATATAATTAGTATGAAACACTATATTTGGAATGTATTCTTCCTTAAATTTTAGTTGATGGTATCTAGATCCGAGTTAAATCATGGAAAAAAACTTAGCACCATGGATCTTATAAAACAAGTAATTGATATGAGAAAAAATATACTTATTCTTAATAATAATGTTATGTAGTTCTCTATAACCAATGAAAAGACTCATATAAATATCCTTATTTCTAATAAAAAATCAGGAGCACCCTTAGGTTATGTGATAGGGTAGATGAAACCATTATCAAGTAATTATTGAAATTTATTTTTTGAATCCAATAGCTCTATTAGTGTTGTTCAATAAGGAGGTTCTAAAATGGTCTTAGTATTGAGAACTTAGTCAATGGGGAATTCAATCTATCGATCAATAATTAGTCAATAGGTACAACACTAAACTGAATAACCCTATTCTTTTCAACAACATATTCTATAACATTCCCCCCATTTATAATCAATTTCTCATATTCTAGATATTTTATCATTTATATGAACTCATCCTTATATACAAATTAAAACCCACTCTATGAATTTAATATGACTTCATTAACTTTATAATATCTCTTATCATGATAAAATAAAATCTAATCTATACCTATAATGAAATAAAACTCCCCTAAGGGTAAGAAAATAAATTTTTTATGAAAACCCATTCCATATAAGATGATATGAAGGCTCCTATAAATATATATTACTTCAATACATTTACTGATAGTTTTTACAAAAACTTATATCTCCATTAATTGAGGTTATATTTCCATTCTACTAGAAAATTTTATATAAATAAAAGAGTACAAAGAAACTACATCAAACAAGTCATTGGAATAATATGAATAAATAAGTAATGTCCATATCACCACTCTGTTTGTTAGTCCGAAATTTATCAAGGTGGTATAAAATTAGTTTTCCAAACCTTTTTATTTATAATCTTGTTAATTTATATCCTTCAAGATTTTCTTTGGACACTCATTAGTATAATGACCCATCTCATTATAATTAAAAAAAAATCTTATTGTAGGATTATAAATATTAGTCTAATCATTAACATTTCTCTTTTCTTTTCATTCATGTGCCAAATGTACCATCCTACCATATTGCTAACACTCTTTAGACACCATTATATATTTTTTAGAATGGTTTTTACCACAATTATTATTTTGTGGTTATTTAATTTTATTACCTTAATATTTCATTATGGGATGATTACCCACTATTTTCCACCTAGAACACTTCTTATATTTTTTTATATAAAAAAAAAAAAATCCATATCAAAATTTTAAGAACATTTAAAAATGTCGTTATAAAATCTGAACTCACTAAAATAAAAATACATTAACAAAAAATGGTTTAAATACCCAATAAAACATATAAATGTTTTATTATGGTTAATAATAATTTTTTTGTATACCTGGACAATCTCATAAAATTTTCATCATATATAGAAACCGAGTCCTCAAAATTTTTCATTAAATCCGAGGATGTTCATTAAATTTAATGTAAAAAAACTTTAATAAAATATTTCGAAAGGAAAATATCCTTAAATGTTTTCAACTCAATGTAATAAATCACACCTTTATATTTAGTTTTCTTAACCAATGATCACCACCATTCATCTTCACCTTTAAAATTATAAATAGAAAGATTTGCCTTCTGAAGGCCCGAAAACCCAAAAAAATTCAAATATCTTCTCCAAATCATTAATCCATCCTTATATTACCATTGGGTTTGATAGTCCACCAAAAGATTGAGGGTTTAATTTGATGAAATGTACTACTATTGACATATTCATCTATGGAGAATTCATTAAATATTTACCATGGGTACCACCATTGATAGAATATATTGATTAAGCTAACACATCCAAAAATCGCTCAATTTCAATTCCAACCATTCTTGTAACACCCCAAGCTTCCACAGTACACTTCTCTTTGATTAATACAGTAGCACGTGTTGTACGCAACTTCGAGATTCTAACACACCACAACCAATCAAAGTAGCCGTTATGAATAGAAATACCCACTTTTTAAAATTTTATAAATTTTATCTCTCAAAATGGAATTCATTTTTGGATTCATAATATTGAAATTATCCTAGGGTTAAATTTTGGTACTTTTTGGATAACTTTTATATTTTGATAAATAGTGAAAATTACTAAATTTTAATTAAAAACAACATTTTTAATCGAAATAATTAACAGTGATAAATTATGAATTTGAGTGGTTTTAAAGTATATATATAATATATTTTTACCATTTAATACAATTTTGGTCATTATACATAATTTCACAATTAAACCGGACATAAACAAGTGTAAATCTTTTTATAGTTATTATCTCTTAAAAACACGCCTTTTGTTTTAACAACGGGAATTAATTTTAAATTAATTTCTGCCACTTATGTGTTTTGAATTTGGAAAAATGGATTCCATATTTGGAATCAGGATGTCCAAATTGTGTAAATAGGTAACTTTTATTTTTAGACATTTTGAATAATTACTTTGGTAAATATTTTATTTACCATGGTTAAAGGGTAAATCCGGTAAATTAGGGTAAAAAAATAATATTATAATAATATTAAATTACCCTAAAATGTGTCCTAACCTTACTGGTTGATACATGTCCGAACATTGGCATATTTGGGTCGATTTTGGGACCCCATGGAGCCACTTGTAAGTAATAATGAAACTTTATATTAATTAAGTTAAAATAAATACAAAAAATGTCATAAGCATATATCTTTCAGTAAAAAAAATTTTACATAGGGTTATATGTGTTGGATATTTGACTATAAATATTAATTATAAATCTAAAAATCTTTCCTATATAATTGTATTTTATTAATAATTTTTAGACTTTTAATAATTAAATTTATTTATGGCACAATAATGATGTTGTATTTTCCTTTTTAATGAAAGAATAAAATAATTGGTATTATAAATGTTAAAATAAATATAATTTTAACATTTTTATGACATAAATGAATTTTATTGGTTAATATGACATGATAGGATTGCTTAAATGATTTGTTTTAGAATTAATAAAGTTATTAATACTTTAAAAAAATCAATTATTGAATAGTGTCAAAATTGACATAAATGAATTTTTAAAACAAATATTATATTATTAATTGATATTATATTTATAAAAATCTAAGGTTTAGACAAAAGGCATACATAATGATATTTGTATCATTAATGGACCACTTGGGGGTCTCTTGGATGTATATAGTAAGTTTATTAACTATATAATATAAAAATACAAAGTGACATGGTAAATGTCAATCTAATTAACTAAGAGTTAAAACTAAAAGATAAGGTTAATATAATGACACAAACCTATCTAAAATCTATTGGTTGAAAGGATTTCGACCCATCCCAACTTTAGACTTTTAATAATCCACTTTTAAGCCATTATAAACCGAATATGAATTTATTATAAATTAATACCTTAAGTTTTTCTTAAAGAGCCCCTCCTCTCCCTTATAAAAGAACACCACTTCTAACCAATTCTTCACACCTTAAAAGCCTTTTGGTTTGGACAAACCCTGACCTATTATTCTATAAACTTCCCTAACTTCAACATATAGGCATTAGTTTGATCAAAAAGCCAACCTATGTATCCCTTTTGATCAAATCAAAAGGAAGAACCCGAAGAAGAGGTAATGTTTTCACCACCCTTTTTCAAGTTCCTTTCTTCTTCTACTTCTTCTTTCTTTGTTATTTCCTTTATAAAATAATAACTCCAGTATCTTCTATATACTTTTATGTTATTATAAATATGGTACAACCATATTTAGTAATCTATCCATCCATTGAATGACATGTCACCATACGTGCATACGTACGGCTTACCGTCTCCACGTCGTGGTGTAATTGTTATTCAAAAACAATATTATTTGGATGGGTATGATAATGATATGTAATTTATGTAAATAATAAATATAACATGATAATTATTCTGTATATATGATATACCATCCAATTATATATTATTTTAATATCAAAATAATGATATTGTCGCTCGTGCATACGTACGGACTACCATCTCCACAAACGTGATGAGATTCATTCTCCATCATATCCATTCAAGTATAATTATCATTTGATGATTAAAAATAATGTTTAAAGGACTTTATATCATTATGTATATGAATAATATACAACCTAACCATAAAAAACATGACTTATGTAACAAAACATATAAAATAAAACGAGTAAGTTAACACTCGAAACGACGATAATACTAAGATATTATTAACAAATCAATGTTAATAGATCATATATGATATCATATTAATGTATATGATACTTGTATAATTCAATAACAATTATTTAACCATTATACAGGATGCTAACCTACCCTTGACCAAGGAAAAAGTACAAAGTAATGGGTTTCTTTTCTCACTTTTAATTCCATGAGATTTACATTGTTCACCACTTATTTATTGCATGTGGTGTGTGTACTGACCATGATTGTATCCATTGTGTAATATACATTAATTTATGGATATTTACATCATCATTGTATGATCCTTCTTTCATGGGTGTATGTTTCCTATGTTACCAAATCAATAAGGAAATTTGAAATTTCAATTTCCACTTATTCGGCTTTACGCATACTTCATTGATTATTTTACTCCAAGATTATGTGTGAAATCACTATTCATTTTCTTATGTCCTAATTTCCACTCCCCTTTCTGTGGATATAATTTTGATACACATAATCAATCCATTGATAAATTCTCATGTCATCAATATGAACATGATAAGAGTAATTTTAACTCAATCTCCATTTATTGAGTTAAACATCTAATTAATTGGTGTTGTTTTTACAAGAATATGTGTGAATGTACTTTGATTATTTTACATTGAATATCCAATAATATTGATTGTATTTATATTTTTCAAACATAATTATGTCTTTGATTTATCCTTAACCTAAGGATATGGCCTTTATGAGAGATTTCATCTCAATTTACTTTCCATTGAGACTTCTTTGTTGTTATACACCAAATCAATTTAATATGGTGTATATAATGTACTTTGACATAATATATCATGAATCCATTTATTCTCATGATATTAAAAAGTTTTTATTACCTCAATTATTTTAATTCAAGTTTCTCTCTTTTGGTTAGGAACTCTAACTAAAATATCATTTTAAATGTTTTGAAGATGTATTATTCTAAATCTTTCGCATTAATTTCTGTGTTTCAAAAATAGTTTTAAAGATTTATGTATATGGACATTAAAGTTTTACAATTGAAATTCCTTTTAAATGTTTCAAAGTGGTATAGTACACTTTGATTCAAAAATCTATTTTTAAATGGCTTGTTGACAAATAGTGTGACTTTTAAATGTTTTCAAGAAAAAGGGGAATATTTCTCTCAATAGTTTGATAATTATTTTAATCTATGTCAATATACTTCATTATTCTTGATTGAGGTTAATCTGATACAATAAAATCTTCCATATTGTATAAAATGAGTTATGTTTGACTATGGATGAGCTATTTTTATACCATTCATGGTTTGTGGTTAAAGTATTGACATTTCGTATGATAGTTTTAATACAAATGTTTATGTTATGTTTAAACCTATTCATATGAGGAATGCATTGGACTTAATAAGTGATGGGTGGAGCCCGCTATAGCTCCTCAATGAATCGGTAGGTCTCATGAGACTAACTAGTGTCTTGGCATGAGGCCTTGACAAAATCTTATTTGTAGTCTTGGCATGAGGCCTAGGCTATGTGGTTATGATAGTCTAGCATTATGCATTCCATCATTATGAAAGTGGTTAGTGATATTGCATGTGATTATTCTACTAGTAGAATATCCATGTGAATAAGTAAATGTCATTACTTAATTTTATTTTTTTCCATATTATGCTAATGTTGAAGTTTAAAAGGCTTTTGTTTTAGTTATACATTGCCTTAAATGTTTGTTCTTATTTATGAAAGTTTCCGTTGTATTGTTATCCTTACCGAGCATCTGAGCTCACCCCTTTCAATTTTTAAATTTTTCCCAAGATGTGAAGAAGTATTTTATGAATGACCTGCAGGGAATTTATGAGTGTGGAATATGGAGACTATGTTGTTGTAGTTTTCACTTTATGATGTAATGTAAGACTTATGAATATATCTAGTGTTTCCAAGACTACTAAACTAATCGGTCTTTCAAGACTTAATCTTTTGTGATCATTCCAATGTTATGTAATAATGCACAGACTCTGGGTAACTGGGGTGGGGGCATTACAGTTGGTATCAGAGGAACTTTAGTACAATACTTGGAAACTAGATTTAGATAAACTCTGATTAGATCACATAGCTCTAAGATAGACTTTGAGGATTGGTATATAAGAATTTACTAGAATTTTAGTATTGTAAAGATTTTGTGAGTTTTCCAAGAAATACATCCCTGTCTGGATACGAGCAGGTAGAGGCGGCTCTGGCACAAATATACCTAGGGGTAAAACCCGAAAACACCGCTTTGAGCTAGACTCGAACGAGAACCGGTGCACAATAATGGGCCTTGCTACACTCTTGGTTACAACACTCCCATGGGATATTCTTAGGATAATTTACATTTTCTTTACAAACAAATTTCAAGTATTTTAATATAAGATGAGAATAGATGACCTTGGTTAATCCTAAGGTGTTTCAAATTGAGAATATGGTTTCATGATATTCTCTAAATGATTTTATGACTACTGTTACTCACACATTGCTTTCTGGTTTTAGTCAATGGCTGGAGTCCAAGGAAGTCATAGTAACTTTGAGAATGATTTACAAGGTGGGAACAGTGGCGGAAATGAGAAAAAAAATGGAATTTTGATGGGCGTAAAAGATATCAAGTTCATGACAAATCAGTTTTCAAAAAATATGATCAACAACATATATATTAACCAACTCCCGGACTTAACAAAGAAGAGAAAGGTGATGAATGATAAGAGCTCTAATAGTGGAGAACATTGAGAAAAGAATCCTAAATTTCCATCATGTAAGAAATGTGGAAGGAGACACCCAAGAAAGTGTCTCAACGGAACAAAGAAATGATTTATGTGTGGGAAAGAAGGAAATAAAGTGAAGAATTTCTGAGGAAAAAAGAAGAGTACTATGGAAGAAAATAAAAATGGTCCCAAGAATCCATTTACAGTCATTTTCTATAAATGTAGGGGACCTGGCCATTACCCGAGTGAATGCCCTATTCTATAGGATATTTTCTTTGTCAAAGAAGAATCTTTGTGGAAATAAATGGTTAGAAAAATGTTTAAAAGTATTAGTGCTCCTTGTTTATGGGATTACTTTGGAATAATTTTATCTTGTAATTGTAACCCAGTAGTTTTCCATGTGAGAATGATATTTGACGAATTCTTATCTTTTCCCATGTGGATATAGTTATAAATAACCATTTGGTTTTATATGATCATTGGGTTTGAGGAAATTACAAGTTATTATATTTTGGGATGAAAATGCAAGGTATGAGATAACATTTCTGGTTAAAATTATGTTACAGTTATTTTGAGGAATTTATCTCATTTTGGTAATGTTATAAAATATTTTTTTTGAAAAAGGACAATATGCAGACCGTGTGACAACCCATCACATCGGAAAAAGTTGTGGGAATCGAACCCACAACCAAAGTACGATTGGGATTTATCACCTACCACTGGACTACATGAATTCCCTAGTTAGTATGACAAATTATTTTTAGTTAAATGATTTTATTGATCAATAATAAGTTGATTTGGGTTCTTATGTCTTATCAAATGAATTCCCTTAGTATAGGAAAATGATTTAGTGATTAAGTGATAAATTTTATTTTGGAAGATGTTCCCTTTGTTGGGAACACTATATGCCCAAGGAAAATAGAATACTATGGGGTTTAATTTGAGGATTAATGGTGGATTTTTATCTACATTTTTATTGTGTATTTATAGTGATTTGGGTTATTTGTAGAAATGATTAACCTATAATAGAGAATATGTGATTAGGTTAATTACTTTTAAGTATGTGACTTTAAGAGTAGTTGATGTCATTTGGAGATACAATTTAACATGGAATAATACATAACCAAATTCTTCTAAGTTTTGGGTTTCAATATTAGTTTGGATTATATTGAAGGATTTTAAGGACAATTTTTTATTGAATGGTATTTATTTAACTTTGGGGTATTGATTTTAGAAATTAAGATTAGTGTTTCTTTCTCTAAAGGAATATCCTTTTGGGGGATCATCAGATCTTGTACTATCCATTTTGGTTTTGATTAATCTATAAAGACAAGGTAAATATATAATTTATCCTTCGTGGATCATGTGATTCTATAGAAGTTTATTCTAGCTCTTCCAGTGTGACCAAGTCTTCTTGAATACTCATCATTTAAAAAAAATGAGTTAGTGGTGGAAATTTATTAAAGAATGAAACTCTACATAAAAATTAAGTATATCTCTTTATTTTCATAGTTAATATCTAAAATGAATTCCTCATCTTTATGTAATGTAACTTAAAACAAAAAAAAATGTTGTCTGTTTACTTTTCCTACTGGGAAATTAATGACTATTTTTCCCATCAAAAGTTTGTGGTTTTCTTGTTGTTAACTTTCTCCTGATCATGTTTATATCCCTCTCCATCAGAACTTGACACTTATTTTATCATCTATATCCATGTTTTTTCACATGTAATCCTAGTATAGGTTATCTCGGGTGACCTTTGTACTTCTCTTTCTTTCTTTTAAAGTGATAGTTTTATTGAATCTTTTTCCGATGTGGGACATTCCATTATATTCCAAAGACCAATTTTAAAAATTGTGAGGACGCAATTTATTGAAGGAGGGGATAATGTAACACCCCAAGCTTCCACAGTACGCTTCTCTTTGATTAATACAGTAGCGCGTGTTGTACGCAACTTAGAGATTCTAACACACCACGACCAATCAAAGTAGCCGTTATGAATAGTAATACCCACTTTTTGAAATTTTATAAATTTTATCTCTCAAAATGGACTTCATTTTTGGATTCATAATATTGAAATTAGCCTAGGGTGGAATTTTTGTACTTTTTGGATAACATTTATATTTTAATGAATAGTGAAAATTACTAAATTTTAATTAAAAACAATTTTTTTAATAAAAATAATAAACAGTGATAAATTATGAATTTGAGTGGTTTAAAATTATATCTAGAATATATTTTTACCATTTAAGACAATGTTGGTCATTATACATAATTTCACAATTAAACAGGACATAAACAAGTGTCAATCTTTTGATAGTTATTATCTCTTAAAAACATGATTTTTGTTTTAACAACGGGAATTAATTTTAAATTAATTTATGCTACTTCTGTGTTTTGAATTTGGAAAAATTGATTCCATATTTGGAATCAGTATGTCCAAATTTTGTAAATAGGTAACTTTTATTTTAAGAAATTTTGAATAATTACTTCGGTAAATATTTTATTTAGCATGGTTAAAGGGTATATCCGGTAAATAAGGGTAAAAAAATAATATTATAATAATAATAAATTACCCTAAAACGTGTCCTAACTTTATTGGTTTATACATTTCCGACCATGGCCATCTTTGGGTCGATTTTGGGACCCCATGGAGCCACTTGTAAGTGATAATGACACTTTATATTAATTAAGTTAAAATAAATACAAAAATGACATTAGCATATATCTTTTAGAAAAATAATTTTTACATAGGGTTATATATATTAGATTTTAGACTATAAATATTAATTAGAAAGATAAAATGATTTCATACATAATGGTATTTTATTTATAATTTTTAGACATTTAATTTTATTTATGACACAATAATGATGCTGTATTTTCCTTATTAATGAAAGAATCAAATAATTGGTATCATAAATGTTAAAATAAATATAATTTGAAAGTTTTGATGACATACATGGATTTTATTGGTTAATATGACATGATAGTATTGATTAAATGAATTTGGTTCGAATTAATAAAGTTTTTAAGACTTTAACAAAAATCAATTATTGAATAGTGTCAAAATTGACATAAATGAGTTTTTAAAACAAATATTATATTATGAATTGATATTATATTCCTAAAAATCTAAGTTTCAGCCAAAGGACTTATATCATGATAGGAGAATTATTAATGGACCACTTGGGGGGTCTCTTGGATGTATATAGTAATTTTATTAACTATATAATATAAAAATACAAAGTGACATGGTAAATGTCAATCTAATTAACTAAGAGTTATAACTAAAAGATAAGGTTAATATAATGACCCAAACCAGTCTAAAATAAATTTTTTGAAAGGATTTCGACCCATACCAACATTATAATTTTAATAATATACTTTGGATCCATTAGAAACCGAATATGAATTTATTATAAATTAATACTTTAAGTTTTTTCCTAAAGAGCCCCTCCCCCCCCTTATAAAAGGACACCACTTCTAACCAATTATTAACACCTTAAAATCCTTTTGGTTTGGACAAACCTTGCCCAATTATTCTCTTAACTTCACTCAATTCAACCTAGAGGCCTTATTTTGATCAAAAATCCAACCTATGGATCCTTTTTGATCAAATCAAAAGGAAGAACACGAAGAAGAGGTAATGTTTTCACCACCCTTTTTCAAGTTCATTTCTTCTTCAAATTCTTCTTTATTTGTTATTTAATTTCTAAAATAATAAATCCAGTATCTTCTATATAATTTTATGTTATTATAAATATGGTACAACCATATTTAGTATTCTATCCATCCTTTGAATGACATGTCACCATACGTGCATACGTACGGCTTACCGTCTCCACGTCGTGGTGTAACTGTTATTCAAAATAATTATTATTTGGATGCGTATGATAATGATATGTAATTCATTTAAATAATAAATATTACATGATAATTATTATCTATATATTATATACCATCCAATTATATATTATTTTAATATCAAAATAATGATATTGTCGCTCGTGCGTATGTACGGACTACCGTCTCCACGAACGCGATGAGATTCATTCTCCATCGTATCCATTCAAGTATAATTATCATTTGATGATTAAAAATAATGTTTAAAGGACTTGATTTCATTATGTATATGAATAAGATACAACCTACCCATAACAAACACGACTTATGTAACAAAACATATAAAATAAAACGAGTAAGTTAACACCTGAAACGACGATAATACTAAGATATTATTAACAAAGAAATGTTAAAAGATCATATATGATATCATATTAATGTATATTATCATTTAATAATTCAATAACAATTATTTAACCATTATAAAAGAGGCTAAACTACCCTCGACCAAGGAAAAAGTACAAAGTAAGGGGTTTCTTATCTCACTTTTAATTCCGTGAGATTTCCATTGTTCACCACTTATTTTTTGCATGTGGTGTGTGTACTGCCCATAATTGTATACATTGTGTAATATACATTAATTTATGGATATTTACATCATCATTGTATGATCCTTCTTTCATGGGTGTATGTTTCGTAAGTTTCTAAATTGATAAGGGAATTTTAAATTTCAATTTCCACTTATTCGGCTTTATGCATACTTCATTGATTATTTTACTCCAAGATTATGTGTGGAATCACTATTCATTTTATTATGTCATAATTTCCACTCCCCTTTCTGTGGATATACTTTTGATATACATAATCACTCCATTGATAAATTCTCAAGTCATCAATATGAACATGATAAGAGTAATTTTAACTCAATCTCCATTTATTGAGTTAAACATCTAATTCATTGGTGTTGTTTTTACAAGAATATGTGTGAATGTACTTTGATTGTTTTACACTGAATATCCAATAATATTGAGTGTATTTATATTTTTCACACATAATTATGTATTTTATTTATCCTTAACCTAAGGATGTGGCCTTTATGATATATTTCATCTCAATTTACATTCCATTGGGACTTCTTTGTTGTTATACACCAAATCACTTTTATATGGTGTATATAATGTACTTTGACATAATATATCATGAATCACTTTATTCTCATGATATTAAAAAGTTTTTATTAATTCAATTATTTTAATTCAAGTTTCTCTCTTTTGGTTAGGAACTCTATATAAAATATCATTTTAAATGTTTTAAAGATGTATTATTCTAAATCTTTCTCATTAATGTCCATGTTTTAAAAATAGTTTTAAAGATTTATTTATATGGACATTAAAGTTTTAAAATTAAAACTCCTTTTAAAAGATTCAAAGTGGTATGGGGAACTTTTATTCAAAAATATATTTTTAAATGGATTCTAGAAAAATAGTGTGACTTTTAAATGTTTTCAAGAAAAAGGGGGATATTTCTCTCAATATTTTGATAATTATTTTAATTTATGTCAATATCCTTCATTTTTCTTGATTGAGGTTAATATGATACAATACAATCATCCATATTGTATAAAATGAGTTATGTTTGACTGTGGATGGGCTATTTTTATACCATTCATGGTTTGTGGTTAAAGTATTGACATTTCGTATGCTAGTTTTAATACGAATGTTTATGTTATGTATAAACCTTTTCATATGAGGAATGCATTGGACTTACTAAGTAACGAGTGGAGCCCTCTATAGCTCCTTCATGCATTGGTAGGTCTCATGAGGCAAACTAGTGTCTTGGCATGAGGCCTTGACAAAATATTATTTGTAGTCTTGTCATGAGGCCTTGGAAACGTGGTTATGATAGTCTGGCATTATGCATTCCATCATTGTGAAAGTGGTTAGTGATATTGCATGTGATTATTCTACTAGTAGAATATCCATGTGAATAAGTAAATGACATTACTTCATTTTATTTTTTTTTCATATTATGCTGAAATTCAAGTTTAAAATGCTTTTGTTTTACTTATACATTGCCTTAAATGTTTATGATTATTTATGAAAGTTTCCTCTATATTGTTATCCTTACTGAGCATCTGAGCTCACCACTTTCAATGTTTTAATTTTTCCCCGGATGTGAAGAAGTATTTTATGAATGACCTATAGGGAATGTATGAGTGTGGACTATGGAGACTATGTTGTTGTAGTTTTCACTTTATGATGTAATGTAATAATTATAAATATATCTAGTGTTTCTAAGACTACTAAACTAATCAGTCTTTCAAGACTTGATATTTTGTGATCATGCCAATGTTATGTAATAATGCACTGACTCTGGGTAACTGGGGTCTGGGCGTTATAATTCTAGACTACTGATTCAGAGGGATACCATTCTCCTTTTTCATTAAAACTTAATTAACCCAATTTACTCTATAAAAAACCACTCTAAAAAACATATATTAGATGATGTAATATGGGAATCTTCAAAAGCTATCACATAATAATATTACAATAAATCAGAATATCTTAAAAGTACCATTAAACATTATTCTAACCTATATTGTTATTTAAAACTTTTCATTCATATAAACTATAACACCCAATATCACAATCAACACATAATTACATGATTTATAATAATGTTTTTACTTTATTACATTTCTAGGATCTTTTAGGTATAGAGTCTTAGAGAATTAGGAAAACCATTACATAAAAAAGTAGATATTTCTTTATAATGTACATTTTTTTCATAAAATAGGTTCTTTTTATACCCTATTTCATTCATGATTTCTTTTATTTATTCAATATGTATCCCATTAACCCTACTAAAATTACTAAACCTTTGTAAGTCCTATGATTTTTTTTGAAAATGTGGTATGAGAAAAGAAAATCTAAAAAAGAAATATAATAATAAAAGAAACCCATTATTCCATTTAAAATTCATGAGAACCAATAAGAAAATTTTCTTTTCATGTTATAAAATTTTCATACAAATAATCATTTACTTACACATAATAGAAACATAATTACCCAAAGTTTTTCATTAAAAATCACTTAAGAAAGAATAAGGGATAAATCATAATCACGAGGGATTCTTTGAATGTTGTTATGTGAAGAATTATTTTTCCAAGAATTGCTTGTTTATGAACTGGAAATACATTCACCAAAATTTTGGTCAATGATAGGTTGTGGGGATCAGTGTGTGGATAGTGGTAGTTTATCCCTATAGTGGTAGTTGGACAATATGAAGTTTGAATCTTTTTATGGAGTCTCAAAGGCACAAAATAATTGGTGAACTTATCTAGAATAAAGGCTCTATAAGTTCTTACTGATGAAAGTAGTTAAGGCTAAACATATTTATTATAAAATAACATTATCATTCTATTTAGAGAGCTCTCTTTGAATGGTGGAATGTGGTAAAACTGAGTCAACTGACTGATATTCCTATAAAAAGAAGGGGGACCAACCCCAAATAGAGTATCAAATACACAGATAGTGAATCCTTATCATTAACAGTGTGTGTGAAACATACACAATGATTGAGATAATTATAGGTTGTTAATCATTATGTAATGAAATATTACTAACGAATTTGTTAGTTTTTAGTATTCTTTATACATAGGGTAATATAAGAATATCACAATAGTTCCTTCCATGCATATTGGGCAACTTTTTTGAAGCACATTAATCCCTTTCACTTCATTTAATACTTTATGTGTCACTACTTCAAAATGTGCAATAAACAACACTAGCCTTCATCAGTTCTAAAAAAGCTCTGATAAAGGGTAACTTTTATTAGTGTTTTTTTTCACCGATAAAGGGTACTTTAATTAGTGATTTATTTGTAGCACTGATAAATGGTAACTTGTATTAGTGCATTTTCTAGTGACGATAAAGGTCATAATCACGGTTGTGAGTCCCACGTCAAAATAGTGGATGTTTGGCCTCTTCTTTATATACTATTCCACCACATCACAATCTTAGAAGCCTGCTACGGGGATGGTCTCCCGCATACAATATCCACACACCTGGGCCTATACACAGCTCGACCCACCTAGCTCCTCAATTGGGCCTACACATGGCCCCGCCTGCCCATGGGTCTATTTTTTATATAAACCAATAAAAATAATGAAAAAACAGTATTAAAATATTAAAAAAATTATTAATTAAATAATTATTAATAAATTTAATATATATAAATATAAATTATAAATACTTATAAATAGTGTATATTAAATATAGATTTTTAAATGAATAAATTGAAATAATTAATCAAATAAACTTTAAAAAAGAGTAAATTTAAAAATATATTAAAAATTTTATTAATTAAATAATTATTAACAAAAAGGAATAAATTTAATATACATATATATAAATTATAAATATTAATAAATAGTATATATTAATATAGATATATAAAAAGAACAAATTGTATAATAAAAAAATTAAAATGAATAAATAAAAAAAATTATTAATGACCAATTATCAATAAAAATGAATAATTAATATATATATATATATTAAATATAGTTACATAGATTGAATAAATAGTAATAATTAAACAAAAAAAGAATAAATTATAAGATTATTAAAAAAATTATTAATGAAAAAACTATTAATAAAAATGAATAAATTATACATATATATATATATTAATTATAAATAGTAATAAATATTAAATATTAAATATAAATATATAAAATTAATAAAATCTAAAAATTAAAATCATATTAATGTATTATTCATTTATAATGGTTTTTATACATAATTATTCATTAATATATTTAAATTTTTTAATTTAAATATATATATATATATATATTAATATATATAATATTTCCTAAAACATGATTTATATAATTAAAAAAATTTATTCTTACATTAAATAAGTCATATATTTAGAGAAAATGGTTTATAATTAAAAATTAAATTTAATTAAAATATCGGCTAATTGTATAAAGTAATGTAATTTAATTGAATGTTATTTGTTTCTTGAATTTAACATATATGAAATGTGTGTTACATTGATTTCATGCATACATATACGTAATTAATTAATTTTTATATACAACAAACACACAACCATAATATTTCTATAATTTATTCAATTTTTAATATTCATTTTAGAATTATATTTATTAACATAGATATTTAATATATATAATGTTTCTAATTGATAAATTTTTTCACTATTTACTGTTTTATTCAATATATACTATTTATTACCTTTTAATATTGTTTTAATATTTATTCATTTTAAATATAATTTATTTATTAATATGTCAATTTCTTTTTCATTTTTTTGTAATTTATTCATTTTAAATTTTTTATTATTCCATTTTTTTTTTTGAATTTTATAAAATTTTAATATTTAATTATACATGTTTATTAATTAACATTTATTTTTTTTTAAAATAGTTGTAATTTATGTAATTAATATGTATTCATTTCCATTTTAACATACATAAAAATCAATTTTCATTTTTTTTAAATTATCTATATAATTAATAAAATTATTTTTTCATATTATTATTTATTCTATTAATAGATGCTATAAATTATATAATGTCATTGTTCAATTTAATATATATCAAACTTATATAAATGTAAATTAATTTCACACACATAAATATTTATGTAATTAATGAAATCTTATATGGAAACATATAAACCAAATATTTATACAATTTATTCAAATTTTAATATTCATTTTAGAATTTCATTTAGTAAAATAATATAATTAACATATTATTTTTTTAATTGATAAATTTTGTTTATTTATTTTTAATATTATTAAAATTAGTAGTATTTATTCATTTTTAATTTTTTTACTGTTTTTTTATTTTTTTGGAATTTAATCATTTTCTAATATTTATTTATAAAAATTTATTTATCGTGCTTTAATATTTTCAACATGTATTCATATTTATTTTAATATATACATATATATATATATATCCATATTTTTTTAATAATTTGTGTAATTAATGTAACTTATCCATTTTTTCAATATTTTTAAAATCTACGCATTTTTAATATTCAATTTTACTCAGTTTTTACATTCATACATTAAGATTATATATCCACTAATAATGTTGAAATATTTTTTATAAATAAATTGTTATAAATAAATGGTTATAAATAAATATATTTATAAATGTATATTTACTATATTTATAAAATTATATATTTATAATTATAAATAAATAAATATAACTTTTTAAAAAAAGTATTTATACAATTATAAATAAATAATTATATATTTAAATAATTATAAAATTATAATAAATATATTTATATAATAAATATATTTACTATATTTATATTTATATTTATTAATTATATATATAATGATATAAATATATATAATGATATAGATATATATAATTATATAAATATATATAATTATATAAATATATTTATAATTATAAAATTATAATAAATATATTAAAATAATAATATATATACCATATTTATATTATATATATATATATTTTAAACATTTATATAATTAGGTAAATATATATATTTATATAAATATATTTATAAATATAAATAAATAATTATTAATATATTTAAAAATATATGTATATATAAATGTATATTTACTATATTTATAAAATTATATATTTATAATTATGAATAAATAAATAAAATTTCTTAAAAAACTATTTATATAATTATAAATATATATTTATATATTTAAATAATTACAAAAATATAATAAGTATATTCAAATAATTAATATATTAATATTTATATATATATATTTATTAAATATATACATATAATTATATAAATATACTGAGAATGGTGCGAACCATTGATTAAAATCCATGGTCCCAGAAATTTATTATTAAAAAGAAAGTACACAATTAAAGAGTAGGAGGAGATGTAGTGATAAAACATGGCACATACAATGCCGTGAAAATTTGAGACCATTTATCAATCACATTCCTTTTAGTCTCTCGCCCCTCCCCCAGGAACCACCCATACCTCTCTCGTGTCTTTCTCTCTTCCACTGCTTAGGAGCCAACCAAGTGTCATCCTAATCATCTATGCTTATTGATTCAATTTCACCATCATGAGGCTTAATGTCATGACCTGAAGGTTTCACCTCAACTCGAGAGGATCCATGAGCATTGAACTCATCATGAAAAACTCCCCCACTAATAGATATATATAAAATATTCAGGATACTGAGAGAGTTCCCCATTTCCTTTAGTTACACCTAGCTCATGGAAGAATCGTCTTTGTCTTTAGCAGCATTCACTCCAGGGTTAACAACATTATCCACACCATCAAAATCTATCTTCTAGAGGATCTCATCCACCAACTCATAATTAACCTGATTTTATAGCTTCAATGGAATGTTGGAATCAAAAACCATCCCCCGGTCCACCACCCCCTACTCTGAGACCTAAAAATGATTTGAACTATTATTGGTCTAGGATTAGGTAAAAGGGCAGGTGTGATGTGATTCATGTGAGTGACAATTTGGAAACCATCATTATCAAACAATATTTTTCCCTTATCAGAAGAAACAGTTAATGCACCCTAATCTGGAGCAATATTAGACCCCATATCTCGAGTGTCCCTAGCTACCACCTTTCCAGTGTGTGACTTATCATCTGATGAGGAGGGTGGAGTTGGAATTTTCTTTTCAGTTTTATATGATGGAGCGGAATTCCCTCCCAGAAAATATCTATACACCTTCACATTCCTTGTGTCCTGTGCAGACATATATATCTATGTTAGTTATAAAAAAGTGATGATAAAGAGGTCTTTTATTAGTGTATATTATTTTATCACTAATAAATTTCTTCTTTATCATTGCTTTTTTGGAAGGCTGATAAAATCCTCCCTGATATTTTAAAAAGAAACCTAATTGATCAAATTTTTATAGTGTTTCTCAAGCTCTCTTAGAAGTCTAGTTATTCCACCACTCCCCCTCGACCTTCTATTAGGCGAATCAAACTTAAAATCTAAGATATGTTGATTTTTCTCCTCCTCTCTTATTTCTTGCTTGTTCGGGTTTAGTGGAGTGCGATAGTGCACAATTATCTTGGATTAGTGGTATTATGGTTCCATTTTTAGGAGCCCTGTCAATGAAGCCTCCAACATCATTCATCCTCCTCTGACAGTTCATTATTTATGGGTCCCAAAGTTTCTGGTTTTACCACACTATGACTAAAATAGGTCCTACTCGGTTCAAGGTGTTGTGTTTTAGTTTTTGTGTTACCAACCCACTCAATGACCATTGGTTTCCTCCTGATCATAGTGTTACCCTATTCCAGGAGATCTCTAGCGCTGCAGAATATAGGTTCTTTTCCACTTCTCCACTTCCTAGGATTGTTATGGTAGAGCGTGGCCTTTGCCTCATGGTGGAAGCATAAATCTATTATGGATTTATTAATGTTGGAATATATTTTCATAAATATTTCATATGACAACCCTGCTTTTATTACAAACTTAAACATGATTTATTACATAAAACTTCACTTGTTACAAAAAATAAGATCAATAGGTTTAGTGTATTTGGGGATTAGGATCATTACATAAAAACTTAAAACATGAAATACAACATCTTTATTGAAAACTTCCTTTACATGACCACTATATTCCCTCATACTTAGCATTGCATGTGATAACCTGAGGACATGCATAAGAAAACGGTGAGCTATAAAGCCCAGTAAGGGAA
Source organism: Viscum album (assembly GCA_963277665.1). Classification (NCBI taxonomy): domain Eukaryota; kingdom Viridiplantae; phylum Streptophyta; class Magnoliopsida; order Santalales; family Viscaceae; genus Viscum; species Viscum album. The sequence continues at coordinate 415,655,358 of OY728139.1, forward strand.
TACACATGGAATAACATGAGAATTACAATACATGTTAGACATTAGGCATATAAATAGAGCACAAGAGAAACATGAACATAAAGGCATGATAAAGCATGATAATCATAACATGGAAATGTGGCAACAACACTTAACATGGAATTAGCATGAGAGAAGGCTCATTGCATATGGAGCATGAGTAAATACTCATTTCACATAAATCACGAGTAAACCCTCATTGAACTTGAATTATCATGATTCAACACTCATTGCACATGACGTATCATGATACTATACTTTACCCAATGGATTGGAGCGCTATAAGGGTGCACCCTTCTTAAACATTTCATTTCATGCATAAGTGTGCCACATGGATCATAAAACATGGATTCATAAAACATAATAATTTATTCCACGATAAAGGAATGTGGAATTCATACATGAAACTTTGTAATCAATAAGTAAAGGCGCATAAAGTTGGATACCCTTGATGGAGAAATGGTCATGGTATCCACTACACAATGACATTGGCTTAGAAAATTGGTGCGATTTCGGCAGCGTAACAGCGTGACATAAGAATTCATAAAAATGGTTGATGAGAGAGAAAGGGGTTACTCATCATATTTACATGTAATGGACAGTAAGGAGGTCATATATATACATGTACCAACAATTGTAATGGAATTTAGATTCATATTACAAAATTATTGCTTGAATGTAAAAGAAGAGAGAAAAGTTCCTTTCGAAATTTCGGCATAGTAACGGGTGTACATGGGAAGCATTTAATGAGAGAAAACAGGGTCTCCCATCATTCAAAAAATAATAGGGAGGTATGGGGGAGGTTCAAAACCATACCCCAACATTCATAATTGAAATTAAAAGGGAAATACAACTTAAAGAAAATTGAAAAAATGAGAAAGAAAGAAAAAACCCTTACTTGGAAGTGTGCTTCCAAAGGCTAGAGAGAGGCTTGTGAGAGGCTTATTGGGAGCTTGGAGCACCTTGGGAGGATTCTAGAGATAGTAGGGAAGAGTTTGGACGAACTCCAAGGGCTTTTAGTGAGGAGGAAGTGGGAGCTTGGGTGGGTTTATATAGGAAAGGTGGGGGAATTCTTTATTATTTAGGTTTGGGTCCCCTTACATTAAATTAACCCAAACCACAAACCATCCCATGGTTTTTGCCCATGGTTTTTGGAAAAGGGAAGAGAAAAACAATATTTTATAAGGTCAAAGTACAAACTTCTTAAAATATTAGGGTTGCTTATGTGGAGGTGAGTCACACTCCCATGAAAATTAATTTAAAAAGGCAAGGTGTTGAATATGTCTTGAGGGGTCCATTAATGCTTTGAAAAGTAAGTCAAACAAACCTAAAATCACATTATTTTAATGGTAAATCATATATTGGCCTAAAATAAAGATTATATTATTTTATTATATCACTATTGGGTCATTATGATGTCATAAAACACATTATATATTTAAACAGTATTTAATTTTTACCCAAAAATTTGACTGTCTCAGAAAATTATGAAAAATTCACAGTTGGATAATTTCGACGTCCTGATTCCATAAATGACATTTATTTTATCTAAAAAAATTTCTAAATATGTTAATTTTCACTTTTAAAATAAAAACCGACATTTATCAAAAATTCATGGGTTTTGACAGAAATGGCTTTCAAACATTAATAAAAAATTTAATTGCATTCATAAAATTATAAGATCATTTAATAAAAATTAATTTAATAAAAATATTATTATTTTATTAAAATATTATTTAATTCAAAAATCCCTTAATTTAATAAAATAGATTTCTTAATTAAATAATAACTAAAAACACCATTTGTACTTTAAAAACTATTTACAATGTATCAAAAATGACTAGAAATTATATTTATTATTATATACAAAAATAATGTACATGAAAATAGTACTACTTATTTGTTACATAACCCCTTAAAACAGCCGCATAAGACCTAAGGGTAATTTATGAGATGGTGACAGACTCTTGGGGTGGCTCGGATAAAATCGCTCGAGTGGTAATTTCAACCAACTTCCATTTTTCCCGTAGACGGGAACGTTCGAGCTTGACATGATGAAGCTCAACTTGGGATTGGTCAAGGGCGAAGCCCAAAGACACCACCTCTTTTCCAAGCTTCGACAAATGGGCTTCATATGGGGCAATTCTACTGGACGAGTCCATCGCTTCTTTTGTCTAAGTAAATTGGATTTGTTAAAGTCCTATATTTATACTAATCATGTGATCACTGTTCAACGACTATATTAGCAATGGTCAAAATTCTTAACATAAAACCAATGAAGTTGACACTTTATATAAACATAAAGAGACATTTAATTAGATCAAGAGGGATTTCCATTAATGAAACTTTGGGTCATTACAATATTCCCCCCTTAAGAAATTTCGCCCTCGAAATTTTCCTTTTCCCACACTAAAACAAATGTGGGTAATTCAGCTTCATCATATCCTCCAATTCCAAGTGGCTTCTTCAAACTTTTGGTTTCTCCACAACACCTTGACGAGGGGCATTGTCTTATTTCGTAGAAATTTTTCTCTATGATCTAATATCATCACTGGTTGCTCCTCATAAGAAAAACCATCTTCCAATTGCACCACCTTAGAAGAGAGTACATGTGAAGGGTCTGGTATGTACTTTCTTAAGAGGGATAAATGAAATACATCATGTACTTTGGCCATAGTAGGTGGAAGTGCTAGTCGATAGGCCACAGTCCTGACACGATCAAGAATCTTGAAGGGGCCGATGTACCTTGTACTTAACTTCCCTTTCTTTCCAAACCTCATGAACTTATTCCAAGGAGATATGCATAGAAAAACCATGTCTCCAACTTTAAACTCAAGGTCTCATCGATGATTTTCTACATAACTCTTCTGTCGACTCTGAGCTGCCTTGATATTCTGTTGAATGTTTTTTACCTTCTCCACCATTTCCTTGACCATTTCTGGTCCAAGAAGCTTACGTTCACCGACCTCGTCCCAACATGCCAGTGTTCTACACCTTTTCCCATACAGGGCTTCATATGGTGCCATTTGGATGCTTGAGTGGAAACTATTGTTATAAGAGAACTCAACCAGAGGAAGATGTTGATCCCATCCTCCTTTAAAGTCCATTGATCATGCTCTCAACATTTACTCAAGTGTTTGGATAGTCCTCTAGGATTGGCCATTAGTTTGAGGATGATAGGCCGTACTGAAGTTTAGTTCAGTATTCAGATCATGTTGAAGACTCTTCCAAAACTTAGAGGTGAATCTTGGATCTCGGTCAGACACAATAGATAGTGGTACTCTATGCAACCTTACCACTTCCCTGATATATATCTGTGCCAGTTGATCCAAAGAGAAATCCTCCCGAATAGTAATGAAGTGTGCAGTCTTTGTAAGACGATCCACAACAACCCAGATTGCATTGTTGCCTTTGGATGTCCTCGGAAGTCCAGTGACAAAGTCCATGGTGATGTTCTCCCATTTCCATTCTAGTATGGGCAATGGTTGCATCATCCCCTTAGACTTCTGCCTCTCTACCTTCACATGCTGACACACCAGGCACTTTGATGTATATTCAGCGATCTCCTTCTTCATATTGTCCCACCAAAAGTTTTCTCAGAGATCTCGATACATCTTTGTGCTCCCTAGGTGAATAGAGAAATTCAAACTATGTGCGTCATCCAAAAGTTCCTTCTTTAGCTCCGGACTTGATGGAACACATATTCTTTTCCCAAACCGCACAATTCCTTCTTCATTAACATTAAACTCCGAGGATTTCCCCTTTTTGATAGCTTCCAATTTTTCTTGAATTCCCACATCATCCTTTTGAGAATCCTTTAACCTTTATAAAAGAGACGGTTGAGCAATCATTTGTGAAAGGATTGATGATGTTACCTTCTCAATGATTCCCATGTCCATCTTCATTAAGTCTAAGAAGATTGGATCCTTCTCAATTCTCATCATTGATAGAATCACTAGATCCTTTCTCCTTAGGGCATCTGCCACCTTGTTCCCTTTCCCATGGTGGTAATGTATTGAATAGTCATAATCCTTGATGAGCTCTATCCATCTTCTCTGGAGCATATTAAGCTCTTTCTGTGTGAATATATATTTAAGGCTCTTGTGGTCAGTATATATCTCACATTTCTCTCCATAGAGATAATTCCACCATATTTTCAAGGCAAATATTGTTGTACCCCTATCTCTTGGATTTCAATGATCACAATCACTCTTATTTTGTTCTAACTTGTTTTCAAGTGTTTTTGTTGATAGGCAAAAGGTTGCCAAGGAGTTGGGCCAAGAAGGACTGAAAGTAGACTCTCTGAGTCTACCGGCCAACCGGTGGATTCCCACCGGCCAGCCAGTGGTCTCTGGCAGTAGCAATGGCTTCTGTCCAGAGCCACCGGTCAGCCGGTGTGAGCTCCCCGGCCAGCCGGTACTGTCACCAGCCAGCCGGTGGCTGACCACCGGCTAGCCGGTGGAACCTGGGCAGAGAGCTTGCTCTCTGTCTGGAGCACCGGCCAGCCGGTGGCTCAGGACCGGCCAGCCGGTGGACCACCGGCCAGCTGGTGAGACACCACCGGCCAGCCGGTGGGCCCAGTCAAACTAGCCGTTGGGCTTTGACCAGACTTGTACTTTTGACTCCCAACGGCTCCGAAGGCCTCTCCAACGGCTCCAAAGACCCCCAACGGTCATTTGGGTGTTCCTCTCCTATAAATAGAGGATTAGGAATCCCCGGAAATATATTGTATCCCACGGGAACATTTTTCGATCATTTGGCGAACCTCCGGCGCATTCCTTCAAGGATCCCCACCTGCTCCAACTCACTTCCACAACCAAGGAGCACCACCATAGAATCTTGGGAGCGCTCTTCATCATCACCAATCAATCCATTGGCGCCCAAGACTTCTCCTCTTTACGTTTTTTATTGTTTTATCATTTTGAGAATTATTTTGAGTTTGTTCATACAAACACTTCTTTCTATCATCCTCTCTTTGTTTGGGTTTTCACACCACCTTCAAGGTGTGAAGAGGTTAGTCAAGTCTTCCCTGTAAAAGACTTGAGTCATAGGTGAGCTAGCCTTCACCTGTAAGAAGGCTAGTGGGTTTCTTGCTACAACCAATAAAAAGCAAGCTGTAATAGGTTTCTAGGCTGCCTTAAAGTCTAGTGGGTTTCTTGCTACAACCATTAAAAATCAAGCTGTCGTATAAATCTCTCAACGGTTGAGTTGGGAGCGGAGACGTAGGCTTGGAATTTAGGCCGAACTCCGTTATCAATTTTGTGTCTTGCCTCTTTTATTTCCGCTGCGCTTTAACTTTTTCTTAAATTGTTTAACTTTTTTTTAAAAGGCAATTCACCCCCCCCCCTCTTGCCATCACTCTCCGTCCCAACAATTGGTATCAGAGGAAGTGTTTGTGTAATACCTTAACCGGTTTCAAATTCAAGATCCATTGTGATGGCTTCATCTTCTTTCGCCCCCGAAGGTTATTCATTGGGTCGTGCTCCTTTTTTTGATGGAACCTACTATACTTATTGGAAAACCCGCATGTCTACTTTTCTTAGAAGTATAGGTTATCCTATTTATAGAATTGTCATGCATGGTTACTCTCTCTCTTCTCCCGATGAATCCAAATGGACTCAAGCCGATATTAAAAATTTCGAGCTTGATGGAAAATCCATGAACGCTCTTCATTGCGGCCTTGATCGTAATGAATTCAATCGAGTTTCCACATGCACTTCATCTCATGAAATCTGGAAACTTTTGGAGGTTACCCATGAGGGGACCAACAAATTTAAGGATACTCGATTGGATATGTACCGTCAAGATTTTGAGTCTTTTACCATGCATCCATCTGAAAATATTACTGAAATGTTTACTCGTTTTACTGACGTTTGTAATGGGAGAAAGTATCTTGGAGATGATGTTTCTGCAGAAATGATGGTCAAGAAGATTCTTTGGGTCCTACCAAGCTCATGGGCACCGAAAGTCACGGCAATTCAAGAAGCGAAGAATTTAAAAGAAATGTCGGTCGAAGAGCTCATCGGATCCCTCATGACCTACGAGATCACCATGAGGAGGCAAGCTGAAAAGGAAGGCAACCTCATCAAAACTCCAAAGAACATCGCCTTCAAAGTTCAAAAAGAAGAAAGCTCCTCCTCCTCATCTTCTTCCTCTTCAAGCGGCGATTCAGAAATCGAGAACCTTTCCCGAAAGATGCACAAATTCATGAAGAAGAACAAAAAGAAGAAATCTCGCAAGGCTCGAAAGGAAGAACTCGACGAAAAATCCAAGCCCGAGGTAATATGCTATGGGTGCGGCAAGAAAGGCCATTATAAGCCCGATTGCCCACTCCACAAGATAAGGGCCAAGAAAAAGGAAAAGAAAAAGGCATTCAAGGCCACTTGGAGTGATAGCTCCTCATCCTCCTCCTCCTCAAAAGACAACGGTAAAAAATGTCTAATAGCATTTCATGAGGTAACCTCTTCCGACTCCTCTTCCTCTTTTTCTTCCAATTCATTCAATCATTTATCTTACGAGGATCTCCAACATGCGAGAGATCAATTGGAGGAAGGTTTTCACGAACTTTCTTCCAAATTTATTGCTTTAAAAAAGAAATTCAAAATTCTTTCTTCCGAAAAGGATCAACTTCTCAAAGAGAAGGAAGACTTGTCCCTCAAGATCCAAAACCTTCCCGATGTTGATTCTATGGAATCAACAATCAAGGATTTAAGGAAATCCCTAGCTAAGTTCACAGAAGGTGAACATAACCTTTCGAAGCTCCTTGGTTCCCAATGCATATCTAGAACCACCCAAGGGCTTGGCTATTCCAAGCAAGCTTCCTCTTCCCATGCTCCTACTATTTTTGTAAGGGGGAGCTCCCAATATAAATTTTGCAACTATTGCAAAAAGATCGGGCACTTAATTTACGAGTGCGACTGCAAAAATGCCCGGTATGGAAGGCCCAAAACCATTTCCTTTAACGATGAATTTCATTGGAGAAGACCCGCCACAAGACAAGTTTGGATTGAAAAATACCTTTTAGCAAGTCTCTCCAGACCAAAATTTGTCTCAGTTCTAAAATCCTCTCCCCGGTGATTTGTTCTTTTTATTTAGGGGGAGTTAGGATCGTTTAAGCCTTTTTGCGTTTTTCTTTCAAAACTTTCAATTCAAAACGTTCAATTCAAAACTTTCAATTCAAAACTTTCAATTCAAAACTTTCAATTCAAATTTCAAAAATTTCAATTGGTTTAAAATCTTTATCTTGTTTTTCAATCCTTTCCTTCAATAAAATTTTATGCCCCGTGCTATTTTGATAATCACAAAGGGGGAGATTTCCTTGGTTGATTGGGGGAGAAATTTTTCTCTCATGCTTTGCTTTACTTTTCAATTTATTCTTTAAAGCATGCCTTTCATTTCAGTCTTTTACTTTGCTTGTTTTGGTGATTGTGATCATCAAAATAGGGGGAGATTTTTGTACCCCTATCTCTTGGATTTCAATGATCACAATCACTCTTATTTTGTTCTAACTTGTTTTCAAGTGTTTTTGTTGATAGACAAAAGGTTGTCAAGGAGTTGGGCCAAGAAGGACTGAAAGTAGACTCTCTGAGTCTACCGGCCAACCGGTGGATTCCCACCGGCCAGCCGGTGGTCTCTGGCAGTAGCAATGGCTTCTGTCCAGAGCCACCGGTCAGCCGGTGTGAGCTCCCTGGCCAGCCGGTACTGTCACCAGCCAGCCGGTGGCTGACCACCGGCCAGCCGGTGGAACCTAGGCAGAGAGCTTGCTCTCTGTCTGGAGCACCGGCCAGCCGGTGGCTCAGGACCAGCCAGCCGGTGGACCATCGGCCAGCTGGTGAGACACCACCGGCCAGCCGGTGGGCCCAATCAAACTAGCCGTTGGGCTTTGACCAGACTTGTACTTTTGACTCCCAACGGCTCCGAAGGCCTCTCCAACGGCTTCGAAGACCCCCAACGGTCATTTGGGTGTTCCTCTCCTATAAATAGAGGACTAGGAAGCCCCGGAAATATATTGTAGCCCACGGGAACATTTTTCGATCATTTGGCGAACCTCCGGCGCATTCCTTCAAGGATCCCCACCTGCTCCAACTTACTTCCACAACCAAGTAGCACCACCATAGAAGCTTGGGAGCGCTCTTCATCATCACCAATCAATCCATTGGCGCCCAAGACTTCTCCTCTTTACGGTTTTTATTGTTTTATCATTTTGAGCATTATTTTGAGTTTGTGCATACGAACCCTTCTTTCTCTCATCCTCTCTTTGTTTGGGTTTTCACACCACCTTCAAGGTGTGAAGAGGTTAGTAAAGTCTTCTCTGTAAAAGACTTGAGTCATAGGTGAGCTAGCCTTCACCTGTAAGAAGGCTAGTGGGTTTCTTGCTACAACCAATAAAAAGCAAGCTGTAATAGGTTTCTAGGCTGCCTTAAAGTCTAGTGGGTTTCTTGCTACAACCATTAAAAAGCAAGTTGTCATATAAATCTCTCAACGGTTGAGTTGGGAGTGGAGACGTAGGCTTGGAATTTAGGCCAAACTCCGTTATCAATTTTGTGTCTTGCCTCTTTTATTTCCGCTGCGCTTTAACTTTTTCTTAAATTGTTTAACTTTTTTTTAAAAGGCAATTCACCCCCCCCCCCCCCTCTTTCCATCACTCTCCGTCCCAACAAAGATCACTACCGCCAACTCCAGATTATGTTTTGGATAGTTTCGCTCATGGATTTTCAACTGCCTTGAGGCATAGGATATAACTTTATCATTCTACATCAGCACATAGCCTAAGACCTTCTTTGAATCATCACTAAATACCACAAAAAGTTACCCACTTTTGGGTAACGTGAGCATGGGTGCAGTGATAAGCCTCCTTTTCAACTCCTTGAAGCTTTCTTCGCATTCATCACTCCAAGCGAACTTTACTCCCTTTCGAGTTAGCTTGGTAATAGGATTGGACAATCGTGAGAAATTTCTCACAAATCGTCGATAATATCCAGCTAACCCCAAGAAGCTACGAATATCCGTTACCGATGTTGGCCTCAGCCATCCCTCAATTGCATCTATTTTGGAGGGGTCCATAGATATCCCATTGCTTGTGATGATATGTCCCAAGAATGAGACCTCCTTCAAACAGAACTCACACTTGCTGTACTTTGTATAGATCATCTCCTTGCGCAAAGTCTCTAGTATAGTTCTTAAGTGCTTCTCATGATCCTCCTTGGTTTTGGAGTATATTAGAATATCATCTATAAAGACTACCACAAATTTTTCAAGGTAATCTCTAAAGACTCTATTCATCAAGTCCATGAATATTGATGGAGCATTGGTGAGTCCAAAAGGCATTACTATAAATTCATAGTGCCCGTATCTTGTACGAAAAGCAGTCTTGGGGACATCTTCCTTCTTCACCCTTACTTGATAATATCCCGACCACAAATCCACCTTGGAGAAGTATTGTGCTCCCCGCAGCTGATCAAACAAGTCATCGATTCTTGGGAGAGGATACTTGTTCTTTATCATGATTTTGTTAAGTTCATGATAATCGATGCAATGCCGCATTGACCCATCTTTCTTCTTGATGAAGAGGACTGTTGCACCCCATAGTGAAGCACTTGGGCGTATAAAACCTTTATCCAGATTCTCCTATAGTTGTTTCTTCAGCTCTTCAAGCTCTACAACATCCATTCTATATGGATTCTTGGATATTGGTAGCTCCCCAGGTATAAGTTCAATTGAGAACTCAACATCTCTTCTAGGAGGAAGACCAGGTAGTTCCTCGGGAAACACTTCAGCGAATTCCCTCACAATAGGCATTTCTTAAAGGATGGTTTCTTCCTTGGACTCAATCATCTGAGCCAGATACGCATGCTCATAAGGCAGTAATATCCATGCTTGAGATGATGGAGCTAAAGGAGATTCATCTTCCTCCAGACACTTGTAAAGAATTGGGGGTCGATTCTCCATAGGAAGTGTGATTTCCCTCTCCTAAAAATTTATGTTGGCTCTATATAAGGAGAGCCAATCCATGCCTAGAATTACATTAAATTCCACCAGAGGGAGTATGACGAGGTTCTCTAGGAAATTCAATCCACAGATTATAACATGGGAGGACTTATATTCATGGGATGCAATGATTGCCCCATTTGTCGTACTCACCGACATCTTTACTTCCATGATTTGTGGTGGTGCTGGGATTGTTCTACTAAACTTTAGAGAGATAAAAGAATGCGTAGAACCTGAATCAAAAAGTACATTCACTATTCTTGAATGAATAACTATCGTACCTGTCACCACTTCGTTGTCGGGGTTCACTTCGGCAGAAGTGATGACAAAAGTTCTTCCTTGCTGTCTTGGAGGTTGTTGGTTGCCTCTGAAAACCCTTGGATTAGGGCACTGATTTAAAAAATGACCCGGTTCTTTGAATTTGTAGCATTGAACAATGCGTTGAGGTTCGAACGGAGCATTCCTCTCCTCTGTCGCAGCAGCAGGTCCTTCTTTCCGATAGTTAACAGCTAGGTGACCTTCCATTCCACACATGAAGCATTTTCTCGTCCCCTTAAGGCAATTTCTAGGGTAATTCTTTCTGCACTTTTGGAAAGTGGGGTGCTGGATCTTCTTAGCACCGTTGGATTTATCCATCGGACCAACAGCATTTAAGTACACCTTACACTTCTTGTCCCCATGATACCCATGTGATTCCCCGATATCCATTTCAACCTTAAGGGCACATCAGACAATTTCCTCATAGCTGTCGAAGTCACAGATCGCTAATGCTTTCCGCAAGCTAGGCTTCAGCCCACCAAAGAAGCGGTCAACCTTGCATTAGGGGGTAACGACAAATCCAGAAGCGTATCGTGCAAGCCTTGTGACGTTTTCCTCGTACGCTTCAACATATTATTCATCTTTTTTCATGAGGGAAAGGAAGTCCCTTTCCATATTAAGCCGGAGGGTGCGGGGAAAATATTTATCGAAAAACATCTTCCAGAAATCCTTCCATTCCAACGCCTCAATCTCCTACTCAATCTTAATATTTTTGATCAATGTCCACCATTGATCAGATTCACCCTCCATACGATAAGCCGCTAGGAGAACCTTCTCTTGTTCAGAACATTGGAGGATGGAGAATATCTTTTCAATGGAGTTGATCCATTGTTCAACGATCGTGGGATCGAATGATCCACTAAAAGTTGGAGGTCTTTGTCTCATAAAGCTCTCGATAGCGACTTGTTCTTTCTTAGGGGGGGTTGAACGTTCCTCTTGACTCGTGTTTCTATTCAAAACTTTAGTTATCTGAGAGAGAAGCATGAAAAATTTTGCGATTCCCTCTCACATTGGATTTGGCATCTCATTAGTACAGTCATCACACTGATCTTCACAACGGTTGTTAGCCCGAGTCCTCCTATTACCGGCCATTGGCTGGAATAAAAGGAAATTTAGGGGTAACACATAAAGGGTAATCCAAATACAAAAGTTGATGACTTATAAATAAACTTTCATTTCCTTAACTCATGATTCTATAGGCTTCAATCTAGGATTTTCATGATCTACTTTCTAACATATATTCATAGGGGCATTTTTTTAATTCCCATAATAAGGGTTCATAATAAGCTTGTGAATTTATCCAAACATATCCCCCGGGAGTGTTGTAACCAAGAGTGCAGCAAGGCCCGTTGTCATTCACCAGTTCCCGTTCGAGTCTAGCTCAAAGAGGTATTTTCAGGTTTTACCCCTAGGATACATCTGTGCCAGAGCCACCTCTACCTGCTCGTATCCAAACAGGGATGTATTTGTTTGATAAACCACTTACATAGTACTTACCAAAACTTAGGGATGTTTTTATTATACTTAGTCTTGTATCTAAGGCTTTACTAGGGTTTCCTAATCCCAAAAATAACTAAACCTATCCTCTGATACCAACTATGACAACACTGATTTTATTACAAACTTAAACATGATTTATTACATAAAACTTCACTTGTTACAACAAAGAATATTGAGAGGTTTAGTGTCTTTGGGGATTAGGATCATTACATAAAAACTTAAAACATGAAATACAACATCTTTATTGAAAACTTCCTTTAAAAGACCACTACATTCCCTCATACTTATCATTGCATAGGATAACATGAGGACATGCATAAGAAAAGGGTGAGCTATAAAGCCCAGTAAGGGAATACACATGGAATAACATGAGGAGTACAATACATTTTAGACATTAGGCATATCAATAGAGAACAATAGAAACATGAACATAAAGGCATGATAAAGAATGATAATCATAACATGGAAATGTGGAAACAACACTTAACATGGAATTAGCATGAGCCAAGGCTCATTGCACATGGAGCATGAGTAAATCCTCATTGCACATAAAGCATGAGTAAACCCTCATTGAACTTGAATTAGCATGAGTCAAAACTCATTTCACATGACATATCATGATACTATACTTTACCTAATGCATTGGAGCGCTATAAGGGCGCACCCTTCTTAAACATTTTATTTCATGCATAAGTGTGCCACATGGATCATAAAACATGGATTCATAAAACATAATCATTTATTCCACGATAAAGGAATGTGGAATTAATACATGAAACTTTGTAATAAATAAGTAAAGGCGCATAAAGTTGGATAGCCTTGATGGAGAAATGGGCATGGTATCCACTACACAATGGCATTGGTTTAGAAAATTGGTGTGATTTCGGCAGCGTAACGGCGTGACATAAGAATTCATAAAAATGGTTGATGAGAGAGAAAGGGGTTACTCATCATATTTACATGTAATGGATAGTAAGGAGGTCATATAGATACATGTACCAACAATTGTAATGGAATTTAGATTCATGTTACAAAATTATTGCTTGAATGTAAAAGAAGAGAGAGAAGTTCCTTTCGGAATTTTGGCATAGTAACGAGTGTACATGAGAGGCATTTAATGAGAGAGAAAGGGGTCTCCCATCATTCAAACAATAATAGGGAAGTATGGGGGAGGTTTGAAACCATACCACAACATTCATAATTGAAATTAAAAGGGAAATACAACTTAAAGAAAATCGACAAAAATGAGAAAGGAAGAAAAAACCCTTACTTGGAAGTGTGATTCCAAAGGCTAGAGAGAGTCATGTGAGAGTCTTATTGGGAGCTTGGGTCACCTTGGGAGGATTATAGAGAGAGTAGGGTAGAGGTTGGACGAACTCCAAGTTCTTTGAGTGAGGAGGAAGTGGGAGCTTCGGTGGGTTTATATAGGAAAGGTGAGGGAATTCTTTATTATTTAGGTTTGTGTCCCCTTACATTAAATTAACCCAAACCACAAACCATCCCATGGTTTTTTCCCATGGTTTTTGGAAAAGGGAAGAGGAAAAAAATATTTTATAAGTCCAAAGTTCGAACTTCTTAAAATATTAGGGTTGCTTATGTGGAGTTGAGTCACACTCCCATTAAAATTAATTTAAAAAGGCAAGGTGTTGAATATGTCTTGAGGGGTCCATTAATGCTTTGAAAAGTAATTCAAACAAACACAAAATTACATTATTTTAATGGTAAAACATATATTGTCCGAACATAAAGATTATAGTATTTTATTACATCACTATTGGGTCATTATGATGTCATAAAACATATTATATATTTAAACGGTATTTAATTTTTACCCAAAAATTTTACTGTCTCAGAAAATTATGAAAAATTCACCATTAGATAATTTCGATGTCCTAATTCCAGAAATGATATTTATTTTATCTAAAAAAATTTCTAAATATGTTAATTTTCACTTTTAAAATAAAAACTGACATTTATCGAAAATTCACGGGTTTTGACAGAAATGGCTTTCAAACCTTAATAAAAATTTTAATTGCATTCATAAAATTATAAGATCATTTAATAAAAATTAATTTAATAATATTATTATTATTTTATTAAAATATTATTTAATTCAAAAATCCCTTAATTTAATAAAATAGATTTCTTAATTAAATAATAACTGAAAACACCATTTGTACTTTAAAAACTATATACAATGTATCAAAAATGACTAGAAATTATATTCATTATTATATAAAAAAATAATGTTCATGAACATAGTACTACTTATGTAACAACCCTAGAATTCATGTTTTGTGTAATGATATGTTTCCCCTCTTAGCTAGACCATATTGCTTTAAAAAGAAAATGAAAATAAACGAAAACCAAAGCAACAAGCATGAATGAAACACTCTTTTATTAAGAAACATGACGTTTACATCTTCCCACAATCAAAACATCACTAACCAAGGATTCCAACCAAGAATCCGATTACAACGACAGGAAGACTGCTTAGAACTACTAGGAGCCCGAATATGCGGTAGGGATTCCGAACATCCATCATAAAGAACATAAGAATGGATGACGCCACTGCGACCGTGCTCAACACCAAGGGGATCATGCGAACCATCTTCCGTTCTTCTTCGGTCACTTTGAAGTAAAGGACACCCGAAGCAAACCCTTTTATAAGCACCAAAGATGACCGTTGGACCTCAAACGGCCACAAATCTGACCGTTGGAGCACAAACGGTCATAAATCCGACCGTTGGTTCCCAACGAATCCCTTGACCATTTTGACCGTTGGGAGTAAAAATGATCGGAATGATAGGTGGGCTGTTTTTCTAAAATGACACCAACGTTAATTACCTCTTGTTTTCCAAAATAAGAATTTTATTTTATGTTTCAAATGGAGAAAAATTAATATTATTGTCCTCTTCCACTATACTTTTTATTTGAATAATTAAACATTTTTTTTCTAGTTATATCAAACCTGTTGGATTTCATTTATGAGTTTGCATCAAAATGGATAGCTTATTTCTCGTATGATTAAACCTTTTATTAATTATTTTAGAAACTACGTCAAATATTGGTTTATATCACTTGTGTGTTTTGTGGTGATAATATTTTCACCAACACACTTGTATGTGTGATAAAATATAGTTGCACTAAATGATACCTTCGAATTAAGAAAATTAGGATAGTTAACTAGCAAGGGAAATTACTATATATATATACTTGTGTCATGTTTTAATGAAATAGTATGTAATTAATAATTAAGGATTAATAATAATGTCAATCTAATATTAAATTTTTTTTTATGTTTCAAAAATATATATATATACATATAATAAAATGTTTTGATTAAATCAATATTTTTTTTCCCCCATGATATATTTTAAATAAGAGTGGTTTAATAATAATAATATAAATTAGTCTTGATTAAATTGATTGACAAAAGACTTTTTATTAAAATAATTAAAGTTGTAAATAATTGAATGTTAAATAATGATAAAGTTTTATAAAAAAAAAATAAAAAATTTCAAAAGGAAACAAATCGCGGGTAGGGGAGGCCCGTGTTTCCTCCTGCCTTTGCGCCGCATCTTACCTCAGCCGCTGGATCGGGTCGATTAAATCCCAGCCGTCGGTCGTTTTCTCCTTCTCCACGTCGCACTCCTCCTTCTCACGTCGAACCAGCAGTGCTGCTGCATCTTTTTTTCTTTCTTCTTCGCCGTGTAGACCCAGCAACGCACTTCTTTCCACGCACTGATCCCGGCCTTGGTCCCCCGTCGCCTCCCTTGCGCGAAGTACCCTCTGGCTTTAAGACCTGGTTACACCGCAGGCAAGGGTTGTCCCTGCACCGGTTGGGAAGGTTTTGCACCGAGGACCGAAGGACCGGCTTCCGATCTCTCCGACCTTCAGGCGACGCTCCGGCCTTCCTCCTCTCCTCCTCCTCTTCGTCGAGTTCTGGTAAGGGTCATCTGTTTTTTTTTAGTTCGTGTAAATACCGGGTCTGTGTATAGTTTTATATACTTTTATACTGGTTATATATGTATATGTATGTATTCTATGTTTATGCCTTCTGGATCCCGTAGTTGCACCTTATTTCCCCCTCCTCTCCGGGTTGAGGTAAGGGAGAAGCCCTTTTACTCTTTTTTTTTGAGGTTCTTGAGTTTCGGTTGTTTTTACACACATATATATATATATGGTATGTATTTATATAAATACGTTTTCACCTGATGTTAGTATAACCAAGTCCACTGAATCCACTTACCCCATTTATCAATTCCTGTCCTCCTCTCCAAAGGTAAGAGGCATGATTGTTTGTTTTCTTTTTAGTCATGTTTGAGTTTTGGAGTATATATATATATATATATATATATATACATTTATATATACAATAAGAATAAGAGTATATATGCAAAAAAATACAATTCTTCTTTCGTGTTTATAACCCTGATTTTTATTTCGCCTATAAACATGAAGGTTTTTGGGTAATTGAATGCAAGTAAACGAAGTATATTGGTAAATACATACATGCGATTATATCGATGTGTATGTACACCAACGTGTACTTGGTTTTCTTATCCCTTTTGTAATGAATCTTGGTATAACATGATGAATTTTATGGGTTGGTTGGATTTCAAAATCACTCTCGAAACTAAGAATTTTCATTTATCATTGCTTCGGATAATCAGGATTTTTCTTAAAATGGATAGTAAGGGTTTCTGAACTTTTATAAACACATTCATGTATTAGTAGGTGTGTTCTCATGTGATAATGGAAGAGTTTACACAAATATACATGATGAACTTGATTTTGCACTTTGTAAACCTCAGTTGCCAGTATTAAACGCCTAGGATACCCATTTATCATCACATGTGTAATTAATGGGTGACCATGCTTTAATTGGGAATTTTGATGTATGGAATATTAAGTGTTATGTTTACTTTATTAAAACCCATGTGAACTTTTTATGTGCACGAAGCATGAGCATGCATGTCTTAATGTTTTAATGAAAGGGTCCTGTTTTAATTTCGGTTGAGTTTTTACAAGAATCGGTTGTTATATAAATATGTATATACATATAAATCATTGTGAAGCAACGACATGTTTTCAAGATAGAAAACTCCAGTGAAAATATATATATGTAATTAAGGCAAGCTTAAAATGTTTTGGAAAATTCGGTGCTTGACCGTTGTAAACAGGAAGGAATTGGGGAGTGAACCCATCCTTCGTTAAGTGGGTAGGCCCAGACAGCCTTCAACGATTTCAAGCGACCTCAACATGATGTTTTAATTTTAAAAGCTTGCGTATTACTTTCACAGACACTGGATTATTTTTATGAAATTTTGAACGTAGTTATTTTATAAAATGATATAGTAAGTAATTTAAAACTATGTTTTAAAAATGATATTTATTGAAAGTATTTTCAACTCATGAAACCGAGAACTTTCATTTATCACTGCTTGGGGTAAATGAGGAATTTTGTGAAAATGGGGTTTAATTAAGAATGCATGAAACCCTATGAACGAATGGACACGTCAAGATATGTAAGGGATGTATAGGACTACATGTGACGGGTGCGCCCGGAATTATATAGTGCTCCAATGCATTGGGTAAAGCAAGAGTCTCATGAGACGACCATGTACGACGGTCTTGGCAGTTAGCCTTGACTTGTGCTAAAGAAACAGGGCGGGCAGTGAGCCTCGACCTGTTAAGTATGTTTTACGGTCATGATGAAAAGTCATGACAAAGTCCAGGATTATACATTCCCTCTAAATGTAATGATAAAGGATAACCAGGGGTTTGTTCAACTAACAGGACAATCCCTAGTTAAAAGCTCCCATGATCATGAAATTGTATTTTATGTGACAAGAACTGTTTTCTACTCACGAACCATGATATGCATGTTTTACTGCTTAGCCATAGAATTTCCCTTGGAATTTAAAGTAATCTTGTTTTAACATTATGCATTGCTCACTCTGTTTACATTGCGCACTCTGATCATGTTTAAATTAAAGCTCATTTCAAGTACGTACTTCTTGTGCAAGTGGATTTTCAAAGAAAGATGATTTTCTTGTTTTAAGAAATGATAACGTTTTGATTTAGAAAATTATTTTTATTCCTTTCAAAAGGACTGATTGAAGAAATATTTTTCTTGAAAATGTTTTAAAACCCCCTTACTGGGCATTTTTGCTCACCCTACGTTTTGTTTAAATTTTTTTTTTCAGGCACGGTTAATATTAATGAAGCTAATCAGAAGGAGCTGGTTTCCCAGAATCCCGAGCCTCATGATCCTCTATTGTGATGAGACATGATATTTAAACTTGAAATGATGAAATGTTAAGTGTATCATGTCTCATTGAGCGCCCCGGTTTTGGGGGTCGCTATAGTTGGTATCAGAGGATGGGTTCGGGAAACTCTGGAAAACCAGGTGATATAAATATATTGCTAAGACTAACTAAGTAAAAATAATTTTCAGATGGGTGATGTACCTACTGACCTTTTGTCACTTCCCACCGAGGCTCTAGAGAACATTATATCTCTAGTTAGCCGTGGAAACTTCCTGAACTATGCTCACATTCGCATGACGTGTAAGCACTTGTACGATGTGTCGAACTCATCTAGGGTGCTTAGTCTCCACCGGGGAATGGGGATGGATTATCTCCTAATGATGATGACTCAGTTTCCCTCGTATGCACGTCGAGGAAGGTATCACGAAGGACTCTTCCGAGTGTTTATGGCTGGAGAGGAATTTGGCACAATGCTAGATAACCCTTTCCAAGAAGCTGCTGCTGCCGGAGATCTTCGAGCGGCTTATCTGTGTCAGGTCCTGCACTATGGCTTCTGGGGCCAGTTAATGGACTTCGGAGCGTTGGGGAATGAGTCCACACGAGTGTCTCTTAGGCAAGAAGTGTACACCGACGTTTCCCAACTCCACACCCCTCACGCGAAACTCAAGAGGCGATATAAATGTCCCCATGACTTTAGTCATGTTTGTTCTTCCTGTGTTTGGTTTGTGGAGTTAGAGAGTTTCGCCTCTCTTTGTGGTGTCCATCTGGAAAACTCAGACTTTAATGTGTAAATTTTCTTAATTAAAAAGTTTATGATCTCTTTCTTCTTAGTGTTGATAGGTGACCTCTCTTGTTTATCTTTTCTTCCAGATGGCAAGTCAGATGAACCTCTCGTCTCTACCTGACGAGTTAGTAGAGGTTGTTTTGATCAGAACTTGTATGGTGGACTTTCCCTCTTTTCTCCACCTACGAGGGTCCTGCCAGTGTTTTCTGGATATAGCAAATAGTCCGGAAATTCTCCGTGCATGTCAGGATAATGAATATGTGATCCACCTCCTTGCCGCCACCCAGCTCCCCTACTATAGGCGAAGGGGGAGATACCATGAAGGGCTCTTTCAGTGTTTCTCTCTGGCACGGAACTTCTCCGCCAGAGCCTCCTTTCTCATAGCAGCTCAGGACAGCAACCTCAGAGCCGCCTACATGTTTCAGATCCTGAACGTCAGCCTTCTCAATCGTGTCGTACCCCTCAACTACCTCGAGCGTAATGAAGTTCGAAGGGTTACTAGGGGATTCGTCCGCTCGGACGTCTCAGAGTTGTTTATTGCACGGGCCTCCCTGTGGAAGCCTGTGTGTAGTGCCCATGAGCAGGAGCACAAGTCTTATTGCTCAAAGTGTATCTGGGTCAGGGAAACAGAGGAGCTGTGTACCAGTTTAGGGGTTCCGTTAACTGAGCCAGGCCTTCAGTTTTGGTGATGTTGTGCGACCGAAGTCTTTTCTTGTCTTTTTACGAATAGAATTGCGGGGACGCAATTCTTTTAAGGGGGAGATAATGTAACAACCCGAGAATTCATGTTTTGTGTAATGATATGTTTCCCCTCTTAGCTAGACCATCTTGCTTTAAAAAGAAAATGAAAATAAACGAAAACCAAAGCAACAAGCATGAATGAAACACTCTTTTATTAAGAAACATGACGTTTACATCTTCCCACAATCAAAACATCACTAACCAAGGATTCCAACCAAGAATCCGATTACAACGACAGGAAGACTGCTTAGAACTACTAGGAGCCCGAATATGCGGTAGGGATTCCGAACATCCATCATAAAGAACATAAGAATGGATGACGCCACCGCGACCGTGCTCAACACCAAGGGGATCATGCGAACCATCTTCCGTTCTTCTTCGGTCACTTTGAAGTAAAGGACACCTGAATCAAACCCTTTTATAAGCACCAAAGATGACTGTTGGACCTCAAACGGCCACAAATCTGACCGTTGGAGCACAAACGGTCATAAATCCGACCGTTGGTTCCCAACGAATCCCTTGACCATTTTGACCGTTGGGAGTAAAAATGATCGGAATGATAGGTGGGCTGTTTTTCTAAAATGACACCAACGTTAATTACCTCTTGTTTTCCAAAATAAGAATTTTATTTTATGTTTCAAATGGAGAAAAATTAATATTATTGTCCTCTTCCACTATACTTTTTATTTGAATAATTAAACATTTGTTTTTCTAGTTATATCAAACCTGTTGGATTTCATTTATGAGTTTGCATCAAAATAGATACCTTATTTCTCGTATGATTAAACCTTTTATTAATTATTTTAGAAACTACGTCAAATATTGGTTTATATCACTTGTGTGTTTTGTGGTGATAATATTTTCACCAACACACTTGTATGTGTGATAAAATATAGTTGCACTAAATGATACCTTCGAATTAAGAAAATTAGGATAGTTAACTAGCAAGGGAAATTAATATATATATATACTTGTGTCATGTTTTAATGAAATAGTATGTAATTAATAATTAAGGATTAATAATAATGTCAATCTAATATTAAATTTTTTTTTATGTTTCAAAAATATATATATATACATATAATAAAATGTTTTGATTAAATCAATATTTTTTTTCCCCCATGATATATTTTAAATAAGAGTGGTTTAATAATAATAATATAAATTAGTCTTGATTAAATTGATTGAAAAAAGACTTTTTATTAAAATAATTAAAGTTGTAAATAATTGAATGTTAAATAATGATAAAGTTTTATAAAAAAAAAAAAAAAATTCAAAAGGAAACAAATCGCGGGTAGGGGAGGCCCGTGTTTCCTCCTGCCTTTGCGCCGCATCTTACCTCAGCCGCTGGATCGGGTCGATTAAATCCCAGCCGTCGGTCGTTTTCTCCTTCTCCACGTCGCACTCCTCCTTCTCACGTCGAACCAGCAGTGCTGCTGCATCTTTTTTTCTTTCTTCTTCGCCGTGTAGACCCAGCAACGCCCTTCTTTCCACGCACTGATCCCGGCCTTGGTCCCCCGTCGCCTCCCTTGCGCGAAGTACCCTCCGGCTTTAAGACCTGGTTACACCGCAGGCAAGGGTTGTCCCTGCACCGGTTGGGAAGGTTTTGCACCGAGGACCGAAGGACCGGCTTCCGATCTCTCCGACCTTCAGGCGACGCTCCGGCCTTCCTCCTCTCCTCCTCCTCTTCGTCGAGTTCTGGTAAGGGTCATCTGTTTTTTTTTAGTTCGTGTAAATACCGGGTCTGTGTATAGTTTTATATACTTTTATACTGGTTATATATGTATATGTATGTATTCTATGTTTATGCCTTCTGGATCCCGTAGTTGCACCTTATTTCCCCCTCCTCTCCGGGTTGAGGTAAGGGAGAAGCCCTTTTACTCTTTTTTTTTGAGGTTCTTGAGTTTCGGTTGTTTTTACACATATATATATATATATGGTATGTATTTATATAAATACGTTTTCACCTGATGTTAGTATAACCAAGTCCACTGAATCCACTTACCCCATTTATCAATTCCTGTCCTCCTCTCCAAAGGTAAGAGGCATGATTGTTTGTTTTCTTTTTAGTCATGTTTGAGTTTCGGAGTATATATATATATATATATATATATATATATATATACACATTTATATATACAATAAGAATAAGAGTATATATGCAAAAAAATACAATTCTTCTTTCGTGTTTATAACCCTGATTTTTATTTCGCCTATAAACATGAAGGTTTTTGGGTAATTGAATGCAAGTAAACGAAGTATATTGGTAAATACATACATGCGATTATATCGATGTGTATGTACACCAACGTGTACTTGGTTTTCTTATCCCTTTTGTAATGAATCTTGGTATAACATGATGAATTTTATGGGTTGGTTGGATTTCAAAATCACTCTCGAAACTAAGAATTTTCATTTATCATTGCTTCGGATAATCAGGATTTTTCTTAAAATGGATAGTAAGGGTTTCTGAACTTTTATAAACACATTCATGTATTAGTAGGTGTGTTCTCATGTGATAATGGAAGAGTTTACACAAATATACATGATGAACTTGATTTTGCACTTTGTAAACCTCAGTTGCCAGTATTAAACGCCTAGGATACCCATTTATCATCACATGTGTAATTAATGGGTGACCATGCTTTAATTGGGAATTTTGATGTATGGAATATTAAGTGTTATGTTTACTTTATTAAAACCCATGTGAACTTTTTATGTGCACGAAGAATGAGCATGCATGTCTTAATGTTTTAATGAAAGGGTCCTGTTTTAATTTCGGTTGAGTTTTTACAAGAATCGGTTGTTATATAAATATGTATATACATATAAATCATTGTGAAGCAACGACATGTTTTCAAGATAGAAAACTCCAGTGAAAATATATATATGTAATTAAGGCAAGCTTAAAATGTTTTGGAAAATTCGGTGCTTGACCGTTGTAAACAGGAAGGAATTGGGGAGTGAACCCATCCTTCGTTAAGTGGGTAGGCCCAGACAGCCTTCAACGATTTCAAGCGACCTCAACATGATGTTTTAATTTTAAAAGCTTGCGTATTACTTTCACAGACACTGGATTATTTTTATGAAATTTTGAACGTAGTTATTTTATAAAATGATATAGTAAGTAATTTAAAACTATGTTTTAAAAATGATATTTATTGAAAGTATTTTCAACTCATGAAACCGAGAACTTTCATTTATCACTACTTGGGGTAAATGAGGAATTTTGTGAAAATGGGGTTTAATTAAGAATGCATGAAACCCTATGAACGAATGGCCACGTCAAGATATGTAAGGGATGTATAGGACTACATGTGACGGGTGCGCCCGGAATTATATAGCGCTCCAATGCATTGGGTAAAGCAAGAGTCTCATGAGACGACCATGTGCGACGGTCTTGGCAGTTAGCCTTGACTTGTGCTAAAGAAACAGGGCGGGCAGTGAGCCTCGACCTGTTAAGTATGTTTTACGGTCATGATGAAAAGTCATGACAAAGTCCAGGATTATACATTCCCTCTACATGTAATGATAAAGGATAACCAGGGGTTTGTTCAACTAACAGGACAATCCCTAGTTAAAATCTCCCATGATCATGAAATTGTATTTTATGTGACAAGAACTGTTTTCTACTCACGAACCATGATATGCATGTTTTACTGCTTAGCCATAGAATTTCCCTTGGAATTTAAAGTAATCTTGTTTTAACATTATGCATTGCTCACTCTGTTTACATTGCGCACTCTGATCATGTTTAAATTAAAGCTCATTTCAAGTACGTACTTCTTGTGCAAGTGGATTTTCAAAGAAAGATGATTTTCTTGTTTTAAGAAATGATAACGTTTTGATTTAGAAAAGTATTTTTATTCCTTTCAAAAGGACTGATTGAAGAAATATTTTTCTTGAAAATGTTTTAAAACCCCCTTACTGGGCATTTTTGCTCACCCTACGTTTTGTTTAAATTTTTTTTTTTCAGGCACAGTTAATATTAATGAAGCTAATCAGAAGGAGCTGGTTTCCCAGAATCCCGAGCCTCATGATCCTCTATTGTGATGAGACATGATATTTAAACTTGAAATGATGAAATGTTAA
Organism: Viscum album; assembly: GCA_963277665.1. Classification (NCBI taxonomy): domain Eukaryota; kingdom Viridiplantae; phylum Streptophyta; class Magnoliopsida; order Santalales; family Viscaceae; genus Viscum; species Viscum album. Next base: position 415,679,073 of record OY728139.1, read on the forward strand.
GTGTATCATGTCTCATTGAGCGCCCCGGTTTTGGGGGTCGCTATAACTTATTTGTTACATAACCCCTTAAAACAGCCATATAAGACCTGAGGGTAAGGTGTGCGATGGTGACAGACTCTTGGGGTGGCTCGGATAACATCGCTCGAGTGGTAATTTCAATCAACTTCCACTTTTCCCGTAGACAGTCACGTTTGAGCTTGACATGATGAAGCTCAGCTTGGGCTTGGTCAAGGGCGAACCCTAAAGACACCACCTCTTTTCTGAGATCTGACAAATGGGCTTCGTATGGGGCAATTTTACTGGACGAGGTCATCACTTCTTTTGTCTGAGTAAATTGGATTTGTTAAAGTCCTATATTTATACTAATCATGTGATCATTGTTCAACGCCTATATTAGCAATGGTCAAAATTCTTAACATAAAACCAATGAAGTTGACACTTTATATAAACATAAAGAGACATTTAATTAGATCAATATGGATTTCCATTAATGAAACTTTGGGTCGTTACATTTCATATATTATATCTTAGAATTTTTTTATTAAAGTGTTTATTTCTATCTAAAAATACTCAATGAATAAAACTTATATTTTTTATGCTTTCACCATTTATTATTTTTTCTTTTTCACCAAATATCATCTCAAATGAAAAATATATTCAATAAAAATGAATAAATTATCAATCAAGTCATGTCCTTATAATTTATGTTCATACACATATCAAATATCTCATATAGTATCAAATATAGTGTTGGGAGGGTTTCCTTTACCAATCTACCCAACAACATTTATCTTCTTTAATCCTCTAGAATAACCTCAACATCTATTATAAATAAATAAAATGAAAAAACTTTCTTCTTTTCAATAATGAGTTAATATTAATTTTTTATATATTTAAAGAAATATTTGTAAGAAGAAATTATATAGAAGAAATTATTGTAAATAAAGGAATATTTATTGATTAAATCCATTAACTAATTAGAAAAAATACCACGGGTTATATAGTCAACTACTAATGAATTATACATTCGACAAGATATATATTCATGGATTTTAAACTTTCATAGGTATATTCAAATGAAAAAAGATATTGGTTAACCTCGAAAGGAATGATATCCCTTAAAAGGGCATAAAAAAAATTTAAGTGATTCTCATATTTTTTTCTTTTACATGTTTTTAAGTGTTTTATTAATGTATAGTTATAGTTTTCATGTATATATCTAATTTTGATTATTTCCATGTATAATGATTTTGATAATTGATAATTTTTAGTATAAAGGATACTTATATTCTTAATTAAATGATTCCTATTATGCAAAGTAATATTTTAAAGAAATATTTGAAGTTGGTTCTTTCTTGAGTTAAATTATAAATAGGGTTTTTAAAGTGAGGAAAAGTAATTCTTACTGAATAAAGTATCATTTATGTATATTAAAATGATTATTATTTTCATTTATACATAAATGAGTTTCCTTATATTTTTATGAGTTTAAATTTTATATAATTGTTTTGTCTTTAAATTATAATGATATATTAGAATCAAGGTATGTGATTACTTATGATTCATTTATCCCCCTCAAACATATTTGTTTGTTTTTAATTTTCCCAAATGGTTTTAACAACATGCACACAAGTGATCTTACTTGTCCTTGATTTACCTCAATGATTATCCACCCAATATATCTTTCCTCAACCCATAGCTTTACCCTCTCCCTGGCCTTCATGTTCATTTTCACTCATTCATCATTATTTCTCACTTTGATTGCATGAAGCTCCTATATGTGCACTCCAAAATCCCTACCCACTTAATAATTAAGGTGGTGACTACAAATGATAAATAGGAAACGTTTTTATGGTGAAAAACTGGTAATTAGATCTAATTTTCAAGTGTCTTTCATTCTCTCATGTTCTATTAAATATCTCTTACCTCAATCCATTTTTGGTTCACCCTCTCCCCCACCTTCATGTTCATATTCACCTTCACGTTCATGTTCAACTTCATATTCATCTTCACTCATTCATAATTATTTATCACTATGATTGAATGGATATCCAAGATATGCCTCGTAAAAACACTACCCACTTACCGTTCAAGGGGGTGACTTCCAAAGATAAGTAGATAGTTTTTTTTCGGTCACAATGGGTAATCAACTCCAATTTCAAAGTATCTGTCCCAATCCTATAGATTAAAATAAAAATACTATTCCCATTTTCTTCCAAGAATCCCACATACTCCCATGGATTAAAACCGAAATTTATTTTTAAAATATGTTATTACCATGTGAATTTTATTTTTAGTGACAATTAGAGTATCATATTTCAATATATATTTTTCTAGGGAACCAAAATATAATGAAATATGGTTTCATTATGGACTTAATTAACTTTTGATATTTTTGAAAATATTATTTCAATATTCATTTATATATGGGCCTTCTTTTTTATTTTTACTGATTTTATTTATTTTTTAATATCATTATAAATATTCCATGAATTAATTTTATATTAATATGTTATGCATTATTTTTTTTGGATTATATATTTTGAATTCATGTTCATTTAATTTTAACTAAAATAAAATTATTCACATTTTGTATATAAAATATAATTATTTTTACTATAGAATCCATGGATACAATATTATTATTATTTTGATCTATTGTGTATCCTTAGGAATGGTTTGACTATCCATACTAACTAATTTTTTTAGAATATTTATTAATTAAAATTATTTGTCATGTTTTTAAGGAAATTGAATAGAGGTTTTGGATATTTTAGGATATATAAAATATTACTAAGATCCATAACTCCACTTTTTTTGAAATAGGGGTTTGTTAGTGGGTTATAGTAAAAATATATTTTTTGGTATCAATATAATACATGGTCTATAATTATATACAAAAAAGAGAGTAACATTGAATCCAAATTCACATCTATCATCAATAACAGTTCCATCCATTGGTTTTATGAAATTACAAGCTCTATGGTCATGTTTCAAAATCTGATGATTACTTGGCCTTTTATGTTCTGATGAAAGATATTTTTATAGAAATTTAGAAATCCGAGTCTCAATTAAATGTAATGAAAGAAAAATAATTTCAAAGGGAAGTATTCCATCCAATAATAATAAATTTTGTTTTCCAACATATTTATTATTGATGATTATATTAATATATGTTTATAAGTGATTCACTTGAGTAGGAAATCAATTTTATTAATATTATTAATAATATATTTTATAATTATAGATGAAATAATGATTTTAAATCCCTTGATTTATGATGTAAAGTGTATCAAAACATGGTAAATGGGAATAAATGATAGGGTAAACATTTATTCTTCAAGTAGATAACTATAATTGGTATGATTTAATAATTAAATAAAATAAGGACCAAGGGCTAACCGATACTTTTCAGTGGTCAAATTTTCCATATGATTTTAATTTATTGACGATTTTCAAGATAACTGATTAAATAATATGTGAAATTTGGCCACTGATATGTGATGGTCACATAAAACTTACCACTCCTTTAAAGATCCACCCATACTTTCAATGAAACACCACCCAACGCACCACATACCAAGTGAAGAAATGAATAAACACCAACTCCTTCCACTTGTTAGACACCCACCTAAAAAGGTCATAGAAATAATCTTAGAATTACCACCTTTTGTCCCACAAAACCTCAAATAAAGAACCTATACCAACAAAAACATGTTTATCATAGTTTGTTTTTTTAATTTCACTCTTGTGTAAAATTTTAACTTGTCAAGAATCATCACTAATAATATTCTAATGTTGGGTTACCTTTATTATAATTACCTATAATTTTCTCCTTCGATTATGAAGATCATATTTTTTTTATAAAAATGAATATTTTACAAACCTAATTGGATGGATATAAATCAAAAATGGATGCAAGATAATTGTATAAAAAAATATTATGAATATGGGGTTAAAGAGTTTATCAAGTTGGTAATAGAGCATTTATATGAACCTTCTAAAATCTTTTGTCTATTTTTATATTGTTTATATTTAAGAAAAATTATCCAGGAAGAGTTGGAGGAACATTTGATTTGCCGAGGAATAGATTAGAGCTGTAAATTCTTATCTAAACATGAGGAAAAACTAAATTTGCACACCGATTGGGATGATACCATGGTTTATGGATCATTTTATATGAATACTAGTGTAAATTATGATGAAAATAATATGGAAGAAATGAAAATGGAAATTGAAGAAGTCCTTCATGATTTTTCAAAGTTTTTTAAGAAATTAAATTTCTTTGCTATGTGAACATTATTTACCAGTTTTACTAAATAAACAACATTGTCGACTGTATTGAAGTTATATAATTCTAAATCTAGAAATAAATGGAGTGACACCAACTTTATAGAACTACTCAGTCTATGGATTGATATTATACCAAATGAAAATGAACTTCTTTATCAAACATATGACACTAAAATAAATGCTACATTCAATGGGAATTATCTTTAAAAAATCATACATGTAAGAATGATTTCATATTGTTTAACAGGGACCAAAAATCACTCATAAATTCCCAAACTGAGGTCCAAATCGATACAAGAAAGATAAATCAAGACCTTTGAAAGATTTATGGTATTTCCTATAATTTCTCAATTTAAAATACTATATGGATTTATAGAAAAGGTGATATAATTAACATGGAATGAAGATAAAATAGTTAAATATGGATAATATGTCATCTAGAAGGCACTACTTAGTGAGATAAAATTGATTATGAGTATCCTAAATTTGGAAATGAGATGAGAAACTTTTATCTTGTGTTATCTATTGATGGAATAAATCTTTTTTAGGTACATAGTATTACTCACTGTACATGGGCAGTCATGTTGGTACATTATAACTTTCTTCCTTGGTTATGCATGAAGTAAAAATACATTATGTTGTATCTTATTATATATAAACAAAAAAAAACTGGTAATGATAATGATGTCTATTTGGATCTATTGATTAATGATCTAAAATTTATGTGGGATACCAGTGTTACAATATATGATGACCTTAGTACAATAAAAAATAGTGGAGTTACAATTGTGGCGAAAGCGATGCACATATATATTTCCAAGGATAAAAATCCAATTTATGAAAATATTTCATCTTTTGGGATTATCAAAAAAAAATATGAGTTATAAAACATAACCATTTGAAGTTACAATTTTCCATTTCAAATGGTTTGACAACAAGAGTGTAGTGAAAGTTTATTAAATGGGATTTGTGAAGGTGAATTTCAGTATAGAAGGGGAAAAGGATGATCCATTCATAATGGAATCACAAGAAGTGAAAGTTTTTTCTGTATCTGATCTATAAAACAAGAATTGGTTGATTATCTAATAGGTGACTAAAAAAATATATGATTGGATGAAAATTTAATTGAGGATGACCCTTTCATTGGGAGATCACAAATAGTTAATGGCAGTCCCAATGTAGATAATGTATTTTACATTAGAGGGGAAACAATAGGGGATTTGGATTCTCTATAGAGGATCCAAATCCCTTCAACCTTTTAAAAAAAGTAAGAGAGTTAAATGAGAAGTTTAAAGAGTATTTTAATATACTATGATTTACCTCATAATATTATGTGTTCTTTACTATATTTACCAAATCTAAACTAAATGCTTCTCTACTCATGAAAAAAATGTCTTTTGTACATGATGATGTTGCCAATATAATAAAATAAGATGTGGTTTATGCTGAAACTATAGAATTATTATGGTATCAAAATAATGTTGATTGAAAAAACAAGAATAACATAATATCATAGTGCTAACAAAAATTATCAAGGAAAAAGAAAGGATATAAAATTTGAGGTTGAATGGAATTAACATGGATAACCTATGGATCCCAATAAGTCAATGTTCATTAGTTATATTGGGGCCACAAAGAGGATGAATGTGCTGATTGATATAGATTTATGGTTCCATGTCTAGACTTTAATGTAGGAAACCTTTGGAAAAGATATAAATTAAATGTTATGTTATAAATTTTATATTTCACAAAAAAAATATATAATAAAACATTGATGTTAATTTTCATTATTCCTTATAGAGTTAATTTATTTTAGATAATTTTCATTATAATTATGTTTTAATGACCAGTGAAAGATCCTATATAGGATTCTAGACTCTTGTTACCCTGTTTCATTTTAGGGATACTGAGGGGAAAGTAAATCCATACCCACTAGTTACTTAGTCACACATTATAATGTAAGAAACATGGAATGATTTCATCAGTTATCAAGATAAAAAAAAAATTCAGGTGTATATAGTCAATAATATATTATTTGAAATTATTTATTTTACCCAATTATATTGAAAATTGTTAATTTATAAAATATAAAATGGGTGATGAAAATAAACAATGTGCATTATAACTAATGTACCCATATCGAAAAGCAATGATTTGACACACTTCACTAGAGAAGAAATTAGTATGTATTTTAAATCAAAAATAAAAGTTTTATGTGATATGAAACAATATATACTACTTTTTTTATATTCATATTGATGAATTAAAATATAAATCCAATTCCTTCCCACTCCATGTTCTAAGGAAAGAGGAGCGCAAAAATAAGGAGGGTAAACTAGTTCATTAAAACAAAAATGTAGTATGGGAAACATGTGTATAACTATGAAAAAATATTAATTAATTATTATTTATAAAAATAATATATAAAGATATATATTTATATTAATATGTTTTTATATGGTTTATAAACAAGAATCACATCAACTATACTGAAATAAAAATTACTTTCAGTAGCTTTTTAGTGGCCAAAACAATATGGTCATGTTAGAGGTTTAGGATTTTGAGCGTCTCCTTGAAAATATTTTGAGAATATTAAACCACAAGAATATTTATATAATATTATAAAAGTGTTTTTGGTAAAAATATATTGTTTTCTAGATATTATTTTCCATTCTGGTTTGACAGACTAATATATTTGAAAAGATTGAATTGAACCAGCAGTGAAAAAAATATCATCACATGAATAAACAAATAAACCCACTATCATTGAGGATAATAATTCCTTTCAACCACCCAGGGTAATAAATTGTTTCATTACTATTTATCCTAATTGTGAATAAAAAAACCAATGATAACTTTATATTATTACATTATATAGTGTAAAATTGTATGTGATTTCTATCTATCAACATTCAAACACCACCATGTTGTGAGGGATATGTTGTATAATATACGAAGAGAAAAACTACACAACAAATAACTCCCAAAATATCACATGAGAGTGGGGATTGAAGTATCTCTAGATCCAAGCACCTAGTTTCCTATTCTACATGATTATATAGATGTTACAATGGTTAATGATTCTATTGGAACTTTCATAGCATTGACATACAATCTTATAAAGATACATGAGGTATATTCTTAAAAAAAATCAAATGAAAAACATGTAAAAGTTGATGAAAAATGGTATGAATTGAGGCATGGTATTACTGATGGATAAAATGATGGGTAAATAGATGGTAAGATCAAGACAATCTAGTGAATCAAACCCAAAACAAATGACCTTTCAAGAGCACCTTCTCCCAATAAGTTCCACTCTAGAATATATTAGAATTATAAATTAATGAATACACCACATTAAAATATGTATATAGGTACTATATTCCATATTATGAAGAAATATTTGGAAATTTCATTACATATATGGTTGGGTTTAAGTGTATAAATGCGATTCTCAAGTTTGAATGGATGGGAGTCTTAGTTGTTAATACATATATATGGCACATTTTCATAATATTTTTTGTCCAAAAAATGATATAATATGTTCATTAAAGTTAATAACAATTCATATTTTCTATAGGAATTTAAATTAATACTATATAAAAGGAAAAACCAGTGAATGATGATTTGAATTCATTAATCCCTATATGATTTCTATAGAGGAATTTTATTTTGTGTTTTCAGAAATTGATAAAAAAATATATGATAAATGAGGCATTTGAGATGAAAATAACAGATTAGATACTCTTTGTTAAACCTATAATATAGGGGTAAAACTATGCAGTCTAATCATATAAAAAAATATTTTTAATTTTTTTCATTATTTATTTACATTTATTTTTTTAAGAAGCACTAAATGCTTATCGCAATCAATCTAGATACACCAAATATTTATTTTTTGGATCCAGTACATGGATATCCATAGAAAAACCACACATAAAATTTGTTGTGATTTTTTAATGCATTCTTATCAACATCTTATTGATAAAATTAAAATTATGTGTTTTATTATGTGTTTTAATAAGAATTTTTTTATCATAGGTTGATCACTAAATATAGACTAATTTATGGTATAAGGTTGGTGACTAAAAATAATAAGCCTATGGATTACTTCAAAATGAAATATATTAATTCATATATAGAAATATTTAATAATAAAAACATATTTCAAAACAATTTACTTATTTGGTCAATTTTTCTATGGTGTTTGAATCATGATAATAGAAACAATTTTGGATATTATGTTTTAAAATTAATGAAAATATCATATACCTTCAAATAACTATATCTAAATAGGTGATTTATAAAGATAATTACAATTTCATTAAAACTATTTATTAATCATATATATATTTTCTTAGTACTATCAATATTTTCAACAATCTACATAATCAAAAAAAGATTTAAATTTATTTAGAGATGACTGTACAGCATACATGGTTTTAGAATGTTTACTGACATCAAATTTAGTTGACTTCCTACTATGTTTGTGATCTAGTATGATCTATGACCTCAAAAATACACTTGGGATGTGAATCCTTTGTAATAGAATGTTTATATATTATTTTTTATTTGTTTCTCAAGGAGTAGTGTAATGGAGAAATCGATTTGTTTAGAAATGAATGAGAAGAATACATGGTGTTAGAATATGTATATTCATCATGAATAGGTGACTTCATACTACTTATTTTGTTAATTTTCACAACATTTTATCTATTATTTTCATTAATTTATTTTTTATTTTTATTTGATACTTATTTTTTAAATTTACACATTAGTTCAAAACACACGTCACATTATCAAAACTAAAAAAAATCATATTTTTTTTGATTCTTGAGGACAATGATCCTTAATTCATTTTTGATGTGTAAGAATCAACCACACATAAATCTGATGAATGATTTGGTTGGTATAACTCAAATTGTGTTTTTAATAGAAATGTTCCATTTTAGTTTAAAACACATGTCACATCAACACAAAAAAACCCAAATAATTCATATCATTTTTATACCTTATTAAAATGGTTCATAATTCATTTAAGACATATAAAAATTAACCGGACACCTATTCGAAACATTATGTGGTTGATATGGATTGAAGTCCATATTTTGAATAAAAAAGTGTCATTTTTGTTTAAAACACACATAAAATAGAAAAAAAAAAGATAAAACAAGTTTCTATTATTTTCAAAATATAGTAAAATGATGCATAATTCAATTTTCATATGTATTAAATAATTGCATGTCAATACGGCACACAATATGGTCAATATGACTTGAAGTTCATGTTTTCAATACAAAAGATCCATTTTAGTTTGAAACAAACATTAGATAGATAAAAACAAGAAAATGTGTTCATATTATTTTAAAATTGTAAGAAAATGATCCATAATTCATTTGTGACATGTATGAACTAACCCCACATCAATCTAACACACTATGTAGTCAATATGACTCAAAGTGCATGTTTCCCTTACAAACATTCCATTTTAGTTTAAGACACAAATCAAATATCGAATAATAAGAAAATGAGCTTGAATTGTTTTGAAAATTTAGGAAAATGATCCATAATTCATTTGTAAAATTTATGAATTGACCTCACACCAATCTAACAGACGACATGGTTTCTATGACTCAAAGTGTGTGTTTTCAATATAAAATTTTCATTTTAGTTTAAAACACGCATAAAATACCAAAATACAAGAAAACAATCTTCTATTGTTTTAAACTTGATGAGAAAGGTCCCCGATTCATTTTTAATGTGTATGAATTTACTAAACTCTAATATGACACATTATGTGGTTGGTTTAACTCAAAGTGTGTGTTTTCAATACAAAAGTTCCAATTTAGATTAAATCACACATCAAATAGGAAAAATCAAGATAAAGTGGTCATATTATTTTCAAACATCAAGAAAATGGTCTATAATTTATTTGTGATAAGTAAGAATTGAACAAACTCCAATACGACACACGATGTAGTCTATATGACTTGAAGTGTGTGCTTACAACACAAAAGTTCCATTTTAGTTTAAAACACGCATCGAACAGACAAAATCATGAAAACAAGATCATATTATTTTCAAAATTTAATAAAATAAAAAATAATACATTTTTTACATATAGGAATTGACCACACATTAATACGACACATGATATTGTCGATATGCCTCAGAGTGCATGTTTTCAATACAAAATTCCATTTTAGTATAAAACAAACATCAAATAGAAAAAACCTATCAAATAAGCTTATTTTTTTCAAAAATTAAGAAAATGATCCATAACGAATTTTTGATGTATAAAAATTAACCTAATTATAATCTAACACACGATGTGGTTGATATGACTAGAAGTGTATGTTATCAATATAAAAGTTCCATTTTAGTTTAAAAGACACATCAAATGGCCAAAATTGATCAAATGAGCTCATATTATTTTAAAACTTTATAAAAATGATCCATAATTCATTTGTGACATGTATGAATTAACCACACACAAATCCAACTCACGATGTGGTTTATATTACTCAAATTATATGTTTTCAATACAAAAGTGCTATTTTAATTTAAAACACACATCAAATTGAAAAAAATGAGCAAATGAGATCATATTATTTTCAAGATTTTAGAAAATAATCCATAATTAATTTTTCACATGTAATAATTTATTTAAAATAAATCTAACATATGATATGATCAATATGACATTAATTTTATGTTTTCCATATAAAAGTTTCTTTTTAGTATAAAACATACACCCAATTTCAAAAACTGAGAAAATAATCTCATATTGTTTTAAAATGTCAGAATAATGAACCACAATTTAATTTTGATGTGAAAAAATTAACCGCATATTCATATGACATATGATGTGGTTGATATGACTCAAATTATGTGTTTTCAATACAAAAGTGTCATTTTAGTTAAAAACACACATCAAATAACCAAAAAATAATAAAATAAGATTTAATTGTTTTCATACTTTGGAAAGACAATCCAGAGTTAATTTTTCACATGTATGAATTAAATAAACATTAATCTAATACACGATGTGGTCTATTTAACTCAAAATGCTGGTTTTCAATACATACGATCCATTTTAGTTTAATACACATATCAAATAACCAAAAACATACAAAAAATCATGGATGGTTTTAAAAATTTAGGAAAATGATCTATAATTCATTTATGATGTATATGAATTGACTGCACGTCAATCCAACACACAATGTGGTTGATATAACTCAAAGTGAGTGTTTTTAATAAAAAAGTGCCATTGTTGTTTAAACACACATACATTAGAAAAAATTGGGAAAATGATCTTGGATTGTTTTCAACCTATAAGAAAATGATTCATAATTCATTTGTGATGTGTGAAAATTGACTGCACACCAATCCGATGCATGATGTGTTCAATACAACTCATAGTGTGTGTTTTCAATACAAAAGTTCCATTTTAAATTAAAACAAACATCAAATATCTAAAACAAAGAAAACAAGATTATATTGTTTTCAAACTTTAGGAAAATGATCCGTAATTCATTTTTACATGTAGGAATTGACTGGACATCAATATGATACACGATATGATCAAAATAACTCATAGTGCATGTTTTCAATACATAAGTTCCATTTTAGTTTATAACACAAATCAAATAGCCAAAATCAAGAAAATGAGCTCAAATTATTTTTAATTTTTTTGCTAGTGATCCATAATTCATTTGTGACTTGTATAAATTGAACTTATGCCGATCAGAAAAATGATGTGTTCTATATGATAGGAGGTGAATGTTTTCAATAAAAAAGTACCATTTCTGTTTAAAACACACACCAAATTTCCAAAATAGAGAAAAAGAGATCATTTTTTTTCAAAATTTAGGAAAATAGTCAATAATTTATTTTTCACAAATAGAAATTGACTAGACATTAATCTGACACACGATGTGGCCTATATGAATCTAATTTTATATTTTCAATTTGAAGGTTCCAATTTAGTTTAATACATACATCAAATAGACAAAAAAAAGAAAAAAAATATCAGATAGTTTTCAAACATTAGGAAAATGATCCACAATTAATTTATGATGTGTACAAATTTTATACATGCTAATCTAACACACAATGTAATTAATTTGACTTGAAGTGCATGTATTCAATACAAAAATTCTATTTTAGTTTACAATAAACATCAAATATCTAAAACTAAAAAAATAGATTATTTTCCAAATTTAAGAAAACAATACATAATTCATTTTCACATGTAAGAATTGACTACATATAAATCTAACACATGATGTGGTCGATATGACTTGAAGTATATATTTTCAATATAAAAGTGCCATTTTAGTTTGAAACACACATAAAATATCCAAAACTAATAAAATGAGCTTTGATTGTTTTTAAACTTTAGTACAATGATCCATAATTCATCTTTGATATATATAAATTGACTTCATTCCAATCTAACTCATGATGTGGTCGATATGATTCAAAGTACATGTTTTTAATACAAAAATCTATTTTTGTTTAAAACACACATCAAATAGCCAAAAATGGAGAAAACAAGATAAATTTTTTTCTCATTATTTTATCTTCTATTAATTATTTAATTTTCTTATAATTTTGATCATATTATTATTTAGTTAATTTTCCTAGAAATAATGCTTTATGAGAAATAATAAATGGTGTTATAATTGATGTCTTGTTCTCAAAAGTAATGCACTCTTGAATTAGATCTCATTTGTAGTGAGTTTTTTTAACACAAAAGATGAAAACAAATTCAGGATTACCTACCCTAGAGAACAAAAATAAATGGTGTGATGTGTAAGAATCAACCGAACCTCAATCTGACACATGGTGTGCCTAGTATGAAACAACGTATATGTTCTTATTTTAAAATTTACACTTTTTGTTTGAAAATTTTATTTATAGAATTACTAACATAAGATTGTTTTCTTATACAGGTGCATTATTTTCTTGAGGTTGGGTGGTTTTTTCGATAACTAGTTGCATGATCAGGGGTCAGGGGCTTAAGGAAAAGAATATAAATGTTTTTGAATGCCTATTATAATTTTTAATTACTCATATAATTTTAGAAACCAACTTTTGAAATGTCTACAATACAATATTTTTTTATTGTATTTGTGTTGTAAAGTTTATTTCAATTAAATTATGTATTTTATTATATATTTTATGTATATTTCTATTGATTTTTATGTATTTTTATTGGGTTTGATTTTATATGGATACTAGAAGTTTTCTGTAGGGATGCAGCTCCATAGCAGCTAAAATGGCCTTTATCAATGCCAGATGAAGCACTGATAAAAGGTCCCTTTATCAGTGCTTTATATATGCTGATAAATGTTACCATTTATTAGTGCTTCATCTGGGGATGATAAAAGGACCCTTTATCAGCACTTTATCTAGCACTAATAAAGGTACCCTTTATTAATACTTCATCTAGAACTTATGACGGGCCCATTTATCAGCACTTCACCTAGAAGTGATGATGGTACCTTTTATTAGTGCTTCATATTGTTCTTATAAATGATAACCTTTATCAGTGCTAAATAAAAAGTGCTGATAAAGATACCTTTATTAGCACTAAATATAAAGCACTGAGAAAGATACACTTTATAAGCACTTCAAAAAGGATCTTATAAAAGGGTTCTCTAACAATGAATTTTGGGAGCCCTGATAAAGGGTATCTTTAGAATTTATTTTTATAGCACTGATAAAGGATAAGGGGTTTTAATATTACTCAGATTATCAGCGAATTTACATGCTAACAAAAATCATTTTTAGAACTATTAAAAAATATTTTTTTAGTTGTGTGTATTCATCTCAAGTATTACCATTGTTTGGATTTCTATTATTTTATATGCTTGTATGTTTCTGTTAAGGTTTTTATGAGATTGAATTTCTGTGGTGGAAAAGGTACCTTAACATAATACTTCTGATAAAATTAGTTAAGTGGAAGTTAACTACTATAGGTTTTGTTTTCCACTTTACTAATCGTTCAAATGAATTTATAGTGGATCAATGAGTTTACGTTTCTATGGATTTACCAATATTTTAGGTGATTTGAGTTTAATAGTGTCCTTGGATCTAACTTTAACCCCAAAGTTTCTATCAGAGTAAGGTTGTTTAGTGCTCAAGGTTCAATACTTTGGTAGAAACACATGTATGGATTCAAATAAAGGGATGATCTGGATCAATAAATTTGATATAATGTATTTTTTTATAGATGATGTATATTGAAGACTTTATCATCCTAAAAAATTTGGAATTACCACTGATAGGTGTTAATCCTAAAAAAATAGAGAAGGGATAATGGAAAAATCTGTATAAAAATGATTTGGCACTAGTAATAATGTTTCTATAATGAAATTTTGATTTTAGCATTCCAAAGAAGAAAACTAAAATGGATGTTATAAATTATTTGATAGATATATATGAAAATACAATGAATCTTAATAAAGTTTTCTTTTTTTGATAGTTACTGAGATTAAGGTTTTCAGAGGGTGTACTAATAAAAGATCATTTCAATGACTTCAATAGGATCCATGGGACACTCTAACCAATAAAGGTATGTTTTTCTGATGATGTATGATCATTGCTTCTAGTGTCTTCACTACTAGAAATATAGGATGATATGGTTACTGGAGTTAGTAACTCTATCTGAATTTTTTGTTGATTGATAATATATGGATTTTTTTACATTAAGAGCTCAGGAAGAGGGAACTTCAATTACATGTTATTAGTATGCATAATTCTAATTTAAGGGGGTGGTCACACCATTGAAAATAAAAAAATAAACCAATGAAATAAAAATCCCTTCAAATAAATAATACAAAAACAATTAGCTTAAGTACTATATTCATGAAATATTAGAAAAAATAACATATCAATAAGGATAGAAAGATCCATATTGAGAATACTAGAAAAGACTCCACATATATTAGTTTAAATTACATTAACACAAAAAAATATAGAAAAAAGTACTTTTGAAGTGTTATTACTCTAACAGAAGCTTGGGTGATTGAATCTATAGCTCCCTTTCATTCAAAAAGAGATCAATTATGCATGGTTAATTATGTATCTAGGAAATTTGGTAAAGCTATTATTTAATATATATAATCCTTATAAGTTTTTAGAAAAGGATAGGTCAATATATGGATAAAGAATATAGGATTCTTGAAGATGACACAAGTTTGTGAAAACCCTATTTTATGGAAAAAATCTTATTTCCATTAGATAATGGGAATATTATGGATATGAAACGAAATTCTCAAATGAGGTATGAAATGTTACCTAAGGATCCATGGTGTTTAGAAAATGAATAAAGGATGAGACTGTTTACATGAAAAAAACTCAAAAGGAAGTATAGTTGTTAGAAGAATAACTTTAGATGATTCAAAAGTATGAAACTATAGGTTCAATCACATCAGTGAAATGAATATTATAGTGTTAAATAATATGGTAATACTTATAAGGACCCAGACTTAAAATTTACATTATATTGAAATAAATGAATAATTTACATTCAGGATATTTTCAGGTTTAGAGTTTTAGAGAATTAGGACATAACTATTACATCTCAAAAGATTACAGGGTAGAAACTTCTACACAATTTCCATTTTTTTCATAAAATAAAAAATATTGAAAAAAAGAGTCATGTCTATTTCCATGTTTTAGACAGCATGACTTTTCCTTGATTCCATCCTTGACCCTATTCATCTTTAAGTCCTGTGAAAACTTTTCAAAACTTGGGATGAGCATAAAAAGGTCAGTAAGGTTTATAAGACAATGAATGAAAAAATTTGTTTATAAATACATAAAAATCATGAAATATTTTACTTAACTCATGAAATCAAATGATTTATGAAAGTCACATAAAGATCATAAAACATAAAGGTAACTTGTGGCATCTAAATCATACTTACATTGTAGTTATCACAGCTACATAGGGAGTTACTTTGGAGCACCCATCATAGTATATTCCCTAAATCTCTTAGGAGAAACATTCACATTTACCTCTGTCACATTACCCAATGCATTGGAGAGCTATCTCGGGCTCACCTGCCCTAGGTTTATCACGGAACCACCCGTATACGTAGATAATGCCCAAGAACCATAACATGATCATAAAACATAACATAAGCATAAAGGAAAGATAACATTTCCACATTGCAATAAAAAATATCATTTCAAGATATAATAAATCCATTCTAAAAATTATTTTCAATACCAAAATACGTAAAAAGAGTATATGGTATTTATTTTTTCTTTTAAAAACGTTTCGGCTTATTAAGGAAGCCAAAGATAAAATAATACTCGCAGCGACGGAAAGGTCATTGTCACCACTATGTAAAAAACATTCCTTTTCATTGTTTAGTAAAATGATTCATACAAAAAGATTCCCTTTGAATGAAATGAAAATTCAAAGATTTTTATACAGTGTATAAAAGAAAATCATGTATTAAAGCAAAATATGCCTCAATGAAAGGAGATTGAGACGAAGTCCCTTACCTTGTGTCCGAATTGACTCGATCATTATTTAATCTCCTGAATATTAAACTAAAGTTAATTTCTTCATGCTTAAGAACCTTTTTTAAGTTTATTATTCCTTTTATATCACTTCTTACCATGTTATAAACATTATGTAACCATTTAAATTAATAGCGTTCGTTTTGTCGATATTTGGTACTTAAGTCAATAATGAACACCTTATTTTTACAAGTTGTCCATGTTGTCAATAATCCATTATATGTAGAATGTTATTCATTATTTAGATATCATATATATCATATATATCCAGTATATACATATATTTATAATATTACAGAACATTTAGAGGTAAGAAATGAAATGCACCGTTCATGGAGACGGTAAGTCGTACATACGCATGAACGCTGCTTTCATTTCTATTTCTTATTTTTATAGAATTGAAGCATAATGATACATATTTATATTATAATTACAGTATAATATCATATATAATAACTTTAAATCCATCCTTTATACATCCCACATAAGGCATTAACGAGTCACATCACTTTGAGGGGGCGGTAGTCCGCACTTCCTCAAATGAGATTATCGTATTTACCCACTATGGAAACCATAAAGGTGTGATATAAATGGAAAGTACAAAAGAATAAAGAGAACATAAACATAATATATATCATATATAAATACATTTCTATCATAATGACAACCATTAGAGGCCGTAGGAGATAATCGAACAATCATCATTTCGTGAGGCGTTAGTTTTCCATCCACAGAAACATTATGTTCTTCATCCATTTGATGGAGGTGTGTGTATGTGTAGTTCAAATAATTCTCATAAAAGAATCCTAGTATATTTAGGATACTGGTGTTGTTATAAAATAAAGGAATAAAAAGAGTTTAGGGGTTTGAGAAGTAAAATAAAAGAAAACAATTTAAGAGAAATTGTTACCTTTAATTTGGGTAACTCCCTTTGGTTTGAACCAAAGGACTTCTTGAAGTGCCTTATGCATAAGGTAAGGATTATAAGGGGATGAGAGGGATGTAAGGAGATTAATTTTATAGAGGATGTATGAGCCAAATGGCTTGAGAGGTGTGAGGAATTGGTTATAAGTGGTCTCCTTTTATAAGGGGGAGGAGGGGCTCTTTAGGAAAGTATGAAACTACTATTTTATTATATAATTATATTCGATTTCTAATGGTAAAAAATAATTAAAGATGAATATATGATGACTTGTGGTCGAAAAAAAATCATCCAATCATAATTGGACATGTTTAGGATAATATTTTAATCATTATAATCTTATTTATTTAAATCATTTATTAATGAGGTAAAAACGACATCAATATTATGTCATGAATAATTTAATTTATTTATGTATAAAAATTATAAAAAAACACCATGATGTATGAAATATTTTTA
The DNA here is from genome assembly GCA_963277665.1 of Viscum album. NCBI lineage: Eukaryota > Viridiplantae > Streptophyta > Magnoliopsida > Santalales > Viscaceae > Viscum > Viscum album. The sequence goes on from OY728139.1 coordinate 415,697,293, forward strand.
TCTTTCCAATGAATATTTATAGTCAAAAATATGACTTATATAACACCATATAAAAATTAATTACTAAAAGATTTTTGTTAATGTCAATTTTGTCTTTACATTAAATTAATTAATCTAAAGTGTCATTATCATTCATAAGTGGCTCCATTGGGTCCCAAAATCGACCCAAGGATGCCCATAGTCGGACACTACTCATCCAATAAGGTTATAACAAGTTTTAAGGTAATTGTGAATTATTATAATATTCTTTTAACCATGAATTACCCTATTGACCTTTAACCACAGTAAATAAAAGTCAAAAGTTACTATTCACCAAAAAAATATTTGAATCTTAATGAACCAAATTTTACTTCTTAATAACAACCATGTATGTCAAATTTTTGAAATTCAATTCACAGAATTGGTAAAATTTCATTTAAATGAAAAAGTCAGTTTCTTTAAATACCACTATGTGGTTTCACTATTAATAAAAAATTGAAGCTTTTCAGAAAAATACCAAAAATTCAGCCTAAGATATATTTGATATTCCGAATACAAAAATGATGTCTATTTTTTCAAATTCAAAACATAGAAGTAGGATTAATTAATTTTAAAATTAATTCCCGTTATCAAAACAAACAGCGTGTTTTTAAAAAATAATAACTATCAAAATATTGATACTTGTTTATATCCAATTTCAAAGTAAAATTATTTACAATGACCAACATTGGATTAAATGTTAAAAATATATTTTAATTTCACTTTAAAACCAGTTAAGAAGATAATCAAACCATATAAATAAATTAGATTAAAAGGCACTTTTGAATTAATAAAATATTTTTCATTATTCATTAAAAAAACTTTATCAGAAAAATTCCAAAAATTTACAAAAATTAAAATTTTTTATCCCCATTATAAAGAAGGATTTTATTTTGTCATATAGAATGTATTAAAGTAACCAGAACTAGATTTATAGAGGGTTCTCCTTTAAAAGGCGATAAATCGGCCTTTTAATGTAAATTATTCTTAAAATTAGATTCATTCAGATTTTAAGCCTCTAAATTTTATTGGATAATTGTAAATACATTTAACAAACATGTATAATCATATTGTAGTTAGTTTCGTTCATTCTCGCCAATACAACGACTAGGAGTTAACTACCATTTAAAATAATAATATTATATTATTAGTGTGCAACGTAAGATTTCAAAGAAACCCGTTGTTGCGTACCAGGTACGCTATCGAACATAGAAACCCCTTTAAAGTAAAATTAATATTTAATTCTCAAATATTAATAAATATGAAATGTGTTTTATTCTTCTTTTACCTGGGATGTTACATCCTTCCCCCCTTTTGGGAATTTTGTCCTCACAATTTTTATTCACTTATCAAAATAAGTGGGGCTATTTATCCCTCATATCATTTTCAGATTCCCACGTTACCTCTTCAACCATGTGGGTTTTCCATAAAACCTTTACCTGGTAAATTACCTTATTCCACAATACTTATTCTCTAAAGTCAAGAATCTGGGCTGTTTGTTCTTCATAAGAGAGATTCTCTTGAAACTGAACTACCTCTGGGCTCAAAACATGAGATGGATTTGGCATAAACTTTTTCAACATCGAAACACAAAAAACATTGTGTACCTGGGATAAACATGGAGGTAAAGCCACTCTGTATGCAAATGATCTAACTTTCTATAGAATTTTATAAGGTCCAATGAACCTCGGACTCAAATTTCCCTTCTTACCAAAACACATCACACTTTTCCATGGAGAAACTTTGAGAAAGACATGATCACCTACCTCAAAAGAAATATCCTTCCTCCAGTAATCTGCATAACTTTTATGTCTACTCTAAGCTGTTATCATGTGCTTCTGAATCAACTGAACTTTATCTACCATCTCTTCTACCAATTCTGGTCCCATCAGCTTCCTTTCACCTACTTTATCCCAAAAAGCTGGAGTTCTACAATGCTTTCCATATAAAGCCTCAAATGGAGCCATCTGTATACTGGTATAAAAACTGTTATTATAAGAAAATTCAACCAAAGAAAGATGTTGGTCCCAACTTCCCTGATAATTCAGTGAACTTTCACTTAGCATATCCTCCAAGGTCTGAATTGTTCATTTTGACTACCCATCTGATTGAGGATGAAAAGATTTACTAAAATTTAATTCGGTACCCGACGACTTCTGAAGGCATTTACAAAAGTTAGAAGTAAACCTGAGATCACGATCAGATACAATAGAAAGGGAAACACCATGTAACCTGACTATCTCTTTAAAATACAACCAAGAAAGTTGATCTAGAGACAAAGTATCTCAAATAGGATGGAAATGAGTAGATTTAGTCAATCGATCAATAATAACCCAGATTGCATTATTACCTCGAGATGTCTTTCGTAATCCCACAACGAAGTCCATGGATATATTTTCTCATTTCCACTCTGGCACCGATAAAGGATGAAGCATTCTTTTCGGTAACTGCCACTCTGCTTCAACCTACTGACAAGTCAAACACTTCACAGTAAAATTTTTAATATCTCTTTTCATTCCATCCCACCAGTAATACTCCCAAAGGTCTCTGTACATCTTAGTACTACCAGGATGAACTGAAAACGGAGAACTATGAGCTTCAAATGACAACTCATTCTTCAACTGTGAATCACAAGGAACACAAAATCTCTTTAAAAACCTCAAAAAACAATCATTATCAATGTTAAATTTAGGAAACTTACCCTTCTGAACCAACTCTACCTTTTTCAATAACTCACTGTCTTCTTTCTGCATTTGTTTTATTCTGTCTGATAGAGATGATCTCACTGACACCTGATACAAAATAGAAGAATTTCATGCACCAACAACATCTATGCCCAAGTCCATCAAATCAAAAACCAAAGGATCTCGTTCCAAATGTAACATGGTTAATGAAGCATTACTGTTTCGACTCAAAGCATCAGCCACTTTATTTTCTTTTCCTGGATGGTAATGGATGGTGTAATAATAATCCTTTATTAATTCCAACTGTATCCTCTATCTCATGTTCAATTATTTTTTGAGTGAATATATACTTTAAACTTTTGTGATCAGTATATATTTCACATTTTACTCCATAAAAATGGAGCCTCCAAATTTTTAAAGCAAAAACAACAGCAGCTAATTCCAAATCATCTGTAGGGTAATTTTACTCATGTGGTTTCAACTGACATGAAGCATAAGCAATTACCTGATCATTCTGCATAAGGACACATACATGTACTTTCAATGAAGCATCACTATAGATAAACACTCAACATTTCTGGATAGTAGTTCCAAAAATGGAGAATTTACCAATCTTCTTTTCAATTCCTAAAAACAATCATCACATTCTTTTGTCCAGATAAATTTAAAACCTTTCAAGTTAACTTAGTAATTGGACTAGATAACTGTGAATAATTTTCAACAAACCTCTGGTAATAACCTGACAAACCAAGAAAACTGTGAATCTCAGTTATATTTGTGGGTCTTGGCCATTATTCAACAACTTTTATTTTAGCAGGATCAACAGTTATGTCATTTTTTGAAACAATGTGACTAAAGAAATAAATTTGTTGTAACCAAAACTCACACTTACTGAATTTCCCATAAAGTTTCTTTTCTTTTATGGTTTCCAAGATGACCCTTAAATGACTTTCATGATCCTCTTTACTTTTATAATAAACCAAAATATCATCAATGAACACAACCACAAACGTATCCAAGAACTCACAGAAAATTCTATTCCTATGATCCATGAATATAGCATGTGCATTGGTTAACCCAAAAGGCATAACTAAAAATTCATAATGGCCATATCTAGTATGAAATGCAGTCTTCGAAATGTCTGTATCCTTTACTTTCAACTGATTGTACCCTGATCTCAAGTCAATCTTCAAAAAATACTGAGCACCTTGGAGCTGATAAAAAAATCATCAATATGAGGCAAATGATACTTGTTCTTAATAGTAATGTTACTCAATGCTCTATAATCAATGAAAAGTCTCATTGAACCATATTTATTTTTAACAAACAAGATAGTAGAACACCATGGGGATGTGCTAGGTTGAATGAAACCTTTATCTAATAACTCCTGCAATTGCTTTTTAACTCTAAAAGTTCAATTTGACCCATCTGATAAAGGGGTTTTTAAATTGGATTAGCATTAGGAACTAATTCAATAGTAAATTCATCTTTATGATCAGGTATAATACTAGTAAAATCATTATTAAAAACATCAAGGTACTCATTTACCACTGGCACATCATTAATCTGAACAGTTCCTTTATTTTCAACAATATGTGCAAGGTAACATTCATTTTCATCTTTTAGTAGTTTCTCAGCTTCCTGATATGTTATCAAAATCAAGGGTTCATTTTTGTATACAAACTGAAAATCAATTTGAAAAGAAACCTCTTTAGCTCTGAATTCAATCTTAGCATGATAAACAGAAAGCCAATCCATGCCCAAAATAACATCAAACTCTACTATAGGCAAAATAATAAGTTTTGCAGGTAGATTCTTTCTACACACAAGGACATAAAGGTTCTTATGTTTTTTTGTCTCAACACTTCCTCCTGGTTTTTTTACCATATGTTCCATATTCATATATTGAGAAGTAATTTCAAATTTATTAGAAATATTCTCCAAAATTAAAGAGTGTGTAGACCCTGAATCAAACAACACATTGGTATAATCTGAACAAACAAATTGTGTACCTGATACAACTTCATTTGATGACCCAACATCTACTGAAGTAGTTGCAAAAGATTTCACCACCCCTTTCTTCTTGTAGTCTGACTGGTTCCCTCAGTTGAGTTCTTTTTTGGACACTCATTTTCATAATGACCCATTTCATTTCACTTAAAACATTTTACTGACTACAAATCAAATTTTTTCTTTCCATTACCCTTATCTTTTTCAATGCAATTACATGCCTTATGTCCCATTTTACCACATTGGTAGCACTTACTAAAATTCAAAAGACATTCCCCAACATGATTTTTACCACAATTTTCACAAATTGAAAACATAAGTTTCTTACCATCAGACTTTTTTGAAGAGTTCTTCCCTTTCGCCTGCCACCTCGACCTCTTATTCTGTTGTTTTTCAAAGAATACTTGATCATCGAAAAAATATATTTCCACCTTCTATGCACAACAAAAAAGTTTTTCATAACTTTTGAACTCACAAGAAGCTAAATACCTTCGATTCTTTGGCTTTAATCCTGAGTAAAAACGGTTGATTTTACTATCAAGATATCGAATGAAATTTGGAGCATACCTTTCCAGTCAAGTGAATTTTTTTTCATAAGCAGCCACTGAGTCATCCTCCTGCCTCAATTACATGAATTGTTTTTCCATCCTAAGTCAAACCATCTTAGGACAATATTTCTCAAGAAACATACCTTTGAATTAATCCCAATTGAGAGCATCAATCTCTTCACTTTCCCTGATATTTTTCACCATCGACCACCACTGATCAGCTTAACCTTCAAAACGGTAAACATCAAGACTAACATTTTGATGTTCTGAACAACCCATGACATCAAAAATCTTCTCCAGTGCATTAATCCACCCTTCAGCTAGAACAGGGTCAGATGATCCTCTGAATGATGGGGGATGTTGCCTCATGAAATGTTCCACTACTGACATGTTCCTATGTGGTTGATCTGGCTGATCTCGTGCATGGATACCACCATCATTTATAGCTTGAGACAATTGTTACATCACTATAACAAACTATTCAGTCCTGATTCCGACCATATCAGGTTGCTGATTTGGAAGGTTGTCTTTCTCCTCATGTTTTCCCAACATAGCTGCCCTATTTCCTCTGCGGAAAACCATTCTGAACACAGAAATATCTTAGGCGAAGCAACATGATAATCTATAAATGCTATATCATTTCAATATTACCAAAAATTAATTTATGGACATTTATTTAACAATAACCTAACTCCTAAATTTATCTAAACTGACCTTTGATAACAACTATAAGGACCTGACCATAAACATTACATTATATTGAATTAAATGAATAATTCACATTGATGATATTTTCAGGTTTAGAGTTTTAGAGAATTATGACATAACTATTACATCTCAAAAGATTACAGGGTAGATACTTCTACACAATTTCCATTTTTTTTCATAAAATAATAACTTTTGAAAAAAAGAGTCATGTCTAGTTCCATGTTTTAGACAACATGTCTTTTCCTTGATTCCATCCTTGACCTTATTCATCTTTAAGTCCTGTGAAAACATTTCAATACATGGGATGAGCATAAAAAGATCAGTAAGGGTTATAAAACAAAGAATGGATTTTTTTTCATAAATACATATAAATCATGAAATATTTTACTGACCTCGTAAAATCATAAGATTTATGAAAGTCATATAAAAATTATAAAACATAATGGTTACTTGTGGCATCCAAATCATACTTACATTATAGCTATCACAACTACCTAGGGAGTTAATTTAGAATACCCATTACAGTATATTCCATAAATATCTTAGGAGAAATATTCACGTTTACCTCTGTCACGTTACCCAACTCATTGGAGAGCTATCTCGGACTCACCTACCCTAGGTTTATCATAGAACCACTCATATACATAAATAATTCCCAAGAACCATAACATGATCATAACACATAACATAAGCATAAAGGAAATATAACATTTCCACATTGCAATAACAAAATATCATTTCAAGATATAATAAATCCATTATCAAAATCATTTTCAATACCAAAATACGTAAAAAGAGTATACGGTATTTATTTTTCCTTTTAAAAACATTTCGGCTTGTTAAGGAAGAAAAAGATCAAATAATACACCCGACGGCGGAAAGGTCGTTGTCACCGCTTACGTAAAAAACATTCCTTTTTGTCATTTAGTAAAACACTTTATATAAAAATATTCCCTTTGAATGAAATGAAAAGTCAAAGGTGTTTATACAGTGTATAAAAGAAAATCATGTATTAAAACAAAATATGCCTCAATGAAAGGAGATTGAGATGAAGTCTCTTACCTCGTGTCCGACATGACTCGATTGTTCTTTAATATCCTGAATAATAAACATAAGTTCATTTATAATTGCTTAAGAACATTTTTCAGGTTTATTATTCATTTTATATCACTTATTACAATGTTATAAACATTATGTAACCATTTAAGTTAATAACGTTCGTTTTGTCGATATTTGGTTCTTGAGTCAATAATTAACACCTTATATTTACAAGTTGTCCATGTGGTCAATAGTCCATTATATCCAGAATGTTATTCATTATTTAGATATCATATATATCATATATATCCAGTATATACATGTATTTATAATAGTACTCAACATTTTGAGGTAAGAAATGAAATGCACTGTTCCTGGAGACGGTAAGCCATACGTACGCATGAATGCTACTTTCATTTCCATTTATTATTTTTATGGAATTGAAGCATAATGATACATAGGTATGTTATAATTATAGTATAATATCATATATAATATCATTAACTCCATCCTTTATACCTCCCACATAAGGCATTAACGAGTCACATCACTTTGAGGGGGCGGTAGTCCGCACTTCATCAAATGAGATTATCGTATTTACCCACTACGGAAACCATAAAGGCGTGCTATAAATGGAAAATATAGAGGTATAAAGAAAACATAAACATAATATATATCATATATAAATATATTTCAATCATAATGGACACCAAGAGAGGTGGTAGGATATAATCAAACAATCATCGTTTCGTGAGGCGTTAGTTCGCCATCCACAGAAACATTATGTTCTTCATCCATTTGATGGAGGTGTGTGTATGTGTAATTCAAATCCTTCTCATAAAAACATCATAGTATATTGAGTATACTGGTGTTTTAACAAAATAAAGGAATAAAAAAGAGTTTAGGGGATGGAGAACTAAAATAAAATAAAACAATTTAAGAGAAATCGTTACCTTTAATTTGGGTAACTCCCTTTGGTTTGAACCAAAGGACTTCTTGAAGTGCCTTCTGCCTAAGGTAAGGCTTCTAAGGGGATAAGAGGGATGTAGGGAGATTAATTGGGTAGAGGTTGGATGATCCAAATGTCTTGATAGGTGTGAGTAATTGGTTAGAAGTGGTCTCCTTTTATAAAGGGGAGGAGGGGCTCTTTAGGAAAGTGTGAAACTATTATTTTATTATATAATTATATTCGGTTTATAATGGTCAAAAATCATTAAAGATTAAGATAAGATGACTCATGGTTGAAATAAAATCATCCAATCAAAATTGGACATGTTTTGGATAATATTTTAATCATTATAATCTTATTTATTTAACTCATTTATTAATAAGGTAAATACTGCATCATTATTGTGTCATAAATAATTTAATTTATTAGATGTATAAAAATTATAAAAAAAAATAACATTATGTAGGAAATTTTTTTATATTTCCAATGAATATTTATAGTCGAAAATATTACTTATATAACACCATATAAGAATTAATTACTAAAAGATTTTTGTTAATGTCAATTTTGTCTTTACATTAAATTAATTAATCTAAAGTGTCATTATCTTTCACAAGTTGCTTCATGGGGTCCCAAAATCGACCCAAGGATGCCCACGGTCGGCCAATACTCATCCAATAAGGTTAGGACAAGTGTTAAGGCAATTTTGAATTATTATAATATTTTTTTGAAGATAAATTACCCTATTTAACTTTTACCGCGGTAAATAAAAGTCAAAAGTTATTATTCACCAAAAATTATTTTAATATTAATGAAAAAAAAATTACTTCTTGATAACAATCATGTATGTCAGATTTTTGAAATTCAATTAACAGAAGTGGAAAATTTTCATTTAAATTAAAAAGTCAGTTTTTTTAACTACTACTAAGTGGTTTCACTATTCATCAAAAAATGTAGTGTTTCAGAAAAATACCAAAAAGTCACCCTAAGATATATTTGATATTCCGAATTAAAAATGTTTTCTATTTTTCCAAATTCAAAACATAGAAGTGAAATTAATTAATTTTAAAATTAATTCCCATTATCAAAATAAATAGCGTGTTTTTAAGAAACAATTACTATCAAAAGATTAATACTTGTTTTTTCTCAATTTCAAAGTGAAATTATTTCCAATGACCAAAATTAGATTAAATGGTAAAAATATATTTTAATTTCACTTTAAAACCAATTAAAAAGATAATCGAACCATATAATTAAATTAGATTAAAAGTCACTTTTGAATTAAATACAATATTTTTCACTATTCATTAAAAAATGAACTTTATCAGAGAAATTCTAAAAAATTACACAAAGTAAATTTTGATGTCCCCATTCTAAAGAAGGATTTTATTTGGTCATATATAATTTATTAAAGTAACAAAAACTAGATTTAATGAGGGTTCGTCATTAAAAGGCAATAAACCGGCCTTTTAATGTAAATTATGCTTAAAATTAGATTCATTCACATTTTTAAGCCTCTAAATTTTATTGGATAAATGTAAATACATTTAACAAACATGCATATTCATATTGTAGTTAGTTTCGTTCATTCCCGCCAATACAATGAAAAAGAGTTAACTACCATTTAAAATAATAATAATATTTTATTAGTGTGCAACGTAAGATTTCAAAGAAACCTATTGTTGTGTATCGAGTACACTATCGAACATAGCAACCCATTTAAAGTAAAATTAATATTTAATTCACAAATATTAATAAATATGCAATATGTATTATTCTTCATTTACCAGGGATGTTACAATACTAAATCATGATCACATAGAAATTGGAAAATTTGAATGTTTTCTAATGGGAAAACAGAAAAGCATCTCTATCAACATAAATGGTCAGAAGCCCAAGAACTGAAAGATGGAGCTTGTAAACTCATATGTTTGGGGACCTACCCATTTTTAGTACTAATAAGGTTTCCTTTGATTTCTTACCATAATTGATGATGATACTAGTACGAATTCACATTTTTAAGTGTAAAACTAACATTTTTAAGTGTAAAACTAACGTTTTTCAGGTATTTACTCATTGGGAATCTTTGGTATAAAGTGAGTGCAGTTAAAAGTTGAAGTGAATCTGGACAGAAAATGGTGGGGAGTACACCTGATACAATTTTCATAACTTCTTCTAGAAATAATTAGTATGTCATGAGAAGTCTATCCCTAGGACTCCACAATAAAATTGAGTGGATGAACGAATGAAAAATATTTTTAAAGAGTGATCTTGGAGTATGGGGTAGAAGTTGAGGGGGAACTAAGGAAATTTGGGAATATACACTTAATAATATGATATATATCATAAACATAATTCTGACATCGGTATTTGAGAAGGAACTTCTAGAGAAGTTATGGTCTATAAAATGACCAACAATTCAACGTTTTAATGTTTTTGATAGTTGAACATATTTTTTTTATTAATTTTAGTTAAGGTGATGAACTTGAGTCAAAATAAATAAATCTGTTTTTTTCCTTGGTTATAGAGTTGAAATATTTGAATATCATTTCTATGATGATGAAAGAAAAAAATCATCATAATTAGTTATGTTATCTTCAATGAAATGATTATGTAGACTAAAAATTGGATGTGAATGAAGTTGGAAAAAATAAAATATTGAAGTCCTATTTGATTAGAGTTAGTAGGTTTACGTCCAACCCTCTAAAGGAAAACATAGATGTTTTAAAATAGAATATTTAGTATTTGAAAGGATTAGATGGTATATATTTTAGTTTTGGGGAGGAATACTTTCTATAAGTATTTATTGATGCTTCCTATTTTGGAGAATAATACATTTGGAAGAGCACAATATAATTTGTATTTAATTATATAGTAACATATATTAGTTTCATTCCACAGTTACAGAATATATTTACTTTGAGTATAATGTCAGTTAATTTTATAGAAAAAGTAGATGTTGGGGAAGAATTTTTTTTTGTGGAAGCAATTTCTAAAGTAATTAGGAAGAATTAAGAATGGATGAATTCCATTATATGAAATAAAAAGTGTGATTCACTTGGATAAACATATTTTTTGATGAATGTATAAAGAATAGAAACCTTAAACAAAACTTCATCAGAAATGTGCTGGAGGAAAAGGTGTTCTACCTCCAAAATATTTCGGGTAAGAAAAATATGAAATATTTGTTTACTAAAACATTAGTTTAAGAAATTATGAGGCAATATCTTGCCTCTGTGGTTCTTGGTTGATTGGAAAAAGGTGGAGGAATACTGTATACTTTTAAAGGAAGGAAGTTTTTTATAATTAATTCCCTTAGTAATTTCCCTCAAATAAGTATTATAATAGGAGATTGTTGGGATATGAAGCCATGTTTTTAGAGAACTATAAGTTCAAGAACAAGAAATATGTTCATCGGATTTTTTTTTATCTGTAGGCAGTGGGTTTTGGTCTATAGACAAACACATTTAATCTCTCCAGCAACAGTTATAACATTAGAAGTTTAGATCATTCGATGGAATCCTTAAGGTCTAGAATAATTGATGAACTATCTATAAGAAAGTTTATTAAAAGAAGGATATATAAGTGCTTACTGATGAAAGTAGTTAAGGAAAACAATTCTTACTAGAAATCAACAGTGAAATTCCAAATTGAGTGCTCTTAGTGAATGGTGGAAGGAAGTGATATCGAGTCTAATGATTTATCTTCCTATAAGAGGAAGTGGGTGAAGAACCATAAATATAGAATTTAACACAGGACATTGAATAATGATCACATATTGTGTACATGAAAAGAATATGGTGAACTATAGAATTACAGGGTGTTAATCATTCTATAATGGAATCTTACAGATGGATATTTTAGTTTCCTATAATCTTTATACTTTTGGTAATTTAAGAAAGTCCTGGTGGTTCCTCCCATGCTTGTAGGAAAACTTTTCTAAATCATGTTATTTTATTTTCATTAATTCATTAATTTATGTATTTATATTAAATGTATTTTAATGACCAACAATTTTGGAGAATATTCCTATTTAAATTGTACATTGTGTGAAATAGCTTGTTTCACAGAGAGTATCAAACCAAAATGAACTGTGAAACTTTTTATAATGACAAATATATCTATTGTAAAGTAGCTATTAAATTATAAGGTTAAATAATGTTAACCACATTATGAAATCTATGCATAAGGAGGGACACTTACAATACTAATAAATTGATGAAATTCAATTAATATTGCCAAAAAACTGATAAAAGAATTTAATGCTAAAATTTTACTTTTTCTAAAATTGAATTTTTGATACACTTTATTTAAAGAAAATAAATATATTATGGATATAATATTTTATTTATGTTTATAATATATCAACACTAATTTAATTATCAATTGATAGAAAGCAAGAATAAGAAAAATTAATATTCTAAAATGTGATTTTCTTATGAAAATTATTTTCTTTAATTTTTAGTTTTTTTATTTAAATGTAAATTTCTCAATATTTTTTGATTTTTTAGTTTGGCCAAATCCACTATATCCACTATATATACTAAATCTGGGTTCCTCCGGCCTTACTTGTCACCTCCACAATCAGCCACATCACCTGAAAATAAAAAACATTCCGCAATTACCCCCAAGCTATCGGGCTATTCTGCCGACATGAGTTTTCCGACCTGAAGGCCTTCCATTCGCGTCGATCTATTTACCTTCTCTTCCGTCTGCGCCTAGGGTTCTGACAGAACTCCGATCAATCGCGCACTTCACCCTAAATCATTTTCCCTCCCACTCGCGATTCACCTACTGTCGCGCTTCACCGGTTGTCGATCTTCATTTCCCTGTGCTGTGATTAGGTTTCTCGACATTTCGCAGACCCTCCTCTGCCTATGCCTTCTCCACCGCCGCATGTTCCTCCTCAGTCAACTACGACCTCTACCTATCCCTCTCCCATCCCTTTCGACATCCCTCTCCGGTCCCTCTCGCGCTAACCCCGTCCTCTCCCTATCCATAGGGTTCCCGCGATGGTTACCCATCACATTGCTGCTTCTACTCCTGCAATCCAGCGACTGCATCCACCTCACAGTTTCAATCCTTCATTATAGCATGAGATTCCTCTACAATCGACCGGTAAGCATCATGTGGTTCAAACATTTGAAGCCTGCCATCGATCTCAGACAGTCTACTCGAAACGACTCACTTTAGTATCCGTCTATTTGAACCGAAAGCAGTCCATTCCTCTGAAACAACGTCGGCTCTCCATTTGCACCATCTGTATGTAAGGTAACTGTTATTTTACAGTGTCTTAACCTTGACACACTGCAAATCCATATCCAACTCATGATTACTTTTACTTATACATACAGTAACACTATCGTGTTTTCTGCTACTAATCTCCCCTCCTGCACGCGATTACTTTTCATAATATTTTAGGTTTATATTCTTTGCATTGACGTGCTGCTCACCAAGATATAGTTCTGAGGAGGCCTTATGTGCCTGTGGCAAGTTTACTTTGCTTCACCATTATATCTATCTATTCCTTCAACAATATTGAACAGGTGAATCAACATTTACTAACTCATTCTTTCACACATATTTGTATTTGAAATTCAATGAAATTTCTAACTACATTCCAATGATTGGTGCTGCATATCACCTATCTTGATTCAGCATAAACATTTGGACTGATTTTCGTTATTTTTACTGCATATGTACCAGCATTGTCGTCTGGCTCTTGCAGCACATCATACAGTAAAGCACTAGTAAGAGTAATTTCTTTTAAACATTACCTAAATTTTTCTGTCTGTATCATGCATGCTTTATCTATTGGTCATTTCAATTAAAAGAATGTTTACTTATGTTGTTTTTAAGTAAACATTCTATCAATAAAATATATATTTCATTCTCTACAGTGGAACATAATCATATATTGAATGAGAAAGTGACGTTTCAGTAGAAGTTTATAGCTGAAAATTCCGGACTGCTTTCTATGTAAGCTTATTCAATCTGCAAGACAGATTATTTGTTTGAGCTTTTCATCTCTCTATGTTCTTGGTTTAATCATGTTGTTCATGTTTTGAAAAGTGGGATGGCTCTCTGCTTAGCTATGTGAATTCATGATTTGGAATCATATCCTTTTAATGTATTCTTATCTTTATTGGTCAAAGATTATATCATGTTTCACTTTATTTAGGAGTATGTAATCTATTCATGGAAGAATTTAATGTCATTATGTACAATGGTTTCTAGATTTCTTATGCATAAGTGTTTCTAGATTTCTTATAATCACCAAAGTAGGTTGATTGGAATAGTTCTAGATACCCTGTTACATGATTTTCTGGAGGTATTTTTTGGTACACCTAAATTCATATTGGCGTAACATTGAGATAATTGTTTTTAGATTTTTTTATACATAACCGTTTCCATATTGATTATATGAAACTGCTTCTAGATTACTCATTCGACTATTATGTTTTCCTACTTTATGTCAATTTTCTGAAACTGTAATATTCATGTTTTAACTATTGTGACAGTTTCATCACCATTGACTGCAGTGGAGGTCACATTCTTTAAGTTTTCCCTGTAAATTGTTGACCCCCCTTTCCCCTTTTTCTTCTAATTTACCTATTCTAATCACTCATATCATGATTAAACCTCTTTTTTGGTGGTGTAACGACATTATTTGGAGGTAAGATTTATTAAAACTAATAAAACTTTTTTACATGCAATATTATTTTTAAATTTATTGAAATTATTTGACCTTCCTGCATTCGTCGTCTTCTTCATTCAACCTAATTCCATTGCCTCATTATTAAATATTAGTGGGTGTTTTTTAATTGGATTCCCACACTTTCATTTATAGAAAGATGGAATTGCTTTACTGCAGATGCGCAATGACTTCCTGTGGAGGTCATATTTATTTATGTTAATCAAACTTGTATGCATATAATATTGTTTTAACATATTAGAACATGTTTTCTTTTGTTTTTATAGCTTTTAGTATGTCAATACCACCCTCCCCATAAATTATTCATCATCTTTTCTCCGTTATGCTCTTATTTATCTTTTTAAATATATGTTTACATTTATTTCACATTGTTTTGTGTTCTATTTTATTACCTAAAAAAAAAAATTAAATATTTAAAAACACATTTTGAAATATACATATTCTTCCTAATTTGGGTTTGAAAAATAATTATCATTCTACCCCTGAATCGAGAACCAAATGGAGAGTGGACTCCTCTACTATGTCATAATTTTCTAAGGCATAGCCATCAGTAAGCAACTTGATGTTGTAAATTACCCTTTGCTCTTATAGGGGGAAGCCTACCATGTTGCGGCTCTTGGCCTTGAGGTTGAAGATGATGTCTGAAAACTTCACCTCCAATGGGAACATCTTCTCTATGAGGGTTTTCACAAATATTTTCATTTCACCCCTCCGGGTGCAAACCAACTTCAGTGTAGATTCCTCTTTTATTTTGTACTGTCCCAAAGCATGACCATCCTCAGGCTCATTGCTGTTGAAAACCAGCTAGTGCTTATGAAGGGGAACATATTCCATGACACGAATCATTGTCTTGAGGCTGGTGATGGTCTCCAAACACCTCAACTAAAACCAGAACATGTTTCCTTAAAATTATTTCAAAAAAAATAGTATTCCAACCCTAAAGAGTGTAGATTTCTCATTAATGTAGTAATTATAAACAGAACCCCAATCAGAAAGCATGTAATCATCAAAAACCAGTCTCTATTCGTCAATGGGGTTTTTTTTGATCTGGATCTGAACTGGAAGGGGATAGTTTTCCCTAGGGGTGTCCATGGGTCGGGTTGGGTCGGGTTGGAGGCTTTTTTGGACCCGACCCAGTCAAAAAATATCGGGTCGGGTCGGGTCGGGTCTGACCTGCTTTCTCATTCAGACCCGACCCGACCCAACCCGTATTAGATCGGGTTGGGTCGGGTCGGGTCCATTGGGTCACCAGGAAATTTTTTTTTGAACAAAAAAAAAACCTCCACGGGTTCGTCGGGTGCCTAAAAAGCGGGGTCACGGTCATGGGGGGATTTGGGGGTGTGGGAGAAAGGGGGGTTCGATCGAGTGCTTGCTCGACAGAAAGGAGGTATGCGGCTCGCGCGGTGGTCCGACCGTCTGACCTTCATCAACAGAGGGAGTTGCTATGAATGAAGGAGGGCGGTGACGTTCGGACGGTGTGCGGAGGTGAGGGTTGATCTGTGGCGGCGCTTCAATGGAGGGTGCGGACAAAGACTCTACTTCAAGCGGCTTGGGTTCTCGAGCAGAAGAGGGAATAAGGTACGAATCGGATTCATCAGGGGTGTTCAGCGGTTCTTTGATTCAGATTATGGTCACTGATGGGAGATCTGATTCCTTCATGGTGTGGTTTCTAATTTTTGAATTCGGGTATTTTTAGTTCTTCAGATCTGGTTTGTGAAACTGTTAATAGGATTTCAATTGGATTTTTGTTCTGCTTGTGACTTATTCTTGCATCGATTTTGGGTATTCATCCACCGGTGATTTTAGTTTGCTACGCTGCTTCTGATTTGAAGGTGGTAGCCAAGGGTGGAGTAGCAGCGGTCACTGAATCCATGGTGGGTGCCGCGATGGTGGAGGTGATGGGCATGCGGTGCGTGCGTAGAGGGGAAGACAATGCCAGTGCGAGGGAGGTGAAGAGGCAGTGGGTTGAGCAAATTCATGAACCGAAGCACGACGACAAAAAAAAAAACAAAAGTTCGGGTCGATGGGTCGGGTTGGGTCTTTATACTTCCAACCCGTGACCCGACCCAACCCGATCTCAACCCAACCCAAACAGACCCGACCCATCAAAATACCTGTGCAACCCGACCCAACCCGACCCAACCCGGCCGGGCCGGGTCGGGTCGTTCGGGTTGGGTTGGGTTTGGACACCCATTAGTAGTTTCCACAAAAATTAGTGTACCATCCATCAGTGGATGAAGTACATAGAAGATGGAGTCCATTTTCATTTTTCAATATTCCATGGTATGCTCATCCTCAACTGGATGGAGTTAAAAAAAAACAGCTTCTGATCATGTGGGGGAATTACCTCCTTCCCAGATTTCTTTTGTGTGTCGTCAACATCCAAGCTACGTCCATACATGATTTCTGAGCTTTATTCATCCAGGGTTGCTGTTGGCCAACTTTTTCACATATATCTACATATCAAAACTGCAAGTATGTGGATGCAGTAGGGCTTGCTCGACCCCATTTGTTTTGTTTACTTCATTAATATATAACCTGAAATACTATTACAAATGTTCCATGTTGATAAATGCAATAAAATTCAAATTGTGTTTGTTCAGTTGAACCTTTATATATTTCATTAAGCCGTTGAAAATGCATGCTGGAGTTCCAAAATTTGTCATTTCTTGTCATTTTTATGCTCTCAATTCCCTTTTTTTGACCCTCGCCTCTTTCACATACATTATATCCAAATAAATTATGCATACATTTGATACTATTTTCCATTAATTTTCCCAATTGTTTACTATGTAATATCCATTATAAATATTAAAGGGCGTTACTGTACATATTATATTTCTCTCATTTTACTCTATTGTCTTTGAACAAATTTTTAGAAACAAATTCAATGAAAAGACTGTTAGAACATGATTTCGAATAATAGAGCATAGTGAAATAAAAGAAGTCAAAACTGATTTCACCTAAGATACTTCTTAATCATAGTACATGAAAAAGAAATTCAATATAGATCAAGTTATGATGAAAATGAAAATTGAATAGGAAATATTTTTCTTGAAATTTATTATTTCTCTAATTAGAGTTACCTTTTGATGGTTGAAGGTGGAGCCCTCAGCTTGATTTTAAGGATGAAGCTCTCAAGCACATTTGAGAATGGATTTTCATTATAGTAAAGATGGTTGAATTTTTTTCATTACTATATTGATGTTGAAACCTTGACTATCTTTACTTTATATTGTTGTAGTATAATTGGTTTCTTAATGAAAAGAAACTATAATGATTTTCATTGTTTATTATTGTTGTGTATTGATGTTGAAACCATGACAATTTTTTATCCATCCTTTTATTTCCTACATGAGTCATGAAATGCTTGCAAGTGTCAGTCGACAATATACATAAGATATCCTGAAAAACTAATTTGGTTTGCACTACTAATTATCCACTACAATAAATATTTTTCTATTTAATATCCCATGGCGTTCTACTATCTGAAATCTATACATTTTATTGACAAACACGTTTAATATTTCTGTGATCTATAAGCTGTACATTATTAACATTTTTATCATTTTCTGACAAATGTTTCTAACATTTTCTCACAAAATATGTAATTTTTTTTGCAAACATGTTTAACATGTCTGTCATGAAATCTGCCGATTATTGTGATTTTTGACAATCACGTGTATCTTGTAATCTGTACATTTTTAGAACCAGTTTTAGTTTATTGAAGACTGTAGTTCATAGACATCAATATAAAGTTTAAATTTGTATTTTATAGTTGTATTATCATATATTTTCAATACTTGTAACAAAAATTTATGACATAAACCTACTGTTTAAGTTTGGTTGCAGGGTACTTTATAGCCTGGTGGAATTGATTATGGTTGAAGCTGGTTAGGGGGGAGGGGATGAGAGGGGCTGGGCAGTAGGGTAGGGGATGAGAGGGGAAGAACTGTGCAGGGGGAGGGGGGCTGGTGGGGGATGGGGCTGGGCAGGGGGAGGGGCTGGTGGGGGATGGGGCTAGGCAGTGGGTAGGAAGAGTTGGGAGGGGGAGGTTCTTGGAAGGGGTGGGGGGACAAGCTGGGTAGGGGGGAGGGGAGGGGAAGAGATGGGTAGGGGGAGGAGGGGGGAGGTGCTGGGCAGGAGGGGAGGATAGGGGAAGAACTGGGCGGGGGGGAGGGGGCTAGGTGGGGGATGGCGTAGGCAGGGGGAGGGGATGGTGGGGGATGGGGCTGGGTAGTGGGGAGTAGTAGTTTGGAGGGGGAGGTGCTTGGAAGGGGTGTGAGGACAAGCCGGGCAGGGGGGAGGGGAGGGGAAGATCTGGGTTGGGGGAGGAGGGGGAGGTGTTGGTAAGGGGGGAGTAGAAGCTGGATAGGGGGGAGGTGCTGGGAAAGTTATTGAATTGTTGTTTTTTAGTTACCAGTAGTTATGCTACTTCATGAAGTGAGCACATGTTTTTAAACCTAATGCATGCTTTTTTATTGGCTGCTATTTTCAGTGAATGGATGCCTTCACTGAACATGATATTGGCTACACCTACAACCATTTATATAGCATGAGTTCTCACAAACCAATGGTGATCAATTATAAGTAGCATTTTTCTCCATTTCAAGGAAAATGATTTCGGAGAAGATAAATTGACCAACTCTATTTTTCATACCGGTAATACATCTAGATTAATCTACCATTAATTTCATGTTCATAATAACTGCTCATTGTATATTTCATATTAGATAGTCAAAATATTATTTATTTTCAATTTTCTACCCAACTTTTGATTGTGTCTATTTTTTTGTGCTATGATTTTTTAATGGTTGTTTTTTTAGAATGTAGCAAAACATGCTTGGTATTTTACAGTCACCCTCCTGTTGTAAGTGGGTCCATTGCAGGAGTCCACTGGATTGCAACTGAAGAGATTTAATGGATGGATGGGTACTTTTGGTTAAGTTGGTTTGTCATTGCCTTCATTTTTACTCATTGCTAGAGTTGTGTATTATGTCTTTTTTCTTGGTGTTTTACTGCTCCTACAATTAGAACTACATTAGTTAGCTTTTATATTTTACAGGTTCTGATTGAAACATGGCTAATTTAAATTATGGTAAGATTCAAATGGCTGAATGGTTTTGTTTGTTTAATTTTCACGATCATTTTCCCTATCTCTGTTTGCATGGTCGTGTGATTTTCAAGCATAGTAGAGACAAAAAGTGCTGCTATTGTGTATGTATGATATCTAAAAATGTTTTCTGCATTTGTAACCTGTTTCTACAAACATGTGCAGGTACCTGATTACTACTAACTAGAAACCACCAATACTTGTCTACTGCAGCGCCAAAAGAACCCAATTTTGGAAGGTTTTTACTACCACAATTTATTGAACTTAGTTTCATTCCAAAGGGGATAACATATACTATTACAGTATTCTGTTTCTGTAATATTTTTCACCCAACTCTTTTCTAAATAAACAATGTGTCCAAACAATCTGTTTTTGTTTCCATGTGTTCCATTGAAAATTAACTCTGAAACAATTGTTGTTTAAGTTTGGATGTTTCAATGTTTATATTAATTCTTCATAATTGAAGTTAAAAAAGGACTGTTGTTGGTTAGCTGTGTAGATGTATGGTGGAAAACGGTTGAGGGAAAGCCACAGTTTGGTTATGATGGAGTTCAATGCGTCTTTGGTGATGGGTCTTCTCTTGAAGAAAAGGAGAGGTCTCTTCTGTTGGGATTGATGATATGAAGGCATCACAAAATTTTTATTGCTAAAGTGGAATCGGATTTGGGCCAACTGGAGAATTTTGAACACGGTATAAAAAATTATCCTTGCTTGGAAACTTATATTGTTACAAGGTGCATAATATTGATCATTAATGGGGTTCCTCTTCAAACAGACCTTCATGGAGGGTATCTTCGTTGCAGATGCATTACCTTCTCAAGGAACTATCGCCAATAATTGTATCATTTATGATGAAGGATGGTCCTTTTCATTTATGAATAACTCCAACATATTTTTAGGTATAATTCCATATCTATAAACACATTTTTTTTCTGTTACCATTCTTCCAAACTATCTATTTTCAAGATTTCTTATAGAACTATTTCCCAATTTCTCATACATAGTGTTTTAATGATTTCTTATGCATAACTATTTCCATATTGTTTATGAAAAACATTTTCCATATTGATTATGGTCACCATTGTAGGTTAATATGAATAGAAACATATCCGAAATTTTAATGTACTAAATGATTTCGTGTATGATGGTTATGGTGGAGTAAGAGAGGGATAAAAAATTTCCTAGGGTTGGATTTTTGTAAACTTGATAAAAAAATCCAGTTTTCGGTTCTATAACATCTTATTACAATTGATATTGCATATTATGTATCTTTTATTCCTCAAATTCCTATCATTTGTTCCCATGCAGTAAGTCTTTCTAAAACTTTTATTCCTTATAAATTGCTACTCACTATGTAACTTTTGTTCCTCATTATTTGTAAATTTTATTCCTCTATTATGTATTTGTCATTTTTTTTCAAATGTTTTCAATATTAATATGAAGTAGTATGTTTGATAATTGGTATTTTATTATTAATAATAAGAATTAATATATAGATCCGTGCAAATGTATGGGTGGAGTACTAGTTAACTTTATTTTTGCATTTATCATAACAATATTAGGTTTTGATGAATTTTTTATATTTTCTAAAATAGTCTATTTTTAGATGAATAGTGAAAAATAAACCTTATACCCATACCAAAATTTTTATGACATTATCATAATTTATTAAAGAATTAAAATGATTCATTTAAAATTACTACTTTGAATTTAGAAAATCTATGTCAATGATTTTGAAACATAAGTAATATTACATTAAAAAAAACTATTTTTGGTCTGTTTCTTTTAATTAATTATCCATAAGGTGGATTTAATTTTTTTTGTTTCTAAATACATATATAAATATTATATAGTTAATAACATACCAATTAATGTTATTGTAATCAATAAAATTTATATCTTTACCCATGACACAATTTTTATACATAAAAATATATTATTTTTTTAAAAATGGGTTTTACACGTTATGTGCACTAATATTAAAAGTATTTTTTTCTCACCCTTATATATTTTATTTGGTGAAATTTATATCATACATGGAATTATTAGGAAAAAATTATTTAATGGATTATATTTTATTACTTATCATAAAAAATAAACCACTCATTTAAAAAATATTACCACTGTAAAAACTAGAAGTAGTTAAAAGTGTAAAATCTAATGGTAAAAAACAAAAAACATGATAAAAAAATATCTTCAAATTAGTGTTTTATTTTTTAATAAACCAAAAATTTATCCCCTATCCATTAATATCCACGTTTTATTCCTCTTTTCATGTGAAACGTGTGTTTCTTTTTTATATTAAAAGTTTATATTTACAAAAATACCATTCCCTTCACTTATAAAAGGGGCCTTCCACCACCCCTCTTCAAGACCACTCTAAAATTTATATTTTTTCTATAAAATATTTTTATATTAATTATATTATAGTCATTTTCCATGAACATATTCCTTTTGTAATAATAAACTGTCCCAAGTACTCTATTTATAGGAATCCCTCCAAGGGAAAACTCAAGTTCTCAAAGTGAGTTATAATCACACCTTAACCGATTTTATTTTCTATACTCCACTTAAAAATTAAATTTTACAATTATTATGTATTGTAATTAATATTTTTATAATACTTAATTTTATTATTTTTAGATAATAATCATTATAGACCCTTTTCACTTTCCCTTTAGAAAAATGAAAACATTATTTGTCTGTACGTGAAGACTACTACCTGCATGAAGCAACATGTTTTGTATTCTTTAACCTCCTAAAATGGATGGTTAAGAAGTAATATTTAATTAATAAATACAATTTTTATAACATTATTAATATTATTAAAGGATAAAACATTTCTAATATTTATTTGGTTCTATGAAAAAAGAGAACATCATCCGTCTGTACGTGCAGAAAATTACTTCCATGGAGTGATGTTTTCTATTATTCATCACTATCCTATATGTATGGTTCTATTAAATATTTTATGAATATATTTTATAATAATAATTATTATATTTCATTTATACTATTCTAAAATTATAACACAAAATTAGTGATCATTATGAAATAATTCATTGATGTTGGTAAATTTCCTGAAACGTGCTCACCATGGAATCTGTTCTTGCAAACCTTGCCCATAGTTTCAATAAAATAAACATGGGGATTTATAAATCATTGAATAAAATTATTTAATTATTTATTAAAAATTATTAATGATGAACTTGGTGTTAAAGAATGGGATTTTATGAGTCGATTATAAATCAAATGTGAAACGATCAAAATTACTAACTTCTGATCATGAAATTAAAAATTTACTAGGTAATGAAGATATAATAAATGGTAATAATTAAAGAAAAAAATGGTAATAGATTATAATAAAGTTTTCAAATCATTTATTTGTTTTTTTATTTTTATGATAAAGGATATTAATTCACTTTCACAGAATTTTAGAATAAAGGTAAGAGTTTTTTATGTCAAACATCCTTCTTTGAGACATGTTGCGTATTATGCACCTATTTTTATTTATATGGTGAATATAATACCTATTTAGAATATTTTATCATTAATTTATTTTATTAATGACAAATAATGTTCTACATTTCAATGCCTTTTGATTTAAATGTTTCCAAAGTTATATGAGTGTTTATTAAGTCAATACCCTTTTGTTGAGTTATAATGTTTCATATTGAAAAAAATTATAAGTTGGGTAAATTATTCCCTAATATTGGATTTTTATTTATTTACTCTATGTATTTTTGGGATCTAAATTTAGTTCTCATAAAACCCCTTTCACATGATTATTAATTTAAAAATATAATGTTAATAAGGGATTCTTATCCATTATTCATTATTTAAGACTTAAGCTGTATTCACCGGTTGTTTAATTTTTATATGGAATATATAATACCCACAAATTACTTTTTTATTATGTTTTTAAATTCAAGGTATTTATTTCCCCATCTCATTTTATATATTTCATGGGTTACCGAAGCTATAAGGAGATTTCTTGACTCAACTTCTTTTCTTGAGTCATAACTATTCATATTTGACTATAGTTTTTCAATATTGTTTTATTATATCCATTGATGATATTTATATTATCTTTCAACTTTATTATTTTATAATTACATATTCACATAAAATAAATTTTATTTTATAGATTTATTTCTTCTAAAAAAATGACGATATTAATAATATTTCCCTTCCTCTCAAATATGCTAGTTTTCCTTTCATGTTAATATTTTCACTTCCCGTAAATGTTTTCCTTTATTTTTGGAAATCCAATTAATTATTATCTCATGTTACCTTTACATTTCCATTATCATCTTTTCAAAAGTAATTTTTACTATCACTTTAAATAATATGGATTTCATCAAAGTTATTTTAAATTATCAGAATTGGCTTCCTTCCATGTTTATTTATTTTATCTTCCAATCCAAATTTACATGAGGCAGTCATTATGATTTTTTCCTGGACCTAGTATTTAAATTCAATTTAGTATTAAAATATTTCAATTTTATTTACTTAATATTTTTATATTGACTTTAAAAATTACTAGTAACATCATCATTGATGATAATATTAGAAACATTTTTTTAAAAACTCTTTTATGCTTTCCTTCTATTTTACTATTTATATATAAAGATTTTATTTCCTTATAATATTTTTTCATGAATAACCCTCTAAATATTCTTAAAAAATAATCATTTTTGGTGACTTAATTTTAGGTATCAACTATTTACTTTCTTAAGTTCAATTTTGGTGATAAAATATGGAGAAGTTATGAAACCCATTTTTCATTCCATAGGTTCTTTATAATGTGATTAATGACTGTTTTCAAGTTTAAAAATTATGTATGGATGATTTATTAGGGGGGTAAAATATCTTCCTCTAATTAATTGGTTAATTTTTTTTATCTCACATGGTATGTATACATTGGTGTGATTGAATTTTCTCACAAGCATGGGTGTGAGTGAGTGACTCATAAAGGTGATAAGTATACAAAAATCTGATTAATATTATTCACAAGTGTGGGTAAGAGTGAGTGAATAAAAAAGTTACTAAGTATTCAAATACATGATTAATTTTTTTTAAATCATGGGTGAGGGTGAGGGTGAGTGACTCAAAAAGGTGATTTTCACTATTATTATATTTGTGGCATAATTACTTATTATACTACGTTTCTATGACATGACGCATTTAATTTCATATTCCTATGATTAAGCTCCATAGATTTAATATATTATATCACACTATTATACGATGGACCATGTTTATTCATTTTATTTTATATTTAATTCTATCATGACTGATTAATAACTCATAATTTTATATGTTATTTTTAATAATATATTTCTCCTCTACTCATGTTTTATCATATTCTTTTGATCTTACTCTTTGATGACATATTGATGAGTGTTTCCCTTACCGAGCAATTTATCTTTATCCTTTATTATATTTTTATTCCCCAGGTTATGAATATGATTATAATTTATGATAATTCAAGAATAGAGTCTAGTTTTTCTCAATTATGGAGAAAATTTCACAAGTATTATAAAATATGTTTCTTATATAGCTGGTCATAAAAGACACTAAAACTTTGTGTATTGGGATTATGAGATTATTTATGAGTTATAATTTTTATCTTATAGGAATGATTTAAAATAAATATATGTTTATTTTCGGTAAAATTTGTTGGTATTAGAGTAAGGTTTAGTTGTTTTTTAGGATTAGTTTAGTAATTTTTATGGATTAAAATGAGATAAATTTAGTGAAAAATGTAGGGATAATTATATGTATAATAAAACATCCTAAAATTTCGGTAAAGTAGAGATTATGTGGTTTCTTGTCAACGAAATACATATCTATATATTATAAGTGGATGATGGATTTGGAGTATATACACATAAGGATAGTAAACTTTAATTGGGTGGATTGGGTATTAACTCAATTGACACTCGGTGCATAATAAAGAGGCCTAAGTGCACACTATGTTTTACAATCTTAGGGGGATATGTTTTGGTGACTCACATACTCTTTAAAAACCATTAAGGAGGATTTGATAACATTTTTATGGTATGTTTATATAAAATAATATGATATAGACAATGAATATCCTTGATTGAAACCAAGAAACATATAATTTTGTGTACATATGTCATTTATGAATTATCCATTTTTAGTAGATCGATTTACTTTTTATAAAGTTATCAAATTAATAATTATTATCAATAAATTTATTTTATTTATATAATGGTTAGAGAAATGAGAAATTGATTTGTCAGTGGATGTGATGGGAAATGTAGTGATTATACCAATGAGTGACTTAATGGGATGGGATCCGGAGTACAAAATCAGTTGTGAATTCTCAGTCAACTCTACCAAGCTATGAATAATAATGAAAAATATTTAATTCTTCTAAATGAACCAAGCAATGAGTAACTTGATATTGAGCCTTTAATGTGACAATGCTTGACCTCTTATAATAGATCTTCCAATCAACGTATTACAAAGAAATAGATCTATATGATGGAAAAGTTATTTTTTAATCTCCAGTTCTTGGAACATGAGATGGTTGTCTTTGGTGTTTATTTATTGGAAGGTGATATTGACCAATAATGCACCCTCATTAATAATTTAATATCAAAGGAGGAACCAATATCTATGGAATGGGATGATTTAATGAAAGTATTATTCATAAATTATTTTCATTTAATACTTCATATGATTATGGAGAGATAATTCTATGAGTTTAATCAAATGGAGGATGAATCTGTAAGAACTTACAAAGAGATCTTCATGAGGCTCATAATGAATGAATCTAGTTTTATTTTGAACTTGAGAGTAAAATTGACTATTCCTCTAGTTCCTTAAAACCAAGTCTTTGAATGGAATTATCCACAAGAGACACTAGAAGCTACAAAGAAATTGATTAATGTACGCTAAAGGTGGAGATGGAAACTGTAAACTCCCATTATTCTAAAGATATAAGAAAGGAAAGTGGAGTATCATAGAATCTTCGTCAAAAATTTACATGGGTGAAAGATATTACAACTACCTACATGTAAAGAATGTTAGTGGAAGTAATCGATTAATATCTTTAAGGGATCATAGATTTGTTTTTAGTGTGGTAAGGTTAACCACCTTAGCTCACAACTGTTTAAGTAATTCCAAGGGGCCAATTAACACAATGTGGGATAAGAAGGATATAACTAATTCACTTTAAAAAAATCAACGATTTGAAAACAAGGATTTTGTAAATTACATTAATAAATTACTTATCCCTAGATCTAATAAAGAGAATATACACCAAAAACCTCCTAATACAATTTCACAAGGGAAAATATTAACTATCACTACTCCTGAGGTGGATCACGATAATGATGTGATGAAAGGAACACTTATTCTTCACTCTATAATTCTAAATGCATTATTTGATTCTAGTTATTTTCATTCCTTCATATAATACATGTTTTCTAAGAATATTGATTCATCACATCAATCATTAGATATTGAATCATGTATGAAAACACCTAGTAGAATGATAATCATGTTTAGGATATATAATTATATTTTGATCAAAGTTTATGGAAATATAATTCCTGAAAAATCTAGTTCTTCTTCAATTAGTTAAATTAAACATCTTATTTGGTACAGTTTGGATTTCACTACATAGAGAACATATGAATTTATTTTATAAAGAAATATCATTTCTTATCCTAAATAACCCTCTTATCAAATATTAATGTAAGGAAAATCATGAACTCACTTTAGAAGAAATTTCTATTAAATGGGTCTTGATTCCCAAAAAAGAAGGATTTATAGCTAAAAAAATCCACGAGGTTGTCAACATTGATGACATACTTATTTTATGAGAATATAGTGATATATTTCTAGATGAACTACCAGGTCTTCCCCCAGAGTATCAGGTTGAGATTTTGAATAAAAAAAATACTCAAATCCATGCCTATCCCAAAGTGTCAATATAGAATAGATTCGATTGAATTAGAAAAAAAATTAAAGAATAAGATATAAGAGAATTTGAAAAATGGTTTTTATAATACCCTAAACAATTTATACATAAATATTACATATTTTTAGATGAATATTCAATATGTTACATTACGATCCATGCTAGAACCATGAAGTTTTAGTTTATCTAGAGAATAGATACATAAAAATCTTATTTAGGTACATTATTTATCTTCTATCATAATGTCCTCACTTTATGACCTAATTAACAACCCTATTTAAAACCTTTATTTATAACCTGGGGAAAGGAAATATAAGAATGAATGAGCTCAGATTCTCATTAAGGGTAAGCACATGAAATATAAATTGAAGATTATATAAAAAATAAGATAAAAGTAAGGATTTGAGATCATTATCATAACTTAAAAAGTTCACACCCTTTATAATAAGTTATATAAATAAAAGAAAATTAAACCGTTCATGGAGACGATACGACGTATGTACACAAGAACTATGTTTTCATTTTTCTATGGATAGAAAAAAAGAAAGGTAAATAACAATTTGCCTTTAAAAAACAATTTTTACCTCATATAAATCATATATATTCATTGAATCTATCATAATTACAATCTATATTAAGAAACATTAAAAAAACACATCACTTTGTGTATGTGGTAGTTCAAACGTATGCACACACGATATTATCGTTTTCCAACGGATAAGAAGAAGGTTGATAATGCTTGTTACATCATCATAATAAAAATTAATTATATTTCATATAATGAAAAAAATTATTTTATAATAGATAACATATATTTATACGAGGAATAATAATAAATTAAATTCCAAATGCTCGGCTAAGAGTTATACCTCTTCATTGAGAAACATTTTTTAAATTACAACTTATGTGTTGAAAGGATCACATTTTGACAAAAAAAAATATAATAAATGGTGAATAAGTCTAGGATGTATCATGATAGGTCCTAGATGATATATATGGCTGAGAAGGTGTGAGGAAGTGAT
This sequence comes from Viscum album, assembly GCA_963277665.1. NCBI lineage: Eukaryota > Viridiplantae > Streptophyta > Magnoliopsida > Santalales > Viscaceae > Viscum > Viscum album. Next base: position 415,726,058 of record OY728139.1, read on the forward strand.
GAGAAGAGGTTACCTTTTTTAAGTTAGGGGAGGGGCACTCATAGAATTACTTAAAGTATAAAACTTATATAAATTAATTTTTATAATAAAGTGTCTCTAAATTTATATATTTTAAAGATATGAGGATAATAAATCTAAATTATCTCATAAAATAACATTCACACTAGTTTATGTGATGTTTTAACAATTATCTATTAGTTTTAACTTATGTGAACCCTTCTAACAATTTTTGCAATATCAAAGCTTTATACTCATTAAGGGTTATGAATGTTACCATAAAATGAAAATTGACACATAAATGTACACTAATTGATATTTAAAACCATATATCATCCAATTTTCTGAATATTTTATTTTTATTAAATTTAAATCATTTAATAAAATATTATTTTATCTAAAATATCATTAAATTCAATTTTGGAACTATTCATTTAATCTGATTTTGAAAACAATATGATAGTAAAGTTATTAGAATATAAAAATTTAATATATCTATAATATGTTATATTTATCTAAATAATTCACATAACAAAATAATTCATCCAAAATTTATTACTTTTAATATTTTTTAATCATTTATTTAATTTTTCTTTTAATGGAATTAATACTATGTCGACATTTCGTAATCATTTTTTATATTTATTCAATAAATGAAAATAAAAAATAAATTATCATGATAAGAAAATTAATTTATATTTAAAATAAACATTTATAACTGAACTAATACTATTTTTATTCTTATGTAAAAATTTTAGATATATTAAAGTCGAAGAGTAACATTTTGTATTTATTCTTTTCTTAAATTAATATAAAGGACATAATCCAAGAAAAATGGAACCAAGTGGAAATATATTCGATAATTATATGTACATGTCTAAATTTCACCTATAAAATAGGAAAAAGGAATGTTCTATAGAAATTTTAAAGCCTTATCCAATTTTTTAACCATATATTTCCTATTTTACCCTTATCAAGGTGACAAATATTAACTAAGATTACTATACATAATGACCAAAAATCAAAGTGAAATATTTAAAAAATTTGGACTTAATGATTCCAAATATAGATTCAAATTTTTTAGATTCAATTTACACAAGTGGAATAAACTAATTTAAAATATAATTTCAAAATGCAATGAAAAATATTTTTTTTCAGAAAAATGCATTTTTAAGTATAAAAATTATGTTATACCAAATAAAAACATGAAATTGACTCTAATGAACTTAATTGGATTATTAATAATATAACTTAACTTAAGTTAGTTTTAAAAATTTTGAAAACAAAATGTAACTTTTAAAATCTTGAAAAAAGTCTATTTTCAATAAAAATAAGTAATTTCAACTATTCACTAGAAAATGAATATTTTTAGAAAAATAAAAAAATAACTATAAGATAATTCTGACTTGTTGATTTTAAAAAATAAGTTCATTTGTTTAAATAAATTTTTAAAAGTGGTAGAAAATTATTATATTATCTTTTCATAAAAAACCATTTTTGAGGAAAAAAGTATTTTTGAAGCATATCAAGATTTTTCTGAAAATTGAGTACTCATTTATATATATATTTTATTTTTCTAAACATTTATATATTTTTTTTAAAATGTGTTTTTTCATATCAATTCAACCATTTTAATGGCTATTTTATATGTTATACTATATTATGATTTATTTAGACTCGTTGTTGTGTGTATCAAGATCTATCAAAGAAATCAAATTTATTAATATATCATAAAATATAGGGGGTGATACATTCTACCCCCATTATAATAATTTGCGCTTAAAATTCCATCACTCTGATATAAAAAAACTGAGGATAATTCTACATCATCACATCCTTAGGCTCCCATGTAGATTCTTATAATTTATTGGTTTTCCACAAAACCTTGACCAAGCGAGTGGTATTGTTTCATTGCACTTTCTCTCTACGATCTATAATGTCCATTAATTAGTACTCATATGCGATATCAAGATCAATCAGTATGACCTATGTTTTTAGTATATAATAAGGATTAGTTATATACTTTCTTAAGGGAAATATGTGGAACATTTCATGAACTTGAGATAGATCTAGTTGAAGTTTCTAATGATTTGACACCATTCTAATGCGATCAAGAATCTCAAAAGGACAGATATATCTTGGACTTAGATTTCCCTTATTTTTAAATCTAATGCCCTTATTCCGAGGAGATATTCATAGGAATACATTTTCACTAAATTTAATCTCCAAATATCACTAATGTCTGTTAGTATAAATTTTCTGTCGACATTGAGTTGTTCTAAAATTCTACTGAATATATATAACCTTATTCAACAATTCATCAGCTAGATCAGGTCCCAATATATTTGTTTCTCCAACTTTATCCCATCATGATGGAGCAATACACTTATTTCTACCAATATCTTTATAAAGAGACATATGAATTATCTATTGAAAGCTATTATTGTATGAAAATTCCACCAAACGAAGGTGTTGACCACAAACAAATTTGAAATATATAGAGCAATCTATCAACATGTTTTCTAGAGTTTGAACCGTCCACATAGAATGACCATATATCTGATAATGATATGAAATATTGAGACTCAACACTGTATCTAGTTCCTATTGAATACTTCTAAAAAACATAGAGGTAAATATCAAATCCCTATCGGATATAATAGAATGTTGTAATTCACCCAATGTTACCACTTAATTAAATTATAAACTAGAATGTTGATCAAGAGATAATTTCTCTCTGGGGGTAATGAAGTGAACTAAATTTGTAATTCAATTTTATAATCCCAAATTTCATTGTTCCCTTTATATGTTTTTGGGTGCCTGACTATAAAACCCATGGTGATGTTTTCTCATTTTCATTCAGCTATAGGTAATGGTTGTAACATCCCCTATACTTCTGTCTCTTATACTTAACTTTATAACACACTAGGAATCAAGATACATACTCTATAATATCCTGTTTCATATTTTCCCATAAGAAATACTCTTTCAAATATCTATACATCTTCATACTACTAGGATAAATATAAAATAAAGAACTATGACCTTCATCCAATAACTCCTTCTTCATGTCTATTATAGATAGGACACATATTTATTCCTAAACCTGATAATTCCATCACAATCATGGTTAAACTTAGGAAGACTCCTCACTTTCTTCTTTAGTTTTATATCTTTCTTCTATGCCTCTTTAATTTTCATATAGAAATATAGTTGAACATTTATTTTAGAAAATAGAATCTATACACTTTCCTAAGGATTTAAAGTTCCATATTCCCCAAATACATAAAAATTGGATCTCATTAAATCCTCATCCTAGATAAACTATAATAGTCTTTCCGACCATGAGCATCAACCATATAACATCCCAGCTAGGATTTCGCTAAATTGGTTCGTCTATTTGGTTCTCCATAATGGATTGGGCATGTCTCCTCATATACCGAAGGCTTATGACTAGTATCAGGGGTAAGGTGATACTTTGAGGAGACTATACCCCCATATCAGAGTACACAACTATAAATAAATAACCATGAACCATACAAATCTGAGTGCATGGAATGAATAAATATATTAAATCAAAATCATTCGGTAATAAGATGAAATAATTTAATGTCCTGAACAACCATTCCATACATACAACACTAATCGCCCACTTAGTTGAGAACATATAAAAAATAAACCATTGAAAAACAACACATCATTTTATACTACCAACTTCAAGCCGTGCCACATACCTAGTCTCAAAAACCCTAACGAGCTATACCAGACCAATAATGAGACTCTACATAAGTGACTCTTATCAATCATACAATCTTGAGATACTTCTATATGCATCATGCATCCATTATTAACCTAAAATCAGAAAAAATGTCTGAATGTACATTAAGGTTCACATATAGGGTATGAGAAATAAATATCAATAGTCCACCCCTAATGATGAACTTATAATCAACTGGAATAAGTGCATCATAACTCCATATTCTCAACCTAACAAAAACAAAACTAAAATAAATGCAAATAAAACCACTATAAATACTTTGGTTGGTGACTTTGATCGACCATACCAACTTTGGCCAAAACCGGGGTGTCTCTAAGCACGTCTCAATGACCATGAATCCTAATTAACTTATGGGATCCACATCCATATAATAAAAAAACAATTCTCTTAACCTTGGGGACCTTTCCCATGATAGAACTACCATCCGAGTTCTTAATCTAAGGATTCCCCTACCATATCTTCATGAATCAATTAGTAATATCAATCTTGGTACCAGAAAAAATTAGTTCCCAATACTCATACCATTCTAGAGTACACCCAATACCTATAGAGTGAGACTGAAATATAGCCCATGTATAAAAAACCAAAGTTCCCAGAGCATCAATATAACATCTCACTATACGTTAACACCAGTGGTGGCTAAATTGTTAGTCAAACACCAACCCAAAGAAAACACAAAACCAAGATGACTCCACTCATGTGTTATCATCTAAAGTTACCTATCCCCAAATCCAAAAAATAGAGTCATATCAAAGATGATTACTAAGATATCCCACCTAGACATACCAGTCAAGATCACCACTAGTCACTAAGTTCATGAACCTAGGTATATGCCAATTAGAATATGGTCATTGATTATGGGGAATCAATAACAATCCTATCCCAATGTCATACAACATCTTCATGCCAAACACCCACTCAATGAGTACCATATATGAAGACATCGCATATTAAATATCACCCCCAACTAGGGAACCCATCCACTTTGAGAATATACACATAAGACTACTCCACGGGGGATCATACCATAGAACTGAACCTGAATGACAACCTACCATATGGGGGGATAACGGTTAGGAACCTTTTTCATACCGATCCATCGAGGTCACCAAACCAACTATGCATGAGGACTAAATCATCATCTATATCATCAAGTATCTCACTATAGATCCACTGAAATTCCATTAGAAATATTTCTATATGCAATTCATCCAAATTGAGTAGAATGACACCAAGTACTTAAATAGAAAAATGTTGCATGAGAAGTTTTTGAAACTTTAAATATCTGAGTCTCTATCATCAATAAAATAAAACACTTCAAGGATGATAACATGTGAATATTATGTTCCTATCATGATGCATGAGATGCAGCTTGCCTCCATAGGCCAAGAGTCAAATTCAAATCACTGGCCTCTTTCTTAAAGGCCAATATCTATAAATCCATAAAAATAAAACCACATGTTCATCGTTTGAATTAAAAAAATTATACATACATTAAATTGAAAACCAAGAACATTAATCCCATGCCTAGGTAACCATGAAATCCCTCATTAATAGGTGTTCTTGATCTGTTATCAAAGCATCCATTATATGCTCTAAAAAATTACAACATCCATAATCTATGAAATCCCAAAGATTAAAATAAAAGGAAAGTAATTCATTTGACCACACTTTATAACATCATGAGATAGATTCCACTGAATGAGTTGACTGAGTTGGGTCACCACAAGACCTAAGAAATTCCCCTAAATATGCCAGAGGATTTAAACTAGCATGGTGGGTATAAGGTGATACTCTGAGGATAATATACCCCCAACCATAGTTCAAAACCAAAAATAAATAAATAAGCATGATACACATCAGAGTATATTTAATGAATAAATAAACTAAAATAGAATCACACTGTAATAAGATGAAATATTGTAATGGCCCAAACAACCACGCCATACATACAACACTGATATCATACTGAGCCGATCACATAAAAAATAAAAAAAATGAAAAAAAATACCTCATGATTTACTTACAACTCTGATCCATGCCATATAACTGATCCCTAGAACCCTATTTTGATACACCATCCTAATAATAATAATCCACATGAGTGTCTTAACTCAATCATGAAACCTAGAGCAGCCTCTCTATCCATTTTGTATCCATGATCAACTAAAAAATATATATAAGGCCTGTATCCACATTGAGGTTCACGTACAAGGGTTGAAAAATAAATCTTAGTAGGACACCTCCAATGATAAACCTATAATTCACTATCATAAGTGAATTATCATGCTAGATACCCAACCTATCTAAACCAAAAATTAAATAAAGAAAATTAGAACCACATTAAATCCTTAGTTTTGTGACATCGATCGACCATACCTGCTTTGATAAGTTCAAAGCTATCTCTAAGAACATCTTTATGATTGTTCATACTAAGTAACCAATGGGATCTATATCCGTAGCAGCCTCAACTAATCCACTTTACCATGGGGAACTTTACTATGATAGTACTTCCATCAAAGTTCTTAATTTAAGGAATCCCCAATAATTTCCTCACAAATATATTAATTATCTCATTATTGGTACCTATGTGAATCACTTCTCATTACTCATACCATGCTATAGTATAACAAGTAACTAGAGAAGTAGTATATAATCTGGCCCATGTATCAAAATATAAAGTTATCAGAGCATCAGTCTAGCACCTAACTATACATCATCACTGGTGGTACCCAAATCGTCAGTCTCTTACTTTCCCAATGATGATATGAATCAATTCCATATTCATTTCTATATGGTATTCCATCAGTTCACAGAGTGTTTGTTCTAAACAAAAACTATAGAGTATACTATTACTATCTAGAGCCATAGTCTAACACCTAATCCATATTATATACTACCCATTCCTGGAGCCTCGGTCTAGAATCTCTTCCACATATGTAGATCCCCATGTCCAACATTCTCAAGCATATCAAAAATTTGATGTTCTTTGAACCTAGGTCCATCATGCAAACCATGAAAAAAAACTATAGGAAACAATATAGATTATCATATAAAAAATCATATCCCATGGGCATGGAGCACCAACCTACTCAATCATGGATGTGGAGTATCATTTCATACATCCATATTTATACATGTGAAGCATCATGTCCAACTCCCTCAATGATGGAAGACCATATTAGTAAATGAGGCTAAAAAACATGGAAAACCAACCATATCATAATTTCCACATGGGTATATACCAAGTCTCAACCAAAAAAACGAAATAAAACTTATCAAGGGTTAGAGTAATGCCCATTTCCTTCATCAACATGTCATCCCCATCAACTCATATATCAGTTCAGGTTACAAGGGGACAATTGCAACTGCTACTACCCAAACATATATACCCGCTCTAGGTTGGTCAATAAATGAGGAACCCAATTTTCCCTCTAAGACAATATGTAAGTAGAGGAATAAGTCTTGTGATATTCAGAACTAGTATACCAATTGATACATCCCTCTTGGGATCCTATAGGTTAGAATATAGGGGGAGACATCCCTCTTGGTATCCCTGGTTACAAATAATCTCTCAGGACAACACCCATATATTGGGGATCAAACATCCCATAACCTAGTATCTTGAATCTCATTCCATCATAGGGAAAAGGGGTAACCCTAACTAAGGAGATGAACTTAATCATACCCCCTTTCCAATCCACCTTAGTTTGGCCTAGACACCCAACCTAATTTTCACATCGAGTCACAACCTAGTCACACAATCCAAGGAAAATCACATTTTAACACAAATCATGGACTCTAGAAAACCCATACCACATCCTCCAGTCATTCCCATGACCCTCACTTGGGTATCATCCAATTCCTCACTCTCAAGAGACAAATAAATTCATTTATTAGAGGAAAGCCTCTATTTCACAATGTAATCACCCCAAACCTCTTCTAAGAAGTCCTCAAAACCCCCTTAGGGTTTCACCATCATGTTATATGAAAACAATACTCAAAATGTACCCATATTGTGTCCAATTATGACATCAACAATCAAAATCTCCAAAAACTCTCAAAATGGTAACAAGGGGGAATTATACAACATGTTCCCCAAGTACACGACATGTAATCAAAAACCTCCCGCATGGTTGTGTACTTATACATGGAATGAATGAGATAGAGTTTGGCCATTTACAACTACATGGTCAGGTCATACATGGGGTTTATTCATATACATTAACATGGCCATGTCCCCCTTACATGGGGTTCCTGCCTGTTGGAGTTGGTGGCCTAGAACCAACTACTTTGTACTTTATTCATTAATAAAAGCCTTATCACATCTTGATTATTCTTCTGCGTGACAATGCATGTGATAATATCCTAAGGATAACTATTGCATTAAAGGGTCATCGTGGATCCCTACTATGATGAGAACCCGGAAGTGCCAGAACACTATTCTTGAATATATGTTCTATGGCTGGATGATATTATTTGAGGGACACAAATAATACAGGTCATCATGGGCGAGGACTCATAAAACTTTGAGGCACCTTCTCATGGTGTGCTCCCTTGGTTATATCCAGGAGGATATTATGAGAACGAGACCCACCTGTAGGAAATCTATATTTCATAGTGTCATTGGATGTTCCTATCTTCGGACGTGTGTATTGGTCTTGAGACTTTAGTATTATTATTAATAGGTATTACAACTCGCGCACTTAGATGTATTGATGAAAAATGTGATAACACACTGTTCACAGTGAGGTATGATACTTTGGGTGTGTCACGAGTAATACCACATTAATAGATAATGCGAGAAAGAATTTGTCCCTTCTGTTCCATAATGGAAGTAGATATCTCAGGCCCTTTGATGGAATTGATATAGCCTAAATAAATCCATGGACATGGTAAGAAATGTGTGAGTTCAATTTCATAAAGTCAAAAAAAGAATAATCGAGCACATAAGTTGATGGTAATAGCATTCAACCCACTTGATCTGAGATATCGTGACAAAGGGATTATATTACACAGTAAGAATTCGTAGGAGGTGACACGTCATTAAGGCGTTAGCTTCTTTCTCTATGGGTGCCTTGGCATGTTTCTAGATGCTAACCTTGGAATTTAGGTAGGCTCCGCCTAATTCCACTGAGAAAGAGTCCTAGAGAGTCACACACTAAGTGTGTCCATGTATCTCAGTTAAATATTAATTTAACAATTTAAAAAAAATAATATTTTCGACTGTGGTTTAATAATTATTTAAGGATGCCTAATCACATTTATTTCAACACTAGTTATTCGAGAAAATATATTGTGGGTGAAATAATATATTTATTAGTGAGTAATGTAGTTACATTTATTTAAGAAATAAATAGCCATTACTCAAGGTCTAATAAATGTGGTGGAGGAAATAAAGAGATAGTGGAAAATAAAAGTACACACAGTTTATTTTAAATATACACACCGTGTAGTTTTATGGAAAACGATTCCACACCATGTATTAATTATTACATGCTGTGTCATTTTTTCAGGCGGGATTTTGAGGATATATTATTGTTTTATTAAATGATATTTATTATAATCAGTGTGGGCGCATGTCAAGGAATTAATAATTCGACATGAGGGTTTTCAATAAGAGTTAATGAAATAAATAAAATGTGTAACGCATTTATTTATTTTCATAACTCTATAACCTCAAACCTGATTATAAATATCCTCACAACCCCAAAACTTTTCTACATAGAATCGTTGTACACAACAATTCTGGAGAATTCTTTCAAGGATGAATGAACTCCTTCCTCCATGAACGCTCTCAAGACCAAGAGACCAAGGCGATCAATGATAGACATCGCAAGAAAAGGTTATTCTATGCTAGCACCTAGAGATCCCTTTGGTGAAGTCTATAGATACGTGACACACGTGTGGATCACCGCTAGAGGAATTTTACACTTGGATTCTACGACACCATGATGGATCATAGGATCGTGACCAGAGACATCAACGAAGAAAGAATTTCACCAAGTTAATTCTTGTGAATTAATTAAATTAATTATAACCAACATATGATGATCCTATCTCTGTGGTTCCAAGATTCCCTCTTAATTTTTTCATTCTTTGTTTTATTCCTAAGATTCAGCATTTTACATCGTGACAGATCTCAGATTGAATGTTGTTTAAATGTTAAAATTAAAGTTAGAAAAACCCACCAACGTGCTTCCGCTGTGCTCAGAACCTACTAGTGGTATCAAAAAGAGGTTATATCATTGATTATAATTATTTAGTTTTTCATTGGCGATTTACGAATTAAATAATTTAGTTGTTTCAATTCAAGTTAATCATTCTTTAAATATGAATCTCGAGATCTGTTCCTCCTCTATCGTTTCTCGTTCACCATAAAAAATGAAATTTTCTTTTAATTTTTTATTAAAATAAAACAGAGGAACTCATCCAGAGGATCCAAATGTTTCTAGTCATACAACACTAGAATACACGGTGTGTATTCAGAAGTACACACTGTGTAGTCTAGGTTCAATGCAATGACTGATCCACTAAATGAGGCCATGTATTAGAGTATACCTATGTCATTTATGACACTGTGTGTTGACCAGGAACAAGTGGCACACGGTTTCCGGATTACACGCCGTGTGGTCTAACTGAACACGACCTGTAGTCCCTTCGGGTTAGGGTTAGACCATGTACCCCATACACGGCTTGCCTGGCTAGAAACCGTGTAACACGAAAACTACACGGTGTGTCCCACTGAACACACTGTGTACTCCAAAAATTTCCAAAGTATATTAACACGCCATGTCCCTAGGAATGTACTTCGGATGGACGGTGAAGAAAAGTGCACGCTGTGTAGTTGAAACTACACACCGTGTACTCACCCAAATTATGCAGATTTATTAAAATTTATTATTATATTATACAAACCCTTGAGACGTGTACCATGGTGCAGGCGTAAAGATGAGGAACAATACATGATCAGTGTTTTTTATATATGTGTTTAATTTAACATCTGCGTAATAAATGTGAATTCACTAGGTTGCCTCCAAGGTAAAATTTATGTACATGGATAATTTTAAATGAATTTATTTGTTTAAAATTATGATGGATGATATTCTCAAGGAAATTCAGAAAAGGATTTATGATAAAAGGATTGATTAATTAAATATAATTAATTGATTCGAGCATGATTTATCTTAAGCAAGAATGATTAAAGAATTGAATGCAAGTCTTATTTATGTGTAATATCGTTGCATGTATGGATGATCATGAGCTAGACCAAGACCTTTGTATGTGAATGATTTCTTTAATTTATTTATTTAAATTAAATATGTTGTCCTGTGAGCCTTCTCCTCATTAATATGTAGGTCCTACACACCCAATGAATATTTTATGTAAAAACCCATTTTTACCCCTCACCTGCATGTGAGATAAATGCATATGTAATGGATAGAGCTCCCAAGCTAGTGGAGGAGGCTCAAGTCAGGATCCAAAATGAACCCAATCCATGGAGCTACAAAGGTCGACAGGTGGAAAGCTGTAAACATAAACTCAAAAGGTTCAAGGGGTTTCTCCCCTAGGTCTTGGGTTAGTTTATCGACTTCAAGATAAACTAACCAATAGTAAAACTCATGATGATACCATTTATTTTATTTCTGTCAGTTGCATGGTTTATTTATTGTGGGTGTGTTGCCACGATCACACAATTAATGAATTAAACAAGCATGCAAGATGAAACTAAAATAAAAACCGGATTATGTGTAAATATTATCTTAGACATGGTTATATCCCACTTAATATTAACAATCATGTAATAGTAGATAATAAAATGGCAATTTACCTATAAGGATAAAATCCATCAAAATAAATATTAAGTCGGTATAGCCTTCCATAATCTTGGTTAGAATCAAACCATAGTTCAAAGTGCTTGACCAACCCTAGTTGGGGTGATTTCAATTATCAGGGAATTCGAAATCAAGTTTTTGGGTTGAATTGAAATGGTTCACATCAAGGGTTGAATTACACAGTAGGACATGGTGTGACCAAGAGGCAAAGGTTGAAGAAATCCAAAATAAAAGGATTTCAGGATTGGGGGGTCCACTCAGCGGATCAAGGAGCTGCGAGTTAATGTAGTTGGAATTCGGAATGCCTACCTTAAACCCTTAAAGTTTCTTGACCAACCCTAGTTGGGGTAATGCAAAGGGCAATATGGATCCTTGCCACTAGAATATTCAGGCAATAGAATATTACGAAGTCAATGGTGAGGGCTATTGGATTTCGATAAAATAGTGGGAGACTAATAAGTATTAATTTATATATTTTTCTCAGTTTTGTAATAAAGTTATAAACCTTTGATCATCTTAATTTGTCGAAATGGAAAGAAAATGACTTCAAACATATCATTGCGAACCATACTCGAGAAGGAAAACCTTCTCACCAGCACCAATTTCCAAGAGTGGCAGAGGCGTTTACGCGTCATCCTTCACCATGAAAGGAAATTGTATGTGCTGGAAGAGCCTATTTTAGTTGTGCCTAGGAAAGAGGCCAGTGATAAGGAATTATCTCTCTATATGAAACACACAGATGATACCACATATTTTCAGCGTTTCATGCTATCGGCCATGTCCAATGAGCTATTGAAGCAACATGAAAACATGGACGCGTATAGCATGATGTCTCACCTTAAGGATCTCTACCAAGAGAAGGCGAGACAGGAGAGGTATGAGATCTCCAATGTTTTGTTTACAACTAATCTTGGAGTGTCTGCACCAACTAGGCCTCATGCAGTCAAGCTTATTGGCTACATTGAATGCCTAGACATCTTAGGGATTAAATTCCCGGATGAGTTGCGTACAGATCTCATCCTATAATCACTGCCCAATACCTTCTATAGCTTTATTGTGAACTACAACATGAGCAACAATGAGAAGAGTCTATCAAAACTTCTGACCTTGATTCTACAGGTAGATAAGGATATGGGGCATGAAAAACCCATAGTCCTTATGGTGAATAAGAAAAGGAAGGACAAGGTAAAGGGGACAAAGACTTATAAATGGTCTGAAGCCCCTGAGAACCGTCCCTCTAAGAAGGGGAAGATCCATAGGAAGGGAAAGGAATGGGAGGCGGTGTATTTTGCATGTGGAAAGCAAGTCCACTGGAAGAGGAACTGCACCCAGAAGCTTGGGGATGCTAAAGGTGTGTTCGTTATTGAGTGTAATATTTATATATCTACACATTAGGTATTAGATACAGCTTGTGGGGCTCACATCTATATTCAAATATAGGAACCAAGTAAATTTATTAATATTTCCAGAGGAGAGGTGGATCTTCGAGCTGCCAATGGGGTAAGGCTGGCTGCATTGTCTATTGGCGATTACCACCTCTCACTACAGACTGGGATGATTCTGGTTTTATATAACTGTTATTATGTGCCTAGTGTTACCAAGAACAAAATTTTTGTATCTTTTTTGGATATGGATGGATTTGTTTTAAAATTTGGAAATAAGGGTTGTCTCTTTTATAAGAACAACATATGTTATGGTATGACACATTTAAATAATGGTTTGTATGTATTAAATTATTAAAAACAAATGTTGGAAATCGATAATTAAACAAACTCACATGACTCATACATCACCCTATTGTGGCATCACCGTCGCAGTCATGTGAACGAGAAGTGCTTGACAAAGCTCTGCCAAGATGGCTATTTAAACTCCACTGAGCTAAAAACACTAGATAGACGTCACTCTTGTTTAAAAGGAAAAATGACCAAGCCATATTTTGGTGGACAGGGTGAAAGGGCCACAAAGATTCTAGGATTGGTACACACAGATGTGTGTGGACCATTTCCAGTAGAAGCTATAGGTGGATATTCTTACTTCATTACTTTTACTGATTATTTGAGTAGACATGGCTATGTATACTTAATGTGGTATAAGTCAGACGCCTTAGTGGAATTTAAGGAATTCAAGAATGAAGTAGAGAATCAGCTTGGTAAGAAGATAAAGAAACTTCGACCAGATCGAGGTGGAGAATATCTGAACCAAGAGTTCATCGATCATCTATGAGAGTCTGGGATTATATATCAGGTCACTCCTCCTTACACACTATAGTGGAATGATGTTAGTGAAAGGAGGAACCACACCTTGTTGGATATGGTGAGGTCAATGATGAGTCATGCAGATCTTCCGTTATCCTTTTGGGGATATGCATTACAAACTACAACATACACATTAAACCATGTACCAAATATGGAGGAAAATGGAATTATATTTGAGTTATGGAATGGAAGGAAACCCACTTTGTCGCACACACGTGTATAGGGATGCGAGGCGTTTGTTAAGGCCTTATTAGGCAACAAACTAGCACCCTGGGGCACGAGATGTATCTTTATAGGATGTCCCAAGGAAATGAAATGATATTACCTATATAACCCTTTATACAAGAAAGTGACTATCTCCAGACAAGTCGTATTTCTTGAGAGGGAGCAAATCCTCAAGAAGGATAGTGGGATCATGACTGACTTTAACGAAGTTGATGCTCAAGATACATAAGAGTTGGTACAGGAACAAGTTCCATAGGTCCTCGTGTAAGAGGTTCCATAAACACAAGTACTACGTAGGAGCTCAAGAGAGGTAAGGGAACCAGAGAGATTTGGTTTCGTAGTCACCGAGGATGGTGAATCATTATTGTTGGACAATGATGAAACTCTATCCTACAAGGAAGTAGTAGAAAGCTAAGAAACTGCAAGATGGATAGAAGCTATGAATTCTGAGATGGATTCCATGTATCAGAACCAAGCTTGGGTTCTGGTCGATGATCTAGTTGATGTAAATCCCATTGGATGCAAATGGGTATTCCAGAGAAAGCTGGACATGGAAGGTCAAGTTAGAACCTATAAAGAAAGGCTAGTGGCTAAAGGGTTAAGACAACATCAAGTAATTGACTATGATGAAACCTTCTTGCCAGTTTCCATGTTTAAATCCATAAGAATCATACTTTCCATAGTAGCTTACCATGACTATGAGATTTGGCAGATGGATGTCAAAACAACATTCCTTAACAGGAACCTTCAGGAAGATGTCTATATGACACAACCAGAAGGGTTTGTGACACCAAGTAAATCCAAATGGGTTTGCAAGTTTCAGAAATCCATTTATGGATTAAAGCAAGCATCCAGGTCACGGAACATTCAATTTGATGAAGCCATAAAGGAATTTGGGTTCATTAAGAACAAATGCGAGACATGTGTTTATAAACAGTTTAATGGGAATGCGATCATTATCCTAGTAGTATATGTTGATGACATATTGCTTATTGGAAATGATGTACCAGTCTTACAGTCAGTTAAGGACTGGTTGAACAAGTGTTTATCCATGAAGGAATTGGGTGAATTGGCCTACATTCTAGGGATCAAGATCATTCGTGATAGATCCAAGAGGCTGCTTGAACTAAGTCAGGGTACATACATTGACCCGATACTAAAGAGATTTAGTATGGAACAATCCAAGAGGGGATTGGTTCTAGTGTCACATGGCCTACATCTTTGTAAGAAAATGTATCCTTAGACACAACAAGAGAAAGATAGAATTAGCAAGATCCCATATGCTTCGGCTATAGGATCCATCATGTATGCCATGTTATGTACCAGGCTTGATGTTGCCTATGCACTGAGCATGGTAGGAAGATATCAAGAAAATCTAGGAGAACAACATTGGACTGCTGTTAAGACTATCCTTAAGTATCTGAGAAGAACTAAGGATATGTTACTGGTGTATGGAGAAGATGAGGAGCTTGTCATCCGAGGGTATGCTAATGCTGGTTTTTAGACAGATCAGAGTGATCTGAAGTCGCAATCTGGATATGGTTTCTATCTCAATGGAGGAGCTGTGAGCTGGAAGATTTCAAAGTAGCTAGTTGTCACCAATTCTATAGCAGAGTCTGAATATATAGTGGCTTCTTATGCATCCAAAGAAGCCATTTGGATTCAGAACTTTATTCAGGAACTTGATGTGGTGCCTAACAGTAAAGATCCCATTACACTATATTGTGATAATACTGCAGTGGTGGCTCTTTCAAAAGAACCAAGGTCACATCAACGAACAAATAATATACTCCAAAAGTATCACCTCTTGAGGTATTTATATCAAAGGGGTGAAGTTGCAGTGATCAGAGTGTCCATGGAAGAGAATGTGGAGGACCCCATGACTAAAGGCCTATCTCAGCAGGAGCATGAATATCATGTGAGAGATAGCAGGTTAAAGGTTGTTAGCAGTTGGCTCTAGTCCAAGTGGGAGTCTGTTATAGTTGGTGGCCTAGAACCAACTATTTTGTACTTTATTCATTAATAAAAGCCTTATCAAATCTTTATTGTTCTACTGCATGAAAATGCATGTGATAATGTCCTAAGGATAATTGTTGCATTAATGGGTCATAATGGATCCTTGCTATGATAAGAACCCATAAGTCCCATAACACTGTTCTTGAATATATGTTCTATGGCCAGATGATATTATTTGAGGGACAAAAATAATACAGGTCATTAGGGGTGAGGACTAATAAAACTTTGAGGCACCTTCTCATGGTGTGTGCCCTTGGTAATATCCAAGAGGATATTATGAGAACGAGACCCGCCAGTAGGAAATCTACATTTCATAGTATCATTGGATGTTCCTATCTGCGGATGTGTGTATTAGTCCTTAGACTTTAAGATTATTATAAATGGGTATTACAATTCATGCACTTAGACGTATTGATGAAAACTATGTTGACACACTCTTCGCAGCGAGGTAGAATACGTTGGGTGCATCACGAGTAATACCGCATTAATAGATAATGCGAGAAAGGATTTGTCCCTTCTATTCCATAGAGGAAGT
This sequence comes from Viscum album, assembly GCA_963277665.1. Lineage (NCBI taxonomy): Eukaryota > Viridiplantae > Streptophyta > Magnoliopsida > Santalales > Viscaceae > Viscum > Viscum album. The sequence continues at coordinate 415,742,699 of OY728139.1, forward strand.
AGATATATCAGGCCCTTTCATGGAATTGATATAGCCTAAATAAATCCATGGCCATGGTAAGGAATACGAGAGTTCAATTTTGGAACTTCAAAGAAAGAATAATCGAACACATGGGTTGATGACACTAGCATGCAACCCGCTTGATCCGAGATATCGTGACAAAGGGATTATATTACATAGTAAGCGTTCGTAGGAGGTGACACGTCATTACGACATTAACTTATTTCTCTATTGGTGCCTTGGTGTGTTGCTAGATGCTAACCTTGGACTTTAGGTAGGCTCTACCTAATTCCACTGAGAAAGAGGCCTATATGGTCACTCACTAAGTGTGTCCATGTATCTCAGTTAAATATTAATTTAACATTTTAAATAAATATTATTCCCGACTGTGGTTTAATAATTATTTAAGGTTTCCTGATCGCATTTATTTAGACACTAGTTATTCGAGAGAATATATTGTGGGAAAAATAATATATTTATTAGCGAGTAATGCAGTTACATTTATTTATGAAATAAATATCCATTACTCAATATATAATAAATGTGGTGGAGGAAATAAAGAGAAACTAGAAAATAAAAGTACATGCCGTGTATATTAAATATAAATGCTGTGTAGTTTTATAGAAATGAGTACACGCCGTGTATTAATGATTACACGCCATGTAGTTTTTCCAGGTGGGATTTTGAGGATATAATATTCTTTTATTAAATGATATTTATTATAATCAGTGTGAGCGAATGTCAAGAAATTAATAATTTGACATGAGGGTTTTCAATAAGAGTTAATGAAATAAATAAATTGCGTAACACATTTATTTATTGTCATAACTCGATAAACTCAAACCTGATTATAAATATCCTCACAACCCCAACACTTTTCCATAGAGAATCGTTGTACACAAAAATTCTGGAGAATTCTTTCAAGGCTGAAATGACTCCTTCCTCCATAAACTCTCTCAAGACCGAGAGACCAAGGTGATCGAAGGAAGACATCGCAAGCAAAGGTTCTTCCATGCTAGCACCCGGAGATCCCTTCGGCGACGTCCGAAGATACGTGGCACATGCGTGGATCACCACTAGAGGAATCATACACTTGGATTCTATGACGCAGAGATGGATCACAAGATCATGATCGGAGATATCAACGAAGAAAGAATTCCACCAAGGTAATTATTGTGAATTAATTAAATTAATTATAACCAACATATGATGATCCTATCTTTGTGGTTTCAGAATTACCTCTTATGTTTTTTGTTCTTCATTAAATTATGAATATTCTGTGATTTATATCGTGATAGATCTCAGATTGAACGTTGTTTTAACGTTAAAATTAATGTTTGGAAAACCCACCAACGTGCTTCTGCTGTGCCCGGAACCCATACTGCCCATGTACTCGGCCACATGGCCATGTCCTAGTACCCAACTTGTACTCCAAGTAAATGGTGTCTAGTTCTATAAACTCCATCTTTCCAATTAATCATCCTTATTTCCATTTATAATTACATGTAATGTACTTACAAAAATTCTACATCATGGAAAAAATGATGAAGCTTCAGGACCAAGTCTGCAACTGAAATCCTATGCACCTCAATCTAGCCTCAATCGCCATCATGGATGAAGTGGGAAAGTACCTTCACCCCTTCCTATCAATTTTATATCATGAAAGGGAGAATCCCCATCCCTCCTACCACATGTAAGAATCCAAAAATGTATGTGGAAAGTGTTTTAATTAATTAATTAAATTAAATGTACAGTTAAAACATATGTCTCGGGTCGCAGAACCCGAAGTGGGTTTACACCTCTCCTAAGAACCCCCCCAATTCCAGGATCATATGCAGAGTTATAATTTAAATTCAATTATCTATTCAAATTATATCACCTCCTAAACCAACAATAATAATTTAATAATTAATTAATTAATTAATAAACATTTAACCAAAATTCAAATAGCCATAAATTCCACTAAAATCTTATCCTTGGATAAACACCCTATTTCAGGACCAACATAATGGTGAGAAACATTATTCGGTATTATATTATAGTTTAAAAAGTCCATTTTATCCCTCATGAGAACCCACAAGCAAAAAATTTAATTTATGATAAAATTTCAAAAAACAAATACGGGTCTTTATAAGCCACCTTGTTCACATTCCTAGGATGATAATGTATTGAGTAGTCTAAATCTTTAATCATTTACAAACATATTCTGTAATGTATATTCAAATATTTCTATGTGAAGATATACTTTAATATTTTATGATAATTAAATATATCCCACCTTTATCTATAAAGATAAAAATCTATATTGGAAGTGTAAACAATTACCACAGCTAACTTCCAATCAAAATCTGGGTTATTTTTATCATGAACCTTAAAATTTTTATGAGTCATAAGTTATCATCATATCACTCTTCATTAGGATGCATTCCCATCAATTATTTCATGCATCACTAAACATCACAAACCCTTATCAACTATAAGGATGTGTAAGAACAATTGTATTTACCAACCTTCACTTTATCTCCTTGAAATTATCTTTACAGCCATATATACACATGAACTCAACCCCCTCCTAAGTCAACTTAGTGATTGGATTAGATTGTCACGAGAGATATCTCTCAAAACATTAGTAGTATCCAGTTAATCTAAGAAAACTATAGATTTAGATTGTCATGGCTGGTCTAAGACATGGTACAATAACTTTTATCTTTAAAGTATCTAGTGATATAACCTCACTTCAGATTATATAACCTAATAATGAAAAATTCTGAAGCCAAAATTCATACTTGGTAAATTTTTCATACAACTTGTCCTTACTTAGGGTCTTCATCACAATTATAAAAATATCTTTATATCTTTAATTTCTATTTGAACATATACAAATATCATCTCTAAATACTACCACAAAATGATCAATATAATATCTAAAGACTACATTCATTAAATCCATGAAGACATTGGGGTATTAGAAAGACTAAATAAAATTACTTTAAATTCATAGTTCCCATACCTAATGTGGAATACTATCATGTTTATGTATTCACTTTTAACCCTCAATTGATTTTATCTATATTGAAGATAAATTCTAGAAAAATATTGATCTCTTCATAATTGATCAAACACATCATTGATAAGGGGTATAGGATAATAATTCTTGATAGTTAATTTTTTATGTTCATGATAATCAATTAAAATATGTATTTTCCCATCTTCTTCCATAACAAAAAGATCAGGTACATCCCATGGTGATGTACTAGGGCATGTGAATCCATTATCAATATTATCTTGGAGTTTTTTATTCAATTCCTACAACTCAATTTGGGTAATTATATAGTGAGCGTTTTAAATTGTTGTATAACCTAGTATGAGTTCTATTGAAAACTCAACTTCACAATTCAAAGGAATACTAGGTAAATATTTTGAAAATACATCTACAAACTCTTTTATAATAGGTGTATACTGAATGTTGAGTTTCCCTCTGACCATCTAAGATAAATACCATTAATGGATATTAATTAATACCCATAATATTTGAGTAATTTTATTTGGATTCTTTTATTCATCCTCACATTAATAAATTATCATATGTTCAGTTGTAATATGAAATACATATTACCAGATTCAGAAATTGTTATGAGATACATATAAAAAAATCCATTCCATTCCTAGAATCACATCAAATTCAACTTGGGGAAGAATAACAAGATTTTTAGGAAGGACATTCCCACAAACTACAATTGAATAAGAATCCTAAAATTTTTATGTGATCATATTAACATTAAAATGAATAACTATGATGAATATAAAATGAATAACTAGGACATTCATACTGGGAATCAAGATACATACTCTACAAAATCCCTTTTCATATTGTCCCATAAGAAATACTCATTAAAATATCTATATATCTTCATACTACTAGGTTGAATATAAAATTAAGAACTATGACATTCATCCAACAACTCCTTCTTAATGTATGTTATAGATAGGACACATACTCATTCCTAAACCTGATAATTCCATCACAATCATGGTTAAACTCAGGAATACTCATCACTTTCTTCTTTGTTTCACATCTTCCTTCTATGCCTCTTTAATCATAATATATATATATATATATATATATATATATATATATTTGAACATTTATCTTAGAAAATAGAATCTATACACTTTTCCTTCCTTAGGGTCTTCATCACAATTATCAAAACATCTTTATTCCTTTAATTTCTATTTGAATATATAAAAATATCATCTATAAATACTACCAAAAAATTATTACTATAATATCTAAATACTATAATAATTAAATCCATGAAGACATTGACGGTATTAGAAAGACTAAATGAAATTACAATAAAAACATAGTGTTCTTAAATAATATGGAATACTATCATGTTTATGTATTCACTTTTAACCCTCAATTTGATTTTATCCACATTGAAGATCAATTATTGAAAAATATAGATCTCCTCATAATTGATCAAACACATCATTGATATGGGGTATAGGATACTTATTATTTATAGTGATATTTTTATGTTCCTAATAATCAATTAAAATATGTATTTTCCTATCTTCGTCCTTAATAGAAAGAGAAGGTGCATCCTATGGTGATGTACTAGGGCATATGAATCCATTATCAAGATTCTCCTGGAATTTATTATTCAATTCCAAAAACTCAATTGGGGTAATTCTATAATGAGTGTTTCGAATTGTTTTATCACCTAGTATGAGTTCTATTGAAAACTAAAATTCACAATTCAATCGAATAAGAATCCTAAAATTTTCACGTGATTATCATAACATTAATATTTTTCACTTTTTATTCAATATTTAATTATTGGGGATTGTAATTAAGGTTTATAGAGAATTTTAATGATATAACTGAATTTATATAACAAAAAAATAAGATACTTAAATATTTGAGCATACGCGTAACCACAACAACTTTATCATTATATCTTTAATCCCTTTATAAAACCATTTTTTTAGCATGACTATCATGCTTATTTAATCAGAGTGATCAATTTTGAAAAATCCTTCATAGGTTGTCTAAATCACGAACTCTTCTTCTTAATCTATAGATACTTAGTTTTAAACTAGGTTTTCTATGGTCATTGTTAAAAATTTGGGATGTCATCATATACATATAATTATCCTAGGGTCTTTTCCAAAGTTCTCTAACCCTAATATCCAAATATTAACTAAAACATTATATGATACCAACTATAATGGCCTAGACATTTTATAAATAAATATTACATATTTTTAGATTAATATTAAATATTTATCTTTATGATACACATTATAACCACGACGGTTTATTTTCTTTGAAGACTAGATACATAAACATCTTATTTAGGTAAAATTTTCATTATCTATCATAATGTACCTCTCAATTTGTACCCTTCTTGACATACGTTACTCAAATCATTTTTTATAACCTAGGGAAAGAAAGCATAATCAAGGGTGATCTTAAATTTTATATAACGTTAAACATGTAACATATCAATCATTGATCATATAAAGGAATAAGATAAACATTATGGCCTGGGATAATGATTATAACTTACAAAGTTCACACTCTATCTATCATGGATTAAAATCACAAGTCATGGCATTAGAATTTATCATTTCAAAATAAATGTATCAAAAGGGAAATAGATAATCACTAATAAATCATAAACCATGAGCTCAAATCATAATCATGAAAACATGTTATAAAAGTGAGGCACTATTATAGGTATAGAAACCATTTTATATGTCAAGGTTAACTATTGAGACCAAAATATCATAGTAATTTAGGAAACAACTTGTATTTCTCATATCACAAAGGATCTTGAATTTTCACTTATTTCACATAGTGCATCATACAACCATACCTATTTCTTATATGGATCAAGAACATCGATTTGTTTCCAATAGTAGTTCAAGTACATCCACTTTTTTCCCATAATTATATCATGAGATATAAATATTTACACAAGTCATTGGAGGTTTATATAATTATGGAACCACATGTCATATAATTAAAAGCATAAATATATATTCCATAAGATCATAAAACTTTCATCATATCATTATATCATAACCTTAAAAAAAAGTTTCATAAATATTTCATTATTTAATAATAGTATAAACCATGGAAAATAAATAAGTTACCTAAATGTATCGTAATAAAAATCATAAGCTATCCTAAAAAATAAAAACAATGGAATCATTAGATCATATCCATAGTAAAATTATAATTAAAATTAAGGATTTTTAAATAAATTAATTTTCATTTAAAAGATCTCTGAAATATTTCTTGAGGAAAATACCCAACTCATTTTGAAATCACTTCATTAAAATAAAAAAATTACCAAAAAATGTTGGGAATTTTTTACTTGAAAATAAAAAAGAAAACATGTAAATTTAGTGTAAATTTGTTAAGTTTTTATGAATATAAGAAATTATATTTATGCCCAGTATGTTAAAATAAATATCCCATTCACATTTTTAGTAAAAATTAAAAAGAATTTGTCCAGGAAAATGAGTAAAATATTACTTTGAATTCTTTTTATAAAAATTAAAAAATGGTTAAAAATTAATTTAAATATAATTGAATAAGAGTAAAAATTTCTTGAAAAACATTTTAAATAAAACATGGATGTGGAATAAAAATATTCCCCATATAATAATAAAACATATTTTAATTTCTGTAATTTTTTTTCTGTATCTTGAGAACATAAAGAATGAAAAATGAAGGGAAAAAAATTTAATCTAAAAAAACCTTAGTAGAAGAAAAATTAATGAGATTTATTAGATAAAAAACATATAAATTCTTCAATGAAAATTAAAGGAAAAACAATTCCAAATTAGATGGGATTAGGATGTAAATACCTTAACACTTTAGTAACTTTCAAATCAAAAAAATATTAAGGACAAAACCATATATGGATATGTATATCCACATATTTTTTTTCTGATAATAATTATAAAATAAATTCCTTGGAAGTTTATACACCACATAAATGAAACAAGTTATGAATTAGACATGTGTTTCATAGAAATAAAATTGAGACCAAAATCTCTTACCTCAAGTCTCATATTTATTCATTTGTGTTTGAATATCCTTTATAATAAATATATATTTAATATACATGTATTATAGAACTATAATAATTTATATAATACCATATATTATTTACATATAACATCTTATTTATCATTTGTTAAAAACTTGTTATTAAAATCACTATTCCAGGTGATAAGTGTTTTGTTTCTTGTGTATGTTTTGGTTTGGAAGTCTCAATATTATACTTTCATCACGGTTCCATCATTTCTAGAATTTTAATAATGATATAAACATAATTTATATTTATTATATATATATATTTATATTCATACATAAAATTTAGATATATAAAAATGGATTACCCTATTCATGGAGACAACCGTCTATACATAGGCATGAACATTGTTTTCACTTTTCAACAGATGGAACAAAATATAAGTAAATAATAATTTACATTTAAAGAATAATTATTATATAATATATATAAAATATATTCATTAAATATTTCCTTATTAGCATCCATGTAAAGAATAAATGAAATATGAATTAAATTGCTTCCTGGAGGTAGTAGTCCATACGTACTCACGAGCCACAATATCATTTTACAAAGAATGGAAAGAAGGTTGACATAGGTTATTACTTCATAATAATAATTAATTATATTGAATATTATTAATTAATTATTTTATAATCGACACCATATATTTATATGAGGTCTAATAAGAAATAAAACTGAAAACACTCTATTAAGAGTTTTACCTCTTCACTGAGAAACCTTATTTGTCTTACACCTTAAGGCATGAAAGTATGAACTTTTGGAAAGAACCTATGATCTAGTATGTATTAAATAAATATAGTAAGTAATTATTTAATGTATTAGATAAAAAATGGCTTAAAATGTGAAAGTAATAGAGGAGAAGAGGTTCCCTTTTATATGTGATGGGTAGGGCACTCTTGGAATTACTTAAAGTATTAAATTAATATAAATTAATTTTTAGAATTAAATAACCCCCAATTTATATATTTTGAAATTAAGGAGATGATAATTCTAAATAATCTTATAAAATTATATTTATTTATTTTTATGTTATGTTTTAACCATTATCTATTTTTTTTAACCCCTAGTTAATCCTTTTTGGAAATTACCACAATATTAATGTTCTCTATTATTTAAGGGTTAAACAGGTTACCATAAAAGGAAAAGAGACTTAACAATGGGAAATTGTAAATATTTTAAACCAAAAATTATTCACTTGTATGAATATATTTTTTTTATAAATTTTAAATCAATTTATAAAATATTATTTATTATAAAATATCATTCAAATATTTATTTAATTTGAATTTGAAAAAAAATGATAGAAAATGATTTATAATATAAAAATTTAAAACACACATAATATATTATATTTATTTAAAAAATTCATTCAAAAAAATAATTCATTCAAATTTTTTTACTTGTAATATTCTAAAAAATAATTTATTTTATTTTTCTATTAACTTAATAAATACAGTGTCGACATTGAGTAATCATTTAATGTAACTATTGAATCATGAAAAATTAAAATAAAATTACCATGATAAAATAATTAATTAATCTTTCAAATAAATATTTTATAACTAAAACTATCCTCTTTTTTTCCTCATGTAAAAATTTCAGAGATATTAAAGTCAAGAGAGTGACATTTTGTATTTACTCTTTTCGTAAATTAATACAAAGGTCATAATCAAAGAATAATGGAACAAAGTGTCCATATATTATATAATTGGTTATAAAGGTACAAAATAATTCTATAAAATAGGATAAAGGAATGATTTATAGAAATTTTAAAGCTTTATCACAAAGGTTTAACCTTATTTTACACGTTTTATCCTTACTAAGGTGAAAAATAATTAACAAGGTTACAATTCAAAATGACAAAAAATAAAAGAAATTTTTTTCCAAATTTGGAAATCCTGATTCCAAATATGGACTAAATTTTTCAAGATTTAATTTAATATTTTGAATTAAATAATTATCGATAAAAATCTAAAACACAATGAAAACTGGTTTTGAAAAAAATTCCTTTTTAAGTATTAAAATATTTTTATACCAAATTAAAGAATGAAATTGATTAAAATTAACTAAATTAATAATAATATAATATTAATAAATTTATTTTGAAAACATTTTAAAATTAAATTTAACTTTGTAAATTCTTGAAAAAAAATACAGTTTTAAATAAAAATAATTATTTTCTCTATTCTCTATAAAATTAATCTTTTTATAAAAATACTAAAAAATAACTCTAATATAATTTTTTCATGATAATTTCAAAAAAATAATTTTATATTCTCACATAAATTTTAAAAAATATGAAGAAATTAATTATATTTAATTGTTCACTAAAAACCATTTTTGAGAAAAAATGTATTTTTAAAGCATATAAAGAATTTATTAATAATTGATTATTTATTTATCAATGTAATTTATTATATAAAAAATTAATACATATTTTTCAAAATGTGTCCAATGCTATTCATTTCAACAATTTAATGGCTAGGTTAAATGGTATAACATATTATAGATTATTTAGACCCAGAGTTTCATGTATTGCAAGCTATCGAAGAAATAAAATTTATTAATATATTATAAAATTATAGGGTGTTATAGTTTTATATTAAATAGGGATTCACCATGTAGTGAAACAATATTATTTATAAAAAATAAGGATGTATCAATATGTATTTTCATTGATTATCACAATCTTAAAAATATCATGATCAAGAACTAGTATCCTCTACCATATTCTGATGACCTATTTGATAAAATCAGAAGAGATAAATACTTCTCAAAGATTTAAATTTTATTTGTATATCATAAATTAAGAGTAAAAAAAGAGGATATTTCCAAGAAAAATTTCTTCATGAGGTATATACAATATGAATTTATAATTATTCCATTTGGATTTACAAATTCTTCTAGTGTATTCATGGATAAAATTAATAGTCTTTAGAGGCTACCTTGATCAATTTGTGGATATTATCATAGATGATATTTTCATATATTTTAAGAGAATGGAAGATCATGAATATAATTTTTATATTGTTATTATGATTTTAATAAAAGCAAATTTGTATTCCAAATTAGGAAAGTGTGAATTCTGGTAACAGAATGTATCATTCTTGGGTCATGTAATCATAATAAAAGGAATATCAGCAGAACCATCCAAGATGAAAGTTATTGAACAATGGATTAGACCAATCATAGTAAATAGGATATGAACTTTTTTTCACATTAAATAGATTCTAATTATTATTTTTTGAGAATTTATCATGGATATAAAATCTAATAAACTTGTTAACATATATGGAAGTGAAATTCCTTTATACATAGAAGTTAGAAGAAATTTTTAAGTAACTAAAGAAGAGATTTGTCTGTACACATTTAATTACATTACTTTGTAGTGGGGAATGGTTTTTAATTAATAATTATGCTTCATTAAAGGGTTTGGGATGTTCCAGAATGAAAAATGATTATATAATTTCTCATTTCTCACATCAATTAAAAACTCATGAGAAAAATTACCCAATGCATGAATTAGAGTTGGAAGTAATGATCAATTACTTAAAGATTTAGTGGATTTATCTACATGGTGAGTCGTGTGATATCTATTATAATCACACGAGTTTGAAATATATATTCACATAGAAAGATTTAAGCATGCACAAAAAGAGATGGTTGGAACTGATCAAAGAGTATGCTTGCTCAATACATTACCACCTAGGGAAGGCATACAAGGTGGATAATACTTTGAGTAAAAAAGATCATGTTATCTTATCCATGAAGAGGGTATAAAAGGAACCACTACTCATATATTTTTAAAGGATTAATCTCAAAGTCATTATTAAAGATATACATACAACATTTCCCAAATTACTACTCGAACAGCTATCCACATAAAGATCAAAGAAGCCTATAAAATTGATATCGATCTATAGAAAAAGGTAGTGATTATTTTAGATTTTGACATTGAAAATGATGGGGTTATATAGATTGGAACCTTAATATATATACCATAAAAACAATAACAAAATAGGGTAATTTTAGTTACTGCATGTAGATCATCCTCTATTTATTCAGGAATCATGAATATGTTTAGAGATATAAATCAAAACTTCTGGTAGGATAAGCTGATGATGGATATTTTAGAATAAATTTCTTAATGCTTAGTATTCCATAAAGACAATGACAATAGATTGAAGTGTAAGTGTATAATGAAACCATTATCTACATCCATATGGGAATAGGAAAAAATCACCATGTATTTTTAGAGGACTCCCCATGACATCAAAAGGCTATAATTCCAATTGGGTTGTACTCGATCGCCTTACAAAGTTAGTGGATTTTATTACCATCAAAGAATATTTCTTGATTGGATAAATAACCAAGATATATATAAGGGAAGTGTAAAGGCTACTTAGAGTACCACTCTAAAATGTATCTAATCTAGATATAAGGTTCACCACAAGGTTATGGAGAAGTCTTCAACAAGAATTAATTATAGAGCTGAGTATTAGCTATACTCATCATGATCAAAAATATTTTCAGTCTAAAATGGCCATTAAAACTCTTGAGGATATAATAATATCCTATTAAATAGACTTTAATTCATATTAGGATCAACACCTCTCTATGTTAGAGTTATTATATAAAAATTATTTTCATTCTATCATTTAAATGACACTATACGAGACTATATTTGAGAAGAGATGCAGAACTACAACAGGTTGTGATTACTTTGGAGAGAGAAAGATAATAGGCCTTAAAATTGTATATTAAATGATATAAAATGTTCTAAAAATTTATTTTATATAAAAGTAGAACAAAGTTAGCATAATAGTTATGAGATAATCGTTTACAAGATATAGAGTTTGAAGTTAACGAAAAGCTGTTCCTTCAGATATCTCCTTGAAATGGATTATGTGATTTGGGAAAAAAGGTAGGATAATCCATATGTATATTGATCCCTTCAAGATACTTGATTATTTTGGGACTATATATTATTTCTTATCAATCCCTCCAGATCTATCCTATATATATGATGTGTTCTATGTATCTATTTTAGAGAAATACATACTAGAACCATCACATACACTGAACTCAAAAGTATTAAAAATGAAACATGATCTGTAATATATGGAATAACAAGTGGAAATTTTAGATCAAAGAGATAAAATTTTCTAGAATAAGAATACTTATTTAGTGAAATTTATTTGGATGAATCATAAATTTACGAAAGATATATATGAACCTAAGGATGTAATGAAACAAAATTATCCTCACTAGTTTTCATCATAGTAATAAAATTTGAAGGGAAAAATTAATTTTTAGGTTTTTAGAATGTAATGATGCATAAATTTAGTGAATAATACTCCTTATGTTATAATGTTTTTGGAAATATATTGTTTCACAGACAGTACCGAACCAAAATGAAGCGCATAACTTTTTAATAAGATAAATATACCAATTAAAAAGTTTTTATTAAATTGTAATGTATAAATAAATGTAACCACATTGTGAAATATATATATATATATATACGTTCACCCTTAATATAAATAAACTGATAAAATTAAATTAGCATAGAGGAAAAACTAATAAGATCATTTTCTATTAAAATTTTCTTTTTTTTAAAATTATATTTTTATGCACTTTATTTTTAAAAACTAAATACATTATGAATAAAATATATTATTTATATAAATAATATATGAATACATATTTAATAAGTAATTGATAGGAAATATGAACAAGAACTACTTATATTTTAAAAAGTTATTTTTCCTATGAAAGCAGTTTTCTTTTATATTTTATATTTTTATTTGAATGTTATATTATAAAATATATAGATTTTTTATTTGAAATATTAAATTAATTTTTGTATTTATCATATTAATATTATCTCAGGATTAATTTTTTGGGTTTTACAAAATAGCTTATTTTTAAGTTAATATTAAAAAATAGAGTTTATACTTATATCATAGATTTTATGACACTATCATAAAATAATTGTTCTTTTAAAACTTATAAAATATTTTAAAAAACCAAAAATATATTTAATGATTAAAATCAGTTATTCAAAAAATATTATGTTGAATTTAGAAAGCCCATGTTAAACATTTTGAAACTGAAGTAATATTTACTTCGGTAAAAACTAGTTTTGGTCTTTTTCATTTAATCATGTATCCATAAAGAAGAATTATGTTTTTAATCACTATTAAATACATATAGAACTTATTTTTTTAATACCATACCAATTAATTTCATTTAAATCCATAAAAATGATAATAATTTCCCTGAATTGTTTTTATAATTAAATATGGAGTTTTTATCAAAAATGGGTTTTACGTGTTATGTTCACTTTATTTAAATTAATTTTTTTCTCACCCACAGAAATATAATAAAATGGATTTCATATTTGAAATTATTAGTTAAAAATCATGTAATTAGTTTTGTTTATTTACTAGTTATATAATACAATTCATTTAGGTAAAAATTTGTTACCAAGATAAAAACCAAGAATGGTGAAAGTGTAAAATATATGGGTAAGGGACATAAAAAATTATAAAAAAGTATCTTAAAATTGGTGTTTTAGGTTTATATAAACTAAAAATTACATCCTCTCAAATATTTTCTCTTTTTATTTCACTTTCTGTGTAAAACATGTGCTCCTTTTATATTATGAGGTTATTTTAAAAAAGTTCATTATGTTCATTTAGAAAATGGTTCTTCCACCGCCACTTCATGTCCCACCTAAAAATTTAATTTAATCTTGAAACTTTACATATTTTACTTAATATTGTGTAATATTACACTACCATGAGCCACTAGTCACTAGAAATTGGCCCAATTCTTCTCTTTGTTGGAATTACTTTAAGGGAAATATGACGTTCTTAATGTTTGTACTAATCACTACCTAATATCTTTTCTTTTCAATTATTCACATAAATATATTATATTCCCATTATTATATACTGAATTCATTATTTTTATTATATTTAATTTTATTATATTTTTTTAATAATCATTATCAACCCTTTCACATTTCTCATTAGAAAAATGAAAATTTCATTTATGCGTACGTGCATACTACCGCCTCTATGTAACGATGCATTTAGTTTTCCTTCCACAACATAAAAGGACGGTTTAAAAAGGGTATTTAATGAATAAATTTTATATTTATAATTTTATTAATATTTTTAAATAAAAAACCTATTATTATCCTCTTTTCTTCAATGTAAAATCAAAACGTCGTCTATGTTTACATACAGACTACCACATCCTTGGAGTGAAATGTTCAATTTTTCATTATTGAAACATAAGGATAATTATAATATATATTTGATGAATATATGAGATATTAAGGAGTAATAAATTTAATTAATATGTTTCTAAAAGGATGACAAAAAATTTAAAGTTATTTATATAGCAATTTATTAATATCAATAAATTACCAAAAACATGCTCATTGTGGAATCCGTTCTCATGAACCATACCATTAGATTTAATAAAATGAACATGTGGTTGAATATATAATTGAAAAATAATATTTAAATTATTTTTTAATTATTGTAATTATGAAAAAACTTTCAAATAATTTTCTTTGATAAATTAATTATAAAACATATGTGAAATGATCAAAATTACTAACATCGAATAATGAAAATAAACATCAACTAACTGTTGAAATTATTATAAATTATTATAATTAAAGTTTTGAAATGGTTATATACATGTATAATGTTCTATAATAGTTTAATAATAAGGTTATGTTTATGATATGGACTATTAAAACACATTCTCAGATGTCAAGACAAAAGGTAATGTTTTTTTGTGTCAAACCTCCTTCCTAGAGACATGCAACATATTATTCACTTATTTTTTTATATTGTGTATATAATTTATATTTAATTTGTTTCATTATTTTATTTTATTTATGGTAATTAATGTTTTATTTCATGTTATACCTTTTATGGTTTTTTGATTCTAATGTTACCAAAGTCAGAAAGGTGTTTCTTTACTCAATTTGATTTCATTGAGTTATAATTTTTACTCTTAAACAACTTTTTTAAAATTTTATTAAATTACCAAATAAGATTGTTTTATGTTTTATTTTTTCTATTTTTTTGGTGATTTAAATATCTTTCTCATGATGTATATTATTAATAATTCTTACTTTAATAATATGATATTCATAATTGATTCTTGTATCTATTTTCATTATTTTATTCTTAATCCATATTCACCACTAGTTTAATTTTTTTGAGGAGTATATACTATCAATGGATGTATTTGTATCATGTTATTAATGTAATTAAAGGTATTTTTAGACCCATATCATTTTTTATATTTATTGAGTTACCAAATCTGTAAGGGGTTTTCTTGATTCAACTTATTTTCTTAAGTCATAATTATTCATATTTGACTATGGTTTTACAATATTTTTCTCTTGTATACTATAATGATATTTTATTTTCTTTCAAGCATATTTTATTGAATTACATGTTCACATCAAAAAAATTTTATTTTAAGGATTTCTTCATTTTTAGAAATTGATCATGTTAAGAATAATTACCATCCTCTCAAATATTAGTTTTTTCTTCCTTGAACATATTTTCCTTCCCAAAAAATCTTTACAGTTATATTTACAAACATAATTATGGGTAATATTATTTTCATTTTATATATACCTTATCTTATTTTCAGAAGGGTGTTTTATTAACCATTTTTATGATGTGGGATTCATCAATGTTATTTTAAAATATTCAAATTGTTTTCCTTCCTTGTTTGTTTGTTTTATCTTCCAATACACATTTCCTTGAGACGGTCATTATGTATTTTCAAGGACCCAATATTGAAAGATATTTTTAAAAGTAATAGATTTCAAATGTTTTGAATTAACATTTTCAAAATGACTTTGAAATTTAGTCATAACTTCATCTTTTATGACAATGTTAAAAACATTTTTTTATAAATTCTCATTGATGGTTTCAATTCTATTTTCCTCTTTAAATATAAAGGATTTATTTTCTTATAAATTATTTTTAATGAATATGTATATTAATTTTCTTATGAAATAATCATTTTGGGTGATTGAATTTTTGGTACCAACCATTTATATTAATGTGTTCAATTTTTTTATTCCATTTGGATATGTTACAAAACCCATATTTCATTCAATCACTTCTTTATGATGTGATGAATAATTGGTTTCAAGTGAAAAACATATTTATGGATGAGCTATGGGAAGGGTTATATATCTCCCTTTAACTAATAGGTCATAATTTTAAATAAAATTATAAATATATACATGAGTGAGATTAAGTTTTATTGGAAGCATGGGTTGAAGTGAGTGACTCATGATGGTGATAGTTATACACAGAAAAGATTAAGCTTGTTCAAATGAAATACTGTAAGTTAGTGATTCCTAAAGGTGATAAGTTTTCATGGACACTATTAAACCTATTCTCAAGAATGGTTGTGAGTGAGAGACTGATGAAGTTGATGTTCCCTATTCATATGTTTTTTATATAGTTCCTTATTATTTTATTTTTCTATAACATGAAATATTTAATGTTATATTCATATGATTATACACTATAGATCATGTATATTATCTCAAACTCTTTTACTATGGAACATTTTTATTCATTTGATATTATATATAATTCTATAATGAATAATTAACAACTATTACTATTCCATATTATTTTTAATAAGACATTTCTCATTTGATTATGTTTTATCATGTTCTTATGATTTAACCCTTTGATGAAATTTTGATAATTTTTCTCCTACTGAGTTTTTGAGCTCACCCCTTTCTTATATTTACATTACCCAAGATATGAATATGAGTATAACATATGATTATTCTATAACAGTGTATAGCATGGCTCAATTATGGAGATACATTAAAAAGTACTGTATAATATGTTTCTGATATAGCTAATCCTAAATGACACTAAACCTTCATTTCCTGTAATTGTGAAGTGATTTATGAGTTTAAATGTTTATATTATGTAAATGATGTAAAATAAAGATATTTTGATTGAGTTACATCACATATTATCATTATGATTACATGAATGTTTTTTCTATGGTGTGTATGATGTTAATTATTTTGGTGGGTAGGGTGTTTGAATTTCCTACTTTCGGTACACTTAGTCTTTGGGGAAGGGAATTTCGAAAGGTTTGGATTTCAACTATGCTAATCATGAGCTTGAATTTATTTTATATCAAAGAGCTGTAGTTTTGGTGTCTATATGGTTAGTTTAAGCAATCATAGTTTCATGGTTCTCGCGGCTTTGATACTATTCAATAATATGAAATATATGAAACTATTTCCTAGAAAGCAAAAATTTTATCTAAAAATGTCTTAAAAGTTATTTAAATCATAAAATAATTTTTTACCTTATGAAATCAAAATATTTCCACAAAACCCCAATTTAAAGTACAGAAACACATGTAGGTACCTTGGGATTTCATCTTAATATCACTCTTATAATCACCCTTATAATAACCCTTATAGATGAATAATCATAATGGTTAATTCCAATATGTATCCTCTTGGATAACATATGATTACCTAATGCATTGGAGGGATATATTAGACCCATATATCATCAAAAACAATTTAAAAGAATCATATCTTAGAAAAATCACAAAAAAGGTTTAATTTTAAATAGAAAACCTATAAAATTGTCATTTTAGCCCATAAAAAAACAATTTCAGTTATCTTATAAAAATAAAAAGAAATATCATTTTCTTTTTAATGTTTTTAATAATAAAAAATTAATAAAATAATAGGAAAAGGATAATCATTGGAAAACAATATAATATTATAGATGAATATTGATAGTGAATAATGTGTAAAATAACAGGAAATGACCTTCATGTGGTAAAAGTTAAAAAACAATTCTTTTTCACTTTTATAATTAAAGTCAAAATTTTCCATACAAAAAACATAAAGAATATTCCTTTTTAAACATTTTTAAATAAATTATTTTTTCTTGAACATTAATTTAATTAATCGTTTATGTATAGAGAAGATGATTATTGAAATAATTTAAATAATGTGGATATGGACGAGAAAGAGTTTAAATCATTTAAAAGAACATTTAAAAGAAAATTCCCTTACCTTGAGTCAAGACATTCCACACACATATTTTACTTTCATGAATAATAAAATTATATTAATAATATGCTTACCTTTGAATCATATTCATGTTCACTCCCCTATTATTATTCCTTTCACTTCAATTATCAAAATGTTTTATTTAGTTAAAAAATCAATTAAGTGTACATAAGACGTTTTGAGGTAGTTCAATTCATCATTTACAAAATAACTTTGATTCCTTAAAATTAGTAAAATGGGTAATGATTACATCAATTTTTGTTATAAATATCATATTTATACATTCAATTAAGTTTTAAAAATATCCATGTAAGGCAAGAAAAATAAAATGCATCATTTTAAGGAGGTGGTTGTTCGTACGTACACATGAGTGATGTTACCATTTATTAAATTGAAGAAATAGAAATAGAGTAGATAAATGTTTCACTTTTTAGAATCTAAATAATCTTATAAATATCATATCTATTCATTATATAAATCCTTATTACCAACCATGTATGATGATAATGAAAAATCAAATGCATTGTTCATGGAGGTGATAATCCACATGCACACATGAGTAATGATTGAATTTCCCATTATATCAAATGAATGTAGAAAATTGATCCTCCTTTAACGTGATACAGTTTTATTATATTAAATATATTGATTTAATTATATTCATATAGTTATAATATATTTTAAATAGTTATAGGAATAAATAAATTTGAAAGTACTCGGTAAATAATCATAGCTCAACTGATATCATATATTAGAGTATAACCTAAAAAATCTTGGATTGGTGTTTTGATGAGACTAGGATATCTTGAAACTAAAGATGATATTTTGGAAAGGATATATAAATATCATGGTTTGATCTATATTTATAAATGTGTGTGGAGAAGTGATAAGAGGAGTTTCCTTTTTATAAGTGAAAGGATTGGAACCCTTGAATATACTAAGAACTTTAAAATATAATTAATGCATTTCTCATGGATTATGAATAAAATAAAATATAATTTATAATATAGGATAATTTAATGTCTCAATAAGTTCATACAATATTATTTATAAATTTCTAGATATATTTAAATCCTTATCTCTTAGTTTAACCTATATCATTAACCCTTTTAACCTTTTCCACGATGAAAAAATTTTACCATTGTAACTATTATTGATGAATAAATATTATATTGATTTTTTTTTTGAAAATGATGATTCAAAATATATATTCCATTTTATAATATTCAATTTTCATTAGTTTTAAAAATTATATTTATTATATGTTCACAAAATGAAATAAAAACCATTTTTTGGAAAAATATCAATTTAAGCATACAAATGCTTTTACACCAAAATAAAGCATAATGTTGATTAAAATGATTTTTTGGTTAAAAATTTTAAAAATTAAGTTTATTATTTTTTAGGATAGTAAAAATCTAATTCCACCTTCCAACCATTCAATTAAATGCAAGGAACCAAAAATAATTATTTTTTAGATAGAAATATAACTTAGGTTCCAAATTTCAACCATGTGTTTCCAAATTCAACACAATAATTTTAAATGATTTATTTTACTCCTCAAATACATGTTTTATAAGAAATGGTTTTATGTATTTTTAATTCATGCTTTTATCATAACATTTCTAATGGCTATGGTATACTTAAAATCTATATTATTTACTATTCATTAAAAAATCTACATTTTTAGAAAAATATTTAAAAATAACCCTAGGTTAATTTTTATAAGTTTATATAAAAAATAAATTTCTTTCGTAACATTAAATTTATAAAATTATAAAATTAAACTTTAAATAAAACCATATAATTCTTGGAAAACAGTTTAGGCATATTTAAACTCAGTCTTTTTTGATTGAAAAATCACATGAAGTTATTATAGTGAATTTGGATCCATAAAATCTAATAATTATTATTAATAATACGTTAAATTTATTTATTATAAACATTTCACAGGTTGCCACATGTTATGTTTTGTATCATTGATCAACTTGATGAAATGGATGAGAATGCTTCCATTTCTGTTTTTTTTTCACTTATGATTTCTCAGTGACTCACTTCCCATTAATTTTTATACAAGAAATAGAACCCTATATAAGCAAGTTATATGTCCTTATTGACTATATATTTTCTATATTCTTAGTTATTTTACTTTATTATGGTCACCCAAGTGTGTTTTCTATCTTAGGATATTACAATCACCTTTGAAAATGAGATCATTGTGGGACGTGATACCTTAGTTTTGTAGTGAAGTTAGGATCATTAGTTTATTTATAGTAATGATTCAATAGGTAAAAAAGTTATGTCCATAGTTTGGGTGTTTTAGTTTTACCAAGATAGATAATAGAGGAAAGAACTACGCTGACAGGCCTCCATGGTGTTGGAGTTTGTACCCTAGACCCAATTCAATTTATACTTTTGATTACCATAATATTAATAAATATATTACCACATAATTATTATTTATATAAACACAATTAATGTGAAAATGTCTATAATAAATTCACCATATCGTATGGTTATAGAAATTCCACACTATAATGAGAACTAGAAGATTCTATGACAATATTAGTAGTATGTGTCCTATTCTCTAGAGACATATATCTGACAGGACATAGATACTGTTTTATTAATTAGAATTAGAGGTTCTTAAGATAATTAGGCATATTATCCTGAATTCCACACCTGATTTGGTATTTTAATGGAGTTCACGTGGACATACCACCAATAGAAACACCACATGTTGTATGTGTCATTGGATATTTTTAAATGTTAATATCTGTATTAGTTCTTAGACATGCTGTAAAGTCTCAGGTATTTGGGAATGATAATTTAGTTTAGATCATGGAATGAACATGAGAGTTTAGATACTATATTGGTTTTAGGTGTGTTGGTAAAGGTAGGTAATTAATCTTAGATTTATCCTAGAGGCAAGGATTAAATGGCTGTGATCATATGTTTTAGGTGGTATTTGGAAGAGGTCTACATGTTGGGACTGCATTTTCAGTATTTTTTACTATAAATTGGTTGTCTAGAATGTTTTTAATGAATTTAAAATTAGTTTTTATTTTTAGTGTTATTTTTAATTTGTAATACTCCCATGTATAAGATTCATTTTATAACACGTAAGAGTCATCATGCATAAAGTTCAAAGTGTTTGAAACATTTGGGTATTTATAATACATAAGATAATGTTTTGAAGGGTTGTGAAAAATAAATAGTGAAAAATTGGGATAAATCCATAATCTATGACTTAAAATATAGAAAAATTGATTGCGGATGTAGGTTATAACCCTAATTGGGCCACCCATAGAGGCTATCACAATTACTATAGATCACAGGAAATAAGCACAAGTGATTGGGATATAATCATAGGAAATTCCATTGAATATAGCCCCAATCACTGAGAGAACGAATAAACATGTGCTCCATTCCTGTGGATATATGATAAAAACAGATATTAGAGATATTATAACCCTTATCTCTACTCTTGGGATTAGTATAGTTTACCACTCCACTAACACACTAAGTTTGAATATTCATGTTACATATACACACACACATATATGTTTACAAGAATTTATATGTTTATTCTATTATTATATCAAAAATCAATATGGATATAAGAAATATTATAGCAATGGTCAAGCCTGGTCATGGATATTAAGGATTTCTTGTGCCCTTTCCACATGAAAATATTTTACCGCATTCTAATGAGAAAACCTATATCCATGGTTGGGCCTGACTGTGGGTATAAATCAGTTTACCAGTAGTGAATTTACAAGCACACAAAACATCATGTGTGTATGTTTCTATTACATATTGGTTCCCCGTACATTAGAGTAAAAATATTTTTTTTAAATTGATAAGTGTGGTATAAAACCATGATATGTTAATGTAACTTTGAGTGGCCTTGTAATATAGAATAGTCACTCTCTATGATTTGTAAAGGAAATATAGATGATACATAAGAATAAATCTAGAATTATCATGTATACATAAGAATAAATATATAGAAAAAGAAATATTTAAGAGTAAATTCTCAATATATGAGGTTCAACCTATATTATAAAATCTATAAAAGTGTTGAGCTACCTATGATATATAGGAGTAACATTGTGGGATAAATAAGGGTAACATTGAGTACCCTATGATGTTAAATTTGGATATGTGTTGGGAGACCCTTTGATATAAAAGGTTCATTTCCCTAATACATATGGATCTTTCATAACATTATAATTTAGTTAATTGTTGAAGTCCTTGTGATATGTAATGGTCATCAAATAAAAGTATATAATGGTATGTTTTTTTGTCTAAGGGGAAATCCTTAATAGTAAAATTCATGCATATGGGTCCCAAAGTTGGTAAAAATTGAGCATGAAGAAATTTTTTCTATATTTTTTCTAAAATGTTAATTTATTGATTTATTAAGTATAAAAGTGATAATAAGGTATATTTTAGACAAAATATCCTGGATGTAACCCAGTTATCATCTCTCATTCATTTGTTCTTTCTTTATAAGATATTTTCACCAATTTTTTCTATTTTATTGTGATGTCTATTATATAAAGTAGACAAACATATGTAAATATTTACCAAAGTCATTAATACCTATTCTACCATAGTTTTCAGATTTTTTATTTCTTATTCCCTAAATTTCAGTTTTTTAGAGCATAAAATTTCTTCTAATTGAATATTTATCTACCAAACATTCTCAATGAGTTGTGTCATATTAACTCATGGTTGGTGGTTCTTTGCTATTTCCTATGTTATACATATATCTATGAACTACATCATAAATTCACATGGGTAGGGTCATGTGTGTGATTGGGAAGGGAACCAACAAATGTTTATGTGGTTTCTAATTGAAATGTAGGGGTAGTATTGTTTGGTGAATAAAAGGGTTTTTTCCTTGTATGATTTGTATTTCTTTGTAGTGTGGTTTAAGAGATTCATGTACATGTTGAATTACTTAGTAAAGTTATGATTCATGTATTTTTCTAATTGATTTTATTACTTGGGAATGGGATGGTTTTAAAATGTATGACTATGGGTGATAGTGATTACCAAGAATAAAAAAACAATGATTCATCGATATGATGCAGATTCTGTTGAACATTATTAAGGGTGATGATAAAGGTTCATTAATGTTTGATCTTGGGATGTTTTTGATTCCAATCACCATGGAGTCTAAGGACATTGGGTTCATGTTCTCATAATATAGGGATAATGGGGAGATTTTTAATGTTGTATATTTAGTGGTATCCTCCATAGTTAGGCAACATAGGGTGTATAAGAATGAGTATCATCGATATGAAGGTAAATACACCATAGATTTCCATAGTTGGTAATATAAAATACCTCAAGATAGAGGTTTAATACTTTACAAATATGTAGGATATGATAGAGATGATGAAATGAAATTTGAAAACGATGGGTATGGGCATGCCTTGGGTTTCATCTGGATATTGATCTGATGTCCAGTAAAGGGTTTTGAAGATGATGGGTCTTGTGAAATGGCATGGAAATGTTACATTGGGGAATCATAGTAGATTTTGAATGTTAATGTCATGTGACAGGGAATTGTTTGTAACGTTGAGGGATGTTTTTGTGTGATAGACTATGGATGTATCATTCCACTCTAACACTGGCAGAGGTAGGTAAAATCTCACTCGGGGCTTATTGATCATGTTTAGAGTTGATTTTGTGTGGGATTATTGTCATTTATTATGTATTTTATACACTTGTATACATGTGAATATTATCTAAGGACCCAATTGGTGGTGGCCTAATGAGTTCATACTCACAACTTTCATGGGCCCTCTGGGATGTGTTCAAAATTTATTTATCATGGAATAACTATGGTAAGGCTTCATAATCAGCATCCTAGTGGAGATGGATATACATATAGTGCACATGCATGATGACATAGTTTTTTAATGGGTAGACTGGTTCCTTAGTTTTATGTATTTTATTTTGGTTACTTCATAAATGAATATATGTGATTGGCGTATAGGTAATCCCTATGAATCTTTTATAACTACCATGGAATTTTAGTTATTTACTATTATTATAAAATGTATGTTTTGGATTTTGGATTTAGAATAACTTAAAGTTTATTATGATGTTTTTGTATTATTATTGTTTTTGTTTATCTTTAGATTTTATATTATCCTTAATATCACCCTTTAATCCCACTTGGATACTCAAATACCACTAGTATATAGGGGCACATGCCAAATGTTCAGTGGTTCTCTGGTTTGGTTACTATAGAATGAGACGAGTTAGGAAGTTAAAAAGTGGTATAAGATTAGAGTGTTTATAAAGCTATAAAAAATTGAGTCTTGGTTGTTATTTAGGTTGTGGTAGATGGAGACTTATGAAAATGTTAGAAAATGGGATTAATTCAATTCTTTGTTCCTAGAGAACCCAAGTACAATATTATGTGTAATTTACAATAGGAATTATGATTTTTGTTTTAGGTATTGTTCATATAGTTGAGTTATTTGATTTTGATAAATGGGTATTTGATGTAATTTAATTTTTTTAGAATTTTGGACCCTAGAGGAAAGATATAGTACTAATGAATAATTTTTTCATGAAAATATCATATGACATGTATGTGATTATTGTGATTTTTATTTTGGTTATTATAAAGTAAATTTGTTTGGTTGTTCAAAGTTTTAGCAAAAAACTATATGGTGTTTTACCATATACCTTCTTGGTGGAATTTTACTGATCTATCCTGAGTAAATGTTTCTTAGTGTGAATAATTTTTTGGATTATATTTTCATATAGTGTGTGTTATACCTAACCCTAATATGGGTAGGTAGGGTTGTGAGGTGGGATTGTATCAGATACGGGCGTGGTAGGTATATGTAAATGATTTTGGTTTGTTCTTACTTTCATAAATTTCTATATTTTTGATATCTAGATTGTTATATTTTTATTGATAATGAATATTAATATTCCATAATTCCTCAATCTAGTGGCTGAATGAGTAACTTAGGGTGAACCTAGTTCAAGTAATTTAGAGTATTGATTAGGGAACTGAATGAGTAGAGTCATCCATGGAATAATTTATATAGGGGTTTGAGTTTCAACAACCACCTTTTTTCAAGGGATATGGTGGACCCTAGGTAGTGGAGTATAAGATTAAGAATCTATAGGTGTGTTTATTTTTATTTTTATTGATGGTGTCTTAAGATGAGATCACAAAGGTGTGGTGATAAGAGTAAGGTTTTCATCAATCTATTAAGGTACATGTACACATCTTAAGGTTTTCCTCACTTGTAAAGGAAGTGAAACATGAAATGATAACTAATAACAGACTAGTTATTGCGAGTATACTGAGTTGGATAGTAGTGTGTGACATGACTGGTGGTGTAGCTCTAGGTTGTTGGATGTGGGAACATTAGGAGACCCAATAGGTATGTCAATACAGAGGTTTGATGATTCCACCAAGGAGTGGGTTACTTGTAAATTATATTTAGTGTTAGAAAATAGGGTCTATTTGGGGATACTTTAAGTGAACACTGATTTATTTTTTGGTATGCGGTTAGATGGGACATCTGGTGTGGGATTTTCAGATGACCACATTACTAGCTAGGGGTCATGGATAAAGATAGACCCAAGAATCCATGGCAGGATCGAGAGTTGAACCAAGTGTGAAAACCTTGGTAATGATAATAATAAATCAATTTATTGTCTTATTAATATTCATGATTATATTTTATGGATTTATATTCACTATACTAATATTAAGTACGTTTTCAAACAAAAAATAAATATCTTTTTCTAACAAAATTGTTTTTCAAAAATTATATGGATTTATTTTAAAATTAAATTTATATACATATTAATTTAATTTTATAGAATTGAATTTATTTTTTAAATTAGTAGATAAAATTTATCTTAGTTTTAATATCTAGTATACTTAAAAATATATTGTTTTTTGGGAGAATAGTGAAAAATACCAATTTTTATAAAATCTAGAATTTATTTTCTATTATTCAAAAAGTACCATTTTATTTTTTGTTGGTTTTAAAATAAAAATATTCAAATTTTAATTAAAATAATTTAATTAATTTTATATGAACCAATATTATAATTTATTTTTGTGTAAATTAATTTTTATGTTTAAAACACAATTTTCAAGAAAATGGTTTCCCATTGAGTTTTGTGTTCTTATTTTTTAAATTTATTTCTACCACTTACATAGATTTAATCATGAAAAATGGATTTCATATTTTGAATTTGGAGTTTAAAATTTTTTAATGAGGTCAATTTGATTTTTTTCATAATTAATAGTGACTATGAAAAATTGTTATCACCACGGTAACAGATAAAACAAGGTAATTAGGGTTAAATATTTATGATAAGGTCAAAAAATATCATCTAAAATATTATTGTAAAATATCATCTTCACCCTTATTATCTAATATTCTAAATTTTATTTATTTAGTGCCACTTTACCATGAATAATAGTTTATATTATTTAAAAACATTGAATAGTTATAAGTGGCCCACTCCCCTCACTTATAATAGGAAACCTAATTTCCTATATTATCGACATACATTGAGCCATTTATCTCAACCAGTCCCTTCCCAAATACCTTCCCAAAATACCTCCTCACTTGCTAGAGGTCCTGGTCTCACCAAATAACCAATCCTATAAGGATTAAGTTGTATTACAAATGATTTTTCCCAAAGAGGAGTTATGAATCTTAACTGAGGGTTTTCATGTATATTTATTCTTCTACCCATTTATAATATTATTTAAAAATAATGATATATTAAACTAAATATCTTCCGTATAATAAAATTTTATTATGTTTATATCATAACCCTTTTCATCTTCTTTTTCATCGTATGAGAAATGAAAACTTCACTTTTATGTACCTATGGACTACAACCTCTATGAAGCGATGTGTTTTGTGTTTTAATAACGAGATCATATGGATAGTGAAAATGATAGATCAAATGAATATATATATTGTATTTATGAAATTATTATAATTATTTTAATATAACATGCTAGATATCTTCTTACCCTTCGTTTTATTAGAAAATTGTGATGTCACACATGTGTACGTGTGGATTACCACCTCCACAAAGTAATGCAATTAATTTTTCATTACTGCCTCAGATTGATGGGAATAAGGATGGAAATAATGAATAAATATTACATTTATAATATATTTCTTATTCTATGAAAGTAAATTTTTATATAGTTTATTTCTTTTCCACCAAGTAGGAAAATTAAAACTCCATTCATGCGTACATATAGACTACCATCTATATTGAATGATATGTTTCAGTTTTCATGAAAACTGTAAAGCCTAGGTGTATAAAGTATATTATATTTTTGGAAATAATTTTACATATTTATTAGTGATTTTTATTTTTCATTGGAATTCATAATTGAATTTTGAGGGTTATAACTACTCAAGGAGTCATTTAGGAAGTGGAATATGGGTTTGGGTTGGTGGTGGATGTGTTCAGAGGACTGGGGAGGTTATATGGACTATTAAAAGGATGTTTTAGTTTCATGTCTTTTTGGTACAAAGCTAGTGGCTAATATGTGGTGTGTCTAGTATCCTAATA
Organism: Viscum album; assembly: GCA_963277665.1. NCBI lineage: Eukaryota > Viridiplantae > Streptophyta > Magnoliopsida > Santalales > Viscaceae > Viscum > Viscum album. The sequence goes on from OY728139.1 coordinate 415,770,539, forward strand.
AGGGATTCTAGACACACCAACTAGCCAGAGAGGGGCCATTGGCTAGTCAGTAACCCCTTGGATGATTTTTTAATGAGGGGTAGCCCCGTTAATTTTCCAAGGGCTTCCCCCTATTCCTATCTTGTGGTCTTTATCCCAAAAAATGGCCAATAATAATTACCCAAATTCATGGAATTCCCTCCCCTATTCTATTGATGATACTCCCATATCTGGTGTCTGAATCAAGTATCGTTTCTTGTGATGCAAAGGCAAAGGTAAGGCCACACATCCTCTCCCCTCATTTTTTTCTTTATTTTATAATTAGGTTTTATTATAATTTTTAATGTATAATATGTCCTTTTTTATGGTGTTTTTATGGATTATCATTTTATCATAATTCAATTCAAACTGGTGGATGATTTTGGATTAGTGGGATTCCCTAGGAATGAGGAAGGTGGTCCTTAAAATCTAACATATAGTCTTACCATTTTATAAATGTTTTTATAATGTGATCAATAAATCCATGAAGGGTCTTGAATTTATTTAAATTAAATTTTTATGTTTGGGTTCATCTTAGATAATTTTTCTATTTAATATGACTTGGGCCACCGAAAAGTGGTAGTTCTTTGAGTGATGCACTTGGGTAGACTTTCCATGAATAGTCTTGGGGTGAGTAGTGATTATCTTGTATATAAGCTAATATAAATATTTAATTGAGATTGATAGTTTTGAAATAGAATTTAACAACCATTAGTAATTTTAGAATGAGCTGGACGACTGAATTAGTCCTTTTGGGTAGTGATCGCTATATTATAAAATGGTTTTAACTCTTGAAATGAGTTTAATGGAATGAAACACATTGTTTTTGAAAACAAGAAAATTATGTTGAACTGTATTTTAGAGGGAAGTATATAATTTTATGAAAAATATCCAAATTATAGTGAGATTAAGAACTATAATAGTGAATTATGTGGATGATTATTTAAAATGGGAATGGTCAACTTGTTAATTGTTTAGAAATGTTAAATAATTATGTTGGTTAAATAGAGAACTAGTAAGAAATCTAAAATGTTTTTTCCATTTTATACTATGAATTTTTACATATTTAATTAATTCATTGGAAAATTTATAGGCTCTTATTATATGGGTTAGTGGAATGAACTCTTAAAATTATGTTTCTTGGAAATAAATTTATTTTTGGTAAATGGGATATACTAGTATAAATTGTTTATGCGTTTAATTTCTTAGGTGTCCATCTTGGATTCAATTTTGGAGATAAAATGAGAATAATTCCTTGAATTTGTGTGGATTATGTTAGGAAACTCACTTAGATGCCATGGGATTTTTCCTCATTATATCTAAGGATGTCCCAATTTAAATAATTCAATAAGTTACCTCAAATTCCTCACAGATTTATTAATTTGAATTTCTTGTAGAGGATCCCTCATGGATTTAGGTGACATATTTTGTTTTTAATTCCATAGAATATTTTTGTGGAATCTCTTAGGATCCCCTTATGGATGATATGGGATGAGGTTCCTAGATTCATCTTGATTATACAAGTCAAAATTCCATGGGTGTGGGACTATATTATGATCATCCATAGACATTGAATGACTTAGACAAGTAGTTCATATTATTCAACATAGATAATACAATTTGTGGGTTATTTAGATTCACCTGGATGGAACTGAGAGGAAAATCATGGATTAATTCCTTAAAAAATGGATTTAATTTGTTATAGGGGAATTCTTGACCGATCCCCTAAAAATTCCATCATGTTTTCATGGCTGTGCTTTCCTTTTTTATACAACTTGGAATCGACATGAGTTATGATATCTAAAAACCTGATCAGAGATATATCAAAAATGGATGAAGTAGTTTTAAAACTATGTTGGGTTTTACCATAGACCTTGAGCATTGATGGTTTATTTTATACCTTTTCTTATATAATGTTAAAATTCTAAATTTTTTAAAATCCAAATGGTATTTATTTATCTCTAGAAACCTTGCATGCCCTCTCTTATGAAGTTTTTATTTTAGGGATGCTATTGGTGGAGACCTATTAAGTTTTAATTACACCCTACTTAAGAAACAATGGTACTTGGGTGCCCGAGTAGATGAAAATTAGATTAAAGGTATAGTTTGTGAAACCATTTGATGTGTTGATTGCTTAGGTTTTTCTTAGCTTGGGTATAGCGTGGACACCGAGATTGAGAAGGGATCAAGACTGGAATAAAGTTGAGTATTATTTTATTTTTACATGGTTCCATTATATCTAGCAATTGATTTAACCATAGGGGATCATTTATGGATCATATGGAATTACTCCATTATTTTATATCATTTGATGGTGTAGTTATTTTCAACACTTATCCTACTTTATCTACAATGGTTATTTAGTCTAGTTTATATGATTGTTTTTTATTTTTTTATTGGATACTCTAGCTAGAGTGTATAGCCACTACACGAAATACTAATAGACCATTTCTACTAGTTGTTAACCTCTAGTGTATGGCAAGGCATGCTTAAGGCCATGTGTTGTTTTGATAGGGGTGCTACATTTTAGTGTCTCCTGGGTTAGGATATTACAATGTGGCATCTAAGTGGTTTTAATTTTGGATCACTATTTGGATATGGTAGAAATGAGACTAAGAGTGTGTTTGAACATTTCCATGAGATCCTTCCTAAGAGTTATCAACTCACAAATGATGAAAAAACCATCTTTATAGAGATGGAACATATTATTCTTTGATTTTGTTTGTTTTATATTATTTTATTTTCAACTTGGGTGATTAACTTGATACACTAAGTTATTATTTATGGAATTTTAAATCTTAGCCTAATATAGTAAGAGGGTGTGTCTTTTTCCTTACATAATTTCAAAAACATATGGATTCATATGACATATATTATGTTAGGGAAATGGGTATTAGATGTCAATTTCATGTTGTTTGTAATTTGTATAATATTTTTTCATATTTACCTAATTATAATTATACTATTTATATTTTCCTATAGTCTATGGTTTTTTAGTGATAATGGGGTTGGTATTTAAGATATTTGTAGCCTCTTATATGGTTTTCCATATATTTCAATGGTGGCATCATACTTGATAAATGACCCAGATGATCTATTGACGCATAAGAATATTTAGTTGGATTGATTATGTATTATTTAAATAAGGTTATAATAAGAATCATATAATGTGTTTTACAACTCATCAAGTGAATGAAACTTTATTTGACCATTCATTGAAAATTTTAAAATTTTTTGGACCATGGATAAAATGAAATGTGTAACTTATGGAAAAGTGTAAATAAATTTTTAGATAAAAATGTTAGTTAAATAGAGTTCCAATAAAAAACCTATAAAGAATATTTATTTATATCGTGAAAATAGAAATGTATTTAATCAACCCTTAGGATTATGGAAGTACTAAAAAAACTTTTTTTTAACCTTAGGGGATTATTTATGGTGTGGTTTATCCAAGAGATCAAACCGGGATACGTTTGTTAGGATGGTTAGGAAGGCTTGGGAGGGGTGACATAGATGTGGTAAAGAAAATTCCCATAGGTGTCTATGCTCAAGAAGTAATGTAAGAAAATATATATAGTGCAGAGCACATCAAAAACTATTTGAGAATGTGACCGTTATTTAATATGAGTTTTCATGAGAACTGAGGATGGGGTTTCATGACACCGAAGTATTTATTCACTACTACAAATGATTCATTTAACATCACTATAATAGGCCTTTATCAGTGTTGACTACCAAAGCATGTTTAAAATCCCTAGTGTTTTATCATCTATTGAAAAGTACTAATAAATGGTCCTTTATTAGTGTTAAAAAAGAAATGATTAATAACCCCTTTATCTGTGTTTTTTAACACTATTAAAAGACCCTATTAACATTTATTTTTAGCACTGTTAAAGAAACCCTTTAATAGTAGTTTTTTTGGCGTTGATATAAAATAACCCTTTAATAGTGCTAAAAAAGTGCTGTTGAAGTGGGTGAAATTATATATATATTTTTCGAAAATCAATGAGCCTGACCCCACTTTAATAGTGCTTCTACCCCTTTAACAATGCTCTGCCCTATTTGCACTACCCTCTTTATCAGCGCTTTATATAATTCTAGCCTCCTGCACGCGCCCCTAACTCTAATGAGTTTCGAACCCGAGACCGGCTACTCATACACCAACACATTTTCCACTCACCTATATTGTTTTTGTTTCCATTTTATGATACATATATATAATTATATATATTTTTGTTTACTATTTATATATATGTTTTTATATATATAGATATATATTTAAATACATATATAAAATATGTTTTGTGTGTATGTATGTGTGTGTTAACAAATACATAAATACATACGTATATATACATATTTATATTTAGCTACATATATTATATATTAATATTTATATACATATATTAGAATATATAGATAAATATAAATTTGTTTGTCGATACACAATATATATATATATATATATATAAACATTATATATACATTGATTGTATATGTATATAAATATTCATACACTTTATTTTAAATAAAATGGGTATTATCTTTTATTTAGATAATTTTTATATATTGAGAAATATATTTTAGATGTTAATATGTTTAAATATATATTTATAATATTAATTTTTTATTCATGAATATATACAAATATGTATATATTGTTATATATTTGATTATAAATAACATTAAATTGTGAACAATAATAAAATTTCAAAGTTATAATATCAATATGAATGTAATCCCTAAGAATAAATTCTGTCCCCCACTGAAAAATGAAAAAAGGCCCCCTTAAACAATGTGGAAAATCTGTCGAATGTTCAAATTTTAGGGTACCCTGACTAAAAAATAAGTTTTTGAGGAGTTCTGGGCCTTTTTTGGCCTCAAAAGATGTGACCATGACCTACCATCTTCTAGGGAATACATCTCGTCATAATCTTCTATTTGAGATGTGGTATATCCTAAACAGACACCCGGATCAAAACTTATGGCAGTTTGAAATTCAAGTTTTGTTTTCAACTTATTTTAGATATTTTAATAATTTTTTGTTTTTTTATATTAATAATAATTCATTTGTGTTTCTCTAGGTTAAAAAAATATTAATAATAATAATTCAATAATTATTAATTAAAAATATTTTTCAAATTATTATATTATCAATTTCCACTAAATATCTTATAGAATAAGTGTAAATGCCAATTTATCCATATCCAGAACACATTTAAAAAATATATATTATATTTATATTTATATAAATATATTTATATATTAATATATTATTTTTTTATTAAATATATATTTTAAAATATAACCTTTATCAGTGATAGTAAAATATCACAGATGGGTGTGTGTGTGTGTGTGGGGGGGGGGGTTTATCAGTTCTTTTAAAAAAGAATTGATAAAGACCTCCTTTATCATCCATTTTTTACTAGTACTGATAAATACACCCCTCTATTAGCACTTTTTTACTAGTGTAGATAAAGGTACCCCGTTATTAGTGGTTTTTACTAGCTCTCTTAAGTGGGGTCCTTTATCTGTGTTTTTTACAAGAACTAATAAAGGAACCCCTTTAAAAGCACTAAAAAATCACTATTAAAGACCTCCTTTAACAAATATTTTTCTTGCACTGACAATTAGAGTCTTTAATAATGCTTTTAGCTAGAAATATTAAATCCCTAACACTGGTTAAATCCAGTTTTTTTTAGTGATTGTTCCATGATTATAATGGCACTCAGGTATAAGAGAGTTTGAACATATCCAATCATTGTGTTCAGTGAATGATTAGATGTGGGTTGTTAAGATTAGGGTATTAACTTAATGGAATGTTTATAAGAAAAATCCTATGGTGAGGATAATAAATTCAGTTTTGGGTGTGTGCCCCTTAGGATAGGTCGGTTGTTAACACGTGTGACCAGTCTTTTTATGGGAATGACAACATTGGATTTTGGTGCGTGGGTGGTCTCCATGAAATCATGATTCCACAGTGAATTATAGGGGTTGTTTCTATGTATTTATGGTAAAAATAAATGTGGTTGTTCCTACTTGGGGTGAGGTGGTTTGAACATAATATGTTCGATTGTCTTGGAATGCTAGTTCTTGGGTGAGAGTTTAGGGTTTAATGTGGGTGCTCAATGTGTAAATTTGGAATCAGATTAGTGGTTGGGTATGACCTCAGTGTTCTTGGATGATCATGTGATGCCCATGGTGATCAAGAAGTCACACTCTAGTGGTTTAAAGGTTCATTATTGGTGGAAACTGATAATTTTTGAGTTTGGTCAACTAAGGTATTTATCTAGAAAAGATATTAGGAGTTCGGTTCAGACTATGATGTACTAGGAAGTTTTGGATTAGTGCAAGGAATATGGATCAATAAGTGAGGTAGTATGTTGGTAGAAGATAAGCCTTTTTAGGAAAGTAAGTTGGAGGAGGTTCACCTTGTGATATCATGTGTAGTTGGATGTGGTGATTAGACAACTGCATCAAGCATGCCATTATTAATGTGATAGTTATGTTTTAGAAGTTAGCTAGGGATTTTCTTAGGAAAACATACATTTTTTAGGTTTTTCTTGTCAGTGAAGGTCCATCTATTTGGGTTTAAATTTTGGAATTAAGGTTGATAACTAGAATTATACCAGATTTATCATTAATTTTGAGGTTCATTACATTTTATATGGCACCAGGTTTGTTATTAAACATAATAATAGTGTTTTTTTAATAAATTATTTAATTGGGAGGCATCACGAGTCAACGATTGATTTTGTATGATAAGTTATTACTGGAGATAAGCATAGGACTAATGATAAATTGGATGAAAATGTGATCATGTTTTAGGATAGATAATATTGGGTGAGAGAGGTCTTGAGGTTTTGGAATTGAATTTTAGAAATGATTCATGTTTTGTCAAACTGAGTGTTTGTTTTTGAAGTGAAACTTGGTAAGTGATTTAAGAATTATAGAATGGAGAGGTCGATTATTCACGTTTTGATGATAAAATATGATCAGGTAATTCTATTAGATAACCAAAATAGTATATCAACAATGAAATTTTCTATGATGGGATGTTTGTATGGCATGGGTGTACGAACAATATTAGATTATCAATAAGAATTTGGATTTTTTGATTAGTGGATGGGTTATATTTTTTCACCAATGATCAGAATAAAATTTCAAAGTTTAAAAACCTTGAATGAATCCTTTAAGATTTGTAATGGGGGTTCAGTTTGGTGGAGGATGCTTTTAGAGGGTTTGGGAGGATCTAGGGCCTATAGAAATGCTACTGTAGTGCCACCAACTCATCGATATAGAGACACTAACTAGCTGGGGGTGTGTATAGTATCCTAGTTAAGGATTCAAGACACACCTTCTGTCCAATTCCCATTTGATAGATTTTTTAATGAGATGATTCCCTATCATTTTACATTAGACTTCCCCTCTTTCTCTTATTGGGGTAATGACCACCAAAATGGCCACAAACCTTATCCAAACACATGAAGGTCCCTCTCCTCTTACATGGGTGATCCTCCTTCATCTGGTCTCCAAATATAGAATAATCACTTGTGATATAAAACCATAGAAATGGATTCTCATACTCTTCCTAATTCTTTATTTTTTGGAGGTGTTAAAATTATTGATGTCTAATACAACATGTTTTTAGTATGTTTGTATAGTTTCTCATTTTATCTCGATTTAGGATGAATTATAAGTTTATTTTGGATGAGTATGATTTTTTGGGAACGTGTTAGGTTGTGTTTAAAACCTAATATATATTCATACCATTTTATGAGTGTTTTCATGAAGTAGTAAAGTTGTACATGCCATGCCATGATTTCAGTTAAATTAAATGTTTTATTCTTGGGTTTAGCTTAGTTAATTTGTTTATTAAATATTACTTGGAATAAAAAATTGTATTTCTTTTAGATATGTATTTGGGTATACTTGGACATGAATGGGATTGGTGTGAGCAGTGGGAATCTAGTATAAAAGTTTACAAGAATCTATAATTGAAATCTATGGTTGTGAAATGTAATTTAAAAACTATTGATAATTTAATAATTAGTTGGACAATTGAATTATACCTTTTGGGTTGTGATTGTTGAATTGTAAAATGGTTTTGAATGTGGAGACGAGTCTTAGGGAATTAAAAGTGTTATTTGTGAAAGTAGGGAATTACGTAGAAATGGATTTTTGTAGAAATTATATAGTAATATGGAAATAATTTAATTAGATTGAAATGGTAAATGGTAACAATGTATTGGGTGGACTATGTTTTATATTGAGAATTGTTAACTTGTGAATTATTTAGATATATTAAATTAAGGCATTGGTTAAATAAAGAAATAATAAAAAAATAGAAGGTGTTTTCCATTATAGATTTTGAATGGTCCCATATTTAATCAAGCCATGTAAAATTGATAAGGATATTATGGTATGGATTAATGGAATGGTGATGTTTCTTTTTAAAAAATGAATGTTTGGTAAATGGGTTGTACTGGCATAAATTTATGTCATTAGTGGAATTCATTAGGTATTCCCCTAGATTCAGTTTTGGACATGTTATTATAGGAATTCATTGAGTGAGATTAGATCCCATTTGGGGACTCACTTGGACACCATGTGAGGATGCCTCATTAGATCTAAGGATTTACAAAGTAATGAAATTCCATATGCTACCTCAAATTCATCAATGATTCATTACTATGAACAACTCAATGTGGCTCACCCATTAATTAAAGTAATGTATTATGTTTTTAATGACATTAATTAATGTTGTGGATTATCTTGAGATAACCTTTTGAATTATATAGGATGATATACCTAGATTTTGATTGATTACATAAGACAAAATTAGATGGGTTTGGACTATGATTCTGATCAAGATGGACATTTTGAATGCATTGGATCCAGGATTCCTTTGATTCACCTTAACTAATGACAAGGTTGGGTTCCTTGTATTTTCCTAGATGTAACTAAGAGTAAATTCATGGATTGAATCCTTAGATTATGGATCAACTTGGTGAGAGGGGAATGCCTGGGGGAGCCCCAATGGATTCCCTTATGTTTTCCTGGTTGTGGTTTCCATGGTTACACAACTAAGAACCGACATTAGTTATAATATCCATCACCATGATCATAGATACACTAGAGATGGATGAAGAAGGTATAGATCAATGCGAGGATTAATTGTAGAGCCTGATCATCAATGTTTTATTTTCATCATTTTGTTTTAGAATATTAAACTACTAAATTGTTAATGATATAAATGGTAATTATTTATTTAGAGAACACTTGCATGGACCCTCTTATAGATTGGTTATTTTTGGTATTACTTTTTTGGTGGGATAATAAGTTTTACTCACACCCTAATATATCTTACATGAACTTGGGTACACAATAATATGACTATTTCATTATAGGGGTAGGTTTGGGTAGGCGCCTGATGTGATGATTGTTTTCATTTTTCTTGGGTTTCTTGCTTTGTAGATGCCATGACCGTGTAGAAATTAGGACCAAATTGGGGTTGATTCACATTCTATTTCTCTCCTTTTTTCTATATCTAGTATGTGATACTCCCTTAGAGGGTGTTTTTATGTTACTTAGGTAATTACTCTTTTATTTTTTAGAATTTGATACTATAGTTATTTTCGAAACTTATCATGCTTTATCTATGATGGTTTATTGGTGTGGTGTATATGATTTATTTTAAATATGATACTTGGATACAATTACTAGAGTGTATAATATTGCTAAGATATCTTGATAGACCCTCACTACAAGTTGACATCCTTTGGTACATGGGAAGGCACACATAAGACCATATGGTGTGCCAGCCTGAGGCATGGGTTAGTGGATCCTGGTTCTGGGTGTTACAACCACTTTATATGTATGGTTATAAAATTATATTTAATGTATAAAAAGGATAAGTATTTCATTTCTAATATTTTTGAGATGATGGAATAATGAACCTTTTTACCATTGTCAACACACCAAATTTATTTTGAGTTTGTGATCCAAAAAACCTAAAAATGTCCGACATAAAATTAATTGACTTAGTAATTTAATGAAACATCATAATAATTGAAATAAGGGAAATAATGACAATTGAATGAAAATTAAAAATGTTCTGAATGAATTAATTAAATAAAATTGTTTTATTAATCATGAGTTAGATATAGACAGGGCTCAAGGTAAAGGATTTCTCATCATAATTTCCTTTCATTAAGGCTCATTCCATTTTAACCACAGGTTTTTTGTGGTGTATATATTGATATATATATATATATATTATCATTCCTTTAGTGAAATTCAATTTTTTACAAATCATTTTCATGTAATCTCCTTTAATGTTCTTTTAATTAAAAGTTATTAAAATACGTAAGGGAATTTCTATTAAAAATAACTTTTTAACATTCCCCAAACTCTTTTTATCCCATTCAAATATACTTTAAAATTTTATAAGAATATTATTCTCTAAAATATAATGATTATTTATGTCCTTTTTAACTATCCTTTTATTTTTAAAATGGTTTTAAAATAGAATATTTTCAATGTTATTCATATGGGTTATTTTTGAATTTTTACAAAAGTGAATATGAAATGTTTTCAAAATATGTGGTTAAATTGAATTCTCCCACCTGTATAGAAATTATCTATTATCAATATAACTCTACAAGTTATAATGATTTTTCAAAAATTAACCTATTCCTAATATTATATAAATATTTCAAATTTTGTTTTTTTTCAAAATAAAGAAATATTTATTCTCAATTTTATGTTAAAATGGAATGTGATTTTACTTATGGACTCAATTAATTTATTCAAGTGTTTATTATGTAAATTTTAAAGATTAAATTTTTTTGTTCATGATATGGTAATGTATCATTATAGAAGATGATTAGTGGCTTGATACAGCTCATGACGATAGGTGATACAAATATAGCTCTCCAATGCATTGGGTAATTGTTTTTCTTCAAAGGTTAAAAATGAAGAAGATAACATTAAAGGTTACTCAGATGGTTTTAACTGGGCATCCATTATTTTCAAATGAGTAAAATTGGGGTGAAGGCCTTCGGGCCATTGGAGGTGGTAATTTCTAATTTTATGAGGAATAAAATGTTTCTAAACTTTTAATTGTGAATGTTTTGATTTTCAAGGTATGTTTTCATAATTTATCATATAACACTTGTTTCCATCATTTTTTAATTATTCTAACCAGTTTGAAATGTTTTATTTGATATGTGATCTATTTTCTCATATGAATATGTTTTATTTTTGCGATTAATATTTTTTTGTGATAAATAATAAAATTTTAATTAGATTTAATGTTTTCACTAGAAAAATGAGTTTTATTTATTTTTAAACCCCCTACTAATGTTTCTTTCTCATCTCAAGTTTTCAAAAAAATTTCTCTAGATCTAAGGATGAGTAGGAGCTATAGAAAATTTAATATTTACACTACGGTTACCTGTATTAAAATAATAAGAAGTATCATTAATGAAACATTGGTGTAAATTTAAGAACCTTTTTTTTGTGGAAAAAAATTCCATTATGTGGAAATGTACACTTTATTATATAATAGTTTTTCACAATTCTCTAAAACTATAAATTTCAAAATTCTATAAAAATATCAACACGTAGTCCTTGCTATAAATAATGTAATTAGGGGTTGATTAAATTATGAGGTGTTATACCAAGAGTGCATAGTTGTGATACAATAACACATGTGGGATAAAGTAGTGTGTGAGATATCTAGTAGTGGGGTAATTGGACAACAATGGGTGTAAATACATAGGGATGACTGGTATTAAGAAGTTGAGATTTAGGTTAGCTACATGCAATCTAGTTAACTCTCACAAAGTATTCTGAGGATCCATTAATACTAAAATCTATGTTATGAGAATGATGGTTTTTTTATTGTATGAAAAATACTGGCACATTATGGGTACCTATGATAAATATAATTAATATATGTTGGCTGTGGTGTGGGATTCATAGATGACGTGTGATATGTGTGGGATGTATAGGAATCTAGTAAAAATTGGGCATCCGGTCTAATAAAAGAGTGTTGCGAGCAATAGTATGATGTAGTATATTGACAATTTATAACTCAAGGAAATTTATGCATAAAAAATTTGTACATGATTCATGATGATAGAAGGGTACAATACTATCGTCATATTAGGTTGATCAGTGAAGTTGATATTAGGTTAGTGAATCTTTTTGTGGAGAGTTCCACAAAAGGGACTGGTTGGTTTGAATTTGGGTAACATGATTGAATAGAAAAGGGAAATATGTGTTCAATGTCATGTCAGTTTTGGGGGAATATAATGAGTGGGATGCTTGATCTTATTAAAAATTCATTACTATGTGGTCCAAGATATCTTGGGTATGAGATATCATATGGAAAAGAGGTTATAAAGTTCTATGAATTTGGGAATGGTATTTTGGGTTATATATTTGATTGAGCATGTAATTTTATACCTTTTAAAAGTGTTAGGGGTGTTATTATAGGTTATAGAATGAGTCCTAATATTTTTCTTGGGATCGGGGGTTGATGGTTGTGAAAACAAGATATAAATCATTTTTAAAATTGGTATACAAGTTAGAAGTAATTTTTTTGATTTTTTCTACTATGAATTATAAGTTTCAAACGTTTTTGGATGAATTTAGGTTTATTTTTTAGATGAAATGATTATTTGGTAGTTTAGTAAACTCTTATACTTGGTATTCATTTTATGAAGCATAATATTTATCATGCGTAAAGGTTTTAGTGTTTGGAAATTTTTTTCATGTATGATATATATGATAAAAACTGTGAAGTGTTGTGATAAAATATCTATGTCTTGAAAATACAATGTATTGAAGATAATCATAAGTATGGGTACCCCATACGTAAGAGTAGATACCTCATATATGAATATGGATATGTGTGGGTAGAAACAATATCATATAAAAGTACATTTGAGTGTCCGTGTAATACATAAGACTAAATACATATGATATGTAAGAGTATATATGGATTAACCAAATAAATGTTAGAATAAATTTATAGTAATAGAAATATATATGTATTACTTCCTGATACCGAAGACTTACTCGGTGTTAGCAAATATGGAAAAGTCTTGGGGTACCTGTGAAATATTAGAGTAACCTTACGGGATGTGTAATGGTATCATTGAGTACCTAGTGTTTTTAAATTTGGATAAATATTGGGAGGCCATATGATAACAAAGGTTCTTTTCACAAAAACTTAGGGTTCATTTCCTTATTGAAAAATGAGATAAGTGTTGATGGATTTATAAAACGTGAGGATCATTGGGGAAAATACATAAGGGTATATGCATTTGTCTAAGGAGTGATACATAAGGGTAAGGTCTAGACATAAAGTTCCCAATGTTTATTAAAATTGAGTCTCATGGCCTTTTTTTCTAGTTTTATATAAAATTATAATTAACTAATTTATTAAGTGTAAAAGTGGTAATTAATTCTATTTTTTTATAATATCATGGTTGCACCCTAGTTCTTACCTCTTTTTTTATCCATCATTTTTTCTTGAAAGATATTCCCTAATTATTGATGGTTTTTTATGCCATATATTATAGGGAGTATTCAAGGGTATGAATATCTATCCCAAAGAGTTTAATACTAGTTTCTCTCATCGTTACTTATTTTTTCTATTTACTATTCTACGAATAAAGTTATTTATGATGATTTGATTTCATCGAATTAATGAAATTTCATTACAAGTGGAGTCTTTCACATGGGTAGGTTAGTGTGGGTGACCATAAATGAAAACTAATGAGCTTTCCATTGTTTGTAAGGGATACCAAGGGGTACTCTCATTCATTAAATGAAGGGTTTTTTTTCTAGTATGGTTTTTATTGCATTGTGGTGTAGTTTAAAGATTTGAAGAGCATAATGAATTATGTGACAGAGTGGTGATTAATGTGAATTTATAATTAATGTTATTCCTTAGGAAGAATATCATCATAACCCTTATGGTAGTGGGAAATTTTTATCACCAAGAATGGTGCAATGGTGGTTTACCAGTATAATGTAGACGGTGCTGAAAATTACTATAGGGGAAAATGAGGTTCATCGAGGTATGGTCGTAGGATATTGGTGATGCTTCTCTCTATAGGGGATGAGTCCTTTGGGTTCATGTTCACATAATATAGTTCCCATGAGTTGTTTTTGACCAATATTTATTTAGTGGTATCCTCAATAGTATACACTTATAGGTAAATGATGATGGGGTTTATTGATATAGAGGAGGAGGTACTGCAGTTGGACACTATTAATGGTATGTGATACCACTAGATGAGAGTGGTTTTCTCACCATATATTAGGGATGGGATCAAGTCGATGAGACTAACATAGAAAAGGATGTGTATGGTTATTCCTTGATTTTCATTGAGTTATTGTTCCCATGGTTAGTAAAGGGTTCATATGACCATGGGTGTTTTGTAATCATTTTTGGAGGTTCAATTGAGGCATCATGGTTGATTTTGAATGGTGACAAAATGTACCAAAAAACTGCTTGGAAGTAAAATGGAATTACCAATGGGATAACCTATGGATGTATCATTCCACTCAGACATTAGCCATGGTAGGTAAAGTCTGAGTCTGGGATGGTTTAATATTAGTGTAGTAAGACTTATGTTGTTTTTATTTATAATTATTATAATTTTTATACAATGGTATGCATGTGTATATTAGTTAGAAACACCATTGGTGGTGGCCTACTATGTTTATACTCACACCCTGCATGGTCCCTCTAGGATATGCCTGGACTTTATATCTCTTGGAATATGTAAGTAATTTCTTTCACTTAGATCCTAATAGATATGGATGTGAATATGGTGAATATGATGGATGATATGCTATTATTGATGGTATGATATGTTCTTCAGTTTTAGGTGTCTTATTTTGAATACATCATGCATATATATAACTGATCAATGTATAGGTGATATCATTTATTATTTTAGGACTTATATAAAATTTAATTTGTTTACAATGCTTATAAAATGCATGTTTTGTCTTTTCGTTGCATATAATGTAATTTTTATTCCACTATGTTTGTATTATTCTTATTTTTTATCTATAATTGGTATAGTATCCCCATTATTACTCTTTAGACTTGTGATGTGAGTTAGAATACATTAGAATTTGGTGATCATACTAAAGGTCTAGTGGCACTCTAGTCTGGTTACTGTAGAGTTATCTAAGTAAGATCATTACACATGGTATTATTTTTAATGTGTATGATGAATCATGTGATTTAATGGATGGATATAAATAGCAATGAAATATTCATGCCATGAGGTAGAATATTTTATATCACAAATGATATGACATTAATTGATTATATCAAGATAGTATTGGTCCCTTCCATATTAATATATGAATATAAAATTATCTCTTTGATTGAAATTAAATTGTTTGTCCAAATACACAGTTGTGGTAGTATATATACGAGTTCTTTTTGAAAAGTCAATGAATGTTTAATCGAGATTATAGGTTGATGAAAAAAATTTGCATCTTACTTAAATGAGATATAAAAATACAAAAGTTATATTACGTGGAAACATTCATAGAAAGTTTATGGTAGTTACTATATTAACTCCTTTCTTAATGGTATCCATGACATGCTTCTAGATGTTGATCTTGAACATTAAGTAAGTTCACATAATTCCATTGATAATGGTGCCTAGAGGGTCACACACTAACTGTATCTCGAATATCATTAAATTATATTAAATTTTATACTAGGAAAAGATATTTTTTTTGTGAAATAATAATTATTCAATTAAAGTTAAAAACCTAAATTAAATCATAAAATATTCATGTTTAGAAAATGTTAGTTTAATTTTATCTCTTGATTTATATTTTAACAAGTTAATAAATAAGTAAATATTTATTCAAGAGTTTAATTAATAGTTTAATATAAATATTTGTTTAGTTTCATGAATATTAAAATAAATAATTATTTTTAATTTTAGTGAATATAAAATTTATATATTCAATTATCGAATGGATTATATTTATTTTAATATTTTTATTATTATTCAAGGATTGATAAATTCTAGTGGAGGATAAATGATCCAAGTTAATAGTTTAATGGATGTGATTTATTTTTAATATTTCATTATATATAAATAAATAATTATTTATATAAAAATTTATATTTGTAAAAACCCATTCCCTGGATATGATAATAATAATAATAATATTATTATTATTTTATATATGTTTTAACTTAGATTAAATATTTAGATATGAGTTATTGTGTTATTTTCAACTGTTGACCCCTAAATATAAAATTAAAGATATATAATTTTTTTCATGGTATGTTTCTACACAACATAGATATTCTTTATGTAATTCTATTAACCCCCTAGAGAGATTCATCCTCCCATATTGCCTAATAAGAATAAAAAGAGAAAAAAATAACTCCTTTTGTTCAATGATGAATGTCATGAAACACTAAGTTCCTCCAGAATAGCACTCAAAACCCAAATAATGAAACTAAAAGATTCATGGAGCACATGTAGATACACCTAGAGAAATCATCACATAGATTCCTCCCCATAAAGACATTACAATGAAAATAAAAATTAAACCCTGATCAAGATAATTATTGAATTTGATTTAATTATATTTCTAAATTTATTATAAATTTAATGTGTGATATCCTCTCTAGAATATTATATAGTTGCATTCATCAAGTTATTATATCATTATACCATAAAAAATTGGAGAAAATAAAACCAAACACCCCTCTGACACTTTTATTTCAACCTAGAACCTTCACATAGTTCGCCAGAGAATAGTCAATGAGATAGAATAGGGTTTTTTGTCCTTAGTGCTTGTCTAGGAGCTCTATTGGGCTCATGATATTCTCTTCTACAACATAAAATATAGGTTTACTACATGGTTTAATATGTTATTACTTAATATATTACATAACTGGATAATGGTGATGAGAATAGAGGATCATGATCACGATGATGATGATGGTTAATTATAGATCATGGAGGATCTCAAAAGATGTCATATAAGTGAGACTAAGCCATAGTAAGGGGGTATTTGTACACTATTTAATTTTTATCTATTTCAATCTCTTGAATTTTTTTGTTTATATTTTGTATGACTGGCTTTTTGTTTGATTGAATCCAATGTGTGTGATATATGACATATTCTCATCTTAGTCTCAACATGAATCCTAAAGATGTAAGAACTCAATTTTTAGATAGTGTCCCTTTATCTCCATTTTTTATATTTTACATTTTTAGTATTTGTTATAATTATTTATATATATTTCATTTTGAAACCTTGGATCCCCTTCCCAATTTAGATATTTTAATTTCTTGAATCACAAAAAAATCATGGTGTGCACTTTACATTTTCATTACTGATTGTGATCAACCTACTTATGCTGAATGTACACTAATGTTGGATTAGAACACATTTTATAACATATGGTTATCTATTTAGAAGAATGTAAGTCATTATATATATTAATATAAATTTTTAAATGAATTTGTAATTTTTTATTATCTCATTTATTATTATATATTTATTTTAGTTGTCCCATATAATTCTCTATTTACAAGAATAATATTTAAAATTGTTTTATTCATGTTTTGTTACCATTTATTGATGATTACATAAGAATATGATGGGTTTTATTGGGTGATAAAACTTATCAAAATTTAATGAATAACATTTACTGAAACCTATACATTCACAAGATCATCCTTCCATTTTTAAATAAATAAATAAATGACATATTATATACCTTTTTCTTGGTTGATCCTTAATTTCCACAAGAATTTTAATAAGAGATTAACATCGACCACTATGAAATAGCCAATAGATTTCTTCCTCATAATATATACCTAAAAAATATGAATCTCCCAATTCTTGGGAAGGATATATATTCCAAATAGTTTTATAAAACATTAGTTTGGGAGAGATAGAGATTGAATTATTTTGATTAAGGAGTTTTCATAGCATTCAAATACAATAAAATAAAAATTATGAGGCTCTATACAAATACATCCAAGGAGACTCCTTATATTATAAATAGTCAAATATATTGATTGATAATTTTATTAAACATTTCATGAGTTATAACATTTGTATATATGGGATTTTTTTTGATATTTTCAACCTCTAAATAATTTATTTGGACATTCTAACTGCTTAAATTACCATAATGTGATATTAAAACTGATGTATGATAATTGGAGAGGAATATGAAGGTTGAGACACATGATATCATATATTATATAAAATATCTATGCATGATGAAATCCTCTGAAATTATTGATATATGAATTTGACCAGTTTTATATTGAACCTCATGCGTTTTGGTATATTTAAGGTATTGTAGGGGTCTAAGGTTGATTGCGCTCATGTTTAAAGAAAATGAGTTTGATATGGGAATTTTAAAAGTTAAAATTTCCCACCATATTTATAATAGAGGTCCACCAGAGTTTCATTGGGTGAGGTAGTTGTTATTTTCACTATCAAAATGACTCTATTGGGTGAACAAGAGAAAAAAATTTTCCACCTGAGTTTTGGAGGAGTCCCATTAGAGTTATTGTGGTCCCAGTCTTAATTTTTATAATTAAATTAATTTTGAAGGATTTTAAATGTTATAATT
Organism: Viscum album; assembly: GCA_963277665.1. Taxonomy (NCBI): domain Eukaryota; kingdom Viridiplantae; phylum Streptophyta; class Magnoliopsida; order Santalales; family Viscaceae; genus Viscum; species Viscum album. The sequence goes on from OY728139.1 coordinate 415,789,224, forward strand.
GTGGAATTGAACTCATTTACCTTTATAGGATATGTAAAACCTTCACAATCACTTATATTTCCATTCTTATCCTTCAATCAAGTATCTTCATCACTCAGTTGTAGATCAAAGTGTTTTATATCACATGGGAGTGCTACAGGGGATTCTAGCACCCATCTCCCCATTATTAATGCTTTTCCTCATTATCTCACCACGAATCATCATCTGAACCGTAATTTAGGGGGATTTTGTTAGGATTCATAATTGATATAATTTTATGCCAAATTATTCAAGGATTATTGATGAGTATGACCTTAATAGATCCATTAAAGTGGTCCCTTTTTCCCTGATGATATTTAAAATCATATCCCACATTGTGTGAAATTAAAAAAATGATAATTTTTGGTGTATTACAAATAATTAGATTAATCTATTTTTCATAAATATATATGGTATTGGTATATCCCATGAACTCCATAAGAGGTTTGTAAGAGGTGTGTTAACACTGATGGTCACGTATGACCATTTTTTATATGAATTCGAGTTTAAAACCATGAATTTCGAATAAGTATGTATTTGTATGAATGATTATTGACCCTAGGATCCTAGTTTGGTGTTCTTATCTTTTCCTTAGTAAGGTTTTGGCATGGGAATGTTCTACACTATTGGTTATTGGGCCTTAATAAAGGACTTTGAGTAGGTTATTGGCTTGAGGTAATAATCATTGACACCTTAAATAATTATAAATTATTTATATTGGACTTAAATCATAAATCATTCATTTAAAATGGATACATGGTACTAGGTGGTGAAACACCCCCCTAAATATGATTAGTGGTGGTAATTCATCCACTATTTTCTATCAAATTTTATCTCATACACTTGAATTGGGATGGTGATGCACTGTTCACAATGAGACCAATGAATTTGTGGAAACACAGTGCACTTGTAATGATGTTTCAGAGGTATAATTTATACTTGAGGATTTGTGTTGGTTCTATATAGTGTGCTTATAGGACTAGTCTTAGCAGGGAATCATTCACATGGAAATAGATCTTGGTTATATATCATCCACTAAGATACTGGAAATATTGGTGAATCATCTATCAAAATATTATCATTGATGGTGTAATTTCTACCTTATAATTGATGATAGTATTACATCATCCATATGAGGGGTTGATTCCTAGGGGGAATATCCCACTCATTGTGTGTTGTATTAGTGGTATATCATCTAACTGAGTTGTGTGACAATGATATATTGTCCAACTATGATTGTTCAATGGTGGTAGATCATCTATCTAAGATTGGTGATTCTTAAATCATTAAGAAATATCTCACTCACCGTTGATATTGGATGGGTGATAAATTATTCACTTAGATAGTCTATGATGGAGATTCATAATTCACATAGTATAATTGATGGTGATAGATCATTCACCCTTTTTATAAAATGATGAGTGATATATCATTCATCCTCAAGGTGTATTTAGACTAAGGATATAGCTTCCAATTCTAAAACTGAATGATGTAGGCATTTTTTCATATGGTTTGGATATAGAGAACTCCAAGTATTGACATGTAACATATTTATTTTCTTTATTATCACTTTTTATTAAACATTCATGCTTAATTACGGTACTTTATATAGATATTTATAGTATTAGCATAGATTCTTGTACTAACACCATTCTTAGGCACTATCGTTCTTTTGTAGACTTTATGTTTCCTGACCCAAGTAAAAGAAATGACCCTGATTCTATAGATGGATAATATTTTTAAGGTAGATCAGTGTTGAGGGATGAGACTAGTCCATAACTTAATATTTTTTTGGAAGTCTCATTGCTTTTTCTAATTTTTTTGACAATGTACTATATGATCTACCCATGTGAAATATTGTTTTGGATGTATAACTTGTATGATATATACATTATATCATTTTTTAATAGTATGAGGATGATATATACTACTAGAAGACATTTATATATAGTATATATTTTAATTTTTCTTTTATATGATAGTAACCATTTCATTGATATTTTTTCATTTGTGTTTTTATGGTTATCTATACCAAAGGGTATAGTTTTTAAAGTAGTTTATATTGAACCTAACAACTAGTTGATCACCTCTAGAATACAGGGAGGCACACTTGAGGTCTGAAACGACCTGGTTAGATCATAATAATGGTGAAACATATTTGGGATGTTATATAGATCACCATGATATAGCCACCCTCATTATTTCATTGTTCACTCTAGAATTGAACATTATGTGTTCTAAAAAAACATGCAAGTTTTTATAATTTAGTACATGTTTTAAATAATATCCCACTTACACTAAGCTATATAAACACAACAAATGTTCAACTTTTGTCACATCAATTTTAAAAAATTGTGATTCAATATCCAAAACTATAAGATATCTTTAAAATCTTTTTTTGGAAATGTTATCATTAATTTTCACCAATGTAACAACTTTTGATAATTTATCCAAAACTTATTTTAGTGATTATTTGAAAAAGAAATTAGGGAAAACCTTAATGTTTTGTAGGAATAATTTGTAACAAAACTCAATCCTCATTCACACTACCACAAAGTGTGACCCAATGGACCGTTGTTACACTTACAAAAAATACAAATTACCTTATATATATCTTTATGAAAAGTGTGTCTTATAGAAAAGGGTCAATTATATAAAATATATAATGGGATGGAGAATGATCTCTATCAAACATATATATCCTCATACTAGTGTCCACAAACTATATCATATACAAATACACATAATCATCCAATCCTTGTGTATAATTCATAAAGTTACAATGGGACACTAAACATGTCAATCCCATATATCATATGCATACATTTTTGATTCTCTAAGTCTAGACGGATCAAATTGGTGATAACATCACTTATAATTAACCCAATTATAAAATTACATCACATTCCCCTCATAAAGATAGATAAGAACATCAAATTATAATTATATAGAAATAGAAAAAAACCTCTTTATTCTAGATTTATCAAGGTTCCAATATTCATACTCATCAAAAAAGGGAAAAAATATTATATTCATTAAGCCTCAACCTATGAAATGATCAAAAATATACCCAAACAACCTCTTATTAGATATGTAACCATATTGGTGTGAGAAAAGGTTTTGTAATGAATTTTTTTTTGAAGTTATTCCATTTTGAAAATTTTAAATAATATTTTTTAAGTGATTCATAGAGTTGGTGTAATGTTTTAGGTATCATATATTCCCAATATCAATAGATAAAAAATATTAAATATCGTAACTCACTTGTGAGAAAAGTTTCAAAAATAATATATTTCTAACTGAACAGAGTATCAAACGGGTAAATCGAGATCACTATTAAATCTAGAATACATGATTTACTTTAGGCATGATATAAGTTTAATTTTTGAAGGATGATTTAGTGTTGCATTGTTTTTGACATAATGAAATAATTAAATTAAAATAATTAAATTATGTGTTTAATTTAATTTTTACATAAGAACTCTCTACAAAATCACCTTTTGTGCATACCCCTTAGGTTAACCACATAATCCTAAGGATTTGAGGGAGATAAAGAGATACCTCCCATGGTGGAGTTATTTATCAACAACTAGATTTTTGGATTAAATGATGGATGTAGTGGGGTTCATCAAAGAAACTGCCTCTATGCATATTCATCCCAATTGATCACTCTATTTTGAGGTAGGGATTTTGGTTTTTAAAATTATATACAAATTTGATATCAGTTCAATTGAAGATTAATCCTTATAAGAAATTAATCCATAATTGAACTTTACAAACCTTGTCATGTTGTGATTTTGTTTGTTTAAAATTATGAATTTGTTAGTCATCATTCATGTAATAATCAATTAACCATATTTAATCTTTATCCTAAATCCCAAGATCAATATATTAAACAAATATGAATAATGTGGGTAATTCACTATAGTGTTTTATGGTTTCATCCCTTTATTCTTCACATTCATCATTAGCCTATGACAATTTTCTGATTTGAATACAGATCTAGTTCAAATCATAATAAAACCATATATTTATGTTTATTTTTTCAAAAAATGGAAGTGATACATATTTTATGAGTGATGAAGATGTTCGACTATTCACTAAAATAATATGAGATTGATGACTAATGTTTTTATAAGGTAGCGTGCGTGTAAAAATCAAGAAAACAATGAGAGTTTGATTTTATTATGAATAGTAGATGAAATATATCTTTTGTCTTGACATTGAAATCAATTAAAATATTCAGTGAGTTTTTTGGGAAAATCATAGAGAAGATGGTGTAGATGTAGAAGCTTCATGATAAAGGTGAATTTCTTGAAAATACATGACTACATGGTTTGTAGTTTAAAATAACACAATTGTGTGGATTTTTGATGTAGTAATATGGTTGTTGAGTGTGAAACATATCACATGGCCATGTGTCTATGCTCACACACCATGTGACCCTAGATACACTTCTCTATGTTTATTGCATGTATTGCTTAGGGAAGCACAGGTGACCTACATATCATTTATGCCACAACTACATACTGTGAACCTCATAGTGAAACATGAATTGAGTAGTGAGGCACTTACTAAGTGATGAATATAGACCAAATTTTCATGTTTCTCATAATATATTTCGTATAGTTGATCCTTTTAATTTCTTGTGAGGTATCAATAAATAGGTTGATGGATATATAAGGGCAATATATCGTGTACCCCAAGAATTATACCATGAAATTGGGCCTAAATTTTGAAGTCAAGTATTCCCTCATGAGTATATATCTATTAAGAACTCAAATATAGGATTAATTCTGAATATTAAGACAAAATAATGGTGAAACAATCACGATCTACTTAATTAGTGTCACTGAGATTAGGATTGTATTCCAAATATCCATAGCCAGAAGCAACCCACACTAACTGAAAATTCAAGGAACAATAATCTCTTACCAACCCTAGGAAGGGTCAAAAATCCCAATTATGGTATTAGGGAATGAGATACTCTACCTAAAGTGTATATAAGTCTGGTATTACCATAATTTTATTTTGTGTGAGATTCTTTATTTGTGGGGTTGATATCCCCCCTTTTAATGAGCCCATATGGGTCGTTCGGACCCTCCATTGTGGTTATAATTCCCCTACACCACTAAGGGTATGATATAATACACTAAATAAATGGAGAGGTTATATGGTATGGAAAATATGATGATATAATGACCAAAAGAGACTTTCAAAATCTGTGGGATAACTATGAAATCTAAAACCAAACTCTATGATCGGGTACTTTCCATGATCATTTCTGAGTTCTTTATTTTCCTGATTGGTTATGATTTCAAAATAACTATACTCTTAATAATTTACCTCTTGGTGAGTTTAGGGAGTCTCACTAGGTATGTATATAGTCACCCCTGTATGGGATCTTCTAGGATATGTCATGTCTTATACATAAAATGGACTATTAAAAGAAGATCTCGGTGGACCTGGAGTGGGTGGTTCATAGTGTTGTTCCGTGGATATGGTTTCAAGACCATAACTAAACTTTATAATTTGTGTTATAGGATATTTTATCTTTTTTTATGGTCATACCTACTTCTAGTTTTTGGGAATGTATTTTTCCCCTTGTACTTTGGTTATACTATCATTATGTGTTATGGGATGTTACAGGTTTTGAATGCATATATTATTCCAGTTTATTATTATCATATGATACTCAAGTGTATTTGCATATATGTGTACATGTGCATCAGGATAAGGCCTCGTATATATGTGATATACCTACTTAGTTCTTGTCACATGTCCTTGGCCTATTAGAATTAGGCATGGGTTGGCATATTGATCTTACTGTAAGCTAGGAAGGTTGGGGGGGGGGAGTGTTAGATTTGTATCAATATATAGGTTTTCCTAAGATATAGTTTAAAGATAGAATAATTTATAGGATTGGTTTTTGATTTAGGGAAATAATTTTAATGAGTTTTGAGTATAGATCTCTATCTAGGGACCCTAGTGGTGGTGAGGAGGATAGCATATCCATTATCTAAGACTTTGAAAACCTATTTTTCTGAAACAATACACTAAGAAATAGATTATATATAAAAAATAGTCCATTAATAATATTGAAATTAGTTGTAGTTTCTATATATTTCTTGAGTTATATACCTAGATATTCTCATTTTGATTGTGATAAATATTTATTGTTTTATGATTCCCCCCTGTATACAACCATACATGATTTCACAGTAGGATCATAATTATTATTAGTTCGGGTAATAGTCCTCAACATAGGGTATGTTTTATAAGGAATTACCTTCTGGGTGGATAGTGAGTGGTGTTTCGACTTGTCAAGTAGTGGGTGGACCTAACCTTTATAGTGCATGATGATTATTTACTTCACATTAGAAAATATATCATTCCAATATTTTAGGATAATGATGCACATAGTTTTAGAGAGCTCCAAAAGTTTCATAGCTAGCATATTCTCCCATTTAAGAGTGATATGGACCCTCATGTAGTAGTGTACTGGCTAGAGTTAATGGTTTGAGTGTTCTATCTCATTGGGTCCCCACCTGGGTAGATAGTGGTACTTTCAAGTATCCATCTCCATGGATCAGCCGAATGAGAGTGTAGTATATTGACACAAATTCAGGATGATATGAAAATTCTTAGACTAAGTTTGTGCATATCTTCTTTGAGGATTATTTATTGATGAATATACAATCAATTTTCATGCAAGAGTATAATGATCTACAAAAGATAACCATTTCTTTCATTGTATATGCATTGAGGTTTACCGACCTCATGTGATACTCACTTGACATGGTTTGTGACATGAATCTATGAGTGTTAATGTGTTAATGTATTTTTTCTAATATATTTGAATGATATTAGTGTCTATATGTATACCTACCAATTATGGGGTACTATAGTGTGCCCTGTTAGTGTAAAATGTTTTGGGAAAATATTATAAAGAGGAAGGGGAGGTTATTATCCATCACGGGGAAGACTAATCAGCCACAGCTAGTAGGAAACAAACTAATGGATCATAAAATAATAGGTTACCACATGATTTGGATTAAACATATGGATTAATAGTGCATATATCACATAGAGGACCAATTCATATAGAGGATATGAGATACCTAACCTATGAGGGTTGTAAATATACCACACAAAATCTACAAGGTGAAAACTAATAGAAAAATAATGGATTGGATATCGAGGTTGAGGCTATGATGTGGGAAGGGTTATATATAGGGAGGGTTTAATGGTAAAGTAGTTGGGATATCTATAGTATTTGACCAATGTTATGTTTTATTATTCACACCTCTCCTCCAAGTGGTCCATGATCACACATCGATTCACTATTCAAATCCACCCTTAAACTGCTGTTTTAAACTGGGTTTGTAATGAATATTCCAGATATAATAATAAATTTCACTTTATGTTTTAATAAATTAATTAATGTTAATCACTATTAAAATGGGTAATGTCACTTGTTTTTATTATTTCAATGTAGGAGGAGATGTTTTGGAGGGCCCTTGATGAAGTGGAAGGAAAATAGGCCAAAATTGCATGGATCCATAAAGACCTGTCCACTATTGTGATTTTATAGAGAATTTAGTACATCAAAATGGGATCATATTTTGTGTATTGGTACGCAATATAATGGTCTATAATTCCTATGAAGGAATCCAAGCCCAATTTGGCCGTCAAGGGGCCTAACTGAACTGATCTGTCCAGGGAATCAAATCTGCACAAAGTCAAATGAGGTGTTCTGTAATCTGTCGTTATCTATGGATTCACCTATCCACATGATGCCAAATTTTAGGTGGAGATAGTCCCTAAGTGGGGATAAAACTTTCTAGTTTTTTCAAAATGTAGATTTGGGTGTCTACTGGTAAAAACATGTGGTACAAGTGGATTGAAGAAATCTGTGTGCCAAAACCACCTTCCAATTTTCCTGTAAAATGGAACCTTGGGTTCCCCATTTGAGAGTTCAAACCAGAGGAAAAGTACTGACATTTTGGATTCCCAGAGAGGTTTTTTCATCATCCCTAGATGTTTTGGAGGCTATGTGAAGTGATAATTCAACATATTCTTCTTCTTCCCCTCCCATGGGTTTCTAAACCCCTTGTGATCACCTGGGGAGGAACGTGATGTAAATCCCAAGCTTCATGTTTGTAATATTTGAATGATCTTTTTAATTCCAGGTTTCTGTGTTGTTTTTCATCATCCTATATTCTTATTTTATTGAGTAATGTACTAGTATGTCATGCTCAACTCACATGATAATGTTTGGTGGTACCCATTCCTGTGATGTTTCACACACCATTCACCACTTCCTTTTCCCCCTTCCAATTGTGGTGTTTGTGTAGTTCATATTGGTCAATTGAACTCACCTAAGCACTATCGAGGTCATGTACATTTATTTCATGTCATCACAATGAAATAACATACAAACCTGGATAGCACATTGAGTTCTTCATGTGTTTCCTTGGTGAGTTTCAGCTATGATGTCGAACAAAAATCACTCAATCATCGGCGGTGTCTGGTGAATCATTGTGTGTTTTTGACTAAAACCTAGGAGGTATCTAAGTATAAACCCAGTAACATTCTGTTCTAGGTGTTACAAAATAGGGATTAAAAGATCATAACCCTATATCATAAAGCGATGAAGGATGAACATCATGAGAGTACCCTGGGTTGATCACACTTAATTAATCTTATTCATTTCTACTTTGTTTTATCGCTTTCATTTTCTATTTTCATCTTTAATCATCAAACCAAAAAGTTTTACAAAACCTCATTAAACTTCTATTTTCATAATCAAAACATTATTTTTAAATTAATGATCTAAGGCTCCGTCGAGAGATGACCTATGGTTGATACTATAATGCAGAAATTTTAGTCAAAATTAAACAACTAATTTGACGTGCTCGACAATGCGATCAAATTTTGGCATCATTTTAAGGGAGCCAAGATCATATTTTTTTTCATTATTTACTTTTATTTATTTATTTTACTTCTTAATTAGTACTCCATTAAATACCCCATCCCCATTTAATTATTATTTTTTGGGTTTTGTCTTAATTTTTGGTTGTTTTTGGTGTGTTATTTCTCTCTCTCTCCCTCTTCTTCTTCTCCATCTCCCTCTCTATAATTTTGTATTATAATATTATATTCTCTTTTAACCCTTATTATTTGATTTTATCCATATTAAAAAAAAACTTCACAAATTATTTTCATGACCCGATATGGTAAAGAAATACTACTTGAATTTGACCCTGAAATTGAAAAGTCACTTCAGACACAAATCAAGGCATCTAGAGAAGGTCAATCAAGTAACATTGAGGAAACCCTTTTGGAATCTAAAGTGGTCCTAAACCAATCCAAAATTGAACCCAATCAAACCCATAAAAAATGGATGTAAATAATCCAACTTTAAAAGAATTGACCACCCCTGATGTGGAGTACCAACCTGCGTACATCCAATATCCCGAGGAAGTAGCCATCTTTGAGCTGAGATCAGGTCTCATCCACCTTCTTCCAAAATTCATTGTCTTCCCAGTGGGGACCCTCACAAACATCTCAAAGAGTTTCAGATAGTGTGCTCTACCATGAAACCCCAAAATGTCTCTGAGGACCTAATTAAGTTTAAGGCCTTCTCTTTCTCCCTTGATGGTGTAGCCAAAGACTGGCTATAGTATCTGCCTACCACGATTGGGGTATGGAATGACCTTAAAAGGAAATTTTTAGAGATATTCTTCCATGCCTCCTGAACAGAATCAATTACAAAAGAATTCTATGGAATTAGGCAATCATAAGGAGAGACCCTTCATGAATACTGGGAGAGATTTAAAAGACTTTGCTCAAGATTCCCACACCACCAGATTAGTGAACAACTATTAATACAATACTTCTATGAGGGACCTATTCCAATGGATCATGGAATGATTGATGATGCAGCTGGTGGTGCCCTAGTTGATAAAACTCCTTCTTCCGCTCGTGACTTAATAACCAACATGGCTCAAAATGTACAACAATTTGGTACACGAGCAATTGCACCAACATGATGAGTTCATGAGGCAAGTCATTCAGCCCTGGAACAAAAGGTAGATAATAAACTTGATGAGATGCATACCCTTATAAGGCAATTAGATCAAGTACAAGGTAACTCCCACTCTACTTATATTCCATTACACTGTGGTATTTGTTATGATAACACTCATTTTTATGACCAGTGCACACAACATAAAGATTCATCTGAGTCTTGTGCATCTGTGTTCCCAGGGCATCCATTCCAATAAGCACCTCCCTTCAATAAAGAACAATTCAGGCCAAATCCAAACCCCGAGTGGAAAGCACAACCCCAGTACAGACAAAGAGGAAACTCAATATACCCCAAGTAGAATTGGTATCAACAAGGCCAAGGTATGAAAACTTCTTTTCCTTAAACTTCTCAAAACAACCATCATCCTCCTCCCAAATCTGAACCAAGCCTCAAGGATATAGTGAAGCAAATGGAAACCCAGAACCTCCAGTTCCAATAGACCACACAATTAGAAATTCAAGATTTATGAACTCAAGTGGGAAAATTGGCGAACACCATCGGTGAACTTCAAATGCATAGTTCTAGACAACTACCATCTCAACCCATTTCCAATCCGAAGGAAAAAAGGTAATGTATGCGCAATTAAACTTCGTAGTGGTAAAGAAACTTCTCATTCAACTGATTATACTCAATAGGTATGTCGCCCTCTTGAAAACACTCTTTCTCCACCCATAAAAGATTCTAATGAAGAAAAACAAAATAAAAATGCTAATAAAATTATCATTAAGGATTCCCATGAACAATCAATTCCTTTTCCTTTCCCTCAAGGACTCTCAAAATATAAGGAAAACTTTGATAATGATATTGGAAATGAAATAATGGATACATTTAAAAAAGATCAAGTTAATATTCCATTGTTGTATGTAGTCAAGAAAATTCCCCCTTATGCCAAATTTCTTAAGGGACTTTGCACCCATAGATGAATGTTGAAGGGGAATGAGAGAGTCAACTTGGGAAGGAATGTCTCAGCCTTGATTCAACTAGTAATTCCAACCAAATGCAAGGATCCAAGCACATTCACAATACCGTGTACCATAGGGGATACATTATTTTCTGATGTTATGCTAGATTTAGGTGCTTTCATTATTGTAATTCCCCACTCCGTGTATACTTCTCTACAGGTTGGAGAGCTTCAACCAACTAGAATTTTCATGTAACTTGCCAACTGGAGTACAACGCATCCAGCACGAGTGATTGGGGATGTCCTTGTACGAGTGAAGAATCTCATCTACCCTGCTGATTTCTACATTCTTGATATGGAAGATAACTGAAACTAAGGACATGCTCCTCTCATACTTGGGAGGCCATTCCTAAAAACAACAAAGATGATTATCAATGTTTATAATGGTACGATGTCCATGGATTCGGAGGAGAAAATGTATTTTTTAACATCCTTGAGTCTATGAAACACCCCATTGAAGAGCACTCCACTCTTCCTGTCTATTCGATGGAATTTCTCTCAAACGATGCCCTACACACAATTCTTTTTGCAACCTAAAATCTGATTCATTTTTGTTTTCTTCACCCTTAGATGATTTGAGTTTTGATTCATGTTTTGAGTGTTGTGTGGGTTCTGAAAGTGTAAATTTTGTTCTTTAATTGATGAGTGTGTTCATTCTGAGGTACCCATGACCATCGATGATTCTTCAAATCTCATTTCTATAGATTCTCTATCTTTAGAGTATAAACATGAGCAGATAGACAGTTTAATAGACCTCACTACCCCTAAATCCCCTCCCTCAATTGAGAAACCACCGGTGTTGGAATTTATACAACTTCCTTCTAATTTAAAATATGCATATCTTGAGGGTATTGACCAATTTCCCGTCATTATTTCCAATAAACTCTCTCCACAACAGGAATCAAAACTTCTCAAACTTTTAAGAGAGTTTAAAAAGGAAATAGGATGGACATTGGCTGATATTATTGGGATTAGACCATCTATTTGTATTCAACATATACTTTTGTATGATGAGTCTATGCCCATAAGATAATCTCAAAGCTTGTTGAATCCCACTCTCCTTGAAGTGGTAAAATTGGATGTCAGTAAATTTCTTGCTGTAGGGATCATTTATCCTATATCTGATAGTAAATGGGTTAGCCCATTTCAAATAGTGCCTAAAAAAATCGTAATAACAGTTGTGTCAAATGAAAGGAATGAATTGGTTCCAACACGTGTGCAAAACTGTTGGAGAGTCTGTATTGACTACCATTGACTGAATGAAGCCACGCAGAAGGACCACTTTCCATTACCTTTCATTGACCAAATGTTATAATGATTGGAAGGTAAGTCCCATTATTATCTCCTTGATGGCTATTCAGGTTATTTATAAATCCATATATCCCCTAAGGACCAAGACAAGACACCATTTACTTATCCGTTTGGCACATTTTCATATAGAAGTATGCCATTCAGTCTATGTAATGCTCCTAGTACTTTTCAGCGATGTATGTTGAGTATTTTTTTTCTGAGTACCGTGAGAGTTGATTGGAAGTATTTATGGATGATTTCACGGTATATTGATCTTCTTTTGATGATTTTTTGGAACACCTAGGTTCTATCCTCCGCTGCTGCATTGAAAAAAATCTTATTTTAAATTATGAGATATGCCATTTTATGGTCGAGCGGGGGATAGTTATTGGGAATGTCATTTCAAATAAGGGAATTCAAGTTCATAAATCTAAAATTTAATTAATTTCAACCCTTCCATATCCAAAAATTTGTTCTTGAGGTGCGATATTTCTTGGGTCATGCTGGTTTTTACTTCCGATTCATTAAGGACTTTAGTAAGACTGCACTTCCATTATCCCGATTATTGAAAAAAGATTCTGATTTTGTGTTTGATAATAATTGTAAGGATGAATTCATTTCGAAAAAAGGATTCTCACATCACCTACCATCATCCAATATCCAAGGTGGGATCTCCCCTTTGAACTTATGTGTGATGCCTCTAACTTTGTAGTTGGGGAAGTTTTATCAAAAAGGGTTTAGAAGGCTCCTCATGTCATTGCGTATGCCTCACGTACCCTTGACCCAGCCTAGGGAAACTACACAACCACTAAAAAAGAACTTCTTTCTATTTTGTTTTCCTTGGAGAAATTTCATTCATATCTTATCGGGTCAAAAATCATTGTCTTTTCTAATCATGTTGCCCTTCGTTTCCTCTTAAAGAAACCTGGAGCCAAGCCCCACCTCATTCGGGGGATGCTCCTCCTCCAGGAGTTTGACCTTGAGATTAGAGATAAGATAGGAGTGGAAAATGTGGTAGCTGACCACATTAGTTGGATTTCCCCCCCATTATACCGTCATGTTGACTCACCCCTACCCATTGGAGAATTCTTCACTCTTGAGAACCTTTGTGATGTTGTGGACCTTACCCCCTGGTATGTGGAAATTGTGAAATTTCTACCAACATCTAGGGTCCCCACTAATTTTATCATTTCACAATCCCAGAGACTTAAGCATGATTCTTGTTGGTACATTTTGGATTACCCATACTTGTGGAGAATTTGTAGTGACCAAGTAGTTAGTCGGTGTATCCCTGACCACAAGTTCACCTCTGTTTTGGTCTTCTGCTACACTTTGACCTATAGAGGACACTTTGGATCTCAACATACAGCTTGAAAGGTCCTTGACTCAGAACATTATTAGAAAACTTTATATAGGGATGCCTATAGATTTTTCAAGTCATGTAGTCATTGTCAATTCACAGGGAATATCTCCAAGAGGAATGAAATTCCCCAACAGCCCATGTTATGTTGTGAGATCTTTGATGCATGGGGAATTGACTTCACAGGGCCTTTTCCAAATTCATTTGTCTTTGTGTACATCTTATTTCCTTTTGAATATGTATCTAAATAGGTGGAAGAAAAGGCCACCAGGACCAATGACCCTTGAGTGGTGGTTGATTTTGTGAGGTCCCAAATTTTTTAGTAGGTTTGGTTTACCAAGATTCATCATTAGTGACCAGGGTTCACATTTTTGCAATCACAACATGAAAAATATGCTTCATAAGTACAGGGTTGATCATAAATTATCCACTGCGTATCACCCCCAAACTAATGGACAAGTAGAAATATCAAATTGGGAAGTTAAACGAATCTTAGAAAAAATGGTACAACCCAATAGGAAAGATTGGAGTTTGCGCTTGGATGATACACTTTGTGTGTACTGTATAACTTTTAAAACCCCAATTGGAATGTCACCATATAGAATTGTGTTTAGAAAGGCTTGTCACCTCCAAGTGGAGGTAGAACACCATGAATATTGGGCTATTAAACAATGTAATATGAACCTTTTGGATGCAGGTGAGCAAAGAAAGCTACAGATTCCAGAGTAGGAATAAATTCAACGTAATGCATATGTGAACTCCCAGATCTTTAAAGAGAAGACAAAGGATATTCATGATATCATGATTCACTAGCATACGTTCCATATTGGTGAGAAGGTCCTCATGTACAATCCAGGCTAAAGCTCCACCTAGGTAAGCTTCGTCCCTAATGGCCAGGGCCTTATATTATTACTAATGTTTACCCTTTTTGTGCAATACAGATTTTTCAAGAGCAGAGTGGATGAAGTATTACCATTAATGGGAAGTGACTTAAACACTTCTATGATGATTTTCCAAAGAATCCGATAGAGGAAATCCACAATCTAGATGAAACATACCAGTAAAACATACCATGTTTTATCCATCCTTCTCACATTATCAATTATTTTAGGGAGGACACTGCACATTCTAAGTGTGGGGGGATGGGTACATTCCTAGGTTAGTTAGGAATTTTTATTTTTTTTATTTTTTTTATTTTTTATTTTTTTCCTTCTTTATGGTATTTTCATTTTTCCCCATCAAAAATTTCAAAGTTCCATAATTCGGTGACCATGGGGGGGAAAGTAAAATACCACAATGAAGGTAAAAAAAGGAATATTTTTATGAAGTTAACATCCAGGAGTGATTTTTATTGAATTGGTATTCTATCAATGATATAAATGGTTCTATCACTATGAAATATTTGAGATGATTGATACCCCTTTTGTGAGTAGTTTTTAGAAAAATTTTGTCACTAATATCTCAACACATTTTTTCACCAAAACACAAAGTGTGAATATTTCTTATATACTAGAAGGTAAATATAAGTTAGGTTAATATTTTTCAGATTTAAATGATATTTATATATGTTCGTTCCTTATCTGACCTGTTTCATTACTATACCGGATTGACCAATGTGTGTGTACCTGATATCCGACTGTTTCACGCCCAAAAAAATAATAATTTTGCGCTGTGTCTTGGGAAGGTCAAAAACCATTTCTCCTCAACCTTTGATCTTATTATAACTATAACAATTAGTGTCGTGAGGAGATCAAACAAGGGTTGAAAGATGAGTGTTAGATTTACTCCAAATGCAACTTATGAAAAAAAAGACAAATAAATGAGGGGAGTGATGAAATGTGAAACATATGGGGATATCTAGGTCGGGAGCTTATGGTTACACTTCTAGGAATGATTAAGTGAGTGAGTTTTGAAATATGAGTGCACAGTATGTAGGGTAGGTTCGATGGACAAAATCATTTAAGATAAAAAATGTTAAAATAACCTATATTTATTGGATAAAAAGTGGAAAGAATAGCATGGAATGGTTTTAATACACACACATGGAGAGTTAGTGTCATGGTTGAATTCTAAATTCCTTTCTCAATTTGGTATCATGAATCTTTTTGAATTTCACTATGATATGATTTATGAGACATCTTTTTCCATTTTCACTTGGAAGAACTCCTTGGCCTGGTTTGTGCATTTATCACATTACTTTAATTTATACATGCATCATTTTGTTTTTGTTTTTTTTTGTTTTTTGTTTTTTTATATTTGTCTTTGGCCAGGACTGCAAATGTTTAGGTGTGGGGGTGTGATCACACAATGATTTACTATTAAAATCCACCCTTAAACTGCTATTTTAAACTGGTTTTGTAATGAATATTCTAGATATAATAATAAATTACACATTATGTTTTAATCAATGAATTAATTTTAATAACTATTAAAATGGGAAATGTTACTTTTTTTTGTTATTTCAATGTAGGAGGAGATGATTTGGAGGGCCCTTAAGGAAGTGGAAGAAAAATGGGCCAAAATTGCATGGATCTATGAAGACCTGTCCACTATTGTGCTTGTATAGAGAATTCCGTACATCAAAATGGGCTCATATTTTTTTTACTGGTACAAAATATAATAGGATAAATCTCTTTTGAAGAAAGAAAAGTCCAATTCGGCTTCCAAGGGGACCAACCAAACTAATCTGTACAAGGAATCAAATCTTCACAACGTCAAATGCGATGTTATGTAATATGACTATATCTCTGGATCCACTTGCCTAATTGATGCTAAACTTTCGATGGAGATAATAAAGAAGTGGGGATACAAATTTCCAGTTTTTTCAAAATGGAGATTCTAGTTTTTACCCATCGAAACGCGTGGTACAAGTGGATTGAAGAAATATGTGTGCCAAAACCACCATCCAATTTTCATATAAATGACACCTTGGGCTCCCCATTTCAGAGTTCGAACCAGAGGAAAGGTTCTGACATTTTGGGGTCCTAGAGAGGTCTTTTCATCATCCTAATAAGTTCTGGAGGCTATGGAAAGTGCTACTTTAAAATATTCTACTTCTTCTGCTTCCATTGTTTCTAAACCCACTATGATCACCCGAGGAGGAACGTGATGTAAATCCCAAGCTTCATGTTTGTAATATTTGAATGATATTTTTAATTCCAGGTTGTTTTTTTGTTTTTAATCATCTTGTATTCTTATTTTATTTATTTATGTACTGGTATGTCATGCTCAACTCATATGATCATGTTTGGTGGTACCCATTCATGTGATGTTTCACACAATGTTCACCAATTCCTTTTCCCCTTCTAATTGTGGTGTTTGTGTGGTTCATATTGGTCAATTGAACTCACATAAGCACTGTAAAGGTAATTTACATTTATTTCATGTAATCAACATGAAATAACATACAAAACTGGACAACACATCGAGTTATTCGTGTGTTACCTTGTGAGTTTTGGTTTTAATGTTGAACACAAATCACCAAATCATTGGCAGTGTCTGGTGAATCATTGTGTGTTTTAGAATAAACCCTAGGAGGTATCCTCATATAAAATCAGTAACATTCGGGTTATATGTGTTAAAAACCAGGGATTAAAAGATCATAACCCTATATCATGAAGTGATAAAGGATAAACATCATGAGACTACCCCGGGTTGATCACTCTTAATTAATCTTATTCATTTCAAATTTGTTTTATCGCTTTCATTTTCTATTTTCATATTTAATAATCAAAAACCCAAGTTTTAAAAAACCTCATTCACCTTCTACTTTCATAATCAAATATTTCTTTTTAAATTAATGATCTAAGGCTCCGTCGAGAGATGACCTAGGGTTGCTGTTATACTGCAGGAATTTTAGTCTAAATTAAACAACTAATTTGATGCCCTCGACAATGCGATCAGTCCACACTAGGATAAGGGAGTTTGAGGCCATGGATGTGGTTAGTTTCACACAATTAAGTCTTATAAACCCAATACCCTAGAATTATATGAGGTATAATTGACATATTACCTACATCAAAATTAGTTTTGATGTAAACATGTACAAGACATTATTTATTATCCTTATCCCTTTTTTAAGAACTAGAGATTCTATTAGAGTTTCCAGTCTGACCCTTATAGTTGGCGACTTCTACCAAAGAAAATTCTATAATTGCAATATTCTGTCTGTATTGTGGCTATCTCTTAGAAGAGAGAAATTCTCAAGTTATTTCTTTATATTTGTCATGAGACCTTGTGATTTCATTCTTGGAATGGACTGGAAATCCACAATCCATTCCAAGATTGACTATTTTTTATGGAGGATGAGGTGTACCTGGGTTTATGGTTCAATGTTCTTCTTATATGGTGAGAATGAATTCAAGTTATAGATGGCTATAAAAGTCTACATTAGGTCACAACCAATTTCCAATTAGTTGGCCAGCATGAGTCTAAGTGCAACAGACTCAAAAAATGATTGGTTCCCCACAGTGGTTTATGCGTACTCATTTAAGTTTCCTAACCCCAATAGACTAGAGATGGTTAATTTAATTATTACATTGGTATAGTAAACACAAAATCACATCCAAATTAACCAAACAGTTTAGTATTATTCGTAAACTATAAACATACTTGAAATTCAAATTACATTTTAAAACATATATTGCACAAAGTTTTTTTTTTGAGAACATATTTATTCCATCTAGAATGTCCCTGTGTATCAAAGATGAAACATTTATTAGAATCATGGGGAAAAACATAATAAAGGGGTGAGATAAAATATAAAGTATGGGTTAAGTATAGTGGGAGTTATAATAAATCATTAAGCATAAAGAATATGCCAAGGTAAATAACTGAATACACATTCTATTTGAATAAGTTCACTATAACAAATATATAGGGAATAATAAATATTCTAAGGAAAATAACTGAACACAAATTTCGTTTAAATAACTTGAATTCATGAATAGATAAGTCATAATCAATATATAAAGGTGAATAATAGAACACACATTCCATAAAATCAATGATCTAAGAATTAAATTCATTCAGAGATAATATCATTGTGCAAATATCTTAGATAATAATAAATGAATTGAAGGAATTTCTCAATTATAGGAAATCATGTTTTCTAAGATTATTATACCTCTAACATCAAGACATTTTTCAAGATAGTTTAAACTAAGCATTAAAAAATCTATTTAATTTTATATTAACTTTATTTTCTTCATGAGAATGTCATTGCATTGAGGGGATATCATTAACCAGGTCCCACCCATCACTTTTAAGTCCAAATATTTCCTCCTATATCGAATAATAAATTTAATTGATGAAAAATATTCCTTATCATAAAATATCCATAAAATATATTGATTTAACATTAATTACCTATTTATTCAAATAACATTCAAAGTAATCACCGTATGTAAAAATGTTACATTGTTTAGGAAATAAACATATACATGATACAAGAGCATGACTATTTATGATACATTTAATTTTAAATAAACGATTATCATAAATAATTAAAAAGGGTAGAATATAAATCATATAAAATAATTTAGGTGAATAATATTAAAATATACCTCAATGAAGTGAAATTGATATGAATTCCCTTACCACTTTATAATCAATCGAATCGTATACCCCATGAAAGAATACAAATTCAAAAAAACTTTATGTATCATGAGAATAAATTCATGATATAACATGTTAATGTGGCATCATATATACCTCATATTATAATTTAGGTTCATAATATTAAAATAATACTCAAAGAAAGAAAATTGAGATGAATTCCCTTATAAAGATCATACCATTGAAGTGAGAGTTAATAAAATGAATCACCTATTCATATAAATGAAAAATACAAATAATTTTTTTTGAAATTCAAAAAAAGGTAAAAATATATATTTAAAAAACAATCTTACATTGACATAATCAATGAATTAGATGTTTATCACAATGAATGAAAATTGTGTTAATAAATCTATTACATTTCACTTTATTTGAGTTGAACATGCTTTTATCTCATATATAATGGTTTTAAACATGTTATTAAATTATAAAAAAACCTTATTCATATTTATAAAATCTTATATTATTCTTTTATAAAATATTAAAAACCATTCAATATTAATATTTCACTGTTTTCACATTTTTCAGGTGTTAATCGCCTTGTTTTGTCATGCATGTGTTTTCCTGAAAGTCTCGATTATCTGGTATAGGATATAGTTAAAAAATATAAAAATTATATTAGTGTTATAAATATAATATTAAATCATTAAATATAATTTTATAACCATTCTTAAATATTGGATAGGAAAAATGTGTCGCATCGCATTGCGGAGATGGTAGGCCCTACATACACATGAGTGACGGTATCATTCCCTTAATGGTGAATTGGTCAAGAAATGGATGATATATTAATTTTAAAGAATAAATATCATGTAATAAGTATCATATATATCTATTATTTTCATCATTATACCCATCCAAGTAATGTGGTGATGAAAAATGAATTACACTACTATGTTGAGACGATAAATTGTAGGCATGCACGTCCAGTGCTTTCAGTTTTCATAGGATGGATAAAGGGTATAATATGGTTGTTTTAAAATAATAATAATATATAAGTATATATATATGATAGTGTATTAATTATTTTATGATGGAATGAACACATTAATTGGTTGTATTTGTATAAATATACTTGAAAGGGTCAGTAAAGATGATTTCCTCTTCTTCGAAAAACTTATATTAGATCACTTCTTAGGGAAACTAGCATTGGTCTTTTGTGGATACTAGAACCTCAATAAATTTTATAATAAAGTTAATAATATAAATAGGTATTGTTTGGGGGAGCTATATGGATCAATATAGTGTAAATAAGTGAAGTAAGGGGTGTCTTTTTATAATTGAGGTGATGGGAACCTTTGGAAATTCAAAAAATATTAAAATATTATATGACTATTCTTTAGCCAAATGATTCAAAATGACCTATAAATTCACATGGGACGAATTTTTAAAACATATAGTATCTTATTTGTTATAATTTATTATATTTATGATTTTTAAATAATTTAACAAAATATTATATTATTGAAATATCATTATTGTCAATTTTGACATTATTCATTACATTGATTGTGATAAAATCAATAAAAAAAGATAACTTCAAAAAAAATATTTTAATAAATGACTAATATTTAAATATAAATAATTTTTTATTACATTAATTATCTCAAATTATATTTATTTTAATATTTTTAATCATTTATTTTATTTTTCCATTAATTGAATAATTACTTCACCATTGTTGTTTATTTATTTAAGGTAAATATTTCTTCACTAAAAATTAAAAATAAATTACCATGATGTATATAAATATTTTATACTTAAAAATAATATTTATAGTCTAATATATAATCTAGATAACATCATATTTAAAATCTTATATTTATTATAAACATGAATGTGATATCTTTGACTTTTCATTAAATAAAATATTATAAACATCATAATCTCATTTCCATAAATGGTCATAGAACCAAACCTTAAATTATTATGGAAAATAATTACTCATAAAATAAAATCTGGTCAAGTGTTAGGGTCAATTTATTGTCCTTATCATTTTATTTTTAACCTAAATTACCCTATTAACCCTTTATTGTGGTGACAAGAATTTCCCAAGTTACTATTCATATTAGTAAAATATAAAAGAAACCTATTTAATAAATTTGGACCTCATAAATTAAAATATTTAATCCATTTTTAAAAATTCAAAACAAATAATTTTTAGAATTTAATTTAAAATTAATCTTGTAAAATGGAACGAAAAATAATTTTCTTTAAAAATGTATTTTAAGCCAAAAATATACTTATACCAAAATTAGGTATAGGTATGATTAAAATAAAATTTACAATAATATATATATATATAAATATTACTTAATTTAAATTGAGATCAAATTTAAATCATAAAAGGACTTTTAATATAAATAAATTGACACTTTTATAAAAATAGTTATTTTCAACATTAACTGGAAAATCAATATTTTCAAAAACATTCCCAAAACTTCAACTTAAGATAATTTTAATATCATTATATAAAAACTTCATTTTATGAAATAATTTTTTAATGTGTCCAAAATTAATTATATTTATTTTATTATATAAAGTAATAAAAATTTCATTTTGAAGAAAACATTTATTTTAAGAATAAAATGTATTTATATATAATTATGTGTTTATTTACTAAGAATCAATAAATTTGTATTGAATATAAAATTAATATATATTTTATAATAAATTTATTCCAATTCACATCTACCAATTTAACAGCTAGTTTATAATGGTCATGTTAAAATAATAGTATATCATAGTTCGTTTTGGCTTGATGTTGCATGGACCAAAATCTATAAATTGAATTTTATATATTCTAAAATATCATGTTGGTAAATTCTCCCCACATTCAATAAATTGAATGCTCAAAATCTTAAATTTCATATCGAAATACAAAGGTTTATATTTTAAATTTCCTTTGTGAGAAACCCACATCACAAATATAGTTAATAAAACATCCTCTAAATATGAGGGAAATGGAAATGAAAAGGTCACCACAAAAATAATATTTTTAATAGTAGATAATTAGTGGTAATTCAAAATAAATACATGGAATATATCAAGGTACGATGGAGAGTGATAGATAAAATTTTCATTAGAAATTTAACATTCACAAAATTGAAAATCTATAATTGGTTAAAAGACAATTGATTTATCAGTAAGAAAATTAAACAGATAATGTTTTTGTTCCAAAATCCATTTCCAAGAGTTGAGGGATTATTTTAATATCTAGATAAAGTAATTTAGGAAATAAACATACTTGATTTATTTCCATGTCATAAGCATAATTTCATCTTTTTGTTGTTATTTGACATATTTCCATTTCATTTATTACACCAAGAAATGGGTATTTATGAAATTTTTTGTTTTTTTTCTAAAGCACTTTTAATGAATCCTAAGATCCATAAATGATTTATTTGGCATCTAAAACTTTATGATAACCAAAATGGTAAATTCAGGTTATCCAACATGATTAATCAACACGAAATAATATTCCAAGTTCGACTTATTCCATTCTATACATAGTTAACCTCAAGACTCCTCCAATATATATTTATCCAAATTGAAAGAAAAAAAAGATTTTAAGGAAGGTCACTAAATTTAAAAAATGAACATGAATTTAAAAGATAAAAAAGTATAATGTAACTCTTAATTTCACGTACCAGATATATGAATACCTTTATCACCTTAAAGCCTTAATAAAAACATGAATTATTCCAAAAACAAAATCTTTGGTTGTTTAATATATTCCTCAAATCCAGAAATGATAACAAAAACCATCAAATCACTAATCAATTTCATAGTCACTAATAATATCCCATAGATATACCATAATCATTATAATATAATGTTTAGGAACTTATATTGTCATCTACCCAAAATCATGTGTTTTATAAAAGTTCAACTTACCACAACATCACTTCTCTTGGTTTCTGATTCTATTAAACTCATACTTATGAATCCCTAAAGAAGAATTAATGCGGTAAAATCCTTTTATATCTCATGATTATTATAAAAATAATATCATTGATATAATATATTTACAATATAATTCTTTAATCTAAATTCACTATCAGTTTAATTATTCCACATCATTCTTAAACTATAAACTGCACTTCACCATCTTATTCCTTAATACCTCATTCCTTTTATATGTAATTTTTAGTCTCTTCAACATAAAAAATATAACCATTATTCATAAAACCTTTTTAATTCAATTTTTGATCATCCACCTTAGGAAATCTATTTTCATAAGTCTTATACTTTTTATATTTAAAATATTAAATCATCGATAATACCATAGTGAGTCAATTATTCTCATCTATTTCATTAGACAAAATTTTCATTTTTTCTAGTATATTACTTGATTTGTGTCCCTTTTTACCAAAAAAAACTTCATCCCATTTCTGTAAGGAATTCAATTGAGTATTTCATATCATATTCTCAACATATAGAAAAATAATAGTTTTTTTTCTCTATGGTATCCACCACCCAAACTCTCAGAGAACTCTATACTTCTCTACTTTGGTGAGTCCATGAGTTATTTAAGATACATATTTTTAATCATATGTCATGATAAATGATTATGAATAATCACAATATCCTTTAATCCATTCATCATCCCATTTGTTTTGTCACAATTGTTATCTCCTTCATCATTAATGTGGTTCCTTCAGGTTTCATCCATTAATAAAAACCAAAAAGAGTAGTGTGACCAGTACTAAGAATAGTGGTAAATCACATAGTCATGAAGAATTATTTATTGGGAATATAAATAATTACACATTATATATATTTTAATCCTTAAGTTTATACTAGGGTATCCATGGTTATTACCAAATCTATAGGATATTATCCTACACTTAGACTTATCCTCAAATTTAGTCACACAATTTTCTTCCCTAATATATGTTTTCCTAAATTTAGTTACCAAGGATTATATTAAACTTTATATGATAGAAACTATAAATACCCCAAACAAAATAGCCCATATATGATATATTACTTTTTTACGTTGAAATAAGATACAAGGAATCAAATCTCGAAGGACTAAATAGTTTAGTAGTCTTGGTAGAATAGTTACATACTTGAAATTCACATTACATTTTAAAACATATCATGCATGATGAATTTTATTTTAAGATCATATTTATCCCCCCATCATGTACCTATATATCCAAGATAAACCATTTCCATGAATCCTAGAAAAAAATAAAACATAATAATGGGGAGATCTCAAATGCTTGGTAAGGGTCAAGTACAACAGAAGTTATCATAAATAATAAAGCATAAACAATATGGAAAGGTAAATAAGTAAAAAATATTCCGTTTAAATAACATGAATATAAAAAATAGATAAGTAATAATCAATATAGAATGTTAAATTACCTAACACACATTCCATTTAAATAACTTGAATACATGAATAGACAAGGAATCATAAATATGGAAATGTTAATTTCTGAACAAAAATTCCATATAACCAATGATATAAGAATGAAAATAATCTAGTTCCAATATCATTGAAAAAATATCTTAGATAATAACAACTAAAATTATGGAGATGATTTATTATTATATGTCATTTTTCCAAGAAACATGATACCTCTACTATCAATACCTTTCACAAGATGGTTTAAAAAACAGGTAAAAAACCCATTTAATACTGGCTTAACTTGATTCGCCTCATGAGACTACCGACACATTGAGGTATTATCATTAATCGAATCCCAACCATCACTTTTAGGTACAAATAATTTCTTATATATCGAATAATCGATTTAATTCTTAAACAATGCACCTTATCATAAAATATTCATAAAATATATGGATTTAACATTAATTCCCAAGTAATTCAAATAACTTTCAAACTAATCACACTATGTAAAAATGGTTTAATAATTTTGAAATAAACATATCAATGATAAAGAAATATTGATATTTAAGAGAAATATTTTTTAATGAATCATTATCATAAATAACTAAAAGGGGAAGTATATATACAATAAAAAATTAGTTAGCTGTATAATATTAAAATATGCCTCAATAAAGTGAAATTTAGATAAATTCCCTTACCACATTGTAATTATTAAAATAATATGTTCTATGAAAGCATAAAAATTCAAAAACAATTAAGTATAATGATACAAAATTCATGATATATCATGTCAAAGGGGTGTCATATATACCTCATAAAAGAATATAGGTGCATAACATCAAAATATTCATCAACGAATGAAAATTGAGATGAATTCCCTTACAAATATTAGATCATTGAAGTAGGAGTTAATAATGTGAATAAATTATGTGTATCAATTTTAAATTAATATATAAAAATTATAAATATAGAATAATATAATCAAAATTCATTTCACGTAAAATATTAGAATGACATAATCAAGGAAGTATAAGTTTAACCTAATGAATGGAAATTGAGTTAAGAAATCCCTTACCACTAATTTTCATTTATAACATCTTATATGATCCTTTTATAACATCTTTCGACCCTTTCATTAATAATATTTCACTATTTTCACTGTTTCGGGTGTTAATTGCCTTGTTTTCTCATGCATGTTTTATCCTGAAAGTCCTAGTTATCTTTCATAACATATAGTTACATAATATAAAAAATGATAATATTGTTATGAATATCATATTTAATCCTTAAATAAAATTATAAAACCAATAATTAATATTGGATACAGAAAATGAGTCACTTTGCTTCGTGGAGATGGTAGGTCATACATACGCATGAATGACAATATCGTTACCTTAAATATGAATGAGTTGGGAAATCGATGATATATTAATTTTATAGAATCAATATCATGTCATAATTGTCATATATATCCATTATTTTCAAAATTATAATCCAAGTAAAGTTCCTAGAAAAAACTAATTACACCGCTATGTGGAGATGATATGCTGTACGCACACAGGTGTAGTGTTCTAATTTTTCATAGGATGTATAAATGGTATAATATGTTTATTTGGTAATAATAATAACATATTAGTATATATATGATATTTTATTTATTATTTTAGTATGGTAAAATATATAAAGATAAATTAAAAGAAGAAATAAACATGAAAGAGTTTGTAAAGATGATTATGTCTTTTTAAACAAACTTCCTTTAGATCTCTTCTTAGGGACACTAGGGTTGGTATTTTGAGGGTAAAATCACTAAAAACTAATATAAGTAATCTAATAAGATAAATGGGATGGGGTTTGTTGATCTAGATGTTTCAAAGATGTGTAAAGTGGTGAAGAAAGGAATGCCCTTTTATAATTGAGGTGTGAGACACTTTTGGAAATTCGAAAAATATAAAAATATAACAAGAATATTCTTGAGCCAAGTGATTTTAAATTAACTATAAATGAATATGATATGTATTTTATTACAATATATTATCCTATTTGTGTTTTTTTAATAATTATATTATTTTTAACTCATTTAATAAAATATTATATTCACAAAATATCATTATTGTCACTTTTTATACTAGTAATTACTTTGAATTTAATAAAATAAATACAACAACATAAATGTAAAAAAACTTTTATTAAGTCCCTAATATATCAAGGTCATCTAAAAAATTATTTTATGAGATTAATTATCTCAAATTATATTTATTTTAATATTTTTAATAATATTTATTAATTTTTTTCCACTAGTTAAATAATTTCATCATCGTCATTGTGTAATTATTTATGTTACTTTTTTTTAAAAGTTAGATCCAAATCCTAATTTATTATTCAAATCAATGACCTCTTTCAAACTAGGTAGAGGGAGACCCATTATATAGCATGAAGTTCCAAGACCATGTGGTCTGAATACAAGGCTTAAAAGCCCATTTAAAGTACTTATTTATTCACTAAAAATTAAAAATTATTGTCCATGATGTTGAAAAATATTTTATATTTTAAAATAATATTTATAGTTGATGATATATTTTTGGAAAACATTATATTAAAATTTTTATATTTATAATAAATATAAATGTGACATCTTTGACATTTAATTAAATAAAATATTATACACATCTTAATCACATTAAAATAGCCATATAAAAGAACCTTATATGATTATGAATAAAAATTAATCATCCAATAATTTTTCTACATGTTTTAGGCTCATTTTATATTCCTTATCATTTTATTTTTAAGATAAATTTTCCAATTTATCCTTTATTATGGTAACAAATATTATCAAGGTTACTATCCATATTGGTCAAAAATAAAAGAACAATATTTAATAAATTTGGACCTTCTAAATCCAAATATTTGATAGATTTTTAAAAATTCAAAAAAATAAGTTACATAATTTAATTTATAATAAATCTGGAAAAAAAAATGAAAAATAGTTTTATTGAAAAATACATTTTAAGATAAAAAATGTACTTATATTAAAATAAGGTTTAAGGATGATTAAAATGCGATTACTTGGATTATATATAACTAAATAGTACTTAGGTTAAATTGAGATCAAATTTAAATCATAAAGGGTATTTTAATATAAATAAAATGAAAGATTTATAAAATTCAATATTTTTCAGTATTCACTCGAAAATCAATATTTTTTTGAAAAATTCCAAAAAATTCACCCTTAAATAATTTAAATGTAATTTACTAAAAAATTAAGTTTATTTTATCAAATTAATTTTTTTAATGTGTCAAAAAATAATTATATTTATTTTCTCATATAAATCAATAAGAATTACTTTTTTAGGAAAACATATATTTGAAGAGTACGATGTCTCTATATAGAATTATGTATTTATTTCTTAAGCATAAATAAATTTGTATTGAATATGAACTTTATATATATATATAGATTATTATATATTTATTCCTATTCATACCCTCCAATTTAACGGTTATTTTATAATGCTCGTGTTAAAATAACAATATATTACATTTTGTTTAGGCTCAATGTTTCATTTACCATAAGCTATCAATTAAATTTTATATATTCTAAATTCTCAGGATGTTATAACTCAGCTGTTTTCTCCAATGATGTACCAAGATTACCTCATCATCAAGAGGTTTACTTCTACATTAACTTGTTTCTAATGAATACTCTAAAATAATTATTACCATATTGGATGAGTCTCTAAGATCTTCAAGAGCTAAAGGCGTAGTTGAAGGAACATTATATGAAAGGTGTTGACCTCACCTATTTTGATAATCTCAATTTTGTCTTAATATGATTTGAAAATCCCAAATAATGTTCACTCATATTTAAATTACTTTTTCATCCTTCTATTGAAATGATAAGAATATCAAAATGATCTTTGTAATATGTTAATCAATGTTTATATGTCCTTTGAAATAACTCTAACTCAATATGAAAATGTGTTGCATAGAACATGACAAGTGTTAATTTCACCGATATGCATAAGTTCACCGATATGCTCATAGCTACTGATATAGAAAAATAGATATACAGCTACTGATAGAACAGAGCTAACGGTATGCACTTAATCACTGATACAGAACAAATCTACCGGTATATAAAAGTCTACCGCTATGAAGTCCAATGAAGAGCTGTTGATACAAATTATACTGATACAATCTACCGATACAAACAGACACCGCTACTGTTATAAAGACTTACCGATACAACCAGGCAGACGAACAACTACCCTTACAAAATTCACTAATACAGACAGTCACCGATACAAGGATAAAGAGCTACCGATACGAAGAGCTACAACTACCGATATAAGGAGCTACCGATACAAGAACTGAGAACTACCGATAGGATTCTCACCGCTATACAAAGTCTTCCATTACAAGTCTACCGACAGAAAGCTACTGATAAGATGACTGTTAACCAGTCAATGATACCTAACTCTATTTCTATTTATTTATTTAGCAATAGTAATATTTGATTATTTTAATGAAATTAATGTTATTTAATGATAGTTGTTGGCATGTCAGGGAACCGTACATCATACCTATGAAAAGGTAATCATTCCCAATCCCAGATCTGAAATCTATAAAGGAAGGACAAAAGACGGGCAAAGTAGTGTGTGGAATAGTCGTGCATATACAAAAACAAAAGGGCTACATCAAAAAATCCGTGTACTTGAAGAACACAAGACATACACGAGGCCATTCATACAAGATCAGAACACAAGTTGAATCTTGGTCAAGGAGTGAAGAACTACAACGATATCTTTATACACTCAAGCTGATCAAACTGAACCTGGAAATCAAGGAAGCAAACGACACTCTATTTTCAAGACAAAAAACCAGAGAAGGACTCAGAAGCATTTCTCTTCAATCCAAAGGAGTCCAGAGATGCACTTCAAATCACTAGATCATTCTAAACTCTTATATACTCTCTTAGTGATTCTTTTACATACCTTTGAGAAGTGTGTGTAATTGGAACATTTTATAAAAACACTGACTTTTGTGCTGAACTAGAGGATTTAATCCTCACTCACTCTTTCCTTATACTTTTATTTCCCACTGTGGAAGGTGGCAGAGGTCAAGTAGAACCTGGATAGCCTGTGTGCTATTGTGTTGTTTTCCCACGAAGAACTGTGGTAGAGGTCTTAGTACCTGGAAAGTCCCAGTACTATTGTTTACCCCAATCTAGGGTGTGGATCAAAGTTTTATATAAATTTTTTGAGAGGAATAAGTATCAGATTGAGACTGAACCTCTTGTTTTAAAACTATCTTGCTTACTTATTTTGGTTTTAACCTACATTGAATATTCTGTTGCTAATTACTTTGAAATATACAATTGTTTTAAAGTTACTTTGATAGTTAATCTATCAAGTGTTTGTAACTATTGTAAATCAGTAGGTTAATTTCAAAAGCTAAAACAATATTATGATTAAATTAACTGAGACTTAATAAATCTATTAGAACCTAATTGAACCTTTACAGTTTTGCAAATTCACTACAGTTTAACTTTTTTTTTAATTGGGGGATTTTATTAGAAATATTTTTAATAGAAATTTTTAATTGGAACTCAATTCACCCCCCTCTTGAGTATCAACTTCGACCAACATTTGGTAGGAGAGGATTGTTTATTTTCAAAGGATTTTTGAAATACTCTGTTTTTCAACTGTGATTTTAGTTATATCTTAATGATCTTAAATTTCAGTTAGTTCTAAATTTTATCTCTTTAAATATTTTGCTAATATATAATTAAGGATAATAGACTTAAAGGTGCTTCTACCAACATGACACCCTTCTTTAATGGTACAAATTATGCCCAGTGGAAACTTAAAATAAAAATTTATTTAGAGAGTATGGGTTTTGACATCTGGACTGCTATAGAGACTCAATATAAAATTCTAGAAACTGAAATAATGACTTGGGATGAACCTACTAAAATTGATTACAATAATAATTATAAATAAATGAATGCTTTATACTGTGCTTTTAGTGATGATGAATTTAATAGAATATCTGATTGTAAAACCACTTATGAAATCTAGGACACTTTGGCTACTTCCCATGAAGGAACATCCAATGTTAAAGAAATGATACTAAAAACCTATACTATTAAGTATGATAATTTCAAAATGAAGTCTGATGAACCTATTTCTAACATGTATCTTAGATTCAATGATATTTTCAACACTATGATCTCACTTGGAAAAGCTATTCCTGTAAAGGAGAAGATTATGAGAATACTATGATGTGTGCTAGAAATATGGAGAGGCACATCAGTTTCAATAAGAGAATCATGTGATATAAGTTCACTACCTGTTAAAGAATTAACTAGGAATTTGATGATGTATGAAGAATAACTTAAAGTAAATAATGAAGAAGATGATGGACCAAGGAAGAGGTCTATAGCATTTAAATCTACTGCCTTAAAGAGAAAGGATAATGAGAAAGTTCACATACCTACTGAAAGCTCAACAAGTGAAGGTTCAAATTCTGATAGTGATGCTGAGATGGCTCAGATATCCAGACAGTTCAAGAAGTTCAATAGGAAGAAGAAATTATTTAGAAAATCAAATTACAAGGGAAAGTATGACAAAAAGGGTCTTTGGAAGAAGGACAAGAAAAAGTATGATAAGTGTGATGAAGTTGTCTGATATGAATTCAAAAGAAAAGGTCACATTAAAGCAAACTGTCCAAAATTAACGTTCAAAAAGAAACATGACTACAAGGAAAATAAGTACAAGAATTCTATGAAAGCAACTTGGAGTGATTTAGAAGACAGTTCAAGTGATTCTGATTCTACTCAAGATGAAAAATCTCAAAAATCTGACATGTGTTTTATGAAAAACACATTTGAGGTAACACTAGATACTCCAGATTTAAATTATTATTATTATGGAGTTGATTCTGATTTTGATTCTCATTCTGATTCTGAAAATATGACTAGTGAAGAGTTATTTGAATATTATAATATGATAGAAGATACCTGTAATGAATTGAAGGACAAGTACAAAACCTTAAGGAAACATCAAACTTTGACCAGCTCTGTTAAATCTACACTTAATATAGAAAAGTAAAAGAATGCTCAATTACTTAAGGAAAATACTGAACTGAAATTATCCAATGAGCAATTAAAAAAGGAGTTAGAGAAATTCACAAATGGACAGAATAATCTAACTCAAATGATAGGAAAACAAGTGGCACCAAAATATACCACTGGAATAGGTTATCTGCCTGGACAAAAAAATTACTAAAAATAGATTTATTCCTAAATCTGGATAGAATTCTGCTATTTCTAGTTCTGGAAACACATATTCTTCAACTAGTTATTTACATAGTTACAGATCAAATAATTTTTATCTTTCAAAATCCATTGATTCTGTAAATTATATGAGACCCATAATACAAGTCAGGTACCTAAAGATTTTTTACTAACCTATCTGGACCCAAGAAAATCTGGGTACCAAAATCATTATCTGTTTAAACCTGTTTTGTTGGAAACTTGCTTGAAAAGTTCCCATAAGAATGTATGGTACTTGGAAAGTGGATGTTCAAGGCATACAACAGGAGATTACTCATGCTTCAAGAATTTAATCAAATTTTATGGAGGCCATGTCACCTTTGGTGATAATTCAAAAGGAAAAATAATCAACTTAGGCCAGATTGGTAACACTGATTCAGTCTTAATTTTCAAAGTTTTATTTTTTGGTGGACTTAAGTATAACCTGTTATGTATTTCTCTGTTGTGTTATGATGGTTTCAATATCAAATTTGAAAATTATTCTTGTAAAGTTTTTAATTCTAAAAATATTTTATTATTTTCTACTTTAAGAAATGAAAATGTTTATGCTGTTGATTTGAATCACTTGGATAAACAAAACATTACCTGTTTTAATGCTTTTCATAATGAGTCTTGGCTATGGAACAAAAAATTAGGACACTGCAATGTTCATTCTCTTAGAAAACTGACTAGGAATAACTTAGTTAGAGACCTACCTAAACTTGAATTCCCAGCTGATAAAGTTTGTAATCCCTGTCAAAAGGGAAAGCAACATAAAGTTTCTTTTAAATCAAAGAAAGAAGTTTCAACTTCTCAACCTCTCGAGTTGGTTCACATGGACTTTTTTGGACCCTCTAGAGTATCTAGTTTAAATGGAAAGGACTATGTATATGTCTTAGTAGATGACTATTCTAGGTACACCTAGTTATACTTCTTAGCTCACAAAATTGAATCTTGTTCTTAATTCATTAAATATTCGAAGTCTGTGGAAAATCTTAGTGGACATAAAATTATGACTTTGAGAAGTGACCCTAGTCATGAGTTTGAAAATCAGGAGTTTGAATCTTATTTCTCACATAATGGATATAGTTACAATTTCTCGGCCCCTAGAACACCTCAGCAAAATGGTGTAGTAGAAAGAAGAAATAGAACCATTCAAGAGATTACAAGAACTATGCTTAATGTGTATGATCTACCAATTTACTTTTAGGCTAAAGTTGTAAATACATCTTGTTATATTATTAATAGTCTTGATTAGAACTGTTCTTAAAAAGACCCCTTATGAGTTGTGGAACCATAGGAAATATAAGGTTAATTACTTTAAAGATTTTGTTTTCAAAGTCTTTATTCTCAATACTAAGGATAATCTTGACAAGTTTTCTTCTAAAAGTGATGAAGGAATTTTTCTTGGTTAGTATTTAACTATAAAATCTTAGAGTCTTTAATAAAAGAACCAAATATGTGGAAGAATCTGTTCACATCAAGTTTGATGGAACTGATCCAAATGAACATAAGTCATATCCTGAAAATCTTGAAGAATATTTGTCTGTTATGGACCTTAATGATAAAATAAATGAACATATTGTAAAGACATCCTATTCTGGAAAATTTCTAGAACCTGTTTTTTTTAGATTCTGAATCTAGAGAAGAACATGAAATTTCTAGTCCTACCTTTACTAGATCAACTAGGATTCTAAAGAATAATCCTTTAGATGCTGTTGTTGGTAATCTTGATAGAGGGACACCGACTAGAGCTTCTCTAAGAAACCAGGTTGAACATCAAGCTTTTCTATCATAGTTAGAACCTAAAAATATCAATGATGCAATCAATGATGAATTTTAGGTAATGGATATTCAAGAAGAATTAAATAAATTTGAAAGAAAAAAAGTCAGGGAATTAGTTGACAGACCAAAGGAAACTTTGACCATAGGCACTAAATGGGTTTTTAGAAACAAATTTGACAAGTCTGGGAATATAGTTAGAAACAAATCAAGGTTAGTTGAATAAGGGTTTTGTATAGAAAAATAAATATACTATGAGGAAACCTTTTACCCTATAGATAGATTAGAAGCTATTAGGATTCTACTTTCTTATGATTCTCATTTTAATTTCAAGTT
Organism: Viscum album; assembly: GCA_963277665.1. Taxonomy (NCBI): domain Eukaryota; kingdom Viridiplantae; phylum Streptophyta; class Magnoliopsida; order Santalales; family Viscaceae; genus Viscum; species Viscum album. Next base: position 415,823,360 of record OY728139.1, read on the forward strand.
ATATCAAATGGATGTTAAAAGTTATTTTCTAAATGGTTTTATAATTAAATATTTTTTTGTTGAACAACCACCTGGATTTACTAATCTTCATTTTCCAAATCGAGTTTTTAATCTATCTAAATAATTATATGGTTTGAAACAAGTTCCATGAGTTTGATATGATAGACTTAGTAATTTTCTTGTTTTAAAAGTTTTTTCTAAAGGAATTTCTGATCCAACTCTCTTTATCAAAATAATTTATAATGATGTTTTTATAGTACAAATTTATGTGGATGATATTATTTTTGGATCTTCTAAAAATATTTTGTGTATTGATTTTTCAAAGATTATGAAAAATGAATTTGAAATGAGTTCAATGAGAGAACTCAAATATTTTCTTGGATTTCAAGTTTTTGAAAATAAAAATGGTATTATTTTAAATCAATGTAAATATACAAAGGATATATTAAAACGTTTTGGTTTAGATAGTATTAAGGGAAGTGATACACCTATGAGTACTACCTGTAAGTTGGACATTGATGAATCTGGGAATCCTGTTGATCAAACCAACTACAGAGGTATGATTGGAAGTCTACTGTACCTTACTGCCAGTTGACCAGACATTATGTTTAGTGTGTGTATGTGTGCAATATTTCAAGATAATCCAAAAGAATATAATTTTCTTGATGTTAAAAGAATATTCAAATATATTAGACATACTGCAAATTTAGGTTTGTTTTATCCAAAAGGAAAATATTTTGATTTAATAAGTTATTCAGATGCTGACTTTTCTGGTTGCAATTAAGATAGAAAAAGCACTTCTGGAAGATGTTATTTATTGGGAAAATCCTTAGTATCACGGTGTAGTAAGAAACTGAATTTAGTTTCTTTTTCTATTGCTAAAGCAGAGTATATAGATACTGGTAGTTGCTGTGCACAAATTCTGTGGATGAAACACACTCTTTTGGACTATGTATATCAATTTAGAAATGTATCAATAAATTGTGATAACACGAGTGCAATTAAAATCTCTAATAATCCCATGTCTCACTCTAGGACCAAACACATTGATGTAAGGTACCATTTTTTGGGAGATCATTACCAAAAATGTGATATTACTCTTGAATTTATAGGCACTGAATATCAATTAACTGACATTTTCACCAATCCTTTAAGCCTGGATAGGTTAAGTTACATTAGACATGAATTAGGAATGATAGAATCTATCTATTAGAAACCTCACTGTTATACCTCACCGGTATGAAACCTCACTGTTACACCTCACTGGTATGAAACCTCATTATTATACCTCACCGGTATGAAACCTCACTGTTATACCTCATCGGTATGAAACCTCACTGTTATACCTCACCGTTATTAAACCTCACTGATATATAAACCTCACTGTTAGTGGACCTTACTGATATATAAACCTCACCATTATTGGACCTCACTAATATTTAAGTCTCACCATTAGTGGACCTCAATGTTAGATAAACATCACCGTTAGGAATTCTCACCGGTATAACCTACCTTTAGTATGCGCTGTTTTAAACTCTTTACCATCGGAATCTATATCGTTTATACTTTACTCATTATATTATTTATTTTATGATTCCTAAATGACAAAACTAAGTCTTAAGTTACTTCTCAATCCACTTAACTCTCCTCTCTCAAAATCGACTCCTTGAATCCTCGAATCTCGCGAAAACCCTAAGTTCCTCGAACCAAAGATGAAAAAAACAAAAATTCCGATAGTAAGAGATGACGTTGATGAGATGAATGCAAAGAAGCAGAAGAAAGGGCCTAAAGTAAGTAGCAGTGTTAGCAGAACAAGGTCTGGGAGGCATCCAATAAACATGTATGTACAAAATAGTGATATTGTAATTGAGAAAGATCTATGCGTGAAATGGATGATGTCTAGTAAATAGTTAGTTCTAGAGGTGCTGGAAGATCAGAAATGGGTAGAATGCTTCTCGAATAACAATGGACCCTACTATTTGAAGTTAGTAAAACAATTCTATGAGTTTGTCAGTTTTGAGAAATCCGATGAAGAAAATAGAATGGTTTCATTGGTAAATGTTAAAGAAATAGCCTTTTCATCTGTTGAGTGGGATGAGTACCTGAGAGTACCACATGAAGGAGTTTCTGGTTATTCATCGAAGACAGTGCCACCTAAAAGTGACATATTTGATTATGAAATTGCCTTAGAGGAGCTCACTGGTAGTGACAAGCAGAGAAAAGTGGTAGCTACTGAAATAGATGGAGAAAACAGATTGTTGTTCAAATTTGTGCAACATGTGCTATGTTCAAGAAGAGGGGACTTTGAAAATTTGAGATATCAAGATATCTATTTGTTACATCTCTTGAGGCATGGTGTGAAGGTGAATCTGTGCAGGATGCTAATGATTCAAATGGAGGATATGACCAGACCCAAGTCAAAGACCAATGATTTATTATTCGCCAAGTTGATTTCAATTATGATTAAAGTAAAGGGAGTATCTGAGTCTCAGGATGAGATAGTGGTGGTAAGAAACAACTTTTGTATCACAAGAACAGTGTGTAAATAAATAATGATTAACTGGAACCCATGTAGAAGGGAGTGGGTTACTGATGATAAGAATTTATATGATAAGTTTGATCCCGTGGATCATCCTTTTAGGCCTAAGGATGTGAGGGATCCAGGTCTAAGACCTGATGAGGAGGAGACAAAATATAGTGATTATTCATAAGAGGAAGAGTCCTCTGTAGCAGAAGGAGGAGATCCAGACTTGCCTCTTAGCCAAACTCCTGAAATTGTATCACAAGAAAAGGGAAGTTCTTCTTTGTACCTAACTTGTCTAGAAACAGTTTTGGGTGTAAGCAATGAAGAGGAAACTATAGTTGAGGAAGAACAACATAGATCAGATCAGGAAGAGGTTTCTCCAGTGAATGAGGAACAAGAAAGAGAATCTGAATCTGAAGCATCTGCTTCTGCCACCTTAAGTTTGAGTCCTCTTATTGGAAGTTCTGTTGTGACTTTAGAGGGTGTTCTTGATGAAGTTGATAGAACTATTCCAGTTCCTATGGAGCCTCCTGATATTGGAGAAATGGAGATATTTGTGCAAGATTCTTCTAAGGAAGAACAAGCAACTAAAGATTCTATTGATCTACAGGATAATGAACCAGTTTAGGGGGAGCATCCAACCAGGTTTGGCAGTTTTTTAGTGGAAGTTGAGATTGAAGACTGGGCAGAGGACCCGAGGTTTGTAGTTTGTGGATCACATTACCCATATTCGGATAATGAGACATCCCTCAGTCGACCAGAAGTTAATTATTATATTCTACCTGAGATGTTACATGAGAATATAGTAAGCAAAGTTGATCTGGATCAATTAAAATATGATCTTAAGACATCTTTTATAGAAGAGATAAGAAAAATGGAAGCATCCTTAGTGTCATCCATTCAATCGGTAATGAATGAATCAGTGTACAATATTGTGTCTGAAATAACACCTGTTGTTATGCCTGCTAATCTAGTCACCAGGGATGACTTAGAATCATTGAAGGACGAGGTGAAAGAGTTTCTGAGTTCTTCTATTGCCGAGTTAAAGAGTTTCTTTGTTGAAGAGATGAGAAATATGGAAAAGTTTTTGAACTCTCTCTTGTTTGTAATGTTTCAACCTTTGTGGCAAAAATAGTGGATGAAATCACAGAATCCTAGAATCAGGCTTCTAACTTGGAAGAGGATGTTGAATTTCTAAATAAATCAATTTTCCCTCTAGAATCCTATATGAGCTCTAAATCTCAAGCATACAAGGATTTGGCTTATGTGAAGAGTGTAGTTAGCCAAATGGTCTCATCTTTTGAGGAGTTTAAGTATTCCATAACAAAGCATGTTATCACCCAATATTCTATAGTAAAAAATCTTATTAATGGGATAACTAATATTTTCAAGGAAACTATGGCTTTTTCTATTGGTTATCTTGCTTCGAGACCTTCAATAGAATTGGATCCGATTAGAGCTTTTTTGAAGGAGAAGCTTGGTTCAGATTCATCCAGTAGCTCTATGGACTCATCTGAAAAGACCCATGGGGTGTCTACCACTAGAGATATCATGAAGATAGTCCAAGATTATTTAAGATAAGATTCTTCCTCTCAGAAAGAAGTGAAAGACAAGGTAGATTACTATTTTCAAAGGGTCTACACCAAGAATCAGCTCAACAACCATTTCAAGCTTATGTTAGAGAACATGAAGCTACCTCCTTTCAATCAAGCCTTCAGATAACAATTCAACAATCTCAGAGAGTTGACCCCTACACTAGAAAAATTCATAGAGAACAAGGATTATTTCATTTCTGCTATGGAAAGAGGAGGATGAATTATAATGGAATTCAGAAATATCATATTTCCCTTCTTACGTGTTGATACTAGACTAGTGATTATACCTCCATCTTTACCTACATCTGCCTCTACTACCTCTCCTACTAAGATGACACCAGTCTAAGCCATCTGAATCCTCACTCCTACGATCAGTCAGAGAACTACACATTACAGACCAGGCACAGTTTCAGTGGCTCAACCTCCTCTGATCATTTTTGGCGTTCCTAAGCCTCCACCTGCATCCACACAACCTGAGTCTACCTCAGATCCCAAATTCAAATCCCACGAGGACATTCAGGAGGTGGATTGAATAGTGGCTAAGACATTTGATAGGAATAACCTTTATTATTTTTGTTTCCTTTTGGTATTCCTTTGTATCTTTTTACACCATGGAATACAAATAACCTTATTACCTTTTCTCTTCTATTATTTCTTTTTTTGATTATCTCATTTTTGATAATCACATAGGGGGAGAACATACATGCTATGACAAAATAGGGGGTGAACAGACTTGCTATGCCAAATTATAGAAGGTCAAAGGGATCAATATGAGCTTAATATTTTCCATTTCTATTTCACCTCTAATAAATTTGTTTTCTAATTATAGTACCTTATTTTGTTTTTATTATCTCTGATAAAATTGGATTTAATACTATATCCTCTGATACATTACTAATTATTTTGGGATTGTTATATCATAAGTTGTGATTATCAAAATGGGGGAGATTGTTGACCTCACCTGTTTTGATAATCTCAATTATGTCTTAATATGATTTGAAAATCCAAAATAATGTTCACTCATATATAAATTAATTTTTCATCCTTCTATTGAATTGATAATAATATCAAAATGATCTTTGGAATATGTTAATCAATGTTTTTCTATGTTTATATGTCCTTTGAAATAATTCTAACTCAATCTGCATATGTGTTGCATAGACCATGACAAGTGTTAAGTCCACTGATATGCATAAGTTCACCGATATGCTCATAACTACTGATATAGACAAACATATATAAATCTACTGATAGAACAGAGCTACTGGTATACACTTAATCACTGATACAGAATAGATCTATCGGTATATATGAGTCTACTGCTATGAAGTCCAATGAAGAGCTATTGATACGAAGTCTACCGATACAAACTACTAATACAAACAGACACCTCTACCATTATAAAGACCTACCGATATAACCAGATAGATGAATGGATACTGTTACAAAATTCACCGATACAGACAGTCACCGATATGAGCAGCTGCTGGTACAAGTGAGTTACTGATAGACAAGAAGAGCTACCAACAGATAGATACCGATACAAGGGTAAAGAGCTACCGATACGAAGAGCTACAGCTACCGATAAAAGAACTGAGAACAACCGATAGGAAGCTCACTGCTATACAAAGTCCACCGTTACAAGTATACCAATAGAAAGCTACTGATAAGATGACAGTTAACCAGTCAATGATACTTTACTCTATTTCTATTTATTTATTTAGCAACGATCATATTTGATGATTTTAATGAAATTAATGTTATTTAATGATAGTTTTTGGCATGTCAGGGAACCGTACCTCATACCTATGAAAAGGTAATCATTCCTATTGCCGGAGTTGAAAGCTATAAAGGGAGGAAAAAATTTAGGAAAATAAGTGTGTGGAATAGTCGTTCATATACAAAAAAAAAGGCGACATCAAAACATCTGTGTAATTGAAGAAGTCTAGACATACACGAGGCTATTCATACAAGCAGAGAACACACGACGAATCTTGGTCAATGAGTGAAGAACTACAACGATATCTTTATACACTCAAAATAATCAAACTGAACTTGAAAATCAAGGAAGCAAACGACACTCTATTTTCAAGACAAAAAACATAGAAGGACTCAGAAGCATTTCTCTTCAATCAAACGGATTTCAGAGCTGCAGTTCAAATCACTAGAGCATTATAAAGTCTTATATACTCTTTTAGTTATTCTTTTATATACCTTTGAGAAGTGTGTGTACTCTGTACATTTCATAAACACACTGACTCCTGTGCTGAATTGGAGGATTTAATCCTCACTCACTCTTCCCCTATACACTTATTTCCCACTGTGGAAAGTGGTAGATGTCAAGTAGAACCTGAATAGCCTATGTGATATTTTTTTGTTTTCCCATGAAGAACTGTGGTAGAGGTCTTAGTACCTAGACAGTCCCAATACTGTTTTTTACCCCAATCCAGGGTGTAGATCAAAGTTTTATATAAATTGTTAGAGAGGACTAACTCTTAGCTTGAGATTAAACCTCTTGTTTTAAAACTGCTTTGCTTACTTATTTTGGTTTTAACCTATATTTAATATTCCACTGCTAATTACTTTGAAATATAAAATTGTTTTAAAGTTACATTAATAGTTAATCTAGAAAGTGTTTGTAACTATTGTAAATCCGTAGGTTAATTTCAAAAGCTAATTTAATCATATGATTAAATTAACTGAGACTTAATCAATCTTTGAGAACCTAATTGAACCTTTACAGTTTTTCAAATTCATTATAGTTTAACTTTGTTTTTAATTGGGGGATTTTATTAGAAATATTTTTAATAGAAATTTTTAATTGGAACTCAATTCACCCCCCCTCATGAGAATCCACTCTGACCAACAAATGGTTTTATCAGACCATGTGTAAATATCCTGACTCCTATAGCCTAGAGTTGGTGGTTAATTTATTACATTGGCATAAGATATAAGGAATCACATCCTAAAGGACCAAATATTTTACTAGTCTTGTAAAACTAATACATACCAGAAATCCACATTACATTTTAAGGATATAATAAAAAAAGTGTTTTATTTGAGAACTATGTTATTACCCTTAGAATATCCTCTCATATCAATCACAACACTTCTTTGTATACTAGGTAAAACATAACATAAGAATGGGACTATATTAGATGAATATTAAGGGTATACATATAGTGGAAGCTATCATGAATAAATAAGAATAATAAATATTTATAGGAAAATAATTAAAACACATTCCATTTAAATAAATACTTGAACATAATATATAAGGAATAAATAATGAGAAAATAAATCCACATAAATAATCACATAACCTTAAAACTTATCCATGGATATTATAAATAAAATAATAATCACATGGAAATCATTAACCGATATCATACGTAGGGATTTCCTAATACCATGTATTTTAAACATACTATCAAGACCTTTCAAAATATAGTTTAAATTATTCTGGTAGAAACCATTATATTTTTTCCAACTAAATTGTCTTATGAGACCTATTGATTCATTGAGTTACTATCTATAACCGGGCCCTACCCATAACTTACATAATCTAATTAATTACTTATATTAAAGGGGTGAAACACAATCAACAAAAACATTCATATTGAAAAATTACCATAAGAAAATGTTAATACTTACCCTAATAAAATAAAAATAAGCATAAATCATCCATAATAATATGGTGAATGGTAATAAAATTGTACATCCTTAGTCAAATTGATCATAAAACATAAAAATAAATAATATAGATGATATCAACATAAAATATCTTCATTTTATTATATTTAAAATAAATGTTTAATGTTGTCTATGAATATTAATACCATAAAATGTCACTAAAAACATTCTTGAGGAAAATATCATTTTCACTTTAAAAATAACCATAAGAAAAGTCCAATTTTTTTTAAAATAATTTTTTTTTCAATATAAAATTTGAAAAATTGTAAAATATTCTTTAAAACATTTAGGGGTATTTACTGTAGAAAATTCTATTCATTCCATTCACATTGAAACAATGAATCCTTACACATTTTTGGTAAAATCCAAATTGTTCTTGTTTTGAAATTTAAATTAATATACCTTTAAAAGTTTTTTCTAATATGTAAAAATGGGTAATAATTTATTTAATAAATCATTTTGAAAATGTTAAAAAATTTGAGATTTTTTTTAGAAAACCTTGATTTTTATGAAGAAGGATTTTCAACCAAAGAGACAAATAATGTTTTATTTTCTTAAAAAACCTTTCTCAATCATTTTAATTACCAAAGAGTGGAACAATTGTATAATTAGTTGAGAAGTTCATGAATAACTCGATTATATAGAAATATATTGATTTTATTGTTGAAATATGAAATAATTAACCCGAGGGAGACCTAAATATAAAAAATCCGAATTAATGATGAGATTGTAAAATAATCACTTACCATTATGGTAAATTTGGAATCATAATTCCCATAAATAAATATCTTATAATGAAACTTTAAATATCATGAAGATAATTATTTTCATATCATAACATATCAATTGGGAAGTATATATACCACACAAATGAGTAAGTGGTGAATATGACATATCTCTCACAAAAGTAAAAGTGAGATGAGAAACACTTACCTCCAATTTGAATTCATTCATATGTGTGAAAAAGTCCTGTAAAAAAATATAGGTTTATTATAAATATATTATATATCAATAATCATATATCCCATTTCATACATGATGTACTTATATTATTTTATCACATGTTTATTATGAATTATTCGTTAAAATCACTATTTTGGGTGATAATTTCTTCATTTTTTATGTATATTTTTGTTTCGTAATTTTTATCCTTTTAATTTTTTCATGGTTAAATAATATAATTTTTTTAAACATGATATAAATATTATATATATTAATTATATATTTATTTAGAGTAATATATTAAATTTAGAGATAGAAAATGTATTACACTATTCATGGAGATGATATACCATACTTATGCATGAACATTGTTTCCATTTTCCTAACATATAGAATGAAAGGAAAATATATATTAATTAATATTAATATAATTGTTATTATGTCATATATATAATTTATATTAGTCAAATACATTCTTATTACCATCTAAGTAAAAATTAAATAAAAAACATTTCACTTCGCTATGTGGAGGCGGTAGTCCACACATATGCACGAGTGATGTTATTATTTTCCAAATGATTGAAAGGTAAAAACTGAGATGTAATTTTATATTTCTAGAAGTATTTTTACTTCATAAATTTCACATATATTCATTAATTTTTACCTTACTAACTTTTATGTAATGCATAAGATAAAAATGAATCACATCGCTTTGTGAGGAAGTAGTCTTTAGTGCAGATGAGCGATGTTATCATATCCTAAAAATAATTTAAAGTGATATCATAAGTAAAAAAGTATATTAATGTCATAATTATCATATAAAAATGATCAATACATCATTTTATCCATCCTTTCAAGGTTGTTATGGATAAGTAATTACATCTTTTCACGAGGCAGTAGTCCGCTATACACATGATCGACAGTTTCGTTTCCCATTTAGTGGAAGTGGAGATGGATATAGTTTTTTCCATTAAAATAATAAAATATAAGTATATATTACATACTATTGTTACTATTTTATCATATTTTAATAATTTTTTAAGGAGGTGAAAAAAGAAACTAAAACAAAACGCATGTTTGATAATTTTACATTTCTTCATAGAGCCTCTAGGTTTAAACCTAAAGCATTATTATGAGGGATTAATAATAAAAATAAGGACGATAAGATGTGGGGGGTATGTAAAGAATTTATTTGGGTATGGAGTCTCTAAACCAAAGGTTTTTGTAAGTGTTAATAAAGGAGGAGAGGGGAAACTCTCTATAAGCGGGGGAGGGGACATATATGGAAGTTTTGAGTAGATAATGTGATACCCACATTTTTATCATTACTTGAGGATAAAAAATGGGTCATTATTGGACCTTATATATGATAAGGTAGAAATAGGACCATAAAATGGGGTTTTTACAAGTTTTATGTAATTTGTAATCCTTATCTTCTTGGATTAACCCCCAGTAAACCTATTTTTATCATAAACATGAAAATTAATTTTTAGTGTTTTCACTATTCATTATGGTAAAAAATTAATTTGAACTTATTAGAATATATAAATTATTATAATTAGAAATATGGAATCAATTTTTCTAAATTCAATTCAATAAATTTGTATAATTCATTTTAAAATTAAACTGGAGACGCGGCAAAAGAGTGGTTTTCTGAAGAAAAAATTATCATAATAATATAATGTTTTAATATAAAAATTCAACATAAAATTGATTCAAATTACCTTAATTAGTTAAATTATAATATAATTGAATTAATTTTTCTTTAATACAAATTTAAAATAAAATTAATCTTTTAAAATAATTCAAACGATTTTTTTTTTCAATAAAAATCTTTATTTTTCACTATTCATCAAAAAAATTAATCATTAAAAAAATATAAAAAATTCATCCAAATATAATTTTTACTTATAGATTTTAAAAAATAAATTTATTTTTTAAAATATTTTTTACAAAATTATTAAAAATTAATTTTTATGTTATGTGCACAAAGCGCGACTAAACAACATTTAAAAAAATACTATTTTTCAAAAAAAATATATTTTTATTTCAAATAGTTCATATTTTATATATAATCAATTAAAAATTATTTAATTTATTTAATAAATGTCTAAAAAAATAATTTTTATAATTTATTTAGTACTATTCATACCCTCCTACATAATGACTACACTATAACTTCCATGTTTAAATAATGATATTTTAATCGAGTATCATTTTTTGTATAAGCATGGTGTTTTGTGTTACAAAACCTATCAAAGAAATTGAATTTATTTTAAAAAAAGTATATTAGATAGTCTTTTTGTGTTTAATTATCATTTAATATCATCATTGCATGTCATTTATGCTTTCAAATATAACTTTCCACTTTGAAAATCTCAGGGTGTTACTTTCTACCACCTTAAATAAATTATGTCCTCGCAATTTATTGTTTATCTCAGTAATCAAGGGGTTGGAATTTGAATATTACATTCTTAAAACACCTCATTGTAAAAATGGTTAATAAATCTTCCTCTTGATAAGAGAGGAAGGTAAGTATAAAGGTCATATGGAATACCACATATTAGGTTTCTAAATATGAGAACATTGGTTTGAAGTGAAGATATGGACATGGAGCCTTCATGCCATTCGTGCTAAAATTTATGGACATGTAAGAAAAACATAAATAATTATGGAAAGTAGTATAGATTATTTATCATAATAATGTGAATGATCTTGAAAACTTAATGAAAATAAATCCATGAATATGTGATGGATTCAAAGGCCACCTGTTCAATAAAAATGAAGGTATTAGAATAATTTTTTTGTTTCAATGTAATTTTATTTGAGTTGAGGAATTATTTGACCATATATAATGTTAAAATATGAAAATACATTTGATATATTTATATTTCAAAGGCACAATTTCCTCCTTTGGTTGTGTGTTAATCAATTTCCACTTCATTTCTTACTCTAAGAAATGAATATCCAAAATTAATATTTATGCCTGAAGCATATTTGACAGATCATTAGTATAAAAATTCATTCCTTATATATCTTGATATTTTCCTAAACCAAAAAGGTTAGAACAAGCTATCCAATACCCCCAAAGTTCAACTTAATCCATTTGTATTTATTAAACCTTATGACTCATCCAAAATATGTCTATCCAAAATCAATGGTCACAATTTTTGAAGGAATTTCACTAAATCAAAATTATATTACCTAGATAATATAAAGTGCCTCTTAATGTCAAATTCTAAATATCTGAATACCTTGATAACACTAAAGTTTTAATGCAAACATTGAATATTATATAGAAATCCAAACATGTAGAAAACTCCAGTAAAGATAACATAAGCCATCAAATCACTAACCAAATTCAATGTCTCTAATACTATCCCATAAACATATATTTTTCATTATTATCTCATCATAGAGAACATATTAAAGGTCATATTCAATTAATCATGTGTTTTCCAAAAGATCAACTTTTCACTGAATCACTTTTCTTGGTTATCAATACTAGTCATCATATGATTTCATATCCTTAAATAAAATTTAACACATTAAAATACTTATACATTTTATTACTATTATAATGAGAATATAATTTATAAAATACTTATACAACATATTTCTTAAATAAAAATGAAAGCAATTTAATCATTTCACTTTGGTTGTATCAATAATAGAAGCTTGACCGTAACCCCTTATCTTCTTCTAGTGTATATTACCTTGATTCTTGGGATATTTTTTTCATAGTTCCCCATATCCTTACATTGGAATCATTGAACATTAGAAACTTCTTTATCAACATCACAATGACGACCATGGTGTCCTCTCTCTCCACACTAACAACAAACTCAAATTCCCTTCAAGAAAGTACCACAATGTTTCTTTCCACAATTATCACAAGTAGGAAAATCCTTGTTTTCCTTATTCCCTTTATCAATATTTTTCTCTTCCTTCCTCTTATTCTCTAATTTCACAAAGAATACATAAGACATAGAGAATTATTTCTCTATGTTTATATCACATGATACTATGTCCTCATATGATGATAATATTTGGGAGACTAATTCCCTTTGAATTATTCAGTTTATCCCATAAAATAAATATTCAATATTTCTAATTGGGTTATGTACATAGTCCGTAGCGTTAATTTATAACCTTGTGATGTTATACTCTTACATAGACACATTTTCATCATCAGTTTGTCTTAAACACATGAATTGTTATTGGATTGTAATATAGATGTATATGTATATTAGATGGCACAGTACAAGCGGGGGGGGGGGAGTGAATTGTAGGTTTATAAACTTTGTATTTAAAAACTTATGAAAGAAATTAGTTTAAGAAGTCTTAAACTAATAAAATTCACAATCAAAACAATTTAAAATATAGGTCTTGGATCCAATGGATATGTTATGATGTAATACTATAAGTAATGTAATAAAATTGAATTTGAATTTAATACAATTATCAGAGTAATACAAAAGTGAATGATTCTACCGTAGAGAATATAAAATCTCTTAATACCATATGTAATGAAAGTATCGTAATTGAAAAAAATTACAATTGAAATAAATGTGAAATGAAAGAGGAAACAATACAATTCCCGTTCTAATAAAAATAATAGTGGAAATGTAAAAGTATTACAATTATTTTATCCCAAAAAGTAGGGTATCCTTTCACATAGGATAAAAGGTCTGTCTTACCACCACCTTGGGAATCCCTCGATAAAATGATTGACACGACAATCTTTATATCCACAAAATCCCTCGATTAAGAAGGTAATCAACACATCTATCTATCATGTAATTTAAAGACCTTGATACAATGATCGGCGTCACATATTCCAATACCCAAAACCCCATAATCGTTATCACAATTATCGGTCACCTAAAGAAGAATCAAAGAACATATTGAAATTCAAGAGAATGAAACAAGATATTCACTTCTTGTATATTCAAGGATTTCTCTCGAAGAAAGAGAGAAGTTGCATCATCTCTCTCTAGAACTTGATAGATGAAAAAGTTATGTATTTTGGTTCGAATGACCTATTATTTATAGGAATCATGTTTCAATAGTTATATTTTATTCAATTATCATATTTCTCTAAAAAACATAGAGGAACTTGGACAACTGGAATTACAATGGTCAAAACAAAAAGAACACACAACATCATTTAGATTGGTACACAACAAACTAAACGACATCGTTTTAGGTTAGAAAATATTAAGTACAAAGATATGAAACAATGAGTATGAGTAACTTGTAATATTTATAGGAGTTATAATAAAAATTTAATTCATTTTAAAAGTACAATACATATCTTGTTTACTAGGCTTATCATGATAACAATGCATATCGATATTACAATTTATAACCTAGTTACAGTTATTAACATGGTTACGATTATTAAAATGGTTATGATGTATGATATTTAATCTGGTTACAATAATTGAATATAATTCATAAATAAGAATACAAATCATAACCTAGTAAAAATTCACGACTACGATAAAATACTTAACTTGGTTACGATATATAATTATGATTGGGGTACTTAGCCTGGTCATTATGCACATGGTTATGATGACCTGATTATGATACATGAATAGGTTACAATACATAGACTGGTTATGATACATGACCTAGTTATAATACATGTGATTATAATTCATGTGGATACAATGCATGTGAAATTGATGTAGTATATAATTTCGTTACGAATCCTGATTAATATGTGATATATAGTTTGGTTACGATTATGAAACAACATGTAATACAATAAGAGTGAATAACATACATGATTATGATAATAATGTAATATATAATAAAGACAACATGAGTGATTACGATTGTGAAACAAAAAAATTATAAACAATATATATTATTACAATATATGTGATTTTTGATTTCTAAAACAAATGATTGATGGAAAAGTTTAAACAAATTTTGACTCAACAATATCCCCTTTTTTGGAAGGAAAAAAAAGAAAAGAAAAAGGAAATAAAAAATCATCTCCCCATAAGTATAGTAACTCATCTGAAATAATAGTGAATATGACTAATTCCACCGTTGGTTTAAAAAAACTCATGAGGGATCTTATTATATTTACTTTTACATAAGATTTATCCCACTTAATAAGTCATTCATAAAAAATTTTCTTTTTATAACAATTCCACCCCTTGTGATTTTCAAAAAGAATAAGGGAAATTATTTATTTCATACAAAAGGTTAGAGAAACAGAGTACGAAGTAATAATTTTTACCTGAAACAAATATTTATTACAAAAACATTTCAAACATCATTCTTTTCTTTTTTGTTTTTCCAAAATATTAAAAATAAAGAGTTTCATCTTTTTAAACTCATTTATGTCTTCCATGAGTTTATCAATAGCTTCTGGATGAGCCATCATCTTATCATCCTATTTAGCAATAAAATTTTCTTACTTTCAGAACCAATATTCATGAAGCTGATTAGTTGATTCCTGATATTTAAGTCTTTCTTCCTAGTTATTGAAATCATCCATCTCAAGTTTATAGGATTTTTCTATGATAACAACTTTATTTGAGAGTAAAAAAATCTCATTACTCTTGTTTTCCAACTATTCCTTTAAACTCTCTATCTTTTATGAGGTTAATTTTTTTGAGGTACTAGGTCTTTGAAATTATTAAAAAAATTTCATTCAAATCATAAATAAACTTTAGATATAGAGAGTTGAGTTTATTTACCCGGTGTACCAATTCTTCTTGCTTGTCCAGACGGTTCTTGAGTCATTCATCAACATTGTCATACCAATTCAAAACCTTCTTGAAAGCCTTACTCTCCTCATCAGCACGTTCCTTGAAAATCTTGAAGTTGGCATAAGGATTAGAAACCTATCCATCAAAACCTTAACAAAATACATTCTTTCATTGTGTGAATTTGAAGGAATTTACATCCTAGATTCAACATTTTGAATGAATTGTAACAACATCTCCAATATATTCAAGTAATGTTCAATGTACTGGACTCCTTTCATAGTGATTATTCTTTCAGAATCCATGTCCTCAGTGTATTGTCAGAGATCACCAAAATAAGTTTCTATGTTGATCCCTTGAGTAGGCTGATTCTGATCCATATCATATTCTTCTTCTTCATCTTCTTATTCTTAATTAGAAAAATAAATAAATTTATTATGGGTGACCTTTTGAGATCTTTCTTCAAAGACTGAGGATCTCGAGAAAAAGAATTTAAAGAAGGCACTTCAGATAACTCTGTGGTATGACTCCTTTTGTTTGTATCTTTTTTTCTTCCACTACTAATTATTCTTGTCCCTGTTCTTCTTCCCCTTCTTCTTCCTAATATACTTCTTCTTATTTTAATTATTGATAAATATATTGTGTAGCCAAATGTTGAGAAACCTATTTCTCCTTGCCTTTATCTATGGGAACTAATTAAGACTTAATAGAAGCCTCCCTGATTTCAATTACAGTTTTTAACTAATCAGCTATTCTGAGAGGACCATAAATATCAATAGCTTTGTCCGTTCTCTTATTCATCTCTTCTTTCTCTCTTATTCATTCAAATATTCTTCAGAACATGCTTTCAAATCCAAAGCCTAATTCGAATCCAATCCAAAATGAGGATCCCCTTCTTTTATTTCTTGAATTTTCTTGATCAATTTAGCAGAAACCTCATTGAATACATACTTTTGTTTCTTTTAAGGCTTTGGATTTGTAGTCTTAATTACCTTTATTTTATTTGAATTAGTCTTTGAGGGCTTAGAAGGTTTCTCACTACCTTTAATACCTTCATTTTCTTTCTCAGCATCTAGATCTTTCTCAAACTTCTTTGATACAGGGTTGAATCGTAACTTGAGCCTCCTTATCGTATCCTTACTAATTACGATTTCCTTGAAAGAAGTCAGACCTGACTTGATTGCCATATTACATAAGACTAAGCATTCTTTCTGAAACATACTGATAATTTCAAGAAACATGATCAGATATGATTTTATGCCACTAAATTTAAGCTTCTTAATTGTCAAAAAGATAGACCCCTAAGTTTGAAATTTCTCATGTTCGCCAAGTAATCAAGAACATAGACATCTGAAACATTCAATGTTTCCAAGTCACCCTTTCTCGGCACCAAAAACCCTTGCATCAAGAAAGCTATAAGTCTATTGTCTCTTAATAAATGACTTACTTTTTTGTTGTCGTCATTAATCTCAAAAAGCGTTTCTTCAGATTTAGACATATCAAAAGTTACATCAGATTTCGGTAACTTATGAGAAGGAAATAATGAATCTCCCCCAAATAGAACACCTAGAAACATAGATTCCTATTATGAGGAGGTTGTATACATCGTTTCATACATCATAAAATAAATCTTACGATTCTTTTCTATCTCTACTAATTTGTAAAATTGTAACACCTCATCATGAAGGACATAATATTGATCAGAACCCGATATTTCCACACAAATTGGTTCCCATCCTTGAAAACATATAATAAATTTTAAAGATGAATCAAAAGACTCATTAAAGTATCAGGATACTATCCTTTCACTCGAAATGTCATGGAAAAGAATTATTTTAGATGCATTTCATTCAAAGATGATGTAGTAGAATTAGTCATGAAAGACTAACTCGCACCCTAAAGATCCTACTAATTACAAAATATGAGTATATAACTGATTGTGAAAACTAATTTAGGAACCGATTTCAAACCATGCTGACTACATATAGAGAAATTGATCTTGAGAGAAAAATAGATGAGTTTGATGTGGGATAAAATTTTTAAAAAGAAATTGACGGCCAAGATTAGATCTGAAAGATCTAAGGCCAAGAATGATTTCAAACTCTTGAGGATTTTCATAAAATAAAATCATATTCAGGCTCAAACTGATTAGGATTTAAAAGAAAGAAATGAAGAACTACCATTGAAACAATAAAAATAAGGTTTTAGAAATTATACCTGTCAGAGTACTGGGAAATATTTATTGGTTTTAATATACTATTAGTTTGGAAAAAATTAAAACAATAAAAATTTAATACCAATAAAAATTATAAAACTGATAAAATAAAATAATATGGTACCAATTAATTAGTACCGACAGAATAATCCACAATCGATAGTCGAGTACCAACAAGGTAATCCAACACTGATAATCTAGTATAGATTAAGTATTTCAATGAAGATATTTTAGTACTGATAAAGTATCATAATACTGATAGTATAACCTAATACTGAAAATTATAAAACTGATAAAATTATGAAGCTGATAAAATTATGAAACTGATAAAATTATAAAACCGATAAAATTATAAAACTGATAAAATTATGAAACTCATAAAATTATAAAACTGATAAAATTATGAAACCGATGGAATTATGAAAACAAAAAAATTATAAAACCTATTAAACTATGAAACCAATAAAATATAAAACTAAAAGGTGAAACTAATTGACTGCAAAACCGATTCATGCCAAATTGATTCATGCTAAATCAATATATACAAAACTAATAATTAAAAATGATAAAATATGAAACATAAAGTGTAAAACCAAAAAAAATTATACCCACCCTTTGAAAAGGAGTAAATTAATGTAATGAGATGGGTTAAACAATAAATATATGTGAATCATTACATTACAGTGATCATTCCTAGTTTCTATATAATGTATTCAAATCTATCATACGATAATGGTTTTGTGAAAATGTCAGCAAGTTATTCTTTTGTTCTGATGAATTGTAAAATAATATCTTTTTTTGTGTGATCCCTAAGAAATTGAATCCTAATATCTATATGTTTTTCACATGAGTGGTGTGAAGGGTTTTTACTAAGAGCAATGACATTAGTATTACGACATAGTATTTGAGTTTAGGAAAAACTCATGCCAGAGTCAGTTAGTGTGTATTGCATCAACAACACCTGAGCACAACAAATTCCAATTGCTACATATTTAGCTTCAGTAATGGAAAGATCTACTAAGTGTTGCTTCTTACATGGCCAAGAAACTAATTAATCTCCTAAGAAATTACTTGTTCCAGATGTACTCTTTCTATCCATTCTACATCCACCAAAGTTATAATCTAAAAAACTTTTTGAAACAAATGTATTTCAAAATGAATACAGTATTCCTAAATCCAATGTTCCATTTAAGTAGAAAAAAATTAATTTCACTTCTTTTAAATGAGATTATTTTGGATTAGATTGGTATCTTGTACATAATCATACTGAAAATATTAAGTCTGGATGACTAGTTGTTAAGTATAACAAGCTTCCTATCATACCTATAAAAGTTCTTTGATCTACTAGTTTCCCAACTTCATCAAGATCAAGTATATTTGAAGTACCTATTGGAGTGATAATACTTTTAGTGTTTTCATATCCATAAATTTTTTTTATTTATTTGATATACTTAGGATGATATATATAGGTTCTTTCTAGTTTTTGAGATATTTTAAAACCTAAAATAAGTGTTAACTCACCCACCATACTCATTTCAAACTCAGAACTCATTAGATTTTTAAAAAATCAGTTAAGGATTTCTGAGTTGAATCGAATATAATTTCATTAACATAGATTTAAACAATCAAATTTTTTTTGTTTTCTGTTTTTATAAAAATAATTTGGTCAGCAGTACCTTTTGCATAATTGTTTTGTAAAAGAAATATTATGAGTTTATCATACCATGCTCTAGGGTCCAATTTAATACAATATAAAGCTTTGGTAAAAACATGATGAGGACTTTTTGAATCTATAAAACCCAACAGATGTTCAATAAAAAACTTCTTCTTGTACAGAATCGTTAAGAAAAGAACATTTTACATCCTTTTGAAATTTTTTGAAATTAAAGTATGCTACAAAGGATAATATATTTCAAATAGATTCAAATCTAGATACTGGATCATATGTTTCTTCATAGTCTATTACCCCTTGTTGATTATATTAATTAGCAACAAGTATTTCTATATTTATTATAATGACCCCATTTTCATCACATTTGTTTCTAAAAACCCTTTTAAAACTAATTAAAGTTGTTTCTTTAGGTCTTTCATCCAATATCCAAACATGATTACTTTCAAATTCATTTAGTTTATCTTGTATTGCATTAATTCAATATTCATCACCTAAGGCCTCATTAAAAGTTTTATCTTTGAATTGAGATACAAAATAAAGATGTTATATTTCATTTCTCAAGTAATTTTTAGTCTTTACAGGTTGATTTACATCACCAAAGATATTATCACTAGGATGACTCCTAAGAAGAAATTGATTTGGTTTTTGGAAAACCTGTACATCAACATAAGATAGAAAGTCTTCTAGGGTAAATGTTTTAGATGCATTTTCTTGAGTATTTACCTTATTAGAAGAGTTTACAATAAAAGGTTGATAATTAGTTGGTGAAAACACATCCGTTGATGTAGGTAAGGGTATTTTTAAAAAAATGGGGTCAGTTTCATCAAACTTAACATGCATTGTTCCCTCAATAGTAAAAGTGTTTTTATTGAAAACACTATAGGCCTTAGAAGTTGTGGAATAACATAAAAATATTCTTTCATTGGATTGGGTGAACATTTATGTAAATTCTATTTTGTATTCAATATTAATACTTTACATCCAAACACTATGCAGTATGAAACATATGGTTTTTTTCCAGTACACAATTCTTAAGGTGTTTTATTAAAAAAAGGTCTATTTAAAACACAATTTATAGTATAATATGAAGTGATAACAGCTTTAACCCAGAAATTTTTAGCAATTGAGTATTCACTCAACTTGGATCTTGTCATTTTTTGAAGAATATGAGTCCTTACCTCAACAATACCATTTTTCTGAGGGGTTCTTGGAGTGAAAAAGTTGTGTGTAATACCTTCCTTACTAAAAATGGTTTCAAAATCCTAATTTTGAAATTCTCCACCATGATAACTACAAATAGTTATCAGTGGTAGGTTTTTATCATTTTTAACTTGGGATCTAAATGTTTTGAAATAAGAAGAGGCTTATGAATTCTTTTTTAGAAAATATATCCTTGTTGATCTAGTGTATTCATCTACTAAAACAAATACATATTATTTTCCTCCAATGCTTTCAGTTTGTGTAGGACCGAAAAGATCCATGTGCAATAACTATAATGCATTAGAATTTGGAACTTCATTGATTGATTTAATTCTAGTTTTATGTTTCTTTCCATATTGAAAATGGTTATAAACTTTAGAAGAATCATACCTTAGTTCTGGTATATCCTTAAAAAGTCTTTTCCTTAAGAGTTTACAAAGGTTCTTTTTGTTGAAGTGTCTTAATCTTCTATGCCATAACCAGGATTGGTCTTCTATTGAACTTATGAAAGGTAAGTCTTGGATTCTAAGGTCTTGTAATTTGATTGTGTATAAATTATCATGCCTATGGAAAGAAAGAATTAATTCATCATTGGACTTGTGAAATAAATATTTATCATTCCGAAAATTCCCAAGGTAAACTTCTTAAAATAATTGACTTACGCTAATAAGAATGTGCTTAAGGCCTCTGACAAACAAAACATTTGAAATTAAATATTTTCTTAAAAGAACAATATTACCTATACCAATGATATTTGCTTGGGCATTATCTCCGAAGTTCACTCTTCCACATTTCATTTTAATAATCATTTCAAAGAAATATTTGTTTTCCATCATATGTAGAGAACAACCACTATCAATGTACCAAATTTTCTTATTGTTGGTACACTTCTTGTTTTTCTAAAAAGGAAACAATTATTTTTTTAGAACCCAAACTGTTTGGATCCAAAAATGTTAGATAAAAGAATTTTAGGAATGCACATTTGTTATGAAAAATGGGATTTATGAAATCTTTGAGGGTTTGTTTTATTAAGAGAACAATTTCTTCCCAATGCCCACCACATTGACATTTAGTGTAGAAAGGAGAAAGACAATAGTTTTGAATAAAAATCGGTTTTGAGTGAGTATATCCAATTCCAGAACAATTACTTAGAGGAAAAATATGGGAATACATTTTCTCAAATTTTTTCTTTGTAATAGTATAGTTTGATAAAAGTTTCGTAAGAGAAAAGTCTTCAGATTTTACTCTAATGACTGAATTATCTTCCTCACAAGAAATTGTTTTGTAATTTTTTTAGTTTCAAAAACATTTTTCTTTAAAACAATTTATTCAAAGTACTTAGAATGTTTATCCTTCTTAGAACTTACTTCCATAAGGTTTTTTGAAATATTTTTAAAATAAAGAATTTTCTTCTCAAGATCTTTTAAAAGATTCGACACATATGTTGTAAGAATATTTTTTTGTTTCCTCTGGAAACGGGGATGAACTTGTTTGTTTGTGGTTAAAACATTCCAATCAGTTTCTAATGGGTTTGTTTTTAGAACCATAAATATCCAATGATTCTATATACATTTGGACCTACTTTACAAAGTTTGGTGCTCACTAGTTGTGGACTGATGAGGCTTAAGAATTTGCATTGGTTGAGAGAATGAGAGGTCAGACTCATCACACCTTTTTGGGTGGAATTATTGTATACTCCAGGACTCTCTTTATAGATTT
Organism: Viscum album; assembly: GCA_963277665.1. Lineage (NCBI taxonomy): Eukaryota > Viridiplantae > Streptophyta > Magnoliopsida > Santalales > Viscaceae > Viscum > Viscum album. Next base: position 415,845,651 of record OY728139.1, read on the forward strand.
AAGTTATGTTCATGAATCCTTATTACAATACCAAGTATGAAAATGAGATTTCCTTTAGATCTAACAATCAATGATTAATATGTAGGAGATTTATAGAATCTTTTATATGTATTTTAGGTTCTTCATCGACGGAGAATTATCTATATTTGTTAGAGATTCTTAGTCAATGGTATCATTTAATACATTGTATAGAAATCTCTTGTTTATTATGATAACCATACTGGTTTTAATGCCACTCAATGGGTCACTTGAAGTTTATTATCATTTAGAAGGAAATGGATTATTTCAAATTTGGGATCGTACCTGCAGATAGGCTACCTACGTATCATTGTTTAGAAAAAAGGAATCAGAACGCACTTAGTTTGAGTAAAGATGTATGAGGTTTTTGTATGATTGATGGCTCAAAGAAGGATGTCATAATTACTTTTACGCCCTAAGCTCATGTGAGTCATGCTCGGTGTGAGAAACAAGAGGTATTGGTAAAACCTGAAAATTGTGCCATGAAAGATGAAATCTTAAGAAATAATGTGGGGCTTATGTATGTATAACTGCCCAAAATAAATGTGGATTGAGATTTACCTCAAGGAAGAAACCTGGGAACAAGGTCCATAAAGGTATATGTTCTTTATAGAGATTTGGATACTCAAACATGGGACTTACTCCTGAAAAAGATTCCCAAATTAGGGGGGGACTTGTGATTGGGTTTTATTCTTTAGAAGGAAGACCAAATCAAAAAAGATGTTAAGACTAGTTAAGAGAAATTATGACTGGGGCTTATTCTTGAAAAGGAGGACCAGGTTAATGGAATTTGGGATTTGGGGATTACTCTTAAGGAGGATGCCCATATTTGGGAATTTGATGACTAGGGATTACTCCTAAAAAGGAAGCCCAGGTTAGGGGACTTGAGACTTAGGACTTATTCCTGAGAAGGAGGCCTAAATTAATGGAAATTATGAATGGGGCTTACTCCTAAAAAGGAGGACCAGGTTAGAGAACTTCTCATATTAAAGGATGAGGTTGAATGAATGAAATCTCTCACCTTAGTGATATAAAGATATGTAAATCACTAGGTTTTGAGAGATGTTCAATAGAATTCCTTTCAGATAAGGAAACCAACAAAGGAACCATGCCATAAATGGTTTTGAAGATGGTTTTGGAGGTTAAATCTTGAAGAGGAGAGGTTTATTTGAAGAAAGTAAGTGAATAGATAGGAGGGGAACCCAAAAATATAGAGGCACACAAGTCCTATGTGGGCGCGCAAGTCCGGGTAGTGCAAGTATACTTGCGCGGCACATGGGTACTTGCGCAATGGTAAACCCTTAAGGTAATACTTGGGCGAGACTTGCCTCAAGCCCTTAGTATTATCCCTAAAGGCTTCCAAAAGATTGGAACACAAGTTTTGTTGAAGGGATAAGGTGGCACGCAAGTGTGGCCATTTCTCATAAGGGCTGGCCACTTAGGCGCACAAGTGTTGATGAGTTTCAACACATAGGCCTTGTTTCCTCTATTTAGATCTTCCATTCTAGGTACGAAATTACCTTAGAAGTGACCTAAAGACTTCAAACAGAGACTAGGGTGACCAGAGCTTAAATATGACTTTTCAATTTTTCAGTCCCAAAATGGGGGGCCCACAAGGGGTATTTGTAGGCCAAGGAAGACCTTGGGTGAAAATTAAAGAGGGAGCACAAGTCACCTCCGTGACCAATATGTGGCACACAAGTCTACTTGAGTGACGATGATGAAACTTGTGCGGACCATTCTTAACCAAATCCTTCTTCATGCCTTTGTCAATTTATGATGTTTTTTCAAAGGATGTATCACTTTGTGTTGAAGGTATTTCCCTTTTTCAGTCATTAAACTCTATGTAGGAAAGGAGCGTCATCAAAAGTCACCACTCAGAGTTGGATCCGAAAGAAGGAGGATTTGAATCTGAGGTAAATGAGAAAACCATGGAATGGTGGTGCACAAGTTTTAAGTGCGTAGATGGCGTCATGCAGGTGCGGGCCGCGCAGGCTTCAGCGCACAGAGGTGTGGCCTGGCCTATAAATATCTAGACATTCCTCGTGAAAAGCAACCAGATTTAAAACATTCTAGCTCACACAGTGTAAGTTTCCTTCATCATGCAAGTGACTTGTTTTCCGCATTTTCTTTGTGTCGCGCTTCTATTTGAGGTATTTGGATTTGTGCGGTGATACTTGCACGCCAAAAACTTGCATGACACACCAATACTTGCTTGCCAAAATTGGACTTGCACACCTTAATGACTTAGCCATTTTTTTTGAATTTCATCACAAATTTTATGAAAAATCAACTAACATAAGAGTTAATTATTCGAACTTTGTATAGATTCAATGTATCCAAGAAGAATCAGAACGACTGATGAACTGGCTAGCAAGCAGATTGATGACATGATGAATGTTGTTGTCCATGATTACTATGATATCTGGGACACCAGTCTTATAGATTTGGACAAAAGTATCATCATAATTTTCCATAGAGCCTCTATTTTCCTCTGTATGACCATGGTGATCTGCAGGATGTCAACATTCCAGAGGCAAAGAACTATCTCCCATAGTCTTGGCTTCAGAATTACACAAGTTTTTATTTAGAAAATATTTCATGTGGAGGAGAATTTATAAATACTGGAATAGTGGAGAAGGCCAATATGATGCATCAGGGCCCTTGTGCTCCAGATCTAAAACCTCACAAGCCTGAGCTACAACCACATTGTTATCCTTCAATATTTTGAAATTCTCAGATAGATCAATCCAAAGGCTGGAAGAAGAGTTGGGACTTCCGTCCTGGAGGAGGTGTGAAGCCAACTTGGATGTGGGTATACTGGGTGTGACAAACCTATGCAGAGTTTGTCAAGGAATTGAAAGGAGACGCGATATATGAAGCCATCAGGGCTGGGCAAACATATGTCTACATGAATGATGAGTTTGTGCTGGAGAAAATTAGCCTTTGGATCCCAGAAACTAATTCCTTCCATATAAATCATAGAGAAGTAGGCATCGGTCTCTAGGATGTCCACAAGATCTCGAGGGCTCCAATTCTGGGTGATATGTATGATGAATTCATCCCTCCCAAGGAAACTTGGAATGATATGGAGAAGACTCTGGCTTTGACTCTGGAATTATTGAAAATTTTCCACAAGCATAAGAGCCTAAAGACATCCCTAAATCATTCTAGATAGGATATTTATCCAGAGTAGTGGATGAATATGTTCCTTAACAAGATGGAGGAGAAGGAGAAAGGGCCCACCTGTACTCATCCTACTACCTACCCTAGAATAGAGAAGTGGGGTGCTCTTGGAACATTTTGGTCATCCCTGGAAGCAGGAGAATTTGAGAAATGGGGACATGAGTTAAATTAGAGAATCCCAAAAAAGACCCATCTGGCAGGCTTCTTACCCTTGTAGCTCAGTGTTTATCTTATGCCAGTCAGGGATTCTAAGGGAGGAGTCGGCCAGAGACCTTCGTTGTGGCAGCCAAGTTGGCTGAGAAGAAAATAGTTGGGTTGGCCACCCCCATTTTGGCGAAGATTCACAGGAGCTTACTCCATGTCTTTATGGGTAAGTCTCCTTTGATAATAGTGGGACCATTCCATGTTTTTTGGGGATGGATCACCACTCATTTCAAGACATATAATGAACATAACGGAGTATAGGTTCCTGGAAGATCCTTCAGGCCATTAGTGCAGGAATTTTATGGAATTTATCCATTAACCCTTAACCCCTATGATATAAAGGTGAGGCTGAGCATGTATAAGGAATTCAATTTCTTTCCATATGGAAACCCGCCAACTGGGCAGTTTGTTTATGATGGAACTTATGGTTTGAATTTGAGGGTGTACATGATGGCTTGCTGAGATGGTGTACTAACCACCAGGATTGACAAAGAGATTATATGCAAGGCCTATGCTCTGTATAGATTTGTATGCCAATTAAAGTGTCTACAACAGACGGTTGTATCCCCTACTGTGCATGTTAGGTCAGAGCAGCATCCGATGGTTGCCTGAAAACTATGGTTACTGAAATTTATGGAGAAGACCGGGGTAGTGTTTGATCTAACAGTTGAAAAATCGGAAAGTAACTTGACTACATGGTATGCCGAGAACTGGATAGCATCATACCATGAAGGGGCCCTGAATCGTCCGGTTTATCAGGTGGGGAAAAAGAAAAGAACTATAGAGAAAGAAACCCTTTAATAGGAAGGTGACACTTCTCCACATGGAGCTGATTCATCGGGTTCCTCAACTAGGGATAACTCGCCAGATTCCCAAGATGGGGATGATGAGGCACAACATGCGGCAAAGCGAACTCGTGCCCGATATAATCCCCCTGTCAGAATCAAGATACCAAGTCCATCAAATCCTAGTGAGTTACTTCATTGGGGAAAATTAATCACCATTACTTTATAGATCAACAAGTATTATTTTTATATCCTTTATCTGTAGCTACATGAGATGGGAAGAAGCTGATGTCTAAAATTGTAGGAGCCTCCTCATAGCCTTCTGGTACACATGCTGAATATCTATAACCAGAGGCTGTCCAGACATGGTGAAGTTTATATTGCGATGTTGAAACTGCCTGGCTGGATCTGTGTGAGGGGCTACAAATCCCTGGAATAGGGAATATTCGGGATTCTATAGATATCCGTTACAAGGATAACCCTGATGAAGTGCAGGCTTACATCAGATATCTTGAGATTCTCATATATTCCACCAATAATTCCATTACTGTCACCAAGAGGGTAAAGGAAATGATAGATCATGGTGCCACTGAGGGGACTGGTGGTTTTGGAGATGAGGAGTGGCACGATTACGTGGATCCTAAAGATGTAGGTCTCTTTCCAAATTTTCTTTGCAACTTAATTTCAGTTAAAGCTATGTTACTCAAGGAAATTATTTTCTTCATCCTACAGCTTGAAAATAAAGGAATTGCGGAGGTTCCTTCACAACAGTATAACCCTGGTGGTTCTGCCATCAGGTCGAATGAATCTCCTCATGATCCGGGTGAGATATCTCCAGGCTAGCAAGCTATGGAGGAGGAGTTAGACATGTATTTTCATTCTCCAATTCCCTTATATGGAGATGATGATGTCGACACTCCTAAGAATCCAAAGAAGAAAAGGCATCAAATGAAAAAATCCACATCTAAGCTCTTCATCAGTAGTGTTAAGTCCTTCAAATAGTCATGAGTTTTAATCCATGAAAAGATTGCTCATACTTTTTGGGATTTTAGGGGATTCTTCTCTTTTGCCTCTGAAGGAGAGGGATGACCCTCCTTTGAGGACGAAGGAGGGTCCTAGTGAACAATCACAAGTTCAGGCTGACTTGACTGCTCCTAGAGAATAGCCAGTGTCTGTTCCCAATATCCCTCCTACTGCTGTTTCATGGAGAGAAGATCCTTCTTCTTGTAAATTAAAAATGATTCATAAAATGATGTATGAAACATCAACTGACTTCCATTCTATGATATTTTAGGTTCAAATCCTACACTAGAGCTTTTGGCAGCCATTGCAACTGATGCTACAATTTATCTAAAAACGCTATTTGGGATCAGAGGCTGCAACATGAAGGTCACCAAGAAAATGTATCGAATACTCCCACTAGTGAGACTAACTAGAAATCTGAGATAAAATTGGATGAAATGATGGAACTTGGCACATCTTTTGACGATTTTTTAAATCATGTTAAATTACCATGTAATTTAGAATATTTTGGACTTGAGTGTTATCCTTCGTCCTGTTAAAATAACTTCTTATTACATCTATGATCATGAATGGTTCAAACGTGCAGTTCCATATGAACAAGCTATTGAACTACCAATGCATGAAGGGGGTACAGATAACCCCACTATTGGTGGGACACTGGATCAAGTGGAGCTAAACCCAGTAGAGCTTCCTCAAACTCATCTTGAAATTTCTGTTGAAGCTAGGAAGGACAGGGAGGATCCTTCTCCTGCTGTTGGTCTACCATTGGGTAAGAGATAACAAAATTTTTGGTTGTACTTAATTTTCAATACAAATAATAAACTTCTGTTATTCTTTGAAACTAACCAAAGTTTTCAATTGATTATGTAGGGCCATCAATTTCAATGGCTAGATCTGGAGGTGAAGTCTTAGCCTCCACCCCAACAGGAATAGAAAGTGAAGAAACACGAGCCACAGGGGAAGGAATAGAAAATCACACTTCCCTAAGTGCATTAATCTCGGAATATATCCCACCCTGTTATAGTGATTCTGAATCAGACCTGGAAGTAGAAAAGGCACTCCAATTTTCATGATGCATGCCATGGAAGAATATATAGAAGTTCATATCTGAAGTGCCTCTTGAAGAGCTGTCATCGAAAATCCCCCGGCTGTCATCTTTTTTTGTCATGTTGGGACTTTGTGGTTTTAAATATTAAGAGATCCATTCCATAATGAAACAAGTCATCCTATGAAGGGAGCAGGAAAAAAAGTACCATCAATATTTGACCTGGGTGAGGTTGTCATCCAATATCAGTGAATTTGAGGCTGCGGTGTCCCGAGCCGCGGCTGATCATGCTGCTAAGTTGAAGGAGATGAAGCATAAGATCAAGGAGAAAGATTTCCAATAGATTCACCTTCAACAATAGTTAGATTCTATTACTGGGGAACTTGACCAGCTAAAAAATTCATTGGAAGGAGTTCAAACGAATGGTATGAAATCCATTGCAGATGCCAAGAAAGCACTCAATCAAGCTGAAAAGAGTGAAGCTGGTCGAGTGCATGAGCTTCAAGTGGCTGCTGATGAAGCTCGAGATGCTGTAAATCAAATGAAGACTTATGTTGACAGCCTCTTATCATTCATGTAAAAGAGAAGATAATCCAAACTGTGGATGTCCTTCTAACTCTTGTGCATCAATGAAAGATACTTTCATCTTCAATCATAGTTTTATTTTTTCTAGGATTATTATGAATAACCCTACAAACTTTTAATCATTTTATTGCTGAATATTACATAAATCATACAAAATGTATGTTTAGTGACCTGGGACTTGACTTTTATTCAAAGTTCCTTTATCTTTTGTGGGTGGTTTATAGTCATGCATGTTGGACATAAAAAGCCTAATGTTTAAGGTCGAAATAGCTTTGACCAAATGGATTAAAATTGACTCAATTGCTTGATAATTTATCTGAAAACATATTACCATATTCAAGTACGAGGGAAAATATGTAAAAATTGACTTAATAAATTTTGAATCTGAGGAATGATATGAAAAAAGGGCTAAAAGGAATTAGAAGAAGTATTTCCCAAGAATGAAGTTACCATTATTTAAAAAATCCATTAGGGAGTTGAATTATTTAGGGCCACCTACAGGCATTGGATGCATAGTCAAATAATAGCATCTTTTGGCTGACAGGTATGTTATGTATTCTACTTATGCAAGGATGCCTAAGGGCATGTGCTACATAGTTAGGCAAAAGAATTCTCGGAAATTTTACATTTCTATTGCTAAAAAAGCCAGTGAACGTTTATGGAAATTAAAATTTTCTAAAGCATAGAGTTTGCTGTATGGAGAGAGGTACTTGTATAAGGATAGGATATTTCCAATCAAGATTATCAAAGAATTGGGTGAATGTTACTCCTGTGAAGGTCTGACCCAAACATAGGGAAGGGAAATATAAACCATATACTTTAATACTTTCAGATCATGAAAAAGAGTATGAGACTAATATGTTAAGGATGGATATGTTTTTGTGGATCCTAACATATTGTCGATAAGACAACTAATGAAGACATAGGTTTTATTCCCAAGAATGAAGTTACCACTATTTGAAAAACCCGTTAGGGGGTTGAATTATGTAGGCCCACCTAAGGACATTGGCTGCATAGTCAAATACTAATATCTTTTAGCTGACAAGTCTGTTATGTTGACTGCTTATGCAAGGCCGCCTAAGGGCATGTGCTGCATAGTCAGGAAAAAGAACTCTTAGGTATCAGAAATTTTTTGATCAGAAGTCAAGAAAAGAGTTATGGAGATCTTTAAGTATTTAAGGTTAGGATTATGACACATAAAAAATGGGAATTGTTCAATGCAAACAGAGATACACAGACCAATGATAACCATAATCAAGTTGTGGATAGGTCCAAAATTGAAGTGCTGAACTTCACTACGTATCCCATAAGAATGAGAATCAATCAATACGTAGTTCTTGAAATATAGTTTAACGTAATATGGGACGAGAGTGTAAGAGATATTAGTTTAGGGTCATAGAGCTCAGACTATTATAATGAATACACAGTGTGTGTTTGTTATAAACCTGATGTGAATGAAGACCAGGGTTTCCACACCACATTCATGTTTTCACAGGGGGACTTTTCAGCCAAAGGACTGAAAGTGGAATTTGTGGTTAGGTCCAATTAATTGGGGCTGGATTTGAGGGATGCTTGAACATTCCAACATATCCCATAAGGATGGGAATCAAGCCACACATAGTTATTGAAATACCCTTTGTACAGATTTAATTCGTACAAGTGAAGGGTGAAAGGGGACTTTAGTGCAATGATGGTTTGACCCAAGATAAAAGGTTCATGCATTTACATGTATGCACATAGTCTTTAGAATATAACATGATTTAAGATCAATGTAAATAATGATTCCATCTCAGGTGAGGGTGTCAAAGAATGTTATAATTTATTGTTGTACAAGACAAAAGTGCGAACAATTTAATGTCATATAGCAAGGACGATGGTGAACCAATGTAAAAAATATGGGTTCTGGGGGCGATTTCATGAATCAAAATCATATGAGATGAAGGTGAACTGATGTGAAGAGACTGGTTTTGGGCTTGAACTTCAGGAGGTTGCCTACGTACCCAGCCTAGAAGGAAAGGATCAAAGTCCGCGTATTTCAATTAAAGAACGAATTGGTAATCAAGTTGTTCATGTGTACAATGACCCAGAACAAAATTGTGTTGGGACTTACGCATGGTTAGCGGCCCAGAGAGGGTGTTATGGTTGAAGTTTACTCTAAGCTCACGTGAGTCATACTTAGTGTGAGAAACAAGAGGTAGAAACAACCTTAATGATGAATAGTTTAATGTCATGTAGGACATATGAAAGGACTATGCAGTTTAAAGTCTTGTAGTGAGGATTATTGGTGTTTCACAGTTTAGTATCATGTAGCAGGGAAAAAATACAATTTAATGTCATGTAGGAAAAATATAGGGACACAATTTAACATCATGTTGGACGTGAACACAGTTTTGCGTCATGTTGGACAATAAGGGTGCTGTACAGTTTAGCGTTCTGTATCTAAGACGATGGGGACAATATAGTTTAACATCATGTTGGGCGTATTAGGGACTTTTTCACAGTTTAACATCTTACTAGATGTAAGGGACTTCTGTATAGTTTAGCGTCATGTAGCTATGACGTCACAATTTTTACGTCAAGTTGGACGATGGTACGGATTTAACGTCATGATTGACGATGGTACGAATAGTTTAAGGTCATATGCATGGACTAGAAATGGTACAGTTTAACATCTTTCTGGATGTAAAAGTATTTGTGTTACACAAAATACTTCTTCAAAAATCTATCATTGGTTGGAGTAGTGATGAGTTCTCCATCCATTGAGATTAAATAATATGCTTTATTGGAGAAGACCTTATATATTGAGTAAGGTCCTTCCCATTTTGGTTTCAGTTTGGGAGGATTCTTTCCTCGTATAATTGGAGTTCTGAGAACCCATACCAATTCTCCCTGAATGAATGAACTAAGAAGAACTTTTTTATTGAATGCTCGTGCTATTCGATTTTGATAGACTTCCAAGTGGTGCAAGGTGCATGATATTTTCTCGTCTAATCATTCCAATTCATCCAATCGCTTTTGAGATTGTTCATCTATAGATGACTAATCAAAAATTGCTACCCTGAGTGAGGGTAATTGAACCTCAATGGGAAAGACTGCTTCTTTTCAATATACTAATGAATATGGAGTTGACTGCGTTGCAGTGCGAGTGGTGGTCCGATAAGCCCATAAAGCATGAAAGAGTTTATCAAGCCATGATTTCTTATCTTTATCCACCATCTTTTGCAGTACATTTGAAAGAGTCTTGTTGAAGGATTCTATTTGACCATTGGCTGCTGCATGATACCGAGAGGGATGGTTGGAATTGATGTTGTATTCTTGATACAAATCCATTAACTCAGATGAACAGAAGTTGGTTCCATTGTCCGTCAATATGGTACGAGGGACACCAAATCTAGTAATAATGTTAGACTTGATGAAGCTAACAATGCTTTTAGAACTAACTTCTTTGAGAGGTATTGCCTTTTCCAATCTGGAAAAGAAGTCAGTAGTAGTAAGAATGTACTTAAACTTCTTGGATGGAGCTGAATGATAAGGTCTACTACATCCTTTCCCCATGTGGAAAATGGAAACGAGTATTTAGCTGTATGAAGAAACTCTGGGGATTGATGAATGAAGTTGGCATGTACTTGGAAAGAATGAAACTTCTTTTTGAAATCAACATAATCTTGTATCATTGAAGGCCAAAAGTATCCAAGACTTTGAATTTGATTAGATAGTCTATATCCAGACTGATGGGAACCACATACTCCTGCATGAACTTCTTTCATGACAACCATTGTTTCTTCACCATAAATGCATCTGAAGAGAATTCCATCAAAAACACTTTTGTAGAGAATTTTCTCTAGGTGATCTGGGATATCATAAAGAGTGAAATTGACCACATGTCTCCAGATTTGTTCTTTCCCAACTTTATTAGGTGGAAGTGTTCCATTTTGAAGTTATTCCTTAATAGGTTCCATCTATCCCGTAGTATGACCATATGGTTCAGAAATGGGACTAATTTCATTGATTTCTTCTTTTTTGGTTTGAACATAAGATGAAATTGTACGACGATGGGCAATACTGATAATTGTCTTGTCCCGATTTGGATCTGCCAGAGCTATAGCTATATTAGACAGTGCATTATCTTAGGCATTTTGTGATTGTGGGACATAATAAAATGTCAGTTCCGAAGGAAATTATGCCATTAAATCTATGACATAATTATACAAAGGGATTAACTCTTCTTTTTTGATGGCATAATACCCCATTGACTTGTTTGATTACCAGGTCTGAATAACCTTTCACCTTTAAGTGATTCACTTGTTCTTGAAGTGCCAACTCCAATCCTGTGACGAGAGTTTGGTATTCGACTTCATTATTTGTACCGCCTCCCAACAATGAGAAGGAATAAGGAAACACTTCCTTTTTTGGAGAAATCAGCACAATTCCTAACCCAACTTTACTGAATTTAGGATTTTCCATTTTCCTCCCTGTTGGACTTATGGAAGCACCATCAAAGTACATTTCCCATGTTTGAAGACCATATTTGATAGATAAGACTTCCTCATCAGGAAGTTCAATATCTGAAGATGTATCTTCTACTGAAGGGTGTTCAGCAAGGAAATCAGCCAGATCTTGGCCCTTTATTTCCTTTTGAGGCACATATTGAATATCAAATTGCTGCAAAATAACATCCCACCTTGCTAGACATCCTGTAAGCATTGGATGACTAAGGATGAATTTGAGCGGGTTATTGCGAGATAATAATTGGACCTCGTGATGTTGCAGGTAGTGTCTCAACTTCTGAACCGCAAATATTAATGCTAGGAAGCACTTTTCAATACTTGAATATCGGGTTTCTGCTTCAAGCATAGTCCGAATGAGCTATTAAAGGGTGTTTTAATTCCCAACATCATTATTTTGAACAAGAAAGGCTCCCAATGATCGCACTAAGGCTGTCACATAAAGAATAAGTGACCTTCCTTCAATAGGTGGCATTAATACCGGTGGAATTAAGAGATATTTCTTGAGAATATTGAATTCTTCTTGACAATATTCAGTCCACTGGTAAGTGACTCCCTTCTTAATTAATTTGGTGAAGGGTAAACTTTGGCCTGTTAAATTGGAGATGAAACGCCGAATATAGGCCAAGTGTCCTTGAAGTCCTATAAATTCTTTCAAATTTCGAGGAAGTGAAATACCAAGGATTTACTTTGTCTTATCAGGATCTACTTCGATACCATGATGGCATATAAAAAAGCCAAGAAATTTTCCCGAGGTTGCCCCAAAAGAACATTTTAAGGGGTTCATCTTCAAATTATTTTACCGAAGATTGTGTAATATGATTTACAAATCAGCCAAGTGATTAGAACATTGTTTGGATTTAACCACCAAATTTTCCACATAACATTCACCAAACTTTCCTAAAAAGGGTTTGATGATACGATGTATGGAACATTGATATGTTGCGCCTGTATTTTTCAGGCCAAAGGGAATTACCTGATAGCAAAACACACCCTGAGGGGCTCTGAAAGCTGTAGATTATTCATCTTCTGGTTCCATTAAAATTTGATTATATCTAGAAAATCCATCCATGAAGGAAAGTTCTTTATAACCAGCTATTGCATCTATCAAGAGTTCTGTAATTGGAACTGGAAAATCATCCTTAGGACAGTGCCGATTAAGATCTCTGAAATCAATGAAAACTCTAGTTTTTCCATTCTTCTTTTTCATGTGGAAATTATTATCTATCTACTTGGGATATTGAAATTCTCTAAAAAAGTTATATTTGATAAGCTTGTCCACTTCAACTTCAATTTTGGAAGCATAAGTTGGGTGTGTTCTTCTTGCGGATTTCTTGAATCCTCGATGTTCTTCTGGAAAACCCAAATGATGAGTAGCAACATCGGGATCAAGCCCTGGAATTTCTTTATAATTCCAAGAAAATATATCTCGATTTTTCTTTAAAAATGAAACATAAATATATTTCTCTGCAAGAGTCATGGCCACACTAATTAAAATGGATGTGGATCTTCTTTTGTACCCAGATTTATTTCTTTGAGTTCATCCATAGTGGTAGAGATACCCTCTTAAAATGCTGGAAGAGCATCCCTGAGATCTTCCACTTCTTCTCCAACTTGTGTTATTTCTTCTATTTCTACTTGCATAGTATATGATGAAGCAGAATTTTCATGATCAGAAGAGATTTTAAAATTTGAACATCTTGAAGAAGAAGCTTCCATTTCTGACATGATTGATGGTGAAGGGTCTTCCTTGGGTAATAAAGAGGAGGTGATGGATTGAGAATCATCAACATCGTTCACCTCTGACATTTCTATAACTTCTTCTGGACTGGTTGGTGAAGTATAGACTTTCTGGATTTTATCGGATGAAGTGAAGAAATGTCCATTTGAGCTTTCATCATTGCTTGGTGAATCACCAATTTCTCCCATGCTGTTTGGATTGATTGGCGTAATTGACATATGGAAGTTTCCATAAGAGTATTTGGATTTGGGTGTATCCTGTCAATTTGACTGATAGACAACACATAATCTATACTTACATGTGTGAATGGGTTTATTGGAATCTTATCCAAACCATATGAAGCATTAACTTTGGTAACCTCATTTTCTGTGGATTTATCCTTTCCATTTATGTGATAGAATTCCACCTCAATGTATTGAGATTCACATGTCTTGAATGGGGCCTTATCACCATACAGTGTCCCAATTTGACCATCGAAACAATATTTGAGACATTGATGGTATGATGAAGTGATAGTCGCATGTTGATGTAGCCAGGGTCTTCCAAGCAATATGTTGAAGGCTGTATCGTGATCAATAAACATGAAATATGAATTAGATATAAGGTCTCCAAAATACGTTCTGAGTGTAATCTTTCCCAGTGGTTCTTGTTTATTTTTATCATATCCTTGCAACATTAGAGTAGAAGCAGATAAATCAGATTCTGTGAGGCCCAATTGATGAAGTGTACAAATTTGGATGAGGTTGACTCTTGAACCATTATCAATGAAAGCTATTAGGATGTCTAAATCATTGACCTCTCCAGATAAGTACAAAGGTCTAATATGTCCATGCACAAAATCATATTCATATTTATCTGTGAAGGATATCACTGCATGTAATTCTGCAGGATTATTCTCAACATGGTAAACTTCAGCCACAACAATTTTAGTTTCGAATTGTTAAGGACTTGACAAAGCCTCAACGAGTGCCTCCCGAAGATCCTTTGATAGGTTCAAGGCATCTAAAATTGATAACTTGGCTGGTACATGGGCCAAATCTTTCAAGACATCATAATTTTGATCCAAAGGTCTGCGTTTCCTAGTAGTAACATGTGGTTTAGCAGGTGCCTTAGAAGTTGATGCTTTGGAGGTAGATCCATCTTGTATCGGGGTAGGAGTTGGAAATACTCCTAGATTTGGAAGATTTGTCCAAATAGGTCTATTTACTTGCTGAGAGGAAGAAGGTGGAACCTCTAACTGATCCGCCAGAATAACTATACCAGGACTGAATCTACTATGTGTGGAAGAATTTGCTTGTTCTTGTTGAGCCCGTTGAAGGGATCTACCATGAGTTTATGCTACATACACAGTTCTAGAAGGGGTGGAATTATAATAGTGGTTTCTAGTATATCCACATCTTCCTCTGTATCCCAGACCTCCAGAACTCCCTCTAATTCCTCTGTTTGATACAAGGAACTCAGGGTCATCAAGATCAAAGCTATGACTGGCATAAGGATATTTCAAATGAATCATATTAACAGAACCAAAGATCAACTATTCTTATGAGGAAGACTCTACCTGGTTAGCCAGTTTAGGATGTGCCGTTTGGTGGGGTGGTGCCCGTGGTTTTGAAGTAGATGGCATAAAATCTTTCAGAGTCAAAGTCAACTTGGGCTTTGACATGATCTCATCTTCTTCTGATTGTTCCTATTTCTTTGAATTATGTCACTTCTTTGAGTATTTTCCCTATTATGAAGAGGGTTTTCCCATGGAATTCATAGAAAAAAACATAATTGGTTTCTTCAATTGAGTTCACAAAATGGCATGAGTTCGGTTGATCATTTTTCTGACCATCCAATAATCATATTTATGAAAATTTTTGTTTTTGACTTCTTGCCACTCACATTCTTCCTCTAGATTTGTAGCAGTAACACATGATACTGGAGATGAAGTGCTTTTTAGTTTGACTTGTCCCGCGTCCACCATCTTTTACAGGAGGTCATTGAAGACAAAACACTCCTGAATGGGATGCCCCAACATCTGATGAAATGGGAAACAGTTGGGACGGTCTTCATCTCCTTCCTTATTCATCCTTTTGGGCCTTGGAAATTGAACCAAATTATTTTCCAGAGCTGAAATGAAGTAACCAGGAACTTTGTTCATTTCGCAAAGAGTAAAATTTTCTTTTCAGATCCTCAAATTGTAGTCGTCTTTGATCTCTTTGATCATCTTGAAAAAACAACCTCTGTTTTTGACGCTCATGAGGTGGAGCCCTTTGATAATATTATGGTTTTAAAGTAGAAGTAGGTATATGTTCTTGTTTAAGCGTAACTGTAGAAGTTTCTAATTTACCCATTCTCCTTCCTGGAGGTGATGGAATTACACGAGCTTTATCCTTAGTCTTATTAAGAGAGTTTTCAATATGCTATGTGATTTAAGTAAGGTCTCGAAACCCTCCTATGTATTTCACAGGGATCGATGGTTTGCATAATTCATCATACAAATTTTCCACACAGATTGGCAACAACTCTTCTTGAGGGAGTGATAAGCTCAGGGAATATGTTATTCTCTTCCAGCGAGCAATGAAATATGAAACCCTTTAATTATACCTTTTATTACAGTTTGTAAGATAAAAAACTATCATTTTTGGAAAATTTGAGCTGAATTGAAGAAGGAATCGTTGACGGAGATCCTCCCATCTGGTAATTGACCAGGATTGCAAGCTTATATACCAGAAAAAAGCATGCCCTTATAATGAATGTACAAAACACCTGAGCTTAACTGCTTCTTGTTATTGAGGGGTTCCCATCATAGGATCGCAAAATGAAACAAAATGTGTTATATGTTGCTCTGGGTCTCCCAAACCATTAAATATTGGGAATGTGGTACTTGAAAAATTTGATGGGGGGGGGGGAAATTTTATCAACCCATTCAGGGTACGCTTTATTCTTCAATTGAACCGGTGAACGTTTTCTTTCCATAGCTTCCAGCTGAGCTGTTAATGACTCAATGGTATTTATTAACTTTTGAGAAACATCCAGTTGAGCTTGGACCTAAGAAGGTGAAATAACTAGATCTTGGACTGGTATGGTGGCTGCTACTGCAACTAATGGTAGCACAACTGATTGTTGTTGTGAATGACCCATAGGACTACACCTGTGAAGGTGTACTGGTAAAGTAGAATACTCTTGATCTATATTAGTAGCTACAACAAATTCCCTTGGCTTACTGACTCCAGCATTCTTAGGAGGAAGACTACCTTGAAGTAGTTCTGCATTCAACCTCCTTAATTCCTTCATTTCCTCTACTTGTTGTGCAAATATTTTCTCTAATGAGAGCATTTGGCCTTCACCAGAGGAAGGGTGAGACATAACCTGATACTCTCCTTTCCAATTGTTGGATCCCTTTCGGAGAGGGGGAAGTGGGTTACTTGAAGGAATACCTAGATTCTGGGTAAGCCTTTGGTTTCATGTATGCACACCTTCTTCATTTGTGTCTGTGTGCACAACCTCTTGAGCAGGAAATTCTTCATCTGATCCCTCTAAGTGAGCCTCATATGGGGGATTATCAACAAAGACATTGATGACATTAATTGATGCATAACACATTGTATCCATTCTATCGGCATTTCTGCGATATTGTCTTCTTCCATGTCCTTAATAATACATTTCCTTTTGATGATTTGATCCCTCAGGAAATTCTTGAGGAACCATAATTTGGAGGAAATCTCTTGATAATTCAGCTCTTCGTTCCTCTTGTGGCTTCTTTCCTAATCGAGAAAAGACTGACTTTCTCTGAGGGAGAGACTGAGGATTTTGAAAATGTCCCCAGTCCCATGGACTGGGGCTATTCCTGCTATTCTTGCTCAATTCCTCGAATCTTATTTGTTGATTCAAAGGTTTGGGCTAAAAGAGTCCCCAATATGGCAAGGTGGGGTGGCTCTTGAACTACTATATCTGAGATTTTCTTAAAATATCTCCTGATCATGCGAACTTTAGTCTGAAAGTTGGATGGATGCAACAAATGACATCCACTCAAATCACCTAGTTCAAATGAACATTGGATGATTTCTGACACTTTTTTCACTTGATGATGTGATCGCTCTAAATGAGAAGCCTATTTGATATTATCATTTTCCTGATGCAAGAGTAATTCGAAAAATTGTTCTCCGTATGCCTGATTCTAAGAAGAACTAGTTTAGGCCTGTTCTTGAATGAACCATTGATTACAAACAAATCCAATTGGATATGGCCGACCATGGGAAATAACATTGCATGAGACCATTTTCGGTGGGCTCTGTTGGCTGGAGAGTACAGTGAAATTTAGTGCTCCATGGAAACCCCATCCCCTTATATGAATACCAGATGGGGAATTGGAAATTAACTGGCACAACCTTCTTAGTGCGCCAAGGCATGAACGATGAAGGGATCTCTGCTTCTTTTTAGCCTTTGGATATTGAGAAATTGAGAGAGATGCCAAATCAATTTGGAGTTGCAACCCTTATATTATCTTGAAATTATTTTCATATTCATCATAAGATAATATTTTCTTTTTCGATTGACAAAGAGTTTTCCACATGTTGAGATGAATATCTTGAATACAGTCTTCCGTCAACATCTCTGGAATGTCATACTGAGAGTCAGCCAAAGGCCAAAACATGACTTGAACTTCACCTTCCACCAAATATTTTCTCATATTCATCACTTCCTCTTTATCATTCAATGAATATTCTTCTACCAGATTAAACCAAAGCTAGTGCTTCGTTGTTGCTTCCTCAGATTCAACAAGATTGGTAGAGAATTCACTTATCAAACTAGAAGATTCATAACCTAGGCGTGGATCATAGAATGAACTACACCCTGAGCTATCTTATGATTGAGAAAGTATTTCACCTGTTAATGGTAAAGCATCAGACATGACTGGATTTACTTTTTCAAGTGCCTAAAGATAAGAGGGATTTCTTGTCACTGCATTGTCCTTTGAAGAATTTTCCAGGCAATGCGAATTACTACTACGGAGAGGTATTTTGTAGCTAAATTCATCCTCATGGGGAAGAAGACCATGGTGGGTTATAACAATAGATTAAAATTATTTCTCCTTAGTCTTCTGGCCACACAGAGGGTTATCATGGCTCTCATATAAATATGAAACTTTGAGATTGACTGAACTGTCATGAAGTAAGGCTTCATTAAAAATTGTCTGATGCAGACCTTTGGATTTAATGTTCCCACTATTGGGAACTGAGAGAGTAGAATTTTGAGTTGCAACAGATAATTGTCTGAGTGCATCAAGAACTCCTGCATCGAGCAGGGCCTTGTTACAAATTGGCCCTTTATTTCTTGACTGTGTTGGATGGGTCTTTTTCATAGACGCCTTCTTACTCATTTTGGGAACCACTTGTTGAAGAATGTGGTTATTATGGGCAGGTGTAGGTGCCTGCTCAAGAGAAAATATCAGGTTAGGCTGATTATCTCCACTCAAATTAGGTTTATGTGCCTGACTTGGTTGTCCGTATGACATGGGGGAGTATGCCCCACAACCCTCTCAGACTGGAACAGAGGTGTGTGTCTATTCCGGAGTAAACTGTTGATGTGTCACTCCACTGGTAGGGATAGATTTTCATTTCTTTCCCTGTGATGCAGCTGGAGCTGTTATAATATCCTGGTAGGAATCCAGAATATGAGCAGGGATTTACATCTTCTCTTTCACCATTGTTAGAATGTTCTTGGTGACATCAGCTGCCATAACGGGAATATATGTCCATTTAGGGCTTGGAGTAGGTCTGTGTTCCAGCTCCTGTTCTCCTTTTCCTGCAAGTAAATTTTTACAGTACTCATGTATGGAGGCCGAGAGTTGAGTCTGCCTCCAGCTTGTCATTGGGGATTTCCAATTTACTTCTCTGGGTGCTACCAAACGAGACTGTTGGTAGGATTAATTAATACTAGCAGGTGTATGTTCCTGCTGATTGCACTCAGCCAAACGGGGTTGATGAACTTCATTCAATACTGGAGGACGAGGCTGCTGGAAGGATCGATGAGTGTAAGCTGGTGTATGTGCTTTTTTACCAGTTGTCAACACATTGTGTTGGCGGGCTTCATCATATGTAGTCAGACGAGCCTACTGAATAGCTGATGATTTATAAATAGGTGTATATTTTTGTCTATATTAATCCACTGGAATTTCCTGGCGGGAATGACATGTTGCTTCCAGACGAGTCTATTAGACAACAGAATTAAAAAGGACGGGTGTGTGTGCCCACTCATTGCTTTCCACCAAGTTAGGCTAGTAGACTTTTCCAGAAATGGAAGAGATAAGTACCGTCTCACTGTTGACCGGTCTTCACCTCTGGTGGTTCGTCTTGCCTACTCATGTTCGAGGAACCTGAGCCGAACTCCTGGAGATAACACCCTCATCATGTTTAGGGCACACTGCTGCACGAGTCTGGTAGCGATTGTTAATGGGAGCCCTCGGGAAGGACACCTGTCTCCTTGAATTAAGGTCTTCAGTGACCTTCTCATTCACCTCCCTAGAATATGGGAGGGAATGGTGATTATGTTCCAGGGATAACGACCCGATGCGGTTGGAGACGGTGGTTGGCATCACCTGCTTCTTGATTGCTGGTCATCGCTGTCTGGATGACCAGGATGAATTATTGACTTGGAGGGCTTGTCGAGCAGCCTCCAGAGTTAGAATTATACCGTGCCTATGGTATTCCTTAAACAATGCATTTGATACCCAGTGTTGAAGACGCTGAGTAGGTGATGTCATCATCAGAGCAAACGATGATCTAGCAGGAGTAGTAGTAGAGGTATTAACAGAAGAGGTATTCACAGGTGTGAACATTAGCGAATCCATTTCTATAACACATGAGATGTTGGAAAAGAGTTCATGTTGGATATAACATACATAATCAAGATAAGTTCAGCCACTACATCTTTTGTATAATCACATATGTTATTGATTGTTTTGTTGGACCTCTCATTGAATTTAAATAGAGTCCTAACAAATATGTAAAATATCATTTTAAATTGGTTAAGGATTCACGTCGGGTTCACCATTTTTTGTTTCCTCTGGAAATGGGGATGACCTTGTTTGTTTAAGGTTCAAACATTCCAATCGATTTTTAACGGTTTTGTTTGTAGAACCGGAAACATCCGATGATTCTATATAAATTAGGACCAACATTCCAATGGTAGGTTCTCACTAGTTGTGGACTGATGAGGCTTAATAATTTGTATTGGTCAAGAGTATGGGAGGTCAAACTCATCATACCATTTTGGGGGGAATTATTGTCTACTCTGAGACTCTCTTTATAGATTTAAGTTATGTTCGTGAATCCTTATTACTTTACCAAGTATGAAAATGAGCTTTCCTTTAGATCTGACAATCAATGATTAATATGTAGGAGATTTAGAGAATCTTTTATATGTATTTGAGGTTATTCATCGATGGAGAATCATCTATTTTTGTTAGAGATTATTAGTCAATGGTATCCTTCAAAACATTGTATAGAAATATCTTGGTTATTATGATAACTATACAGGTTTTAAAGCCACTCAGCGGGGCACTTTATGTTTATTATCATTTAGAAGGACGTGGATTATTTCAGAGTTGGGATCGTACCCGCAGATGGGCTACCTACGTATCCTTGTTTAGAAAAAAGGAATCAGAACCCATGTGGTTTGAGTAAATAAGTATGAGGTTTATGTATGATTGATGGCTCAAATAAGGATTTCATAATTACTTTTACGCCCTAAGCTCACGTTAGTCATGCTCGGGGTGAGAAACAAGAGGTATCAGTAAAACCCAATAATTGTTCCATGAATGATTGACACATAAGAAATAACGAGGGGCTTATGTATGTATGACTGCCCAAAATAAATGAGGATTGAGATTTACTTCAGGGATGAAACCTGGGAAAAAGGTCCATAAATGTATATGTAATTTATGGAGATTTGGATACTCTAACTTGGGACTTACTCCTGAATAAGATGCCCAAATTTGGAGGGGACTTGTGATTGGGTTTTATTCCTGATAAGAAAGACTAAATCAAAAAAGAAGTTAAGACTGGTTAAGAGAAATTACGAAAGGGGATTATTCCTGAAAAGGAGGCCCAGGTTAAGGGAATTTGGGATTTGGGGCTTACTCCTAAGGAGGATGCCCGTATTTGGGAATTTGAAGACCGATGCTTACTCTTGAAAAGGAAGCCCAGGTTAGGGGACTTGATACTTATGACTTATTCCTAAGAAGGAGGCCAAAATTAATGGAAATTATGACTGGGGATTACTCCTGAAAATGAGGCCCATGTTATAGAACTTCTCATATTAAAGGATGATGTTGAATGAATGAAATATCTCACCTTAGTGATATAAAAATATGTAAATCACAATGTTTTGAGAGATATTCCATAGAATTACTTTCAGATAAGGAAACCAACAAAGGAACCATGCCATAAATGGTTTTAAAGATGGTTCTGAAGGTTAAATCTTGATGATGAGAGGTGGATTTGAAGAAAGTAAGTGAATAGGCTAGAGGGGCACCCAAAAAGATAGAGGCGCACGAGTCCTGTGTGGGTGCACAAGTCCTGGTCGCGCAAGTATACTTGCGCGACACATGGGCACTTGCGCGAAGGTCAACCCTTAAGGTAATACTTGGGTGAGACTTGGCTCAAGCCCTTAGTATTATCCCTAAAGGCTTCCAAAAGAGTGGCACACAAGTTTTGTTGAAGGGATAAGGCGGCACGCAAGTGTGACCATTTCCCTTAAGGACTGGCCACTTAGTCGCACAACTGTTGATGATTTTCAACACTTATGCCTTGTTTCTCCCATTTAGATCTTCCATTCTAGGTATGAAATTACCTTAGAAGTGACTGGAAGACTTCAAACAGAGACTAGGGCGACCGGAGCTTAAATCTGACTTTTGGAATTTTTGCGTCCTGAAATTGGGGGCCCACAAGGGGTATTTATATGCCAGGGAAGACCTTGGGAAAAAATTAAATAGGGCGCGCAAGTCACCTATGAGACCAATATATGGCGTGAAAGTATACTTGTGCGACCATGATGAAACTTGCACGACCCATTCTTAACCAAATCCTTCTTCAAGCCTTTGTCAATTTTTGGTGTTTCTTCAAAGGAAGAATCAATTTGTGTTGAAGGTATTTCCCTTTTTTAGTAGTTAAACTCTGTGATGGAAAGGAGCATCAACAATATTATAGTATTTCCCTTCTCAATATTTTTATTGGGTTTGGAATTTTCATTCTCAATTAATTTGGAAAATCTAGATACTTCTTCAAAAGAAGGTAAATTGCCGTCTTCTGAGGAATATTCTTCATTTGAAGAGTAAGAATGTTTCTCATCAGGTTAATTAGCATTTAAATATAATTTTATAATAGATTCAAAATTTTTTACCTTATCCATGTAACAATGATTTTGAATAGGTAGTCTAGCTATGAGTCCTTTATTCTTCTGACCAGAAGATTCGTATTCTGAGGATTCGACCGATGAATCCCCATTGCTTTCACTCCATGTATCATTTTACTTTAATAATTTCTTTTTCTTTGACTTGTAATAATTTTTATTGTTTCATTCAGAATATTTATCCTTCATATATTTTCTTTTTAGTAAAGGAAAATCTGGTATAATATGACCTACTATTTTACATTCATAACATGTTACTTATGAGTCTCTATTTTCCTCTCTATCTTTATTTTTAAATATTCATTGAAATAAGTTATTTCCAAAAATCTTGTCCATTCTTCGTGAAATATTGGCTAACTCATTCTCTGAGTGATCCTTATCACTTGATTCTTATATAACAATAGATTTCTTATCTTTTTATCTAGTTATCTTTTCTGTTGTCTAAACTTTGTATGTAAAAGTAAAAGCTACACTTACATTACCATTATTCTTCTTATTGAAATAAGAATCTCTTTTCATTCTTATCTCATGTTGAAGTAGAGTTCCAAATAACTCATCAAGATTGATTTAATTAACTTTCCTATTTTCATTAATAGTTTTCCTCTTCTATTCCAATTCATTGGTCATTATATCGATTATCTTGTCCACATGTGCTTCATCATCAAGAACCTTTTTACCCATAGATTGTAGGCTGTTAACTATTGTCATAAATATTTGTTGCACCTTTCACGCTGGTTCTCCATAAGGAAAAATAAACACATGATATTCTTATCAAAGCATTTCTCTTTGTGTTTCTATAATATTGGATGTACCAAAATGTGTGACTTTCAATTTATTACATATACAATTAGCAGCTTCACATGATGATACCTAACTATATATAGTTCTTGCCATGGAACATAAAAAAGTATTTCATACCTTATAATTCAGTTGATATTCTTGTTTCTCTTGATTGGTGAAGGCACTGACTTACTTGTTTGGGATTTTTTAACCTCTTGTAAGCATGTTAATGTTTTCTACCATAGTATCAATAAAAAAGTTTTCATTCATTCCCTTCAGTATTCATAATCATTCCCATCAAAATAGTTGGTCTTGTTGGATTCAGATTATCAATTGATCCAATATTCATTCCTGCCATCTTATACAACAATAATTTTCCACTCCACACATTATTGTAGTAAGTAGTTAAAAAAACATGTAATTTAAATACAATTTTATTGACAAAATAAATAAATTAAGTAATGAAAATCAATGGAAGCCTCCTCTGACACCAATTATTAGATCGTAATATAGATGTATATGTATATTATATGGAACAATATAAGAGGGGGAAGAATTTTAGTTTTAAAAATACTTTATTTAAACACTTAATAAAGAAATTAGTTTATGAAGTCTTTAAATAATAAAATTCAAAATCAATACAATTTACCATATATGAATTGGATATGATGGATATGGTATGATTCCATACTATAAGTAATATAATAAAATTGTATTTGAATTGAATATAATGATCAGAGTAATAAAAAAGTGAATGATTCTACCATAGAGGGTATAGAATCTCTTAATACAATGTATAATGAAAGAATCATAATTGAAACAATTACAATTGAAATGAATATGAAATGAAAGAGGTAACGATACAATTCTCTTTCTAATATAAATAGTAGTGGAATAGTAAAATTATTAAAATTATTTTATCCCAAAGATAAGGGTATCCTTTCACCTAGGATAAAAGGTTTTTCTTACCACCACCTTGGTAAGCCCTCGATACGATAATCGGTACGACTATCTTCTAATCACTAGAATCACTCAATTAAGAAGGTAATAAACACCTCTAACTTTCATGAAATTGAAATCCATTAATATGATGATCGACAACACGTCTTTCTATCCCAAAATCCCTCGATCATTATTACAATGATTAGTCCCACAAAGTATAGGCCAATCAATTATAGAAATACAAGAGTATGAAATAATCTATTAACTTCTTGTATCTTCAAGGCTTTCGCATGAAGCAATGAAAAGTTACATCATATTTGTTTAGAACTTTATTGAAGAAAAAGTTATGTATTCTTGTTTGAACGACCATATATTAATAGGCCTTAGGTTCCAACAGTCATATTGTTTTTCCAAACAATCATATTTAAATGAAAAACTTGGAGGGACTTTGACACCGGGCATTACAACAGTCAAAACAAATAGAATACACGACATCGTTTCGATTGATAATCAACCAACTTAACGACATCGTTTTAGGTTAGAAAATATTAACCAAAAAGATATGAAACAAAATGTATGGGTAACATGTAATTGGTATAATAGTTATGATAAGAATGTAAGGAATTTTAAAAGTAAAATACATATATTATTTACTAGGCTTATAATGATAAAAATGCATATCGAGAATACAATTTATAACCTAGTTATGATTATTAACATGGTTACGATTCTTAACATGGTTATGATGCCTAATATTTAATCTTGTTATGATACTTGAATATAATTCATATATAAGAATAAAAATCATAACCTAGTAAAGATTTATGACTACGATACAATACTTAACTTGGTTGTGATACATAATTATGATGCAGTACTTAGCCTGGTTATGATGTACATGGTTACGATGACCTGGTTATGATACATGACAAGGTTAAGATACATTACCTTGTTATGATACATGTGGTTAAAATTCATGTGGATTCAATGCATGTGAAATCAAGGTAGTATATAATCTGGTAACAAATCCTGATTAAAATGCGATACATAGTCCGTTTATGATTTTGAAACAACATGTAAAACAATGTTAGTGAACAACATACATGACTATGATAAGAATGTATCATATAATAAAGAAAATGTGTGTGATTAAGTTTGTGAAAAAACACACATGATAAAATATATATATATGATTAGGATATGTATGGTTTGTGATTTCCAAAAAAACAATTGATGTAAAATTCGAAACACATTTTGACACAATAATTGTCTCTCTATATCCACTCATTTCTTAGGAGGAAAATACTTTTTTGATAAGAACTCCTAAAAATCCTTCCATTCCATTTTTGAAATTTCTTCTTTATCCTTATTGTTTTGAATCAATGACCACCATTTATCCACATATACTAAGAGATGATAAAGTGTTATGAAAACCTTACCCCTTTCTTTATTTCACTAATAGAGAAATATCTTCTTTAAGTAACTTATCTATTTCTCATCAACAAATGAATTTTTAATCACAATTAATTATGGATGTTGTTATTACATAAATTAGTGTAATATTGTTACACTACATGGTTGATCATAAGGACATTCCATACAAGAAAGGTTATTTCTTATAACCTGAATTAACTTTCCCAATATGGTTTTAATTAGTGTAGTTATAGATGAAGCTCCAACGTCAGCTTTATTGTCTTTCCTAGGAAGGAAATTCCTAATTGGGGCATTAGAATTGATATGGTTCTCATAAATTCTTGTAGGTTCTTTTTCTAAATAATGGAATACACTCTATTAGATCATAACTCTTTGAAACATAATGTATAATCATAGAATTAACTCAAGTTTAAAAATTTATCCATATCTAGTTTCATAATCATAAATATGGTTTCTTTGTGAAGGATTTGAAATAATATAATATTTTCAAATCCTTCATAATGGTTTTTAATTTTTTTATTTAACAAAATAATATACCCATGGAGTTTCAAACCCGGTGCATAGTAGGACCCATTTTCATGAACTAGGTAACCCTTGATTCAAGCCTGATGTTCCTTTTTCAGAGTTATTACCCTATATATATCTATTCATGAACCACATACACATTTTATATCTTGAAATTTATTTATTTATAGGGAAAAAAATAATATTTACCTAACCAAAACTTTTAGATTCTATCCAATACTTATAATTATCCTTAAAGTAATTAATCAAATAATATTTCATAATATTTGTTTTCTAAAATCTAGTTCTCAAGGTTTCTAATAAACTTTCTATGATACCAACTATAAATACCAGAATATAATAGCCCTGAGACAATTGATACTTTATTACATTAATATAAGATACAATGGATCACACCCTGAAGGACCAAATAGTTTAGTATTATCAGTAAACTAGATACATACATGAAATTAAAATTACATTTTAAATATAAAAAACTCAAAAAAAAAAAAATTATTTTAGAATACCATTATTCCCCTTAGAATATCCCCATATATAAATCCAAAAATACTTTCTGGTATCATGTGGAAAACAAAACATAAAAAATGCGTATGCTCATATTCATAGAAAGTGTATAGGTATAACAAAATATATCATGAATAAATAATAATAATCAATATTGAAAGGTAAATAAATGAAACACATGCTATTTCAACAATAACTTGAGTATAATATAGAAGGTATAAATGATGATAAAATAAATCAATATAAATAATCACATAAGGTTGAAACTTATCCATGGATATTATAACTAATATAATAATAACAAGGACATTAATAACTGATCTCATATTGGGGGAATGAAAAATTATAGACATCTGAAACATACTACCTAGAAATTTCACAAGATAATTTAAATATATTGGTAGAAACCCATCTAATTATGATAGCTGATTTTTCCCATGAGAGCGGTCGATGCATCGTGGGGATATCTATAACTAAACCCCCATCACTCAAAATATCCAATGTATTCCTTATAAGAAATGGGAGAAACATAATCAAAATAAAAATTCATATTAAAAAAATATCAAATGAAATTTTAATACCTAACCTAATCTAATAAACCTAAAGATAAACAATACATAAAAATATGGTGAATGGTAATAAAATTTTACAAACTCAATCAAACTGATCATAAACCATTAGAATAAATAATAAGTATGATATCAATACAACATATCACTAGTGTATTATAGTTACAATAAATGGTTCATGTCATCGATAAATATAAATACTATAAAAATTTCATTAAAAACATTACTGAGGAAAATATCCTTTAAAATTTAAAAACAACATGTTAAATAAAAAATTTCACATTTTTTTTATATAATTTTATTCTAAAATAAACATTTAAAAATTAGAAAATATTCTTTAAATCACTTATTTTACATGATGGTGGAAAATAATTTTCATGACATGCATGTTAAAACAACGATTCTTTTTTCATTTTCAATAAAATACAAACATGCCTTATTTTAAAAATCACTTGAAAATTCCTTTTATTTTTTTATGAAAGTTAAATTATTTAAAACTTTACATAATAAATCATATTTAAATGTTTTGAATGCATTTTTGGGATTTTTTTATAATATATGGATTTTGATGAAAAATGATTTTCTACTGAGGAGAGAAATAAAGTCATATTTTCTTAAAATAATTTTCTCAATAATTTTATCTTATAAAGAGAGAAAAAATGGTAATATTAATTTAAAATATATTTAATAACTTATGTATAAGTAAATATATATTTTTTAGGCTATAATTATCAAATAATTCTTCTAATGAAGACTTAAACATAAATGATCCAGAATAATGACGAGATTGTGAAATAAACCCTTACCACTTTGGTAACATTTTAATCATAAGACCCACAAAATAAATAAATTAAAATGAAACCTTAAATAACATGAATAGAAATATATTCATGGTATAATAGATAAAATGTTCTATTATGTACATCACACAAAGGAATAAGTGTTGAATATTGTATATGACTCACCGAAATGAAAGTGAGATGAGAAACCCTTACCTTACATTTGACTTCCTTGGTATGTATATGAAACTCTTGTATAATAAATATAGGTTTATTATAAAAATATTATAGAACTATAATAATATATATCCTACCATATATAATATACTTTTTGTCTTTTATCACATGTTTATTAATAATTCTTTGTTAAAACCACTCGTTTCAGTGATAATTTATTCGTTTTTATGTATGTTTTAATTCAGTAATTTTGGTTCTTTTAAATTTATAATGGCCAAATAATATACATAATTTTAAAAATTCTATCAATATCATATATATTCATTATATATGTATTTATATTAATCTATTAAAGCTAGATATAAAAAATGAATTACACTATTTTTGGAGAATGTAGGCCATATGTATGCATGAACACTATTTATATTTTTCACAAAGGATGGAATCTAATGAAAAAATATTAATTAATATTTGTAGAATCATTATTGTGTCATGTTTATAATTTATATTAATCAAATACATCATTATTACCACCCATGTAAAAATAAAATGAGAAACATTTCACATTTCTATGTAGAGGCGGTAGTCCAAATGTACGCATGAGCGATGTTATAGTTTTCCAATGGGTTTTAAGGTGAGAATTTTGATATGATATTATATTTTCATAAGTATTATAGGTTTATAAATATCAAATATTTTCAATATCTTTAACCATAATACCTTCCATGTAAAGATTAATTGAAATATGAATCTCATCACATCACAAGGCGGTAGTCCACTGTTCACACGAACAACATTGTCATATCACCCAAAGAATGTAAATTAAGAACATATATGTTATATGATAGTTAAATAAATATAATAATATAATAAATATCATATAAATATTTTAAATTAAAAATTATATCCATCCTTTAATGGTGTCTATGGAAAATGAATTACATCGGTTCGTGAGGTGGTAGCCCGTCACACACACGATATAAGTTTATTTTCCCTGTATATGGAAGTGGAGATGGATGTGGGTTATTCCATTAAAATAATTAAATATTATAATATTTGAGATAAAATTGTCATTATAATATAATATTTGATTAAGGTTTGTAGGAGGTGGAATAAGAAATAAAAGAATATGCATATTTAATACTTTTACGTCTTCTTCGAAGAGCCTTTTTAGGTTTAAAACAAAATCCTTACTATATGGGATTTATAATAAAGAGTATAGAATATTTTGTGGTATTTAAATAAGTTATTTGGGTATGTATTTTCTGAGAAAATAGATTTTCATGTGTGAAGAGAGGAGGAGATTGGGTCACCTTTTATAAGTGGGGGAGAGGACACACACTGAATTTTTGAAAATATAAAGTTATACCCACATTTTTATCATGGAAAATACTAAAAAATGGGTCTTTTTCAAACATTGGTGGTGATAAATTATAGATCCATGTTATGGGTGTTTGATAGGTATTAGGTCATTTTTAAACCTTATCTTCTTAGTTTTATTCCATAGTAAACCCATTTTTCACTAACTGCTAAAATTATTTTTTACTATTTTCAATATTAATTACAGTAAAATATTAAGTTGACCTTATTAGATAATATGAATTAGGTTTATTAAAATTATAGAATCCATTTTTAAAATTTCAATTTACAAAATTTGGATAATTCAATTTAAAATTAAAGCGCAAATGCGATGAAAGAGAGGGTTTCCAAAGAGAAACTTCTCATAATTATACAATATTTTATTATCGAAATTAAATATAAAATTGATTATGATGACCTAGATTAGTTATATTTTAATTGAACTAATTTTGATTCAATTTTTTTTAAATATAATTTATCTTTGTAAATATTTCAATTGAAAATGTAGTTTTTCAATACTAATTTGTATTTTTCAATATTCAACAAATGATTAATATTTTTAGAAAATTATCAAAAATTCACCCAAAGATAATTTTTACATATATATTTAAAAAATCATTTTTATATTGTAAAGTAAATTTTATATAAGTTTTAAAAATTAATTTTAATTCAAGTTCACAAAGCACGACTAGACCTCCATTTAGAAAATTATTGTTTTTCAGAAAACATTTTATTCTTTAAAATGATTATTATTTTATATATAATTAATATATAAGCATTGAATTTATTTTATACTTGTATAAAACATATAATTTTCATAATTTAGTTTCCACTATTCATACCCACCAACTTAATGGCTATGTTATAGTGGTCATATCTAAATATCAATATTTTAATAGAGTATCATGTTTCGTTTAAACCTGGTGTAGTGTGTTATGAAAGATATTAATGAAATTGAATTTATTTATAGTGAATTATATTATAAAGTCTTGTTGTGTTTATTTATCATGAAATATCAGTTTTGTGTGTCATATAAACTATCGAATATGATGTTCTTCTTTAAAAATCATGAGGAGTTACACCAAGTGAGTCCCCTAGACAGTGCTGGTACCACTACTGAAAATGACACCTATACCAAAAGGGTCATACCCATGGTTTTATAAAAACATAAGGATAACTTAATATTTTAAGGATATAATAATGACTAAAACCAAATAATTGAAAATACGGGGTGGGAATGGATGTTTTTTGTGGTGGCACTTGCCAAATACTCTAACAGCATTCCTATCAGGACACTTTCCCGACGACACCTGCCAAATGAAGTAATGGATAATGGTTGGGAACAAATATGGGTAAAAATTCATTTTATTTAATGTTATATTATTATTTTACTTATTTCAATCAATATTTTGGTTTAATATTCATCTTAATTTTCCTAAGGGTGAGGCTACAAGGACAAAAAGGCTCATAAAATTAGTTGAGCTATGGAGATCATACAAGCATGAGTTGTATTGTAGATGGCATGATAGAGTTGGTAAATATTTAGAGGCCACCCCTGTCATGAATTAATATATGATATAATATTATCAGAAAATGATTTCTCATTGCATAAGAATCTAGTTCAAGGTAATAAAAAAATGTAAGTTTTTTGAATGAAAATTTCTATGATTTGTAATAATACTTTATTTTGTTTTATTGAAAATTATTTTTTAGGAACCATCAAAAGGAAATAAAAAACAATAATGATATTAAATACATACACACATTGGGGAGGATTATGATTCCATACCATAAGAGGAAGTAGTTTGGAAACTCTTTTAATATTATAAGATAATTCTATTTCAAAACAATATTCATTATTGACAAATGAGACAAAGGAAAAATCAATTCACATTGTATCCAACTATAACAAGACCTTCAAGAAGAACCCAATAGGTAATACCATTTATATTAGAGATATAATACCCCTAGTTATTTTTGGAATCTAATAATAAAATATTTTGAAAACTATTTAATTTAGAGAAAGTAAAAAGTAAAATATTTTACCCTAGTCAATTATTTTCTCCTATACCAGATGGTTTTACCAATTTTTTTCCATGGGTATTGGGGCACTGTGTATATATAAATATTCATGATGATATAAATATTTATTAGAGTTATAATTCACCAAAAAATATTTAACTCTCAATTTATTGTCTTGTTTCTTAAAACATTGATTTTAGATTCATTGCAATTGTTTAGGAAAATTTATCTTACCCACAAAATCTCTATAATCCTAGTAATCTATAATTCATAGTTTATTGATAAACATGTCTCTAAAAATTCATGTGGCTTTGTAAATGGCGAGAAGAAAAAGTAATATCTAATCACAACATCTAAATTCATTAATCTACAGAATTAATCCATCAAGAAGAGTGTTATATATCTCAAGTTTGAAGTTATGAGGTCCTTTGACACCATAAATTGAGATTTCATATTTAAATTGCATGCAATATATTCATTTAGTATCATCCTTATAATTTTAAGAAAGAGTTTGTTTGAATCTATTAATAAGTTTGTCATCATTATTGGTACTTTTGAGGGATACTTCATAAATTCATGTGGTGTTCTCTAGGGTGATCACTTTTCCTATAACATATTTATAATTATGGATTTTTTTACTGGACATCTCCTAGATATTGTGGAACTTAGACTATTGGTCACTTTATTAGCTAAGAGAGGCCAGAAGTCCCTATCCCAATTATTCTTTGTAGATTACCTGATCAATTTTTTACATGGAATATAAAAAAATATAGAATCCCTTAAAACAACATATGATCATTATAGGAGAATTTCTAGTCAGTATATTAGTTATCCCAAATCCTGGATTTTTATTAGCATGAAATTTAATTTCCATAAAAACATCATTATCAAAAGGATACTAAACATTTGTGAAGGATAAACACCCTTCCAGTACATGGGTATCTTTTTATTTTGGAGAAATATTTAGGTTTCTTTATTTAAATACATCATTAATAACATTAATAAATTAGTTGGTTGGTTGTAATGGAAATAAATTTTCTATTAATGGTATAATATCTCCCATTAAAGGAGGTTTCATTCCATATTATTTGTAAAAATACTTGGTTTATATATAGACCAAAATACAAATTACTATAATGATTAGGATCCTTAAAATTTCCATCTAGAGAATAATTATCTTCAAAATAAAGGCCATCAAATTCATATGAAGCATCTGTTACAATAAAAACTGGGATATTGGCATGAGTAATGGGAATACATGGTTTTTTAATGATGCATTGAAATACCATTTTTTATGGAAAATAATTTTGGATAATAATGATTCCAACCATTTTTTAAAATTTAGATTTATTAATAAGATTTAATATGGTAAAACATATCTCATCCACTCTAATGTATTTTAATGTATTCAATATCATTATGAAGGGTGTTTTTTTAATATTGAAGGATTTGTGCCTTAATTTTTTTTTCTTGGGTAGAAATAAAAAAGAAGAAAGCATGATAAATGAACCAACATAACAGTAGCTTATAAGTTTTACTTTTTTGATTTCAAATTTTTATATCTATTTTTAACTTAATAGTCCATTTATATTTGTAACATTGTGATTTGGAGGCCCTTGATGAGAAAGAAGTAGAAAAATTTGGGAAAAATTATCACTTACATCAGGCTTTAGGAGATGAGCGTCATAGAAGAGTATGTTGTTGGATTGGGAAGAGTATTGTACCGACAAGGTATTGGACCAATTCAGGTGCTAATTCTGGTAGCACAAATTTGGAAAAATATAATTCATGAGCTGCACAAGCTCATTCCAAGTCAGAAAAGGCCGAAAAAATGTTCATACATGAGCATGAAGGCAAACAAAGGGAGAACACTGAATTTATGAAATTTATGGAAGTTTTATGTCCATCATTTTCACCAAATACCACTTTTGATGTATATATTTCTATAATGAATATGTTATATAGTGAACTATGAATTAGTCTAAGTAGTGGTTGGGAAGATGATGTTCCTAGCGATGGTTATGGTGAGGATGATGGTGAGGAAGAGGGTAAGGAT
Source organism: Viscum album (assembly GCA_963277665.1). NCBI lineage: Eukaryota > Viridiplantae > Streptophyta > Magnoliopsida > Santalales > Viscaceae > Viscum > Viscum album. Next base: position 415,879,286 of record OY728139.1, read on the forward strand.
GTTAGTGAGGAAGTGGATGTGGATAAGGATGAGGATGAAGATGAGGGTGAGGGTGAGAATGAAAATGAAAATAGTAATGTTGATGAGGTAAAAATTGATCCTTTACATTTTTGAATGATTTTTATGACATATAATGTTTAATGATTTGTTTTGAATGAATACATGTGATGTTTTTATGTATTTTATCATTGGTCTAATTCAGTAGTTGGTTTCCTATGTTATCATTATTTTTATCTTGTTTGGTGATGTCTATTTTTAGGTAATTCACTAAGGTGGGGTGATATTTGTGTTGTTTTTTATGTGATTATTTATTTTAGAGGTTCTGTTGGTTTCCAAGATGTTCTATGGGCAGGGAGGGGGTGTTGTAGGCCTGGGATTTGGGGGGGGGGGGGGGGGTCTATACCAATGATTTTAAAGTTGTTGGTAAATAATTAAACCAAATGTTCTAAATGAACTATTGTTAAAAAAAATTATTATGACCCTATACCAATTATTCACATAAAACTATTTGTATAGGACTTTTCCAATAGGTTTATAACCATCAGTTTGGAGAACCTCTGGTATAGGTTATAACAATAGTTCTCTATCCTATACTAATGGTTATGATTTGCTCGTATAGTTTACAATTCCAACAGTGTACTTTTATAAAATAAAAAAAATAGAATCCTAAGGTTGTGTGTAGATTATATTTTCTTTAACCAAGTAACCCTTATGTATAAATATGAAATACTAAGGATTGATGAACTCTTTAATCAAGTAAAAGTGGAAGGATGGTTCTCAAAGGCCAACCCCAATTTTGGATTTCATGAAATGTGAGTTCATGGGGGGGGGATATTAAAGATCACTTTTGATGTCTCTATGGTTGATATGTGTAGCTATTAATTCCATTTTACAAGAATAATTCCCCAACATTATTTATGATACTCAATTATTGAATCTTCCTTCCATTTATACACTAGTTTATTATGATCTTTGTAGATGACATTCTCATTTACTCAATGTCAGAGGATGAGCCTTTAGGGAATATAAGGATGGTCATATGTTCAATTCAAGATCATTGGATTTATAGTATATTTTCAAAGTTATGGTTCTATAATAGAGAGTTCCAATTCCTAGGAAATTTTATCTTAGAGAAGGAAGTAGATATGGACCCAGGAAAGATCGAGGAAATACTGTTTGGGGAACGACCCAAGAACGTTGAAAAAAATTTGAAGTTTATTTGGGTTGACTCACTATTACCAGAGATTAATACCAAATTTCTATAAGATTGTGTTCACCTTTAAGCTTTCCCAAAATGGCTATCCTTTTATATCAACAAACAAAATTATTGTAAAGCATTTGAAGAGTTACAAAAGAGTTTGAAGATCTCCCTTATGTTGATACTCACAGAGAAGGGTGTTGAGTATGTGGTGTCATGTGATGATTATTGAGATGGAATTGGAAATTTGTGTAGGTAGAGTTTGGAGATGAATAATTATGGATAAAAAAATTAATGCCTCATTAGATGAATTATGTGACCCATGACTTATAGTTGGAAGCAATGTTGTTCACCTTAATGACTTAGAGACATTACCTTCTCTATGAGATGTTCATTTTCTACTGTAACCACATTATTTTTATGTATATATTTATTTAAAGAGATTTTAAGCTAAGATAGAGGTAGCGTCTTGATTTATTATAATACCATGACCTGTAGAAATTGTATACTTCAAAGAAGGAAAACATAGTGGTAGATGATCTCAGTAATAAGTCTCATTCACAGTTACTAGGTGAGGTGTCAGATTAGATGGCCTTGCTATAGTTATCCCCGATAGATGAGGTAGGAACAAAATACCTAAGATCAATGGTTGTGATATCTCCAATAAATTATCATGGGAGGGAAACACAACTTGGGGATATTTATTTTGATGTATTACATGATCAAATATTCATATTCCATTCTCCTGATGGACTCTCTGAAGGAGGAGAGCACATCAATATCTTCCAAGGAACGATGTCAATGAAAGTAAATCTAGGAGATGAGCTGTTGATAGAGTTACAAACATCTACCTTATCAGTACATCCTAATGTAGTAAAGATGGCCTAGTATCAATGATGATAGTTTTGGCAACCAACAATAAAGAAGAGTTTTGGGGCGTTCATCTCTCGATGCCTCACCTATAAACACATTTAGGTACTAGAGTGGAAAGGGGATAATATTTCCAAAGATATAACAATAGAACTTCCACATATAGTGAGAGATCACAAACCTATTTTATTGAAGATAGATCGACTAACTGAGTCACACCACTTTATTTTCATCAAAGACCAGAGTTTGGTGAGATGTTTTGGATTCTTGTGCATATAGAAGATCATCTGTCATCATGGCGTTCCCTTAACAATTATATTGGATCATGATACTGGTTCAAAATCTCCAATATGGATAGGATTGAAATAGTATTTTAGTATCCATTTATTGATTAGCATGAAGTTCCATCTGTAGACATATTTCCAGACCAAATGGATAATTTCAACCAAAGAGGGAATGTTGTGGGATTACATGTTGGATTATGCCTGAGGTTGGGTGGGTCACAACCCATTACTAGTGTCTCCTACAATTATATCTATCACTATACTATTATCATGGAACAATTCTTGGTCCTTTATGAGAGACCATATAGGTCACCAATGTACTGGTCGGAGTTGGTAGAATAACTGCTTATGGTGTCAGAATTTGTGAAGGAAATGATGGAAAAAGTGATTATATTTTATTAGAGGACGATGATAGCTCAGAGTCAATATTAGTTCTATAAATACTGATGATGGGGGCCTTTTGTAATGACCCATGTATTTATAGAATAATAATTTTTTATACATATTAATATCTATGAATAAGATATGAATTTTATGTTAAAGAGGACACTTTTTTCGATAGTGTACTCAACAAAAAACAACTGGTTTCTTTGAAATCTTATATTGCACGCAACTTTGAGTTATACCAAAATATAATATAATAATAATATTATTTTAAATGGTAGTTAACGCATAACCGTTGTATTACTAGGAATGAACATAAAAAACTATATTCTGATTACACATGTTTCTTAAATTTATTTATATTTATCAATTAAATTTATATTCTTAAAATAAGAATGAATCTGATTGTAAGAATGAAATACTCTAATATTCTTTAAAAGGTTGATTTACCACCTTTTGATGGAGAAACCTTTTTAAATCTAGTTTTTTATCTTTAATATGTTCCATTTTACAAAATAAAAATCTTATTTAGAAGCAGGACATCAAAATTTACTTTGGGTAATCTATTTGGTATTTTTTTTGATAAAGTTCATTTTTTAATGAATTGTGAAAAATACTGCATTTTATGTCAAAACTGTCTTTTCATTTAATTTATTTATTTGATTATATTTTTCTTTTAAATGGTTTTAAAGTGTAATTAGATTATATTTTTATAATTTAATCCAATATTTTTCATTTTATATAATTTCACTTTGAAATTGGACCTAAACACATGTCACTCTTTTGGTAGTTTTTACTTCTTAAAAACATGCCTTTTAGTTTTGACAACAAGAATTAATTTTAAATTAATTTCTAAAGATTTTTTGTTTTGAATTTGGAAAAATGGATTCCATATTTGGAATCAAGATTTCAAAATTGTGTATGTAGGCACCTTTTATTTTTAGACATTATGAATAGTTACTTCAGTAAATATTTTATTTACCATGGTTAAAGGGTAAATCTAGTAATTAAGGGTAAATAATAATATTATAATAATTAAATTACCCTAACACATGCTATTACCCTATTTAATGAGATATGTCTGACCATGGACATCCTCAGATCAATTCTAGGATACCATGGAGCCACTTGTGTGTGAAAATTACACTTAATTACTTTTAATTTAATGTTATGGAAAACATAACCTAAACATGTATCTTTTACGAAAACAATTTTTATATGGGGTTATATAAGTGATATATTAGATTAGAAATATTCATTATAAATCTTAAATTATTTCATGCATCATGATATTTTATTTATAGTTCTTAGACATCAAATAAATAAATTTATTTATAATATAACAGTGATGTAGTGATTACATTATTAAAGAAATATTTAAATAAATGAGATTACAAATATTAAAATAAATAAAATTTTAAACTTTTTATGCCATCCAAGAATTTTTGGGATGCGTATGTCTTGTTATATTTTAATTAATTAAGGTTTTTAGAATTAATCAAGTTGTTATGGATTTTAAAAAAAGTCATGATATGAATTGTAAAAAAGTTGACATAAATGAATTTTTCAGTCATTTAATATTTTATTAAATGATATAATAGTCCTAAAAATATAATATTCGTCCAACTGACATATATAATGTTAAAAATGTCATTAATAATCCATTTTGGGTCTCTTGTTATTTTATAGTATCTATATTAACCATATATTAAAAAAATACAAAAAACATGGTATGTGTTAATTTATTTAACTAAGGGTTAAAGCTAAAAGATAAGGATAATTTTATAACATAAACTTATCTAAAACTGAATATTTGATATAATTTATACCCATCCTCATTTTATCATATAAATATATCACCTAGGTGTAATGATAATTCAAAAATAAATTAATAATAAAATAATATTTCCAAACATTCCAAAAGTACCCCTCCTCCCTCTTATAAAAGGACACCACCTCTAACTTTTACTCACACTTATCAATCCCCCTTGGATTGTACAGAAATATTCCAAATAATCTCACAACATCCCTAAATTCCTCTTATAATCCCTACTTTTTTCAGAAGGAAATTAAATAAGGCCATTTAGCTTAAATCAAAAGGAGTTACCCAATTTGAGGTAATGTCTTCTCTCAATATTCTTTAATTTATTTTCCTTCTCCAACCCCCTACACTATATTTATTTCGTTATTTTATATCAAAAATGGTATATTAAATATAGTAGGTTTTTTATGATAATTATTCTATATACACTTACACACACCTCCATCTAATGGGTATAAAACTTACTATTTATGTGGACGACGAACTACTGCCTCACGAAATGATGATTGTTAAATCTTCTCCTACTACCTTTTATGGTGGCCATTATGATGACACTATAATTATATATAATATATAATATATTTATTTTATCTCTATGCTTCTTTAATTATCATTTATAACATACCTTTATGCTTTTCCAGTTTTATAAATACGATAATTTCATTTGAGGAAGTGAGGACTACCACCCACTCAATGTGACGTGACTCGTTCATGCCATATATGGAAGATATAAAGGATAGAGTTAATTAACATATATATTATATTATACCAGAATTATAATATACCTATTTATTATTTATTTTTCATTTTTTAAATATAAAAAATAAATGAAAGTGGCATTCATATATATGTACGACTTACCATCTCTATGAACGGTGCATTTCATTTCTTATATCCAATTGATATGGACTATTATAAATACATATATACTTGATATATATGATATATATGATACCTAAATCATGAATATCATTATGTAGATAATTTACATTTTACCGCATGGACAATTTGAAATTATAACAAGTTCATTTTTGACTCAAGTTCCGAACATCGGCAAAATGTCCGATATGAACTCAAATAATTAACTAATTGTTATTTCAAGTTAATAAGTGATATAAAATGAATAATAAACTTAAAAAATGTTCTGATAAAAGTATAAATTAACTTAATTATATTATTTAGGAAGAAAAAGTAACATATGAGACAATTCAGACTCGAGGTAAGGGACTTTGTCTCAATCTTTTTTCATTGAGGCATGTTTTGTTAATATACAACACATTATTTTACATAGTGTATAATAAACCCCATTAAATTTTAATGTTATTAAAAAGGAATAGTTTTCTAAGTAGCATTTTACTAAATGAAAAAGGAATGTTTTTTACCGTAATACGGCGACAATGACTTTTCTCCCGCTGTAACCGTTATCTGATATTTGGCTTCTTCAATAAGCCTGAATGTTTTTAAAAGGAAAAAGAAATTTTTATTCCCTTTTTGGGTATTTTGGTATTGAAAATGGTATTGAAATTGGATTTAATATTTCAATATCTTGAAATTATTTCTTGTGATTGTAAATGTAATTTTATGATTGAAATGTTGATATTTGTAATCTTTTATATGTGATGATAATATAATGGTACTTGGAAATTTAACGAATGGTTACATGATAAAACAAAAGACTGGTGGATTCATGATAAACCAAGGATGGGTGGTTACATTATAAAATTCATTGCATTGGGTTTAGAGTTTAGTCATATGACTATTCTATTGAGTGATATGTGTAGAAGTTGACTGTATGGTTATTCCATTTTAGTATGTTTATGTCTCAAGTTAACTTTATATGTTATATGTTGAATTATATGGGATTGTGGTAATATTTTGGATACAAAAAGAGTAAGTTATGATCTTATATTTAGTGAATTGTTTTTACTACTTCTTAAAGGTGAAAAGTATTACTTTATATTAAAGTATTCATGGTATTCATATTATTTAAGGACTAACAGTTTTAATTCATTATGTATCCCTTACTGAGATTTTTATGATCATACCAAGTTTTGAAATGTTTTTCCCAAGACATAAAAAATAACAGAGTCAAGGATAAGATAAAGTAAAAGTTATGCTGTTAAAACATGAAAGGATGTCATGTTTTGTTTTAAAGAGTTTTTGTTTTATGAAAAAATGGATAGTGAGTTTAAGTGTATATTGTAATATTCAAGATGTTATGTATAAGTTATGACCTAATTCTATAAATCTATAAACCTTAAAAGATTCTCAATGTGAATTATTAACTTAATTCAAGATTATATAACGTTAAAGGCTAGAGCTTTTTAGTTGGTATCAGAGTTCAGTTTAGATATTATTAGAGGTTAGGGTGTTATTTAAGCATAAGAGATATACCCAAAATGGTTAGCATATTAGAAGGAGTCATAGTTATTTTAGATAAATTTAATGAGTTTAAGAAAACATGAATATGTATATCATAGTGTTTACCCACCTAATAAGATATTATATGATGATTTTACTGATATACTCACACTTAACTTTTTGGTTTTAGTAAATGGATGGATCTAGAAGATACCAAAGTAAAAAATGGATGTTAAGGAAAATGTGGTGGTTTTTTAAATGAGAAACTGAATGAAATGGGAGCTGTAATGAGAACTCTTTTGGTTATTCTCAAGAAACTATCTGGAGTAATTATTGACTAACTGAACCATGGTGATTTTTATAAGGCATCGTATATGTGAGACAAAAATCCCAAAATATGTTCAGGTAATAATCATTAAGGTAATTATATTCAAAAACCTATATGTTAAGGATGTGGAAAGAAAAACCTCAGAAATTACTTCAAAGGGATGATAAGATATTTTAGATGTGGTAATGAAGGTCATTAAGCAATAAAATACCCTGAAAAAAGGAAGCATCCGATTGACTCTATGAAAGGGAATGAAGTTCTTTCTGAAGGATCAATTGAATTTTTTAAGTGTTTTGTTCATGGTACTTATATAGATAGATAACTATGATGAAGGTTTAAGAGTGGGATCAGGATGATCATAAAAATTTATTTTTACCAATTCCTAATTCCATTGCAATTGAAGATGAGGAAACTGAAAATGACTTATGAAAGGTATGGATCATTTGTTTGCTCATGTATTTATAGTACTGAAATATTAGGACATTATATATGATTTTTTATTTGAAATAAGTATAAAAGAATAATATGAAAAAACATGGATAATGGATCATGAAAAATGTTGGATGATTAATATGTCTTCATTTTAGGAATTGAAGTGTTATATTGGATCTATGAATGTTGATATGTTTAAATGTATTAATGATATGATTATTTTGGATGGATTTTTCTAGTATATGTAACCTTAAAGTTTGATATTTGAAAATTTTATTCAAGGAAAAATTATCATTTTTTTTGTAAATATTGTTATAATAACTATTTCGGTTTATACGATCCTTTAATTTGAGGCAATTATAGGATATTACTTTTTGGGATGAAAATGCAAGGTATGAGATAACATTTTTGATTAAAATATGTTATGGTTATTTTTTAGAAATTTATCTAATTTTTGGGAATGTTGAAAAATTATACAGTTTTTGAAAAAGGGCAACACACAGACCATGTGACAACCCGTCGTGTTGGGGAAAGCTGTAGGAATCAATCCCAAAACAAATGTGCAACTAGTATTTATCACCTACCACTGGACTACATGAATTCCCTTATTAGTATGTATAATTATTCTTAGTTAATTTCTTTTATGGATCAAGAATAAGTTGATTTTGGGAAATTATGTTTTATAAAATGGATATCCTTAGTATAATAAAATGATTTTGTGATTAATTGATAATGGTTATTTTGGAATACATTATCTCTTTTAGTAACACTATATTTATATGGAAAATAGAATACTATGGAATTTTATTTGTGGAGTAATGGTTAAAATTTTATTTTATAAGAATAAATATTTCTTTTATAGAAATATAGTGATTTGGGTTTTTATTGAAATTATAAACCTATCATAGAGAATATGTGAATAGGTTAATTAATTCCCATTATGAGACTTTATGAATAGCTCATGTTATTTAGAGATAAATTTTATGATTTTTGTGGAAGAATATGTTATCAAATCCTTCTGAATTTTGGGTTTCAAACTTAGTTTGGATTATTTTGAATAATTTTAAGGACAATTGTATATTGAATGGTCTATGTTGAGATTTGGGTATTGTTTGTTCAAACTTATAGATTAAGAGTATTATTTCTTTTTATGAAAGATTATCCTTTGGGGGGGATTATCTAATATTGTACTAACCATTTTGGTTTTAGTTATTTCCTAAAGATAGGGAAAATATATGGTTCATCATTTATGGATCAAGTTATTATCTAGAAGTTGATTCTAGCACTTCAGGTGTGACCAAGTCATCTTGAATACTCATCATTTGTAGAAAATATGAGTTTTTGGTAGATACTTATTAAAGTATGTAACTCTACTTTAAAGTAAGTATATTTCCTTTTGTTCTTAGTAAATCTTATAAATAAATTCTTTAAATTTATGAAAGGGAACTTAAAACAAAAAAATGTTGTCATTTTAGTTTTCCTATTGGGTAATCAAAGTCCATTTAACCTATCACAAGTTTGTGTTTTTTTAGTGGTTATCTTTCTCCTGATCGTGTTTTCTTTCACTCTCTATCAGAACATAATGGTTAGTTTTATCTTTTATATCCATGTTTTCATAGAATCCTAGTATGTGTTATCTTGGGTTACCTTTGTACTTCTCTAGATTTCTTTTAAAGTGATAGTTTTACTGACTCTTTTTTCGTTGTGGGACTTTCAATGAAATTTCCAAGCCAAATTTTAAAATTGTGAGGCCGCAATTTCTAAAAGGGGGAAGGATGTAACGACCCAGGAATTTATAGAATAATAATTTTACATATCTATTAATATTTTTGAATAAGATATTAATTTTATATTAAAGAGGACACTTTGTTTGATAGGATACTCAACACAAAACAACGAGTTTCTTTGAAATCTTATTTTGTACACAACTTTGATTTATACCAAAAAGTAATATAATAATAATATTATTATTTTAAATGGTAGATAACGCTTTTACATTGTATTACTGGGAATAAAAATAACGAACTACATTATGATTAAACATTTTTAAATGTATCTACATTAATCCAATAAATTTTAGAGGCTTAAAATAAGAATGAATCTGATTTTAAGCATGAAATACTCTAATATTCTTTAAAAGGTCAATTTACCACCTTTTGATGGAGAACCCTTTTTAAATCTAGTTTTTTTCCACTTTTATATGTTTAATTTTACAAAATAAACTTATTTTTTATAATATAGACACCCAAATATACTTTGGGTAAATGTTTGGTATTTTCCTAATAAAGTTCATTTTCAATGAATAGTGAAATATACTGCATTTTCAGTCAAATCTATCTTTTCATCTTATTTATTTATATCATTATATTTTCATTTTAAATATTTTTAAAGTATAATTAGATTATATTTTTATCATTTTTTCTAATTTTTGTCATTTTATGTAATTTCATTTTTAAATTTGACACAAACACATGTAAATCTTTTGGTACTTTTTACTTCTTAAAAACACGTTTTTTGGTTTTGACAAGGAGAATTATTTTTAAATTAATTTCTGCAACTTCTGTGTTTTGAATTTTGAAAAATGGATTCAATATTTTTAATTAGGTTGTCTAAATTGTGTAAATAGGTACCCTTTATTTTTAGACATTACGAATACTAACTTTAGTAAATATTTTATTTATCATGGTTAAAGGGTAAATATGATAAATAAGGGTGAACAATAATATTGTAATAATATTAAATTACCCTATCATATGTCCTAACCCTATTTTATGATATATTTCTGACTGTGGGAATCCTTGGGTCTATTTTAGGACCGCATGAAGCCACTTGTTTGTAAAAATTACATTTAATAACTTTTTGATTTAAAGTTAAGGAAATATAACCTAAACATATATCTTTTACTAAACCAATTTTTTATGGGGTTATATATGTGTTAACTTTAACTATAAATATTCATTACAAAGATAAAATTATTTCCTATGTTATGGTATTTTATTTATAATTTTTAGACGTAAAATAAATGATTTTTTATGACATAATGGTGATACAACGATTACCTTATTAATGAAAGATTTAAATAAATGAGATTATAAATATTAAAATAAATTTATATTTAAAATTTTTATTCCATACACGAATTTTAGGGATGATTATGAATATTTATATTTTAATTAATGATTTTTTTTATAATTAATCATGTTGTTATATATTTTTTTAAAAAGTCATGATATGAATAATATAAAAGTTGACATAAAGGGGTTTTTAAAATAAATTTATATTTTTTTAAATGATATAAAAGTCTTAATAAACTAAGAATTTTAAAATGAAATATACGATGTTACAAATTTCATTAATGATCCATTTTGGGTCGCTTGGAATTTTATTGTTACTATAGTAACCATATATTATGAAAATGCAATAATACATGGTAAGAGTTAATTTATTTAACTATGGGTTAAAGCTAAAAGATAATGTTAATTTTATAACCTAAACTTATCTAAAACCCATTTTATGAGTGTTTTTACACCCATTATAATATTATCTTATAAATATATCACTTTTCTGTTATTATGATTTGAAAATCAATTAATAATAAAATAATATTTTCAAACTTCCAAAAAGTGTCCCTCCTCTCTCTTATAAACGGACACCACCTCTAACCATTAATAACACCTCTCAATACCCCTTTTCTTGTCCAAACTCTGCCCAAATAAGCTCCCAACATCCCTATATTTCTTATAGAATCCTTAGTTAGTGTATAAGGCAATTAAATAAGGCCTTTTGGCTTAAATCAAAAGGACTTACCCGATTTGTGGTAATATCTTCTCTCACAATTATTTCATTTATTTTACTTATACAACAACATAAAATATATTTATTAAATTATTTTATAAAAAAAGTACCTTCAATATACTAGGATTTTTTTAGAATGATTCAAACTACACGCACCTCCGTATAATGGATATAGAACATACTATTTCTGTGGATGACGAACTACTGACTCACGAAATGATGATTGTCCAATCTTCTCCTACCACATCTTATGGGGGTAATTATGATGGAAATGTAATTATATATGAGATATATGATATTTATTTTATATCTATGCTTATTTAATTCTAATTTTAAACATAACATTATGTTTTTCAGGTTATATAAATATGATAATTTCATTTGTGGAAGTGCGGACTACCGCCCCCTCAAAGTGATATGACTCGTTAATTAAATACATGGAATGTATAAAGGATAGAGTTAATGAAAATATAAATGATATTATACTCTAATTACAATATACCAATGTATCATTTAGTTTTAATTTTTTTAAATATGAAAAATAAATGAATATAGTGTTCATGCGTATGTACGAATTACCGTCTCCATGAACGGTGAATTTCATTTCTTATATACAAATATTATGGACTAATATAAATACATATATACTAGATATATATATGATATATAATAAATATAAATCATGAATATAATTATGTAGATAATATGATTTTTACCACATGTAGAATTTTTAATTAGAACAAGTTCATTTTTGACTCATGTTCCGAACATCAGGAAAATGTCTGATATGAACTCAAATAATTAACCAATTGTTATAGCAAGGTAATATGTGATACAAGAGGAAAAATAAAATTGAAAAAGGTTTTGAATCAAGTATAAATTAACTTAACTTTATTATTCAGGAATAACAAGGAATATACAAGACAATTTGGACTCGATGTAAGGGGCTTCGTCTCAATCTCCTTTCATTGATTCATGTTTTTATAATATACACCTAATTATTTTATGTGGTGTATAATAAATCCCTTTGAATTTTAATTTTATTAAAAAGGATTATTTTTCTATGAATAATTTTATTAAATGAAAAAAGGAATGTTTTTTTACTGTATTACAGTGATAATGACTTTTCTGCTGTTGTAACCGTTATATGATATTTGGGTTCTTCTATAAGACTGAATGTTTTTAAAAGGAAAAATAAAACACATATTCCCCTTTTGGGAATTTTGTTATTGAAAATGGTTTTTAAAGTGTATTTACTATTTCAATATCTTGAAATTATTTCTTGTGATTTCAAATGAAATTTTATGATTGAAATGTTGATATTTGTAATCTTTTGTGTGTGATATTATATAATGATACTTGGACATTTGATGGGTGGTTACATGATAAACCAAATGATAGGTGGTTCCATGATAAACCAAGGATGGGTGGTTACGTTATAACCTCTAATGCATTGGGTTTGGAAGTCAGCCGTATAACTATTCCATTTAGTGATATGTGTGGAAGTTGACCGTATGGTTATTCCATTTAAGTATGTTTATATCCCAAGTTACTTTTATATGTTATATGTTTCATTATATGGTATTGTGGTAATATTTTCGTTATAAAAGTGGGAAATCAATAAGAATATATTCAGTGAATTGTTTTTACTACTTCTTAAAAGTGAAAGCTATTACTTTATAATAAGTTATTCATGGTATTCATGTTATTTAAAGACTAATAGTTTTATTTCATTATGTATCCATTATTGAGATTTTTATGCACATCCCATGTTTTGAAAATATTTTCATAGAAAATTAATTAGAATTGAGTCAAGTATGGTATCAAGGAAAAGTTATGCAATTAAAACATGAAATGATGTCATGTTTTTAAAGTGTTTTTGTTTTATGAAAAAAATGGATAGTGAGTTTAAGTGTCTACTTGTAATATTCAAGATGTTATGTATATGTTATGACATAATTATCTAAAGATCTAAACCTAAAAAGATTTTCAATGTGAAATAATAACTTAATTCAAGATTATGTAATGTTTAAGGTTGGGGCTTACAACTTTAGAGTTTATAAAGGAAGACCATGGATTCCAAAATTAACCACCTTAGTGTAATTTATAGAGGTTGTTCCAGGGTGGGAAGTTATCTCTAAGGTCCATCGTCCTATTTCAGATTCTGTGTAGGAATAGAGAGGTTACATTCCATTTGATTTACCACTATAGTTGGACCATGTTCATGATTTATTCTATGGGTCTCAAATTAGGAGATACATACATGAACAAACACATTTAATTAATTAGGTAGAGTTTAAAATTAAAGTAAAATACATGTTTTTTGAGTATGTATTGACAATTGGGCATTGGTTGGATAAGATATTTAATGGTTCAAGAATTCCCCTTGTATGTGTTCTCTAACATAATTGAAATCTTTAGGAGAGATTTTGGGATTGAAAGAACTAGATGAATTTTTCATACCCTTATGTATTAAAGTAGTTCTTAATTTTTGGGATGAAAATTATTGAATATGGGGATAGTTGATTAGATGTGGTTTTTATAACTGTAAAATTTTCAAATTGTAAATAATATTTTCAATCTAGTTCTTGGAGTTTGAATAGAGTTTTAATATTCTTATAACCTCGATATAAATGTAATTAAAATATTAAATATCAGAACTCTTGTGTGCACATAATTTAAAAAATAATATATTTAATACCTTAAAGAGAATCAAATGGGGAAACTGAGTTCTTTGTTGAATATGAAACATATGTTTTACCTTAGTCAGGACATAATATTTGTTTTTTTGGGATGCTCCAATGGAATTCTATTATTGAGAAAATAAAATAATTAAAATAAAATAATTAAAATCAGTGTTTAATTTAATTTTGAGCTAGGATCTCTAAATAAAATAACCTCTTATGCAAACCACTAGGGTTATCTGCAAAATCATTGGGAGTTAAGAGAGAGAATGAGGGTTTTCCATGTTTTAATTCTATATCAACAACCTTGTAGATTAATGGAACCAGTGAATAATACAACATTATTAATTAACAAAATACCCTCTGAGTTCGTACATGCTCAATGATTGGTCTATTTTGAGGTAGGGTCTCTATTTTGTAAATTTATCCTTATCATTGATATTATTTTAATTATTGATTAATCCTTACAATAAATTAATCCGTAAGCATCCATTGAAATTCCTTATTTATTTATAAATTTTTATCTAAAATTTTGAATTTTATAATCATTATTTCATGGAATAATTAATTATCCCAATTTATTCTTTTTACTAAATTACATAATCCATGGGAAAAGTGTATATGACTATCGTGGATCTTTCACTTTCATGTTTTTTGGTTTTCTCACATTATTCTTCATACTAATCATTGACATGTGATATGATGATTATTTCAAAATGGATCTAGTTCAAATCAATATAAAACCCTATATTCACATTAATTTTTTCAACCAATGATATAAATGATGACTTTAGGAGTGATGATGACTAATAAAAAATTTCTAAAGAAAGATGAGATTGAGGACTGCCATTTTTCAAGGCGGTGCATGCGAAAAACTGATACAGACCACACAATTTGAATTTTTGGATGAATAATGGAGAGAATATGACGTTTGGAAGGGAATTTATTCTATTCAATATAGTTTTTGGGGTTTTTGGTGATAATATTGACAAAGATGTTGCAGATGATGGATATTTTCGAGGAAGATGATTTTCTAGAAAATTCTAGAATACCTGACATATAGTTCAGAAAATCACACCCAGTGCGTCTCAGTGATGTAATCCTTACAATTCCGAGTGAGAGTATTATAAAATATTCATGTATGGAAAACAAAATTTCATGTGACCCTAGTAGGTATACTTAGTGTGTGTGGAATGTACCTGAATATGGAAGCTTTGGTGACATACATGTTGTGTATTCCTTGGGTATAACCCATGTACCTCCCATTGAAACTTCAATTGGGTTGTGAGGCACACAACAAGTGCTAAACCTGGACCAACAAACTGTATTTCCTATACAACATACCATGTAGTTTTTACTTTTTGAACCATTTGAGTTGTTTGTACTGGAAAAACTGCTGATTGAGGACTAAACACAGTGTACCCTAGAAAGTGTGTCTTGTACTTCCATAGGGCCTGAATTTGGATTTTGTACAGTCCATATGATGTAAAATTCCACATGGAATGTGAAAATGAGATTAATTATGAATATTTATATATAATTATAGAAAATAAATCTTGATCTATGAAATCATAATCATGGAGAATAGGTTTGGGTTCTAGGCATACTTGTTGCACTACCACCCACCCTGATAGAAGATTCAAGGCATGATAATCTCATACCATCCCTATATAGGGAGAAAAATTCCCCTATGTTATTAGATTTTCATAAACTTTTACCAAGGATAATATATGCTTAGTATCACCCTAATTTTACAATTCATGGGATCCTCTATCAATAGGATAAGTATTCCCCCTATCTAATGTGCTTGTATAGGGTGAGAGATGCTCTATTATGGTCAAAAATACCCTTTACTCCACTAGGGGAATGAGATCCTCCAATATTGGTTTTTAGAGGTTATGTGGGTTTGAGGGGTAAGATAAACTAGTTATCTTGGGTGAGTTTTAGAATCATTGGTCTATCTATAAATAATAAAATCATACACATTGGTTGGGTAGATTATATGAGCATATATGGGCCCACTTTTTTTCAATCATAGTTATGATTTTGAACGGACCCTACTACCACTTAGTGATTTCATTTTTTCCTACTGGGTTTGAATATACTCATACCTACACGAGCTCTAACCTTATGTGTCATGTCTTATACAGATGACAGTTAGTTTGATAAATATTTTTGCAGACATAGATTAGGAGGTGAAAAGTTATGTTTTGTGAAGGTAGTAGCAAGAACATGGTCATAATTTTAATTTTTCATGTCTGGATATTTTTCTATTATATATTTATTTGGGAAATTTTTTGTTGTTGTTGGGCCTATATTTTACTCCTTACAATTTCATTATATAGTTATCATTTTTTGTGGGATGTTAGAGGTTAGAAATGTATCTATTATTCAAGTTGGTTAATATTTTATGATACTTTAGTGTTTTATGGAATAAGTGTGCATGTGTATATGAACATTAGGGTAAAACATCCTATATGTGTGATATTCCGACTCAAATTTATTCACCCAACCCTTACCTATTTGGGTGGTCTTGAGGTCACACACTCATCTCACCATCATCTAGGTGGGCCCAGGTTGGTTGGTCCATTTCATGTTTCTGATCATAAAAGTTCTCAAGATAGGTGTCATTACATACATAGGTAAAATAATTAAATATGAGACATTCAACCTAAGCAAACCAAATACAAAATTAAATACCCTCCATGTGGTGTACATGGTAGGTCATCTAATGCACACAACTCCTTGTGTATCTCAGTAACATATTCCATATCTCTATGTGAAGTCTTACCCATGTTAACCTCAACCATTCATTAGGAAGTGTAATAATCCATAAAAAACATTTTATTTTATATTTTATTAATAATAAATGACATAATTTCCTCACATTTTGTTAATTATGGTTATTTATGGAATAATTTGGATTTGATCATTCATTTAAAAATTTGATGAAAATTCTTGTTTTGACCCTTTAAAGTTCACTATAGTATTTTTGTCAAAAATGTAGTTATGGTAATTATTTAAAATTAATGTTTTATAATAAAATACATTACTTAATGTGTTCTAAAACTTATTTAAACTATATAAACTATATCATGAATTTGGTTTGAGTAAAGGGTCTATGACGTCAAAGCTAGAGTGGATATGTCATATTGGAAAATACATCACTATTTGGGTTATATATTCTACATCTTAGTATAGATTGGGATCAAATTTGTATAGTAGTTAGAGGAACTAATTTTAAAAAAACCAATCCTTATTAAAAGAAATATGGTTCATGTATTTTTAGTTCAACTATTCAATTAAATTTATAATAAAATATTTGGGAAAATTTATCATTCATCCTTGTAAAGTACTGGAAATCATCCCACACCAACTATATAAATGTGAATTTTACTCTCTTAGAGGGGTTTTTATATGAATTAGTATATATATGGGAGAGGGTAAGTGGTTTCACTCCATTTATCTAGGAATTTAAGGAGGTATATCTCTTAAAGCAAGGGTCCCTTCATCAAATATTTCTTCTTATTATTTATGTTGTATTGTTTTCTTTTATGTAATAAACTATCAATTTATATTATATATATTATATTATTTTAAATTTACTTATAATTTGATTTAAATATTTGTTATGAAAATTAGGGGTATAAATGATATTGCATTATACCCTTTCTAGATCTTTTCACATGAAAAATGATTCTACGATGACTACACCACCCTCAGAATAGTAGTTTTTCTTAACAATCAATCTTATTATCTACTTATTAAATTATTTATTTTGAATAAATGAGATACTATATTTAATTTAATATGATCTATGAATGTATTTTTTAACTTAAAATAATCCAATCATGAATTTTAATAATTAACAGAAAACACATGAGGTTGAGTAATGTGCGAATTATGGGAACATAATATTAATTGGTAAAACAAAATAACATGTGATAATTTTTTAGAGAAAAAATATAATAAATAAAATAAATTAATCCTAAATTATATTATTTATATGAGTATTAATTCCATATTGAGCATAATATTTTTTTAGAAATACAATCAATGCAGGGTGCTTTGATTACATGTTTTGAAGCTAACATTGGGTTTAATTCATTTCATCCTTATAGTTGAGGTAAATTATCAAAGGGTGTAGGTGTTAACAAATTAGGGGATCATAATTTATTTGATTTAAATTTGAATTATAATTATAAATAAGCATGTGAATTGGTAGATTTATATAAATTAATCCTTACCATATTTTCTAAAAAACACATTCTCGTTTTGTTTTATCAGTTAAATTTTAAACTGGAAAAGCTTATTCCAACATAAATCTTCTTGTGTTATAAATATTGAACAACACCTCATAATATTTTTTAGTTAATTTCATTTATTTTATTTTAAAATAACATTAATAATTTGGTTTAATTATGTACTCCTTAGAAAATGACCATGTTCAACTACTCTACTACATTTACATATTAAAAATTACACATCACTTGAGAGAACTCATGAAAATTACTTTCAAATTAGATCCATTTCTATAGAACTGGTTTCAATACATTTCTCCAAGAGTTTCAAGAGGGTTTGATTTTGATTAAATAATACCTTATCTGAATCCTTATTCTTCTTCTTTTCACAATAAAGTCTACATTTTTGCAATAAACTCTTTATTTCTCATTTATTTTTTATATTATTTTCAATTTATTTCTTCATTAATTTAATTTTTTTGGTTAGAAATATAGAGTAAAAATGAAATTGGGTTACACTATTTCTTTACCATTTTACTAGAAAAAAATTTCTACGATGACTACCACCCATGAATGTAGAGACCCAAAGCTTGACGTACATGGACATTACATTACTTTTGCAGAATACTTAATACATAAAAAAAATAGACACACAAAGACCGTAATAGTTCAGTGTCTTTGGAAACTCGGAATATAATCTTCTAATCATGGTGAAAGATCTTCAACATCTCCCGTAAAGATCTTCCCCTTTTGTTTTCTTACCTAAAAACTTTATTTATATCATGGGGAAAAGAAAAAATATAAAGGGTTACCTCAAATTCTCAGTAAGGGTAAGAATAGATAAAATAAAAAAATCATATACATTTGAACTTAAAAACATGAACATAATTTTTAAACATCAAAATATTGAGCAATGACATAAAACATGGTAGTAAATAAGGAATAGATAATGAAGAAACATTACTCATGATTAAATATTATGGTAATAAAACTTGTAATTGTGGAAAAACAATAAGCACATGATATGATTTCTATATTAGCCAAGGCATTGCTACCAAGACCATCTTAGTGGACAAAGTCCCTTACTGAACTAGGTTTACTTGCCGTTCTAGTCCTGTATTACTAAACCAGATTTACTTTCCATTCCAGCCATGTCTATCTCATAAGATATAAATCTTTACCCAATTCATTAGAGGGAGATATAGGTCCCACCCATCTCATAATGAAATCATTCTTACTTGTGCCACAACATAATCATAAATCATTCATCATAACCCAAATAATAAAAATGGGTCTCATAAACATCATCCCATCATAACATAATCCATATAAAACAAATGGATATAATTTCATCATATGAAAAGCGAAACCATGTAAATCATAGAGACATTATACTTTCAACATACACATATGAAATAATGTCATCTTAGATGAAAAAATGGTTTTGATAAAACACTTGAAATGAATTCTTGTGGAAAATATCCTTTATTCTTCAAAATCAATTTCTTTTCACAAAATGCCATGAAAATTTTAAAAGAAAGAGATTTTTTTGAAAATATTAATGAAATATTTTGGATTAATCTTCACGAAAATAAGTCTTAATAAAATCGTAAAAATACTTTCATGCCATATAATTTAAAAAAAACATTCTTCTCATACTTTTTCCGGAAAAGTCCAAAAAATACCTCGTAACGTAAACAAAAGAGAGATTCCTTACATACCATGTAATAAAAGTAAAAAATGGGTAAAAAGGACATTAAACATATATAAAATCAGTTTTAGAAAACATTGACTTGGATGATAACAATAACCCCATCAAATACTTATGAATAAACAATCTCGGATAAGAACGAGATTGGAAAGGTTATCCCTTACCTTAGGTCCGATATGATTCGTACGTATCCGAACCTCCTGTATAATGATTTAAATGATGTCATTGACTTATTACAGAATCATATTCATTGTTATTAAATCATATATGTTTCACTTATGACTTTATATTACCCGTTCTTTTGTAAATCCCATGTTAAAGCAATGTTTTGGGTAAAATCATTTTATTTATCGTACGCGTTTGGACTTGATGTTCTTGATGTTATTATTACTTATATCATGATTTAATTACTTCCATAATGTAAATATTGATTTATATATAATATATATTCATTATATATCCATCATATACATTTATTTATAATAGTACAAAACATATGGAGGTAAGAAATGAAATGCACCGTTTATGGGGACGGTAAACTGTATGTACGCATGAACGCTACTTTCATTTCTATTTATTATTTTAATGGAATTAAAACATAATTATACATAGGTATATTATAATTCCAGTATAGTATGATATATAATATCATTAACTCCATCCTTTATACATCCCACATAAAGCATTAACGAATTACATCACTTTGAAGGGGCGGTAGTCTGCACTTCCTCAAATGAGATTATCGTATTTACCAACTATGGAAACCATAAAGTCTTGATATAATTGGGAATTAAATAATAATAATGAAATAATAAACATAATATATATCATATATAAATACAGTTCCATCATAATGGCCACCATGAGAGGCAGTAGGAGAAAATCGAACAATCATCATTTCATGAGGCGTTAGTTTTCCATCACAGAAACACTATGTTCTTCATCCATTAGATGGAGGTGTGTGTAAGTGTAGTTCTAATAATTCTCATAACAACATACTAGTATTTTGAGGATACTGGTTTTGTCACAAAAGAAAGGATTAAAAAGAGTTTAGGGGTTGGAGAAGTAGAATAAAAGAAAACAACTTAAGAGAAACTATTACCTTTAATTTGGGTAACTTCCTTTGGATTGAACCATAAGGACTTCTTGGAGTGTATTATACCTAATTTAAGGCTTCATGGGGGAGTAGAGGGATGTAGGGAGATTATTTGGGCAGAGTTTGGACAATACAAAAGGCTTTAGAGGTGTGAGGAATTGCATAGAAGTGGTCTCCTTTTATAAGGGAGTGGAGGGGCTCTTTAGGAAAGTGTGAAACATTATTTTATTATAAACTTATCTTCCATTTCAAGAGGTAAAAAAAAACATTAATGTAGAATATAAGATTACTCATATTAGAAATAAAATCATCCAATAGTAATTGGACAGTTTTTGGATAATATTTTAATCATTATAATCTTATTTATTTAAATCATTTATTAATGAGGTAAATACTTCATCATTATTGTGTCATAAATAATTTAATTTATTTGATGTATAAAAATTATAAAAAAATACCAACATGTAGGAAATATTTTTATCTTTCCAATTAATATTTATAGTAAAAATTATAATTTATATATCCCCTTATAAAAATTAATTACTAAAGGCTTTTTGTTAATGCCAATTTTGTCTTTTCATTAAATTAATTAATCTAATGTGTCATTGTCTTTCATAAGTGGCTGCATGGGGTCCCAAAATAGACTCAAGGATGACCATGGTCGGACATTACTCATCCAATAAGGTTTGGACAAGTGTTAAGGTAATTTAAATTATTATAATATTCTTTTAACCTTGAATTACCCTATTTACCTTTAACCTTGGTAAATACAAGTCAAAAAGTTATTATTCACCAAAAATTATTTTTATGTAATTGAACCAAATTTTACTCCTTGATATTAATTGTGTCTCTCTTATTTTCTAAATTCAACTCACAGAAGCGGTAAAATTAAGTTTTATGAACAATTGCATTAGCTCCTAGGAGGTGGGTAAAAGACGGTGAAAAGTTCAATACAAATTTTTATAAATCTAAAATTATTATAAAATGATTCCAATGAATTTAATTGAACTTATATAAGTATTATGTATTTATTTTTACCTAAAATAAATTAAAATCAAATAAATTATTATTTAAATAAAAAGTCGGTTTTAACCAAAAACTCAGTGTTTTCACTATTCATCAAAAATTGAAGTTTTTCAGAAAAATACCAAAAATTCAGCCTAAGCTATATTTTATATTCCGAATTCAAAAATGTTGAATATTTTTCCAAATTCCAAACATAGAAGTGGAATTAATTAATTTTAAAAGTAATTCCCGTTATCAAAACAAATAGCGTGTTTTTAAGAAACAATAACTATCAAAAGATCATCACTTCTTTATGTTCAATTTCAAAGTGAAATTAATTCCAATGACCAAAATTGGATTAAATGGTAAAAATATATTCTAATTACTCTTTAAAACCAATTAAAAAGATAATATATCCCTATAAATTATTGCGATGAAAAAAATTGTTTTTAATTAAAATATAGCATGTTTTTACTATTCATCAATATATGAAAGTTATCAGAATAATATGAAAAATTTATCCAAATTAAATTTTTATATCCTGATTCCAAAGAATAATTTTATTTTGTCAAATTGAACTTATAAACATGTCTAGAACTATATTTATAGTGGGTCCTCCATCAAAAGGCGACAAAACTGCATTTTTTGAAAAATACTTATTTTATCCGAAAAATTTATTTTGTTCTCATACCATATTCTAGAAAATATGTAAGATGAATTATAATGTAATAAAATTAAAAATTTAGTTAATACTATTCATAACGGCTAGACTATAATAATATTATAATAATATATTGTTGTTTAGTGAAACCCCGTATTGCGTACTACACACGCTATCGAGGAAGGTCGTGATTTCGTGTAATGCAAGCCAAGTCAGGGTTGCATGTGATGAAAGTATCCTTCGTTGTTTCGTATAACAGAATCCAACCATATTTCATTTATACGTTGAATATATATATATGTATATACACACTCAATGTTTCATAGAATAACTACTATCAAAATTATGTGTAACATGATCCAAGAATAGTGTTGTGTATACTGCAAGCTAATACGGTGTTGCGTATTGCACAAGGTAATCTTGGTGTAGCATACAACAAAAGACATCAATGAAATTGAATGAATATTTTTCATAAAATATAAGGGTGTTACATTCTACCCCCCTTAAAATTAATTTCACCCTCAAAATTCGCCGGGGTTATAAATCGTTTACTATTCATAGAAACCCACATCATAAAAAGGAATACTAAAACTTGATTTTAAAAAATAAAGTACGAAACATAAAGATTACCCAAAGTAACTCATCCCTGGGTTTCCATATAGGAGAACATAGGTGAAAATATAGAAATGGAAGAAAAATCTTACCATCAAGTTCTGATGGAGAGTGGTAGAGAACATGGCTATGAAAAAGCCAACAATCACAAAGCCATAAATTTATGATGATCTAAGGTACCATATGATTCATCAGATATAAGAGTACTAGGACAACATTTTTGGTTTTCAAGATCATTTCCCTAATGTTGAAGAGTTTTTGAATTAAAAGAAATTCTTACTTGATTTTGGTACAATCTCACCGTTCTTCATGTCTTGAACAATTTCCACTTCATCTCTTAAAGAAATGAAGTTGAATTTGTCTTCCGTGAAGTGTTAGCAGATCATGTGATAGAATGATAGGTCATTCCATCTTTCTCAAACATAAGGTTAGCAAAAGATATATATAAGTCCATCTATGGTGAGATTAATTGTATATGGTTCCAAAAATGGACTTATACTTCATCTATCATACTGCTTAATATAATAAAACTAGTTTATACTAACAAGGGACTTCCTATAGGCCAGTGGTAGGTGATGAAGGCCTGTCACACTTCAGTTTTGGATTCAATTCATGCAACCTTGTCTGACATGACAGGTTGTCGCCCATCTTGTAGGTTATCCTTTTTCTAAAACAACATTATTATAACATTCTATCGATAATATCGAAAAACATTTCTATCCTTTAAACAATACTAACTTATGTTCAACATAATCCATTCAAATATTTAGGCTTATCCAAAATAATTCTTTTCACACTCATAGTAGAGAGAGAACGATTACTAAAAAGGTCATATAACAAGCACGTGAATACCATCATTTATCCCTCATATATCTTGCTGGTCACATTCCAATCAAGTGAATACCTTAATCATGTATTTTCTTGAAAAAATGAAAACCCATTGAACTTTAGTGAAAACATGAATACTATCAAAAGTTAACACTTTCCACATACCAAAATCCAAAAAATTCTATATAAAAACCATGATATCACTTAGTCCTTATATCAATCATGAGATCATGAATACTATCAAACAATTTATTTTCTCGTTATCCCTTCATTATGTGTATATCATCTGCTTTCCAAAATATTTAAATCACTTTTCATGGTTACCGGTACCATAAAGTTATTGAAAACCACAATAGACCAATACATAGATATTCCAAAATTCCACAATACCATAAATGAAATTCCATGATACTATTTTGAAATCCCATTACATAAACACTTAATCATTACAAAACATCATTTTCATACTCAACATCACAAATAGTGATCGCATGAGACTTCCCTTTATACTTTGCCTTAAGAGGTTGCTCACGTTGATCATCATTAACCCGTGGATTAGGGAATTGATTAGAATAATACCCCATTTCCTTGCACTTGAAGCATTGAAGTGTTGGGGAAGAGTTCTTTGTATTCTTTTATTATTTTCTCTATTCACATCATTAGAAAACTTTTTCCCATTACTTTGACAATCAACTACTCGATGACCTTCTTTTCCACACTTAAAAAAAATTTCTAGTCCCTTTTAGACAATCTCCATCATGCTTCTTTCCACACTTTGAGCATAAAGAAACATTCATCTTTTTTTCACCATTGTTATGAGATTTCTCCTTGGACTCTATATTTCGTTTCTTATCAAAACCATGAGATAGATATGTAACACCAAATTCCAGTTCTACATTGATAGCACAATGCACAATTTCTTTATAGCTACTAAAGTCTTATATATCTAATGACCTTCGAAGACTTGGTTTTAAGCCACTGAAGAATCGATCAACTTTACTTTCAGGTTGGATGATAAGTCCAGATGTATACCTCACAAGCCTTGTAAAATTCACTTCGTATATACCAACAAATTCATCATCCTTTTTCTTAAGCTCAATGAAATCCTTTTCCATATTTGTTCGAAGAATACGAGGGAAGTACTTATTGAAAAATAAGTTCTTGAACTCATCCCATTCCATGGAATCAATTTCACCTTGGGGCCTTGTATTCTTAATTAAAGTCCACCATTGATATGCTTCACCTTCTAATAGGTAAATATATAGAATGACTTTTTCATGTTCCAAACAACGAAGTATGGAAAATATCTTTTCAATGGTACTGATCCATTGTTCAGCAACAAGTGGATCAGAAGACCCACTGAAAGAAGGGGGGCGTTGCCACATGAAGGACTCAATAGAATATTGTTCCCTTCTCTGATCATTTGGAAGTCCAAAATGATTCATAGCTTGTGTAATTATAGCAATAAGATTTTGTACTCTATCTCCCATAACATTTGGTTGTTTAGGAGGACAATAATTACATTTTCCATTTCATTGATCAACATAGTTCCTTCGTTTCCAACCATCGTCTAAAACCCAAAAAGAATAGTGTGGGAGGAAAAAATCATGCTAGGGAAAACAACATATTAAAGGGGGAGTAACTTCAATATCTAACATCTTAGGTTTAATTCTAAGATTCTTACTGTAATTCTAGGACTATAACCTATACTTATACTTAACCTTAGGGACATCCCTAGACATACCTTAGAAATATCTCTTGGGATCATACTAAAGTTTTCACATCCTAGTTTCCAAAGGTTAACTAAACCTTTCCTCTGATACCAACTGTAGAGACCCGAAGCATGATGTACATGGACATTAAATTACTTTTGTGGAATACTTAATACATAACAAAAATAGACACACAAGGACCGTAATAGTTTAGCGTCTTTTGAAACTTGGAATATAATCTTCTAATCGTGGTGAAAGATCTTCAACATCTCCCACAAAGATCTTCCCCTTTTGTTTTCTTACCTAAAACCTTTCTTTATATCCTGGGGAAAAGAAAACATATAAAGGGTGAGCTCAAATGCTCAGTAAGGGTAAGCATGGATAAAATAAAACAAATCATATACATTTGAACTTAAAAACATGAACATAATTTTTAAACATCAAAATATTGAGCAATGACATAAAATATGACAGTACATAAGGCATATATCATAAAGAAAAATTAATCATGATTAAATAGCATAGGAATAAAACATGTAATTGTGGAAAAATATTAAGCACATGATATTATTTCCATAGTATCCAAGGAATTGCTTCCCAGACCATCTTAGTGGACAAAGTCCCTCACTGAACCAAGTTTACTTGCCATTCCAGCCCTGTATTACTGAACAAGATTTACTTGTCGTTCTAGCCATGTCTATCTCATGAGATATAAATCTTTACCCAATGCATTGGAGGGAGATATAGGTCCCACCCATCTCATAATGAAATCATTCATACTTGTGCCACAACATAATCATAAATCATTCATCATAACCCAAAGAATAAAAATGAGTCTCATAAACATCATCCCATCATAACATAATACATATAAAAAAAGGATATAATTTCATCATAAGAAAATTGAAACCATGTAAATAATAAAGACAATATACTTGAAATATACATATATGAAATAATGTCATCTTAGATGGAAAAATGGTTTTGATAAAACACTTGAAATGAATTCTTGAGGAAAATATCCTTTCTTCTTCAAAATAAATTTATTTTCACAAAACATCATGAAAATTTTAAAAGAAAGAGATTTTTTTGAAAATAATCATGAAATATTTTGAAGGAAGCTTCATGAAAATAAGTCTTAATAAAACCGTAAAAATCCTTTCATGCCGTATAAGTTAAAAAAACATTCTTCTCGTACTTTTTCCAGAAAAGTCAAAAAAGTATCTTGTAACGTAAACAAAAGAGTGATTCCTTACATACGATGTAGAAAAAGTCAAAATGGGTAAAAAAGACATTAAAAATACATAAAATAACTTTTAGAAAACATGTACTTGGATGATAATAATAACTCCAGCAAATACTGACGAATAAACAATCTCAGATAAGAATGAGATTGGAAAGGTTATCCCTAACCTTAGGTCTAACATGCTTCGTACGTATCCGAACCTCCTGTATAATGATTTAAATAATGTCATTGAATTATTACAGAATTATATTCATTGTTATGATATCATATATGGTTCAATTATTACTTTATATTACCCGTTCTTTTGTAAATCCCATGTTAAAGCAACATTTTGGGTAAAATCATCTTATTTATCATACATGTTTGGACTTGTTGTTATTGATGTTATTATTACTTATATCATGATTTACTTACTTCCAGAATTTAAATAATGATTTATATATAATATATATTCATTATATATCCAGCGTATACATTTATTTATAATAGTACATAACATATGGAGGTAAGAAATGAAATGCACCGTTCATGGAGACAGTAAACCATACGTACGCATGAATGCTACTTTCATTTCTATTTATTATTTTAATTGAATTAAAACATAATGATACATAGTTATATTATAATTCCAGTATAATATCATATATAAAATCATTAACTCCATCCTTTATACATCCCACATAAGGCATTAACGAATCACATCACTTTGAGGGGGCGGTAGTCCGCACTTCCTCAAATGAGATTATCGTATTTACCAAATATAGAAACCATAAAGGTTTGATATAATTGGGAAGTAAAGAAGCATAAGGAAATCATAAACATAATATATATCATATATAAACACAGTTCCATCATAATGGCCACCATGAGAGGTGGTATGTGAAAATCGAACAATCATCGTTTCGTGAGGCGTTAGTTTTCTATCACAGAAACATTATGTTCTTCATCCATTAGATGGAGGTTTGTGTAAGTTTAGTTATAATAATTCTCATAGAAAAATCCTAGTATTTTTAGGATACTGGTTTTGTCACAAAATAAAGGATTAAAAAGAGTTTAGGGGTTGGAGAGGTAGAATAAAAGAAAACAACTTAAGAGAAACTATTACCTTTAATTTGGGTAACTTCCTTTGGATTGAACCAAATGGGCTTCTTAGAGTGTATTCTGCCTAATGTAAGGCTTCAAGGGGGATTAGAGGGATGTAGGGAGCTTATTTGGACAGAGTTTGGATGAGAAAAAAGGCTTGAGAGGTGTGAGGAATTGAATAGAAGTGTTATCCTTTTATAAGGGAGTGGAGGGGCTCTTTAGGAAAGTGTGAAAACATTATTTTATTATAAACTTATCTTTAGTTTCAAGAGGTCCAAAACACATTAATGTAGAATATAATATGACTCATATTCTAAATAAAACCATCCAATAGGAATTGGATAGGTTTTGGATAATATTTTAATCATTATAATCTTATTTATTTAAATCATTTATTAATGTGGTATATACTATTGTGTCATAAATAATTTAATTTATTTGATGTCTAAAAATTATAAAAAAAATACCAACATGTAGGAAATCTTTTTATATTTCCAATTAATATTTATAGTAGAAAAGATAATTTATACAACCCCATATAAAAATTAATTACTAAAGGATTTTTGTTAATGCCCATTTTGTCTTTACGTTAATTTAATTAATCTAATGTGTCATTGTGTTTCATAAGTGGATCCATGGGGTTCCAAAATCGACCCAATGATGACCATGGTCGGAAATTACTCATCCAATAAGGTTTGGATAAGTGTTAAGGTAATTTTGAATTATTATAATATTCTTTTAACCTTGAATTACCCTATTTACCTTTAACCGTGGTAAATAAAAGTAAAAAGTTATTATTCACCAAAAATTATTTTTATCTAATTGAAACACATTTTACTCCTTGATATTAACCGTGTTTCTTTAATTTTCAAAATTCAACTCATAGAAGCGGTAATATTATGTTTTATGAATAATTGGAAAAGCTCCTAGGAGGTGTGTAAAAGACGGTGAAAAGTTCAATACAATTTTTTATAAATCTAAGATTATTATAAAATGATTCCAATTAATTTCATTGAAATTATATAAGTATTATATATCTATTTTGACCTAAAATAAATTTAAATAAAATAAATGATTATTTAAAAAAAATTTGGTTTTAACCAAAAACTCTGTGTTTTCACTATTCATCAAAAATTGAAGTTTTTTAGAAAAATACCAAAAATTCAGCCTAAGATATATTTCATATTCAGAATTCAAAAATGATGTCTATTTTTTCCAAATTCAAAACATAGAAGTGGAATTAATTAATTTTAAAAGTAATTCCTGTTATCAAAACAAATAGCATGTTTTTAAGAAACAATAACAATCAAAAGATCATCACTTGTTTATGTCCAATTTCAAAGTGAAATTAATTCCAATGACCAAAATTGGATTAAAAGGTAAAAATATATTCTAATTACACTTTAAAAAAAATTAAAAAGATGATCTATCCATATAAATTTTTTCGTTGAAAAAAGTGGTTTTTAATTTAAATATAGCGTGTTTTTACTATTCATCAAAATATGAAAGTTATCAGAATAATAAGAAAAATTTATCCAAATTAAATTTTTATATCGTGATTACAAGGAAGAGTTTTATTTTTTCAAATTGAACTTATAAATATGTCAAAAACTAGATTTAAAGTGGGTGTGCCATTAAAAGGTGGAAAAACTGCATTTTTTGAAAAATACTTATTTTACCCGAAAAATTTATTTTGTTCTCATACTATGTTCTAGAAAATATGTAAGATGAATAATAATGTTATAAAATTCAAAATTTTGTTAATAATATTCAAAATGGATAGTATATAATAATATTATAACAATATATCATTGTTTAGTGAAACCCGGTATTGCATACTACACACGCTATCGAGGAAGGTCGCGATTGGGTGTAATGCAAGCCAAGTCAGGGTTGCCTGTGATGCAAGAATCCTTCCTTGTTTCATATAACAAAATCCAACCATATTTCATTTATACATTAAATATATATATGTATATACACAATCAATGTTGCGTTGAATAACTACTATCAAAATTGTGTGTAACATGATCCAAGAATAGTGTTGCGTATACTGCAATCTAATACGGTGTTGCGTATAGTGCAAGGTAATTTTGGTGTAGTGTACAACACAAGACATAAATGAAATTGAAATAATATTTTTCATAAAATCTTGGGGTGTTACAATGAAAGAGTAGTTTTTCTTAATAATTGATATAATTATCACCTTTATAACTTATTTATTTTGAATTAATGAGCTAGTGTATTTCACATAATATGATCAATGAATTGTTTTTTATCTTAAAGTAAACCAATCAAGCAAATAAACAATTCACACAAAGTGCCTGAGGTTGAGTAATGTGTAAATTCTAAGAGTGAAATCTTAATCAATAAAATATTTGAATATGGGATAAATTTACAGGGTTCCAATATAATCACTTAAATCAGTCCTTCCTCACTCCTGTTATCTATATGACCTCTAATTCACAAATTACTATAATATATCCTTGGAATGACAATAAAAGTACCATGTTACTATTTCATGTTTTGAATCTAGCCTAGGGTTTAATATTTTTCATATTTATTGTTAATATAATTTATCATAGGGTTAAAGGGTTAAAAAATTTGGGGATCATCATTAAGTGTACTTTAATTTGAATGATAATGATTAATAAGTTAGTGAATAGGTTGAGTTTTATCAATTACATATTCTAAAAATATTTTCTAATAAAAATTCTAGTTTTGTTTTATTAATCAAAATTAAAAAAGAAATGAAATGCAAAAAGATATAATATTATTCCAATGTATATATTCTTATGTTATAAACCTTGAAAAACCCAAATTATTTTTAGTAGGGAGTTTCATTAATTTTATTTTCATAATACCTTTAATATGTTGTTTTACACACATCCTCATTAGAGAATGACCTTGGTCCTCTACTTTTCTGCACTTAAGTACTATAAATTACAAAATCATTTGAGAGTAACCTTGACAATGCCATTCCTATTGGTTCCGTTTCCAAGATCCATATACTTATATGACCAATTAGAGGTATTTTTTTTTATAATTTCTATTTTATTCTCTTTTTATATTCTTTTTCCTTCTTCAACTTTCACAATTTTATTTTTTTGTTTATTAGACCATCATTTAAATCTTATTTTCAGGATATTACGTTCTATTTCTATTATTTTCTCTATTTTCTTAGATTTGTGAAATGAACCTATCCTGATGATCTCTTAGATCTAGACACCAAGATTAAATGTAGAATTCGGGCTCAAATACGACAATCTCTATGAATGAGAAATATTGAAATTTAACTAAGTAGGGAATTATACCATTATAGGAATTTTGTAATTGTAATTACATAAAAAATAAACATAAAACTTGATTAAATGGATACAAATAAAAATAGTTAACTTGATATAACAATTTGAGAGTTTTTCATACTTGATATTAATTATCAACCTATATATATTGCATATAAAGCTCTCCAATATTACTTCATACTATAATTTGGGTTAATTATACTTCTTCCAAAGTTTCATCCCTTATATAGTGAGGATCCAAATAAACACCTCAAATATTTCAATTTGGTATGCTCAAAAATGAAACCAAGAAAAGACTGTGAAGATAAAATAAAACTAAGATCATTCCCATTTTTACTTGATTTAACCTCAAGGATTTAATTATTATTTACTACACGAGAACATAAAATATTAGAGTGATTTTAAACACTTATTATTATCAATACTTTTTCCACCATAAAGGTCAGCTACACTTCAAAAGGAGATCTCAAGGATCAATTAATAACATGATGATTGAATGTATGAGTATTGGGAGTGATTCAAGAAGTTGAGTTTAAAAAGCCCAAATCACTAAATCAGTGAGAAAATATTCTTATAGAACTTATATAAAGGCTCAAACCTATATATAGGAGCATAGTAGAAGCCACATCAGGAAGAAAATTGGTTAAAAAACACCAGAATCTATACAAGAAATGATTGATAAGATGGCACCAAACTCTGAGAAATTCGATGATCAAGGTAAATAATTTGTAATAGGAGTACACCATATATGTAGTTATTCTATTTAATGTTACTTAATTTTTAATATGTTGGGAGAATTGACCACTATGGTGAAAAAAGTTTCTTTTACACAAATTAAATTCCAACATACTCTTATAAGAACTTATGGCATTTATGATAAATAAGAACACCAAACAGATTGTTTGATAGAATTTAAAGAGACAAAGGATTGTGTAAATGTATTCCCAAGGAGGAAATATCAGCAGAAACAACAACCTCACCCCCAAAATAAGTATAATTAAATAACACCAATGTAGAACTATGTTGGCAAGATCAGTCAAACTGTTATGGCTATGGACAAAAAATATGCTTTTCAACAAAAAATATAGCAACCTCCACCTTACCCACATGGTTTTCGACCACCCTAAATGAGATTTAAAGACCAAGAATCAATAATTTAACAAATAAAAGGGTTTTCTAAAATAAATTTATTGAATAATACTGATGATATTGTTTTTCTTAATAAAAAAATAAATTGAAGAATCATGGTAAAACTAGAGGGAATTAGGTTTTAAAATGAACATGATTAATACTTCACTACATGAACTTATAAGAAATAACTCTAGAAATCTTGATTTCCAACCCAATCCAAACCCCAAATGGGATTTTATCACGATCAAATTAAGTTTTGGGAAAAAAATAGTCAAGAAAA
This sequence comes from Viscum album, assembly GCA_963277665.1. Taxonomy (NCBI): domain Eukaryota; kingdom Viridiplantae; phylum Streptophyta; class Magnoliopsida; order Santalales; family Viscaceae; genus Viscum; species Viscum album. The sequence continues at coordinate 415,912,355 of OY728139.1, forward strand.
GTGATCCTAGAAGTCCGCCAAGATTCAACCGACCTTTTTATATTCCACCATCACCCCACGTAAATGAGAATATAAAGGGGAAAGAGAAGGGAAAATAAAAGATTGATGAAGTAGCTCCAAGAAAAAATACCTTTCCTATAAGTTTTATAAAATCATTGAAGATGAATGCAGAGTAAATACAGAATTATTTGTTGGACACATTCAAGAGAGTTGAGATCAATATCCCATTTTTAGAGAAAATTTAATTGATCACAATGTATGCTAAATTATTAAATAAAACAATTATTCCATAGGAAGAGATTTTAGTGAAAATAAATGAGTAAATCTTGGAAGGAATGTGTTGGAACTAATTATAACACCTCAATCTATGCCTATGAAGTGCAAGGACCCTTGGATATTCACTATACCTTTCACTATATGAGAGTTTCACTTTTTGAGGATTTATGTGAATTGGGATATTTAATAAATTTAATTCAAACATCTTCTCTTATTTATAAATTAATAGGATTAAGATGAATAGAGTAGTGGTTATATTAAAAAATAGATCTATGATATATCTATAAGGAATACTTGAAGATATACTTTTTCATGTAATGGAAATGGTATTTATTATGGATTTCTATGTTCAAAACATGGAATATGAGAAGGTTTATTCTCATTCCCCCATTATATTGGGTGGGACCTACCTTAAAATTGAAAAAATGATCATAGATATTCACGAGGGTTCAATTTAAACTGATTTTGAATACGAATCTATGAAATTTAATATTATGGAGTCCATGAAGTAACCCTTAGAGGATCATTATACCGTTTTTATCTACCATTTTGACTCATATTTTATAAACCTATATGATTTTTTATTACTGCACACTCAGATAGATTTTGATTATCTGTTTTGTATTGGTGTCTTAAAATATTTTGGAAACTATTTTTCTTGAGTGTTCCTCTCTTGGTTTTGATTTTTATATGGATCCATAATCAGATTATGTACATATACTTTCTAATTATGAAATGGATGTTGGTTATTCTGATTGATTTGATGAATTATTATCTTATTTTGATGATATATATTTGGTTCATGATGTTAATTGGGAAAATATTCCTATTCTATCAACTATTCAATTCATATAGCACCCAACCACATTGAAACTCTATCCAATACCATTGAATATCTAGTACTCTTATTTTTTAAGTGATGATAATTATTCTATTATTATTTCTAAAAATATCCTTCTTAAAAAATAAAAAAATACAATTAGATCTTTTAAGGTAGATAATATAGTCTATTAGTTGCAGCATAGCTGACATAATAGGGATTATCCCTTCCCATTTTTTTTACACAAGATTCATTTAGAGGATGGATCGAAACTAGTTAGACAACAACAAATGAGGATTAATCCAACCTTATTGAATGTTGTGAATAAATTGGTCAAAAAACCTTTTGACATAGGTATCATCTATCCCATATCATATTATTAGTTGGATATCCCCATCCTTACTATTACTAAGAAAACTGATTTGGTATTTTTTTTAAAAGATAGGGAATATTTAGTTCCTACAAGGGTAGAAAATAGCTGGTGTGTGAATATTGATTATAGAAAGCTAAATTAATATACATTCAAGGAACAATTACTTATCCAATTCATTAATTTAATAATTGAGATAATTTCTGATAAGACACAATAGAATTTCTTGGATGGATTCTCTAATTATTTCTAGGTTCTAATTACACCATAGAACTAAGAAAAGATAAAGTTCACATTCCCATTCAGTAAAATCTCATGTCGATGGATTCCCTATAGATTTTTTATTTCCCTAGGTATCTTATAGTGTTGTATAGTAAATATAATTATTATCTAATTTTTAAATGTATAAATATATTCATGAATGAATTTAATGTATTTATATTTACATTTAATCAGTGTCTCTATTGCTTAGTAAATGTATTAAATAGTTTTATTGAAAAAAACATTATTTTAAAATTTCAAAAATATCATTTCATGGAAGGAAAATGAATTTTACTTAGGAATATAGTCTCTGATAATGGTATTGAGGTGGAAAGATATAAAGATTAATATATTTCCACATTTTTATATCTTATATATGGTTGTGATATCATATGTTTTGTCGGGAATGTAGGTATTCATTGATAATTTATCAAAGGCTTTTTGTTATATTTCACTTCTATTATTAATATTTATTTGAAAGGATTCTAATTTTGTATTTGATGATTCATTTATATATTCCTTTTATGAGATAAAGTAATGTATCATGACACCACTGATAATCTATCCCCCATAGTGGGAGATCCCATTTGAGATTATGTATAATGCTTAAAACATCACAGTTAGAGAAGTATTATTTTATAGGGTGTAATGGAATTATTATGTGATTTAATATGATTCAAGTAAATTATATTTAGCCAAATAAAACTAAAAAACTATAAAATGTATTTTTGTTGTTGTTATATTTACTTTAGATAAATTCTGTTCTTATTTTTTGTGATCTAAAGTAGATGTATTCGATGGACATGTAGTATTGAGATACATCTTGTAGACACTGGATGCAAATCCAAGTCTTATCTACTGGTTGTTATTACTTCATGTGTTTAACATTGAGATATAGAAAAATAGTGGTCCAAATAACTTGGTGGTAGTCCACATGAGTAGGATCACCCTTACACTAGTGGATCACAAATTGGACTAGGTATCATTTTATGATACATTTCTCAATGACTATATTTACAACCTATTGGGTACAGATCATTGGTATGATAATATAGTTAAATATATTTTCATCTATGAAATACCTAAAAATATAAAGAAAAACTAGTTACAAAAAAATGAAAAGGGAATCTGTGTATTATGTGTGGGATGAACCAAACCTTTAGTGCTTAATTAGTGACCATGTTATTGAGAGATGTGTCCATGATACTAAGTTTGAGTTTTTTCAACATTTCTACTATACACTTTATTGTGGAGTATGCATTATCCAAAAATGAAAAACTGAGAAGTTCTTGGATTCAAGATTATATTATCCTAGTTTGTTCTATAATCCTTATACAATTTTTAAGAAATTTTTATGTTTCCAAGATGCTTTTAATATTTCTATAAGGTAAGAGATTCCTCAACAACCTATATTATTTGGTTATATTTTTAATGTGTAGAGAATTTATGTTATGGGTTTGTTTACTAGATAATTTGGCATCCTGAATATCATTGTTTTTTTTATTATAATAGTAAATTGGTAGAGGATGAGGCCACCATACCAATTACTATCTTGTTAATGTGTATTTTTTCAGGGTACAAGGTTTTTATAAGTTTGGATTACCAAAGGCTATCAACAATTACCTAGTGCAAGACATTTTCAATCAAAATTTTTATTCCCTCCTTTAGAAGTATGGGGTGACAGACAATGATTTTAATCCTTAAAAAAAGGCTAATATGGAGTTTCTAATTGGGATTTGAATTTAATATTGGATAAAATCATTTATCGGAATAGAAAGGATTGGATTTAGCACTTAGATAATTCAGTTTGGGATTATAAGACTATGTATATGAATCCTATTAGAGATCAAAGGATGATTCAACTAAAATACCTTTAGTAGATTCTGTTGTCATCATATAAGAACTCAATGCTCTATCAAAATTCATAAAAATATTCCCCGGAATGGAAGATCCAAAATAGGGGGTTTTATGAGGGTGAAATGGTTATCCTTTATAGTCCATGATTGAAGTTTATTCTTGTTAAGTAACATTCTATATGTTTATTCCTTTATGTTTTATCAATTTTTTCCATGTGGTGCAGTCGAGATCCCACAAGATTCTACAAGAAGTCAATTCACAGTCAATGGGAAGTGGTTGATGAAATAAATTGAGGGACTACCCAGACATTTAGTTGATATTATCACACTAAATGACACCATCATTAATTTAGAACATTATTATTTCTTAAATATTTTACTTTTATATCATTTTACCATTTACAAGTCTATATTTCACAATCATATATCATCTCATAGGTTCACATTGAGTAAAATTAAATAGTTTATGTGAACGAGAGGGGAAAACAGTTTAGGGTAGCTAATTTAGGATTTTCATTTGTGTGCTTTATGTGTGTTTGTGTTTTGTAAAAATATAGAAAACAAATCTTGGAACACGCTCATTTATATGTGAGAGATATTGAATAATATTTGATTAATTTTTCAAAATTCATCACTAGAATTATAGTAATGAGAAAGGTTTCATATTTAATGGTTTATTTCTAAAAAAATGGAATTTGTTAATGATATGATTGGTTGTTTCATTACAAAATATTTTTGATTTTAACCCAATTATTTTTGATATTTTATCATTGTAAATTTTTTAATTTATTTATGCACATATGTTTTCATGAAACTATGACTTGTGAAAATTTTTCAAATCAATTGAAGGAATAGTCAAGTTAGGTAAAATAAAATTTCTACTCATATAAATGGTTTATTCTTACTTTATTTTTCTCCCCCAATAAATTTAATTACTAAAAAAATGAACTATGTGTGTGTAATTGATATCTAATAGTTTTAATCTCTAAAAAACAAAAAAAAAAAATAATCTTAAGAAATAGGTGAATAATGAAATGTACAACAAGTGAGAACATCTTGGTTGGTGTTTAAAGGTTTGAATTTTGGGAATGATTAAGTGAGTGGGTTTTTAAATTTAATTTTAAAAGGAATGTAGAACATGTTCATTATAATTGAACCATATAAGAAGAAATTATTTAGGTGACAAGAATATACTGAATAAAGGGTGGAGATACGAGCTTGAAATTATTGTCACAGACACACACACATGGGGAATTAATGGCATAGTTGAACCTTGACATGATTCATTATAATTAGTGTCATTAATCTGACTACATTATTTTTTGATAAAATATATGAGGTAATGAATATCATATTTTTTGAGATTGACTTCTTTATGATATTATTACTTTTTCTATATTTCCACTATTAATTGGGATGTGGTGACATGCATATCATATCATAATTATTTACATTAGAAGACATGCACTACTAGAAAAGGGGGCATTGGAGCCCCCCAGACTCGGGCGACCGCCATTGGCGGTCGCTATAGGTCAGCATTAGCGACCGCCAATGGCGGTCGCTAAGCTGAATAAAAAATTTCGGGGGGTTTCTGCGCCCCCCCCCCCCCCCCCCCGCGCACTCTCCTCTCCCTCGATCCCTCGCCCTAACCCTCCCTCGCCGCCCTCCCTCGCGCCGCCCTCCCCTCCCCCGCCGCCCGGCCTCCCCCGCCGCCCGGCCTCCCCCGCCGCCCGGCCTCCCCCGCCGCCCGGCCTCCCCCGCCGCCCGGCCTCCCCCGCCGCCCGGCCTCCCCCGCCGCCCGCCCTCCCCCGCCGCCCGCCCTCCCCGGCCGCCTGGCCTCCCCCGCCGCCTGCCATCCGCCCTCCGGCCGCCGCCCTCCGCCCTCGGGCCTCCGGCCGCCGCCCTCGGGCCTCCGGCCGCCGCCCTCCGGCCTCCGGCCGCCGCCCTCCGGCCTCTCGGCCCTCCCCCCCACCCCGGACGGCACCCGCACCCCGGACAGCCCCCGGCGCGCACTCCGGACCGCCCCCCGCACCCCGGACGCCTCCCCGCACCGCGGACAGCACCCCCCCGCGCACTCCGGACCGCCCCCCGCACCCCGGACGCCTCCCCGCACCCCGGACAGCACCCCCCCGCGCACTCCGGACCGCCCCCCGCACCCCGGACGCCTCCCCGCACCCCGGACAGCACCCCCCCGCGCACTCCGGACCGCCCCCCGCACCCCGGACGCCTCCCCGCACCCCGGACAGCCCCCCCCTGCACTCGGACACCCCCCTCCGAACCCGGACAGCCCCCCCGCACCCCGGACAGCCCCCCCCCCCCCCCCGCACTCGGACACCCCCCCTCCGAACCCGGACAGCCCCCCCGCACCCCGGACAGGCCCCCCGCACCCCGGACACCCCACCCCGCACCCCCGACAGCCCCCCTGCACCCCAGACAGCCCCCCCTCCCCCGCACCCCGGACACCCCCGCACCCCGAACACCCCTGCCCGCACCCCTGACAGGCCCCCGACACCCCAGACACCCCTCCCCGCACCTCGGAAGGCCCCCTCCGACCCCGGACACCCCCCCCCCCTCGCTGCGCGTCCCCCGTCCCCTCACCGCCTCCTCTCCTCCAGCTCCCCGCCGCCGCCGCCGCCCGTCCCCTCCCTTGCCGCACCGCCTTTGGCTCCGGCTCCCCTTCGCTGCCTCCTCTCCCTCGCAGCACAGCCTTCGGCTCCCCTCCCTTTCAGGTTTGTAGCTCAATCAGGTAACATGAGCTTTCAGTTACATTATTATTTTATCAATGGTTCATAAAATGGTTAATATTTATTTTGAATATAGTTGATTTGAAAAATGTAAATTTAATAAGTATTGTGTAAATGTTTGTTATACAGATATTATTATGGATAAGAGTTGGATTGATCTTCCAAATCGAACGTCTAGAGAATATTTCAATGGCATTATGCAGTTTATTGAGTTCACGAGAGGATTTGAAAGTGACTATATTAGTTGTCCATGTAGAAAATGTGCTAACAGATATCAATTCACACGAGATACTGTGAGGGAGCACCTTTTCTTTAATGGATTTCTGAAAAATTATAAGAGTTGGACTCGTCATGGAGAAGAATATGTTCGTTGTCAAAATACAGATGCAGCTCAGATGGATGTTGATGCAAGGATGACTGATCCAATGCATGAAATGCTTACTGAAATGGTACGTGGGTTTGATCCTGAAGGCATTGACATCCAGAATCTTGAGACCGGTGAGATAAATCTTCGCTCTGGTGCAGATCGTGATTCGAGGAGGTTTTATGAAGTACTTGATGATGCGAAAACAGAATTATATCCTGGATGTACTTCTTACAATAAACTGTCGTTTATCGTGGAGTTGTTGCATTTGAAGACTTTGAATAATTGGTCAGACACATCATTCGACATGCTTTTGGTTTTATTGAAAAAAGTTCTTCCTGTCGACGCTAAGATTCCTGAGTCGTATTACTATGCTCGTAAGTTGACAGAGAACTTAGGTTTTACATATGAGACTATAGATGCATGTGCAAACAACTGTATGTTGTTTAGAAATGAAACTGCTCATTTGGATATTTGTACGGTTTGTGGCGCTTCCAGGTGGAAAGAGAACAGGGGAAATAAGACTCATCAAAGTCAGATTGCGATACAGGGGAAACCGATTGCCGTAAAGCAAATGCGTTACTTTCCCCTTAAACCGAGGTTGAAAAGATTTTTTATGTCATCTAAAGTTTCTAATTTAATGAGATGGCATGCAGAAAGAGTTCATGAAAGTGACATGTTAACCCACCCGGCAGACTCTCATGCATGGAAGGATTTTGATAAGAGACATCCCGACTTTGCTAAAGATGTTCGTAATGTCCGATTGGGATTGGCAGCAGATGGTTTCAATCCATTCAAGTCTATGGTTGGTGCAACTCATAGCACATGGCCCGTGGTGTTGGTTCCATATAATCTTCCTCCGTGGCTTTGTATGAAGCAACAATTTATATTACTTTCCACTCTTATTGATGGACCTAAAAGTCCGGGGGATAAGATTGATGTTTACCTTCAGCCATTGATTGATGAGTTGAATGAATTTTGGGGCGATGGTGTGATGACTTATGACTGCGAAACGAATGAAATGTTCAAACTGCATGCAGCTTTATTGTGGACAATCAATGACTTCCCAGCTTATGCAAATTTATCAGGCTGGAGTACGAAAGGGGAATTTGCTTGCCCTTGTTGCAATAAAAGTAAAAAATCTGTATGGCTTAAACATTCCAAAAAATGGGCGTACATGGGTCACAGGCGTTTTCTCCCTCCCCAGCACAGGTTCAGAAAGGACAGAGTGGCATTTGATGGTTCTAGAGAGTTCAGCCCAGCACCAAAGATCATGACAGGAGTCGAAATGTTATCGCAGATTGAGGAAGAAAACATTCGCACGGTATATGAAATTCAGGATTTGGTGGCTCCTCCAGTACGTAATATTCGTGCTGCGGGTAGGCAGCGCAGTCACAATTGGAAAAAGAAAAGTATTTTTTATAGTCTTCCGTATTGGAAAACTAACATGTTGAGGCATAATTTGGATGTCATGCACATTGAAAAAAATGTTTGTGATAACATATTGTGGACCATTTTAGGTGTCAGTGGAAAGTCAAAGGACCATGTTAATGCACGCCGTGATTTGGAAGAAATGGGTTTAAGGAAACAGTTGCATTTACAGTTAGCTGAGGGAAACAAGGCATATATGCCTGCTGCACAGTATTCGATGACTACAGAGGAGAAAAAGACATTTCTTTCCATTTTGAAGATGGTCAAGGTGCCTGATGGTTACTCTTCTAATATTTCAAAGTGTGTGAATCTGACGAGCAAGACATTGCAAGGGTTGAAAAGTCATGACAATCACATATTACTTCAGCAGTTGATTCCAATCGCAATTTGTGATTGTTTATCCCCCAATGTTGTTCAGCCCTTGATTGAGATGAGTAATTTTTTTAGACAGCTTTGTTTAAGAAATCAACGAATGAGTGATTTAAAAAGTTTGCAGGACCGAATTGTACTTACGCTTTTTCACTTTGAGAAACTTTTCCCCCCCTCATTTTTCGATGTTATGGTCCACTTGACAGTGCACCTAACTGATGAAGTAATGGCTGCTGGTCCAGTGCAATTCAGGTGGATGTATCCTATTGAACGGTATTTGAGTACATTGAAAAGATTTGTACGCAACAGAGCTCGTCCAGAGGCATCAATAGCCAATGGTTATTTGATGGATGAGTGTACTACCTTTTGTGCAGAATATCTTACGGATGTTGAAACAAAATTAGATAAGCCCTCTCGGATTCATGATGGTCCAGTTGGAGAAGGAACCACATTTGATATGGACAACATCGAGTGGATACAAGCACATCGATATATCTTGTTCAATACTCCATCAGTTGCACCATTAATGCAGTAAGTATCTTATCAATGTGCTTGTATAACTTTTACATGTTTTCTTTGCATAAGTTGATCTTTTAAACATCGCGTAATCATTTGCAGGAAACACATTAATGAGATAAAAGAAGAGATGCATCGTGCGACTGAGTTGCAAATTCAACAATCTCATTATGCGACATTTCATGATTGGTTCAAGGATTATGTATGTATAAATTGATTTTCATTATGAGTGAAGTATTAAACTAATTCTTTCTGCATATATCAGTATTGATTTTTATAAATTATGTAGGTTCGTAAGCTGAGGGAGTTAGGGGACCCCACGCTACCTGAAGTATTTATCCAACTGGCTGAGGGTCCATCTATAACGGCTCGTCGTTATAAAGCTATTGATGCTAATGGTTTTCGATTTCGCATTAAAGATGTTGACGACAAACGAGCAACACAAAACAGTGGCATCGGTTGTCCCTTTGTCGATTCTGGTTATTACTATGGTCAATTGATAGACATCATTGAAGTTGTATATACACACGGTTTGAAGTACATATTGTTAAAGTGTAATTGGGTTGATCCAGTGCGTGGATGTAAAGTCGATCAATATCAGTTTTCATTGGTGAATTTTAACTATATGTTATACAGAAATAATGAACGAGTTGAGAATGAACCTTTCATTTTGACATCACAAGCGGAACAAGTATTCTTCGTTACTTTGCCTTCGGATCCAAGTTGGCAAGTTGTTGTCAAAATGTCTCGGCGAGGAGTGTTTTTATTTGAAGAAGATGAACCCGAGACTGTTCCGTTTGTTTACCAACAACTTGATCAACATACCGTAGTTCAACGTGAAGAAGATATTTATTGGGTCAGAGCGGCTGTTGAAGGAGAAACGGTCGATTTGCATGCTTAATGAAAGGTATAATTGTTTTCCCGCTATTCAGTAGAATGTCCTAGGATATCATAAATTATCTAATCATTTTATAAATCCTTATAAGTTTTAATCCTCACTTTTGTAAGTTAATTCAGTCATAAATATTTAGGTTGATTAACTTTCTGATTTTTTAAAATTCATTCACAACTAATTATTCAATCCATTTTTTGTTTGATTAACAGTTGTACAAGTTTGATTTATTAAGAACAATCCAATTTATCTTTTAAACACTTTGGACTCATTACTGATATTTTGTATGACTGCAGACATGTCAGGGGAAGAGGCAGAAAATCCACATCATCCATCTGAGGCATCTACGTCTCAGGGTCGAGGTATGTTTGAATGTCATTGTCTATATTTTTTATGTAATTGACATATATATATATATATAACATTTGTCAATTTATATATAAAATTGTTTTCAACAGGATCAGACTCGGCTGCTTCTTCCTCTCGCAGGAGAGGCCCTGGTCGTGGCATATTATCATGGAATTCCGACACGACGACAGATGTTTCATTTGATGAGGTATTTCATCCCGTGGGACCGAATGCCCCGGCATTTATTCGTCAGCTGGGTCATATCATACGTGACCCACATCGATTTCCATTGACCACGCGTGATTGGGCTTCTATCCCTCAGGACACATTAGATCGTCTATGGAGGGAGGTTCAGGTAAGAAAATAATTTTACTTTATTTTCTATTTATAAATAATACTAATATGTTTGATTATTTTCATTATAGCAAAATTTGAAAGTATGCCCTGAAGAGTTTCGGCCGGTGTGTATGAGAAAATGCCGTAAGCTGTGGAAAGATTATAAAGGCAAAGTGAAGAGGGACCACTGGATACCAAATGTGGGTGCCCTTGACATTTTGGAAAAGGTCCCGAGAGGTGTCCTCCCAGCTCAGTGGCGTGACTTGGTTGCATATTGGTCTACTGAGGGTGTTGCGGTTAGTATATTAATTATTTTTCTGTATATATATTTTCAAGAATATGTGATTTGTTTGAAATTTGAATGAATTGAATGTAGGAGGTGTCAACACGCCATTCGGAGAATCGAGCGTTGCAGGGACCAGCTCACAGGCTCGGGACTCGTCACGTGTCTCAGATCCGACATGAGGTATATATTATTCATTTTTTAATTTATTAATTAATATGGTTTTGTGTTTATATTCTTTTAATATACAGTTGCGAGGGCAAGGTGCAGCAACTGATAAAATGTCGGTGTGGATAAGGACTCGTGATCGCAATGATCCAGAGGTTGCAGCATTGATAGTAAGTGTCTGTACTTACCAATAATTACATAAATCTATATATTAACATATATATATTTAAATATTTCACAGGATCAATTTGAAGCTGAGTTAGAACAGCTGCCAGAGGACCAGCGACAGCTTCCCATGCGACGGGATGAGATCTTTCATCGCATTATTGGTCGGGACGGGCATGGCTATAGTTTGACCTATGGAGCAGGGATTCCTCGTTCTGTAGTGTCACGCGCTGCGGTTGTCGGTCCTGCTGTTGCTCATATGAAACAGCAGATGTCAGATTTTGAGGCACGGCTGCGCGCTTCCGAGGAGACAAATGCGCAATTGACAGCTGAGGTTAGAGCACTGCGGGAATATGTGCGTCGAGCTGATGGTACAGGGGATCATACGACGCAGGTATATACTGTATTTATTTATTTAATTTAAATTATTTTTGTTATTAAAATATTTATAATGTTTATTTGTTGTAGGCACCTGGCCCACCAGAAGGAGGTAGCAGTGATGGCAACACGTGACGCACCATATATTCACGAGATATGTTTTTTGTTTTTACTGGTAGGGTTGACATTGATGTACTGTATTTATTCATTTAAGTAATGCATTATTACCATCCATGGTGGTCTTTTAAATATTTTATAGATTATGTATTATTAATATATTTTTTATAAATTTCTGTATGGTATCGATAAAAGAAATATGTATTAATTAGATATTATCACTTTTATTTTTCACTTTTGTAATCAATGGGATGGCCTTTGCACCCCTGGAGAACCCCCCGCACCCCCGTACACCCCCCCGCCACCCCCGTACAGCCCCCCGCCACCCCCGTACAGCCCCCCGCCACCCCCGTACAGCCCCCCGCCACCCCCGTACAGCCCCCCGCCACCCCCGTACAGCCCCCCGCCACCCCCGTACAGCCCCCCGCACCCCCGTACAGCCCCCCGCACCCCCGTACAGCCCCCCGCCACCCCCGTACAGCCCCCCGCCACCCCCGTACAGCCCCCCGCCACCCCCGTACAGCCCCCCGCCACCCCCGTACAGCCCCCCGCCACCCCCGTACAGCCCCCCGCCACCCCCGTACAGCCCCCCGCCACCCCCGTACAGCCCCCCGCACCCCCGTACAGCCCCCCGCCACCCCCGTACAGCCCCCCGCCACCCCCGTACAGCCCCCCGCCACCCCCGTACAGCCCCCCGCACCCCCGTACAGCCCCCCGCACCCCCGTACAGCCCCCCGCCACCCCCGTACAGCCCCCCGCCACCCCCGTACAGCCCCCCGCCACCCCCGTACAGCCCCCCGCCACCCCCGTACAGCCCCCCGCCACCCCCGTACAGCCCCCCGCACCCCCGTACAGCCCCCCGCACCCCCGTACAGCCCCCCGCCACCCCCGTACAGCCCCCCGCCACCCCCGTACAGCCCCCCGCCACCCCCGTACAGCCCCCCGCACCCCCGTACAGCCCCCCGCCACCCCCGTACAGCCCCCCGCACCCCCGTACAGCCCCCCGCACCCCCGTACAGCCCCCCGCCACCCCCGTACAGCCCCCCGCCACCCCCGTACAGCCCCCCGCCACCGCCGTACAGCCCCCCGCACCCCCGTACAGCCCCCCGCCACCCCCGTACAGCCCCCCGCCACCCCCGTACAGCCCCCCGCACCCCCGTACAGCCCCCCGCCACCCCCGTACAGCCCCCCGCCACCCCCGTACAGCCCCCCGCCACCCCCGTACAGCCCCCCGCCACCCCCGTACAGCCCCCCGCCACCCCCGTACAGCCCCCCCGCCACCCCCGTACAGCCCCCGCCACCCCCGTACAGACGGCACCTCATTCGGAGGTGCCGTGTGACCGCGGCGGCCGGAAACGCGTTTCCGGCGCCTTTAAACACCAAAACGGCGTGCGGCGGTCCGATTCGGAGCAAACGTGCTCCGAACGACCTGAAACCGCACGGGAACATCCGGGGCGTGAATTGTGAAATGGTCGGCCAGACGGCACCTCATTCGGAGGTGCCGTGTGACCGTGGCGGCCGGAAACGCGTTTCCGGCGCCATTAAACACCAAAACGGCGTGCGGCGGTCCGATTCGGAGCAAACGTGTTCCGAACGACCTGAAACCGCACGGGAACGATAGAAATATTATTCCTGAGATGCAGGAGGAGGCCGCACGTCCATCGGACGTGCGGTTCGCGCGGCACGTCCGATTGTGCCGTTTTCAGCAGCGCGGCGCGCGCTGAAATGGCGCGTTGGGGGGTCAAAACCACCCGAACGACCTCCGAATGACACGAAACCGTACGACAACATCCGGGGCGCGAATTGTGAAATGGTCGGCCAGACGGCACCTCATTCGGAGGTGCCGTGTGACCGCGGCGGCCGGAAACGCGTTTCCGGCGCCATTAAACACCAAAACGGCGTGCGGCGGTCCCGTTCGGAGCAAACGTGCTCCGAACGACCTGAAACCGCACGGGAACGATAGAAATATTATTCCTGAGATGCAGGAGGAGGCCGCACGTCCATCGGACGTGCGGTTCGCGCGGCACGTCCGATTGTGCCGTTTTCAGCAGCGCGGCGCGCGCTGAAATGGCGCGTTGGGGGGTCAAAACCACCCGAACGACCTCCGAATGCCACGAAACCGTACGACAACATCCGGGGCGTGAATTGTGAAATGGTCGGCCAGACGGAACCTCATTCGGAGCTGCCGTGTGACCGCGGCGGCCGGAAACGCGTTTCCGGCGCCATTAAACACCAAAACGGCGTGCGGCGGTCCGATTCGGAGCAAACGTGCTCCGAACGACCTGAAACCGCACGGGAACGATAGAAATATTATTCCTGAGATGCAGGAGGAGGCCGCACGTCCATCGGACGTGCGGTTCGCGCGGCACGTCCGATTGTGCCGTTTTCAGCAGCGCGGCGCGCGCTGAAATGGCGCGTTGGGGGGTCAAAACCACCCGAACGACCTCCGAATGCCACGAAACCGTACGACAACATCCGGTGCGTGAATTGTGAAATGGTCGGCCAGACGGCACCTCATTCGGAGGTGCCGTGTGACCGTGGCGGCCGGAAACGCGTTTCCGGCGCCATTAAACACCAAAACGGCGTTCGGCGGTCCGATTCGGAGCAAACGTGTTCCGAACGACCTGAAACCGCACGGGAACGATAGAAATATTATTCCTGAGATGCAGGAGGAGGCCACACGTCCATCGGACGTGCGGTTCGCGCGGCACGTCCGATTGTGCCGTTTTCAGCAGCGCGGCGCGCGCTGAAATGGCGCGTTGGGGGGTCAAAACCACCCGAACGACCTCCGAATGCCACGAAACCGTACGACAACATCCGGGGCGTGAATTGTGAAATGGTCGGCCAGACGGCACCTCATTCGGAGGTGCCGTGTGACCGCGGCGGCCGGAAACGCGTTTCCGGCGCCATTAAACACCAAAACGGCGTGCGGCGGTCCGATTCGGAGCAAACGTGCTCCGAACGACCTGAAACCGCACGGGAACGATAGAAATATTATTCCTGAGATGCAGGAGGAGGCCGCACGTCCATCGGACGTGCGGTTCGCGCGGCACGTCCGATTGTGCCGTTTTCAGCAGCGCGGCGCGCGCTGAAATGGCGCGTTGGGGGGTCAAAACCACCCGAACGACCTCCGAATGCCACGAAACCGTACGACAACATCCGGTGCGTGAATTGTGAAATGGTCGGCCAGACGGCACCTCATTCGGAGGTGCCGTGTGACCGCGGCGGCCGGAAACGCGTTTCCGGCGCCATTAAACACCAAAACGGCGTGCGGCGGTCCCGTTCGGAGCAAACGTGTTCCGAACGACCTGAAACCGCACGGGAACGATAGAAATATTATTCCTGAGATGCAGGAGGAGGCCGCACGTCCATCGGACGTGCGGTTCGCGCGGCACGTCCGATTGTGCCGTTTTCAGCAGCGCGGCGCGCGCTGAAATGGCGCGTTGGGGGGTCAAAACCACCCGAACGACCTCCGAACGACCTGAAACCGCACGACAACATCCGGTGCGTGAATTGTGAAATGGTCGGCCAGACGGCACCTCATTCGGAGGTGCCGTGTGACCGCGGCGGCCGGAAACGCGTTTCCGGCGCCATTAAACACCAAAACGGCGTGCGGCGGTCCGATTCGGAGCAAACGTGCTCCGAACGACCTGAAACCGCACAGGAACGATAGAAATATTATTCCTGAGATGCAGGAGGAGGCCGCACGTCCATCGGACGTGCGGTTCGCGCGGCACGTCCGATTGTGCCGTTTTCAGCAGCGCGGCGCGCGCTGAAATGGCGCGTTGGGGGGTCAAAACCACCCGAACGACCTCCGAATGCCACGAAACCGTACGACAACATCCGGTGCGTGAATTGTGAAATGGTCGGCCAGACGGCACCTCATTCGGAGGTGCCGTGTGACCGCGGCGGCCGGAAACGCGTTTCCGGCGCCATTAAACACCAAAACGGCGTGCGGCGGTCCGATTCGGAGCAAACGTGCTCCGAACGACCTGAAACCGCACGGGAACGATAGAAATATTATTCCTGAGATGCAGGAGGAGGCCGCACGTCCATCGGACGTGCGGTTCACGCGGCACGTCCGATTGTGCCGTTTTCAGCAGCGCGGCGCGCGCTGAAATGGGGCGTTGGGGGGTCAAAACCACCCGAACGACCTCCGAATGCCACGAAACCGTACGACAACATCCGGGGCGTGAATTGTGAAATGGTCGGCCAGACGGCACCTCATTCGGAGGTGCCGTGTGACCGCGGCGGCCGGAAACGCGTTTCCGGCGCCATTAAACACCAAAACGGCATGCGGCGGTCCGATTCGGAGCAAACGTGCTCCGAACGACCTGAAACCGCACGGGAACGATAGAAATATTATTCCTGAGATGCAGGAGGAGGCCGCACGTCCATCGGACGTGCGGTTCGCGCGGCACGTCCGATTGTGCCGTTTTCAGCAGCGCGGCGCGCGCTGAAATGACACGTTGGGGGGTCAAAACCACCCGAACGACCTCCGAATGCCACGAAACCGTACGACAACATCCGGTGCGTGAATTGTGAAATGGTCGGCCAGACGGCACCTCATTCGGAGGTGCCGTGTGACCGTGTCGGCCGGAAACGCGTTTCCGGCGCCATTAAACACCAAAACGGCGTGCGGCGGTCCGATTCGGAGCAAACGTGTTCCGAACGACCTGAAACCGCACGGGAACGATAGAAATATTATTCCTGAGATGCAGGAGGAGGCCGCACGTCCATCGGACGTGCGGTTCGCGCGGCACGTCCGATTGTGCCGTTTTCAGCAGCGCGGCGCGCGCTGAAATGGGGCGTTGGGGGGTCAAAACCACCCGAACGACCTCCGAAGGCCACGAAACCGTACGACAACATCCGGGGCGTGAATTGTGAAATGGTCGGCCAGACGGCACCTCATTCGGAGGTGCCGTGTGACCGCGGCGGCCGGAAACGCGTTTCCGACGCCATTAAACACCAAAACGGCGTGCGGCGGTCCGATTCGGAGCAAACGTGCTCCGAACGACCTGAAACCGCACGGGAACGATAGAAATATTATTCCTGAGATGCAGGAGGAGGCCGCACGTCCATCGGACGTGCGGTTCGCGCGGCACGTCCGATTGTGCCGTTTTCAGCAGCGCGGCGCGCGCTGAAATGGCGCGTTGGGGGGTCAAAACCACCCGAACGACCTCCGAATGCCACGAAACCGTACGACAACATCCGGTGCGTGAATTGTGAAATGGTCGGCCAGACGGCACCTCATTCGGAGGTGCCGTGTGACCGTGTCGGCCGGAAACGCGTTTCCGGCGCCATTAAACACCAAAACGGCGTGCGGCGGTCCGATTCGGAGCAAACGTGTTCCGAACGACCTGAAACCGCACGGGAACGATAGAAATATTATTCCTGAGATGCAGGAGGAGGCCGCACGTCCATCGGACGTGCGGTTCGCGCGGCACGTCCGATTGTGCCGTTTTCAGCAGCGCGGCGCGCGCTGAAATGGCGCGTTGGGGGGTCAAAACCACCCGAACGACCTCCGAAGGCCACGAAACCGTACGACAACATCCGGGGCGTGAATTGTGAAATGGTCGGCCAGACGGCACCTCATTCGGAGGTGCCGTGTGACCGCGGCGGCCGGAAACGCGTTTCCGGCGCCATTAAACACCAAAACGGCGTGCGGCGGTCCGATTCGGAGCAAACGTGCTCCGAACGACCTGAAACCGCACGGGAACGATAGAAATATTATTCCTGAGATGCAGGAGGAGGCCGCACGTCCATCGGACGTGCGGTTCGCGCGGCACGTCCGATTGTGCCGTTTTCAGCAGCGCGGCGCGCGCTGAAATGGCGCGTTGGGGGGTCAAAACCACCCGAACGACCTCCGAATGCCACGAAACCGTACGACAACATCCGGTGCGTGAATTGTGAAATGGTCGGCCAGACGGCACCTCATTCGGAGGTGCCGTGTGACCGCGGCGGCCGGAAACGCGTTTCCGGCGCCATTAAACACCAAAACGGCGTGCGGCGGTCCCGTTCGGAGCAAACGTGCTCCGAACGACCTGAAACCGCACGGGAACGATAGAAATATTATTCCTGAGATGCAGGAGGAGGCCGCACGTCCATCGGACGTGCGGTTCGCGCGGCACGTCCGATTGTGCCGTTTTCAGCAGCGCGGCGCGCGCTGAAATGGCGCGTTGGGGGGTCAAAACCACCCGAACGACCTCCGAACGACCTGAAACCGCACGACAACATCCGGTGCGTGAATTGTGAAATGGTCGGCCAGACGGCACCTCATTCGGAGGTGCCGTGTGACCGCGGCGGCCGGAAACGCGTTTCCGGCGCCATTAAACACCAAAACGGCGTGCGGCGGTCCGATTCGGAGCAAACGTGCTCCGAACGACCTGAAACCGCACGGGAACGATAGAAATATTATTCCTGAGATGCAGGAGGAGGCCGCACGTCCGATTGTGCCGTTTTCAGCAGCGCGGCGCGCGCTGAAATGGCGCGTTGGGGGGTCAAAACCACCCGAACGACCTCCGAATGCCACGAAACCGTACGACAACATCCGGTGCGTGAATTGTGAAATGGTCGGCCAGACGGCACCTCATTCGGAGGTGCCGTGTGACCGCGGCGGCCGGAAACGCGTTTCCGGCGCCATTAAACACCAAAACGGCGTGCGGCGGTCCGATTCGGAGCAAACGTGCTCCGAACGACCTGAAACCGCACGGGAACGATAGAAATATTATTACTGAGATGCAGGAGGAGGCCGCACGTCCATCGGACGTGCGGTTCACGCGGCACGTCCGATTGTGCCGTTTTCAGCAGCGCGGCGCGCGCTGAAATGGGGCGTTGGGGGTCAAAACCACCCGAACGACCTCCGAATGCCACGAAACCGTACGACAACATCCGGGGCGTGAATTTTGAAATGGTCGGCCAGACGGCACCTCATTCGGAGGTGCCGTGTGACCGCGGCGGCCGGAAACGCGTTTCCGGCGCCATTAAACACCAAAACGGCGTGCGGCGGTCCGATTCGGAGCAAACGTGCTCCGAACGACCTGAAACCGCACGGGAACGATAGAAATATTATTCCTGAGATGCAGGAGGAGGCCGCACGTCCATCGGACGTGCGGTTCGCGCGGCACGTCCGATTGTGCCGTTTTCAGCAGCGCGGCGCGCGCTGAAATGGCACGTTGGGGGGTCAAAACCACCCGAACGACCTCCGAATGCCACGAAACCGTACGACAACATCCGGGGCGTGAATTGTGAAATGGTCGGCCAGACGGCACCTCATTCGGAGGTGCCGTGTGACCGTGTCGGCCGGAAACGCGTTTCCGGCGCCATTAAACACCAAAACGGCGTGCGACGGTCCGATTCGGAGCAAACGTGTTCCGAACGACCTGAAACCGCACGGGAACGATAGAAATATTATTCCTGAGATGCAGGAGGAGGCCGCACGTCCATCGGACGTGCGGTTCGCGCGGCACGTCCGATTGTGCCGTTTTCAGCAGCGCGGCGCGCGCTGAAATGGCGCGTTGGGGGGTCAAAACCACCCGAACGACCTCCGAAGGCCACGAAACCGTACGACAACATCCGGGGCGTGAATTGTGAAATGGTCGGCCAGACGGGCGTGAATTGTGAAATGGTCGGCCAGACGGCACCTCATTCGGAGGTGCCGTGTGACCGCGGCGGCCGGAAACGCGTTTCCGGCGCCATTAAACACCAAAACGGCGTGCGGCGGTCCGATTCGGAGAAAACGTGCTCCGAACGACCTGAAACCGCACGGGAACGATAGAAATATTATTCCTGAGATGCAGGAGGAGGCCGCACGTCCATCGGGCGTGCGGTTCGCGCGGCACGTCCGATTGTGCCGTATTCAGCAGCGCGGCGCGCGCTGAAAGGGCGCGTTGGGGGGTCAAAACCACCCGAACGACCTCCGAATGCCACGAAACCGGACGACAACATCCGGGGCGTGAATTGTGAAATGGTCGGCCAGACGGCACCTCATTCGGAGGTGCCGTGTGACCGCGGCGGCCGGAAACAAAACGGCGTGCGGCGGTCCGATTCGGAGCAAACGTGCTCCGAACGACCTGAAATATATTATATATATATAATATTTAAAATATATTATATAGAGAATATTTAAATTATTATAACACAATGATTTGATATTATATATGTATTAAATATGTATTAAAACATTTCAAATATATAATATATATATATATATATATATATATATATA
The DNA here is from genome assembly GCA_963277665.1 of Viscum album. Taxonomy (NCBI): domain Eukaryota; kingdom Viridiplantae; phylum Streptophyta; class Magnoliopsida; order Santalales; family Viscaceae; genus Viscum; species Viscum album. Next base: position 415,932,276 of record OY728139.1, read on the forward strand.
TTTAAAATATTGTATTTAATAGTATATATATGAATATTTTTACATAAATATATATATATATTTATATTGAATTCAATAAAATTTTTTTAAAAAAATTTTTTTTTTTTGAATAGCGACCGCCATAGGCGGTCGCTATAGGGTGCCATGCCGGCCCACTATAGCGACCGCCATTGGCGGTCGCTATAGGGTGCCCGGCAGGGGGCCTTCAGCGACCGCCAAGCGGTCGCTGAAGGCCGAACTGACGGCCTTCTATAGCGACCGCCATTGGCGGTCGCTAAAGCCCTCTAGCGACGGGGCAACAGCGACCGCCAATGGCGGTCGCTGCGCGGCCGCTAAAGACCTTTAGCGACCGCCAATGGCGGTCGCTAATTGTCTTATTTTTAGTAGTGGCACCTTGTTGTGTATGGGGTAAACAACAGACATTACTGACTGAGGATGAGGTTACCTAGAGTGAAAACTGCTCATGGGTGGACCTTAGATGAGGCGATCTGCAAAGACGACCATTCGAGAGTTCTATATATCCATCAGGTAGGATACTTGGTGGGTGTTCACATGATATGTTCTCAGTTTTAATTGTACTTTCCAGTTGGGCTTGTATTTCGGCCCCTTTACTTTCTGTACACAAACTATTTAATATATAGTTTACTTTGTGAATGTATTTTTTTGTTTGCTTGGATTGTTTGAGTTTACAGTTTATAAAGGCAAAGCCTTCCCGTTTTAGGGAATACACCTTTCAGTGCTTGTCACCAGCCCCCGGCCTATAGAAAGCGGTCTTGGGGTAGTCATGACATGGGGCCCGGGGGACGGGTCGTGACATTTTTAGGGTGTGTTTATAAAGAGTAAAAAAGGGGAATATTTTTATGGGAGATTTTGAATATCATTCACTAAATAAGAATATTGTATACCTAGTCTCCAAATGGGCAAAACCATTGTAATCCCCAAGAATGCTTTGGTGTAATATATTGAATATTCATCTAAAAATATGTAATATTTATGTATGATAAGTTTTTGAGTCATTATAGTTGGTATTTGATTAAAGGATAAGTAAAACTTTTAAAACTAAGATGAGAAAAATTTAGTGAGACCCCTAGGGATATTTCTAGTGATATTTCTAAGGATATGTCTATGGATAATTCAAAGTATAGGAAAATGTCTTTATATTTTTATATGGATATACCAGGTGGTTTCTATGAAATTACATCCATTTATGGATACTACAAGTGAATGTGGATCTGACACAGTGGTGTCTAGGGGTAATAACTCTAAAAATGGTGAATTTG